>JALAZF010000603.1:2400000-3000000 GCA_022829125.1 Lathyrus tuberosus | reverse complement strand
AAATTGAGAAGTTCACCAGAGTTAATGATTTCAGTTTATGGCGCTTGAAGATGCCAACCCTTCTTGTTCAATAGGGCTTACTAGAAGTGTTAAAGGGAGAAGACGCCATGAATGCTGCATTTATGAAGAAGGATAAGACAATGATGATCGAGAAAACCCATAGTGCCATTGTTCTGAGTCTTGGTGATAAGGTTCTCATGCAGGTTTCGAAGGAGACGACGACAACTAGTGTTTGGCTAAAACTCGAAGGATTATATATGACAAAATCCCTGGTGAATCGTTTGTACTTGAAGCAAGCTTTATATTCATTCAAGATGAATGAAGACAAAGCATTGACGGAGCAGCTGGATACGTTCAACAAGCTGATTCTTGATCTTGAAAATATTTATGTTACCATTAATGACGGAGATCAAGCATTGTTATTGTTATGTTATTTACCTAAGTCGCATGCCCACTTCAAATAAACCCTTTTGTTTGGAAGAGAGTCTCTGGCATTTGAAGAAGTTCAAGAAACCTTGTATTCTAAGGATTTAAACGAAAGAAAGGAGCAGAAACCATCATCAGTTGGCGAAGGGTTGTCCGTTAAAGGAAAATTCTCGAAAAAAGATGGTAGGTTCGAGAAGAAGAAAGGTAGAACTCAACATAAGTCTTATGGTGGTGATATTTCTGGTATTAAGTGCTATCACTGTAAGAAGGAGGGTCACACAAGAAAGATGTGTCTTGAGCGCCTGAATAATCATGGAGGTAAGGACAATGGCAATGCAGCTATTGTGCATGATAATTATGAATCATCTAATGTCCTTGTGGTGTCGAGCAGCAACTCTTGCAAATAATGGATTATGGATTCAAGATGTACTTGGCATATGACTCCAAACAAGAACGTGTTTAAAGAATTATGTGATCAAGATGGTGGATCAGTGATATTGGGAAACAATAAAGCTTGCAAAATTGCAGGTATTGGATCTATGAGATCCAAGCTCCATGATGAGTTAATAAGATTATTGACTGGTGTTAGATATGTACCTAATCTTAAGAGGAATTTGATTTCTTTTGGTGAATTCGACAAGAAAGGATATGTTTCCAAAGGAGAGTAAGGTATCCTAAAAGTCATGAAGGGGTCAAAAGAAGTCATGAGAGGCGTGAAGAAACAAGACTTGTATACCCTTGAGGCTGAGGTTGAAAGTGGTTCAGCAGATTTTACATCCATGAAATCGGTGTCGAAGATAAAATTATGGCACATGAGATTGGGCCATCCTAGCGAAAGAGGCCTGGTCAAACTGGGGAAACAGAACCTGCTAGGTGGTGACAGAGTCAAGAAGTTGGAGTTTTGTGAACCTTGTGTATTTGGAAAATCCTGTATGGTGAAGTTTAACAAAGGTAAACAAAGAATACATGGATCCTTGATTACACTCATGCTGATCTTTTGGGGCCTGCAAAGAATCATTCACATTCAGGTGCAAGGTATTTTTTCTATATTTGATGACTATTCCAGAAAGTTATGGGTATTCATTCAAAAGATTAAGGATGAAACATTTGAGAATTTCAAAAGTTGGAAGCTTTTGGTCGAAACTCAAACTGGCAGAAAGGTTAAGAGGTTGAGAACTGACAATGGCCTTGAATTTTGCAATGAAGCTTTTAACAACTATTGTGTCGAGTTTGGGATTGCAAGGCATAAGACTCTATCAGGTACTACTCAACAAATGACTTATCTGAGAGATTCAATTGAACAATCCTTGAAAGGGTTAGATGCATGTTGGTTTGTGTTGGATTGAAGAAGGTGTTTTGGGCGGAGGCTGTTTCGACATTAACTTATCTGATAAATAGATGTCCCTCGTCTGACTTAGGAATGAAGACACCTGAAGAAGTTTGGTCGGGTCAACCACCAGATCTCGACAAACTGAGAGTATTTGGTTGTTTAGCCTATGCTCACATTATGCAAGACAAGGTCGAACCTATAGCTCTGAGATGCATGTTCCTTGGATATCCTGAGGGAGTAAGAGGCTATTGGTTGTGGTGCCTAGAACCAGGTCACAGAAGATGTATCACAAGTTGTGATGTATTTTCAATGAAGTTTAGATGGCATTCAAGAAAACTGGTGATGCTGGTCGAAGTGCAGAAATCTCTGAAGAGGAGTTGGAACAGGTAGAGATTCCTGTTGAGGTGGAGCATAGTGATGCTGAAGTGCATAACGCAGATGAAGTCGAAGAAAAAGAGTGAGATACTGAAGAGACTGAGGAAACTGTCGATGACTACCTACTGGCAAGAGATATGTAAGAAAAGTCATCAAGCCACCTCAGAGACTTGATTATGCAGGTCTTATAGTGTTTGCCTTAATCTCTGTAAGTGAGGTTCTCTAGGAAGAATCTAGAGACTACAAGGAAGCTATGAATAGTCAAAATAAGACTGAATGGCGAAAAGCCATGGATGACGAGATGAAATCTCTTCATGATAATAACACTTGGGAGTTGATTGAGAAACTTGCAAGAGCTAGGTTAGTCAGTTGTAAGTGGATTTTCAAGGTCAGCGAAGGAATCAAAATAGTGATGTCGAAGCGCTTTAAGGCAAGGTTGGTTGCTAGGGGGTTCACTCAGAAAGAAGGTGTCGACTTCAACGATGTGTCCTCGCCTGTTGTAAAGCATAAATCCATTAGAATTAAGGGTGACAATTAGATCCATTAGTCAATTATCCATCCAATCCATCCAAAAAATAATTCATCCAATCCATCCATCAAGTAAAATATTAGTTAGTGGATTAGATTCAATCCATCCATTTAAGGTCATGGATGAATCCAATCCATCTAACATATTCTAAAAATCCAATTGATTATTTTTATTTTTTATTTTAAAACTAAAAGATCATTTTTATTTTGTTTTATTATATATATATATATATATATATATATATATATATATATATATATATATATATATATATATATATATATATATTGATAATTTTGGATATGAATTATGGAATGCTTTTTTTATTAAATAATTTTCCTTGTTTAATTTTGACATGCAATATTTATAAAATATTAAGGTTTCTCAGTCATTCACGAATTCGTTTCAACATATTATTCGGGTGTTAAAGAATTGTTATCATGATTTATATGCACACAATAAAAATAATTAATGGATGGATTTTTATATATGTTAGAAATAATAGTTAATTCTTTTTTTTTTTCTTACTATCATATTTTAATGATTGAATTAAGAGTTTTGTCATTTAATTTTTTTTTAAATCAATTCTCAACACGTCTACCGTCTTGTGGTTGTAGGCTCGTAGTTAGATTTGTGATGTGTAATCATTTGAAATAAAGTTTAACATACAATTTTCTTACTAGTCAATGTGTCTAATGGGTGTTCCAAACACAGTATAAGCCATTTTCATTCAAATTTGAATAATGTTTTTTAATACCTTTTTAGTTACACAATTTATTTTGTCTACGATGCAAATAATTGATGATGTAATAAAATGAGAGATAGAGACAGAGATTTCTCTTTTTTAATTTTTGAAAAATTATATTAACAAAAATCTAATCAGTATAAAATAATTCAGAGATTAAACTAGGGAATATATATAAATTTATGTAATTTTAAAAATTAGTGTTACAAAATTTAGATAAGAGAGAAATAAAAAAATATATTTTTTGTAAAATATAAAAAATAAAATAAATTATAAAAAAAATGAATGAAATTAATTTTATGGATGGACAGATATCCATCTAGTAAAAGGTTGATAATGGATGGATTGGATGGATTACATTCTTAATGGATGTATTAGATTTGATTTTTTTGAAGAAAATTATAGTGGATTGTTAATGGATTAATTGATTGTTTTGATTCATCCATTAACAATCCAATCCATATCCATCTAATCCATCCATTTTGCCACCTCTAATTAGAATTTTGTTAGCCATGGTGGCGAAGTTCAACCTGGAACTTGAACAGATGAATGTGAAGACAGTCTTTCTGTATGGTGATCTAGATGAAACGATCCTAATGCGACAACCTAAAGGGTATGCAGAAAAGGATAAGGAAGATTATGTGTGCAAGCTGAATAGGTCTTTATATGTCCTTCGACATCTTTGTTCTTTGGCAGATTCTTCAGCTTTGGTCTTCATGTTGAAACATCTTCTTCAGCACTGAGTTTTACCAAAATCTTGTCCAAAACATTTGAGCTTTCAATCTCCCCCTTTTTGGCAAATTTTGGCTAAAACTCTTTGTTCCCTAAGACCATGATGTTCCAACGTCTCTTCACCCTGGGTGTCTTCTACGATTAGAGTACTGATGTGACTCCCCCTGAAGCAATGAGATATCTAAAAGTACACATCCACATACACACTCAAGAGATTGGAGACCCCTGAAATTCTTGGGTATAATTCTTAACTCAGGACACAAGACACAAAAGAAACTGAGGTACGAAGAAACCTTTCTCCCCATTTTTTGCCAAAAATTGACAAAAAAAAAATTGTACCAAGCTAATCCATATGCACCACAACCAATGAACAATTCTGAACAATGCCATGAGAACATACATCTTGAGTCAACAATGACCTAGGTTTTCCTATAAATACCCAAGCAGTCTTCATAGGAATTAACGATCCAATGGGCAATTCAACAAGGTCATTGAGACTTCTCCAACACCGAGAGTGCACCGGCCAAGAATGTTATGATTGTTTCTCCTCTAAAGAACACCGTCCAAAGAATATTCAAAACCCAAAAAGCATGTTTTGCACGGGCATGTTTTCACTGTTTAAGGTACATCGTCCATAATGACCCAGTTAAAAACAAATGTTCTTATCAATGTCCTGACATCGTGTCAGACATTGTCTACCAGAAACTTTTGTATTGATCAATACTACCACAGTCTACAGTAGCAGGAAAATGTCAAGACATCCTTCTTGACATCTCATCTTCAAAATAATCACAGTTAGCTTGACCTCCAAGCAACCTAGATTCAGAAATGCACCCTGTAATAAACACATCTTAGATCAAGGAGCAACTCCCCCTATCTAAGGTAACCAGTGCTCCTCCAATGAACACTTTGTAGATGAATGGAAAACATAAGACGCATCTTCATGTCTTCAAGAGCGCACCCTCTGTCCAACCTACCCGCTGAACACAATCATCAACTGCACTTATTGCTTCTTCTGACAAGAACCAATAATCACTCACACATGAACACCATCATGTTTCCCGTGAGGTCACATTGATCACCATCCTAAATTAACAAACTCTTGGATTAAGATCAAAGCTCCATTGATCCCCCTCTTCTTGAACCCATCTATACACCACACGAATTCCTCTTGAACTCTCATGTATAGACCTCCATGTTCCTTGAGATAAAATCCAATTGATCTGGAATGATCCGCATTCCTCAAAGAGATACCATACCTCTTAGTTTGTTATCTTCTTAATGATGTCATATATCGTATACATGTTCCAGAAGTCTTCAGCCCATTTGCTCCACAAGCACCCAACTAATCTATTTCTAGTATGTCCCATTCACATCAGACTTCCAAGACAATCCTTTACCCATCATTCTCCCATATGATAAGATAAATACTTCTTAGACAAGATGTGAGTGTCAAGTTCTACACTCAGAACTTAGTATCCTACTCCAAGGATAACCAACCCAAAAAATGTTATAACATCTGTTAGGACATTCTTCACACATCACAGACACCACACACCATGGTTCTTGGTATGCTCCACCACTGGACTTACTATCTGTATAGTAATCCAACTGAAGATCTTCAAACAACACTGTGCCACCAACTTGATCAATAAGAACTCCAGAAATCCAAAGAGAGAAATAAACTCTCATCCACCAAAAGAAGGTATTCTTTCATCCTCAACCTAGAACTTCTACCACAAGCTTCAAGATGAACCAGATCCTCTATACATTTTCAACCAACTACCCTTCTGCCCAAGAGAGATTAGTTCCAATCACCTTGCTTGAATGCACACTATGAAACCAACCAAATGCCATCTTTTGATTGATCTCACTCTTCTTCAGAACTCCCACAAGATACACTGATCCACCAATGAAATCTGATCTTCAAGTTACATGAACTACTTGCTCCATAGCAAGATATCTTGGATCCACCAAGCCTCTAGACATGTAACATCTTCTCAAACCACAACTCCCGCAAACTGCATGAGATAGACCTTTTTTAAGCATCCATAACTTCCATTCTCCTGTAGATCACCTTATCTTAAGCTAATGTGCCACATCACCAGCTGAGACTCTAATGTTAAGCTAAACGTCAGAACATTCTAATACGACATCCAACTGCTGAATTCAGCTCCTCCTTCTGCCACTTAGAAGAACCTCTTCCCTTTAACAGAATAAGAGTTCCATGCTCTCATAGACTTGATTCAACAACCAAGTTTGAGTAGACAACCTTCATCCTACTTATCACAGATATTCCCTTCAAGCTCACACCTTGATGAATAACTGCTTTGAAACTCCAAAGACTTCACACCTGCCACGTATGAATCTTCAGAAGATAAAGTAGTCCTAGACTACACCATGGCCATACCAAAGAATGTCATTTTCCTTAGTAGAGCAGTCTGCAGAAAGTCAGAGATAACTGCCACTTAACCTTGACCTTCAAAATGAGCAAGATCACATGCTTCTAAGTACCTAGATCAGAAATAAACTGTTCCAAGCTGTGCCATCACCAGCACTCTATTCTAGACAAGTCTCTTTCCAGGACACTTTCCAGATAAACACCAGATGCTTCTAGTAAGAACTTGAACACACCTGATGCACTCCAATATTCTTAGATCAGAAATAAACTGATCCAAGAACCATCCATCAAGATTATGATGTCTTCTTCTTCATCTTCCACATCACCATTGTTTAGACCAATTTCTTGCTAGGAAACTCTCCAGAGATCAGATGCTTCTGCTTCACCATACTGAGCAGATTCTTAGGTCAACACCCAAGAGAAATAGAACCAAAAGTTTATGCAGTACCCCTCCCATGATTCTACACAAACCAGATGAAGAGATGTTCCAACACCGTGTAGAACATCAACAATCTTGAACTTCACATGCAAGGATAATCAATTAAATACTTATGAGTAACACAAATAGTAATTGATTTTAAATCCTTGTTCAATAATCATGTTTCACTGTTGAAACCACACTCCACCAGATCACTTCATGAACACTTATCAAGTATTCAATCTTTTGCAAGTATCTTCTTTGACACACAACTTGTTGAGATACCAAGGCTGCCACCATTGACTTAAGTAATTAAGATTCTCTCTGAATGAACCCTATTTACCTCAACATTTTTGAAAACTCCATATAGATTGGATCCTCCCTTAGGACTAGGAGAGATGAATCCTTCCTTGCTGTTTTTGGATGGTGAAAATAAATCACCTCCACTTTCTTCAGGTTTGTGTTTCACAGAAACACCTTATAGTCAGAAGAATAACTAGAAGACTCTAGATTCAAGACTGAGACGCCTTTGTGAGTGGACTTGAGAGATTTCTCAAGTATCTTTGACAACTTACCCGATCAATAATTTATCAAACTCCCAGTGCAAGAACTTGATAAACCTAAACTCAACTCCTCTCCTCTTCAACTGACTTCAAACTGCACCATGGAACCAAGCTTCCAAGTACCAAGTCACCATAACAAACATCTTCCAACCACTCTTTCCATTCCATCGCTCCCGACTTTGGAATAAAAGATGCAGATATCTTCACATATAGAGGCCGACGATTGAGATCTTCCACCATCAGTCTTCAGTAACAACTCCAGAATCCCATAATTCTAGAGCTCTTCCATCAGAAACATATGCAGCGGAACCACCAAGGAACAAATTCTGCTTGCCCTAATAAGATGCCATAACATCTTATAAGACACCTCAACAAGAGAACTAGTCATTTCTCCTGCAGTTGTTGTAGAACCTCCTCAGCAACATGAACAACCACCGGGTTGTTACCTTCGATCCAGAACATCCATTACATCTATTAGTACCATTGAGTATGTCTGAGTTGATTGATCTGATCTTCAAAACTCCTCCTTGTTTAAACGCCAGAAAGTATCTCCCAAAGATCTCATCCAGAAACAGACAGGATGTCTGCTCTGATACCAATTTAAATTATGGCATAACAGACAACAGATGTCATGAGACATGTAAAGACATTGTTCTCCATAAACATTTAAACGCAGAGGCATAACAGCAGACTGATACCTTGAATATCAGAACTGCAGAAACACAGATGTTACGACATCTAATCCAACATGTTTATCATGAGCACTAACAGAATAATTAAATCTGCAGAATGATAAAAGACACAACAATTGTTAACCCAGTTCGGTGCAATTCACCTACATCTGGGGGATACCAATCCAGGAAGAAGACTCCACTATCTGTAGAATTATCACAAAGCTAAACGCCCCCGTTTACAACTTTATATCCTAATATCTACCCTATGAAGACTTTATCAAAGAACATCCTCTTTGATACGAGATACCCCACTCACTTCCCTTAGTCACAACCTTTGATATTTACATCATCCTTGTCAATACATAATTCTATCAAGCTTTCTTGACCAACACGCTAACTTGGATTTGCTTAAAAGCTTCATCCAAGAACAATACACAGTCCAATACCTCAAGGCTTATGGATATGTGTGGTACCTATGTCTTCCACAATGTATCAAACCGATACAGAGGGAGACTTACAAACCTAGAGCCTATGACTCTCAAACCCTAAACCCTTATTTTTACACAAGAGAACTAGGTTACAATTGTTACATTTAAGATACCTCCTTAAACCCTAGACCTAAGTCTTATATTTATAGTCTTCTGCTATCTTGGGCTTTCTATCTCTGGTCCTTGATCCACTCATGTGATTGCTCCTTGAATCTTGCAACGGATATAAAATAGATTTAAATTAATTTGTTATAACAATTCATGATGTCGAGTCTTTAAGTTGAGACATCTCCTTCGACATCTTTGTTCTTTGGCAGATTCTTTAGCTTTGGTCTTTGTAACGCCCCAATTTGTTTAATTGTATTTATTTATTTCATTTATGTGAATTTTGTGAAATGTGTGAATTTATTGTATTTTACCTGCTAATTGAGTTAATTGGTTAATTTCCCTGATAGGTAAAATATTTGCAATAAATTATAATTTCTTTTCAACTTTTATTTCCCGAAATATATTTCATCGCTGTTTATGTTTTATCGCATTTTGAGAGCGTTTGGGAGATATTTGATCAAAAGGGCAAAATGGTCATTTTGGAGGTTAGATGTTTTTTTAGAAATAGATATTTATATATAAGTAGAAATAGAGGGGAATGAAAAAGAGAAAAGAAGAGAGAGGAAGGAAGGGAAAGAAGAGGAGAGAAAGAGAGGAGAAGAGGAAATCTTCATTACTCCGTGTCAAGCGCGATTAATCGGGTAAGGGTGCGAAACTCGATTATCTTATCATTGTGTATGTATGTGTGTGTGTTTTCTTGGATTGTTTTCATATAGTTTACATTTAGGTTGAAATGATGAAAATGAGTAGAAATCGATGTTTTCACGGTTGAAATGCGGAATAAGTTGTGTAGTATAGTCGGGTGAGGATAGGAATTAATCGGGAATGGTTGTTTTCGAGTGGTTTTGATCGAGTTTGGAGTTGGGATAAATTGATAAAATTATATTTCAAAATATTTCAAAAATGGAAAATGTGTTGGATGGCTTTTTAATGGTGAAAATATTGTAGTATGTTGAATTCTGAGACCGGGGTTTTTTACGGAATCGAAATCGGAGGTCCGGAAGGCATTTAACAGTCGAAAACTGAGTTTTTAGCAAAATCTGCGCAGTATGCGCCGACCCCCCAGGATTATGCATCGACTCACTGCAACTATGCGTCGACTCATGGTCTGCTTGCGCTGACCCGAGTGAAACCTCCAGGATTATGCGTCGACTCATAGAACCATGCGTCGGCTCATGGTCACAGATTTTTCCAAAATGTCAGATTTTGTTTTCTTCATAACTTTCAAACCGTAAGTCCGTTTTGGCTGCCGTTCGAAGTGTTGGAAAGCTAATGAGATGTTCTTTCTTATAAAAATGTTTTTGATATTAGTGGCCAATTTAATTGTGTCGAGAATTTGGAAACGTGTCGTTTTGTCGACTTTTACCGTCGTAATTGTATGCGATTGATGTGTTATCATGCGATATGCTTTTGATATATAACGTATAGCTTGTGTGCTGTTATATGATGTGAATGCATGTGATGAGATGTTGTGATGATGGTTTGTGGCCTTATGGTAAATAAATGCATTGTTTTGGGTTTGATTGCAATGCATGATTATTGATGTTGAGATGGTTCACATGGTTATATATGTATATGCATTTGATTGTCATGAGTCATTAGTATGCCATGTATCATGAATATGCACCATGTGATTTCGTGTGCCCTTGTGGGGTGTGAGCGACGAAACGATTCCAGAGGGAGTATGCTGTAACGTTCGTGTGCCTTATACAAAGAGGACCTAAAGCGACGTTATAGACGATCGCGTGCCTTATACAAAGAGGACCTAAAGCGATCGGGTTGTGTGCCTTATACAAAGAGGACCTAAAGCGATCCATAAACGTCGTGAGCCTTATACAAAGAGGACCTAAAGCGACAGGGAACATCGTTTGCCCGACGGGGAGTTACACTAAGTAACAAGCGATGATTCCAATAATTCCTGAGTGAATTAATGATGATGAGAATGATGGATGGAATGGTACCGCATTGCATAGAGTCGTTGTGTCGGTCTCTGTGCATTTGCATAAATCATGAATGGATTGATTATGTGTGGGAAATTGTGAATTGATTGATTATGTGTGGGAAATTGTGAATGGATTGATTATGTGTGGGAATTTGTGAATGGGATTGATGAGTTGATATACATTGGTGATAAATGTATTGAGCATGATTGATATGCCTTTGTGATGGATGCATGAATTGTTGTGTTTTGTATTTGAATTATGGTATATGTTGTGGTGAGAATGTTTTTGCATGCGTATTTCATGTTATTACATAGTTGTATGCAATTATATTATAATTGTGTTTCTCAGCCTTCTGCTGGAATATGCTTTTTATGGCATAATACAGATTAGCCGTTGTGGCGGCAAGTGGAAGAGTTAGATCTTCATTTTGCTTAGATCTTTGGTGTCTGCTCTGATACGTAACACGGGAGTCGGGGGGACGTTTTTGTTATTTATGTTTATATATGTGAACGTATATATTTTGATAACTCGTATGTATATTTTGATGTTATGAAACAACTTATTTTGTAAAACGAGTCAATTATGGATCATTCCGCTTTAATCCATAATTGAACTTTCCTTTTGTTGGAAAAAGTTTCCTGTTATTATTTATTCCACTTTGTGTTATGTATCAAAGTTATGAGCAGGTGGATTATGTTTTTCTCAAATGTAGCATCCTTATTTCTGTCGAAAAACTTTTTTTTATTCACTCTGATTTAATTATGTATTATTTATCCGCGACGAAAATTGGGGTGTTACAAGTAGTATCAGAGCAGGTCGGTCCGTCCGACCAAGTTGTTGAATCAGGTGGTGTGACAGTTGAATACTGTCGATGTTGTTTGTTCCTTAGTATGTGATATGTGTGTGAAACACTGTCAGTACTTTCTGGTTTTTCTAATCCCTTGTCTGCAGGATTTAGGATGAGATAAGTGGGGGAGAAGCTGGTGCTTCTTCAAGTTGCTTCAGGTGTGGAGCGTTGGCTCAGTGTGTTGTAGATTGCAAGATTGTAAGTGTTGTTTGGACAGTGTTGTTCCCGATTCCAGAGGGAATGCGGAGGTAAGGTTTATGTCAACTAAGGATTTGTGCCTTAGGTAGTTTTGTGCACAAGATGCAAGAAATGCTATTATAGTTTGGTAAATACGGTTTATGCCCCATCATGATTGTCATCTGTCTATTGACAAATTGAGGAACTGATCACCCTTAATCTCTTATTGATAGTAGACGGAATTATGTTGGATGGAATAGACGTGTCTTTCCAGCTTTGATAGTATGTTTTGTGAATCGTTTGGAGCTAAGCCAAGTGAGTACAAATTATTTTGTTGTGTCGATGAAGATTCTAATACCGGAAGATGAGATGGATTAGAGGTTTTGGTATGTTGGTCCAGTTGGGAAGTCATTGAGAGAGAACGATTGGGTATCGTTAATGATTGTTCTTAGAGAGTAGAGTGTGAACTCAAATTTGACGAAGGTAAGGATTTGAGGTTTGGATCTGCTAAGTAAGTAGAAGAACTTTTAGAAAGTGAAACTCAGATGTTTGTCATGTTTGTGATGATAGTGTTCTGGAAATTGGCAGGAAGCCACAGTGATGGGCCGTCAGTTGTGCATGGTTTTCAGATGTGTTTTTGGATGAAACATTAGTGTGTCGACTTGAAGAGGTCCAACATGGTTGGTAAGGAAAAGGATGATAGCATGAGGTTGCGTGTTAATCAGTGAGTAGTATGGAAACTTCCGGTTGTGTTCTGTATAGCTTGAGTTTTGAATTGTGACGAATCGCGAACGATTTGAAATTCCTTGATGGTATTACTTTTGTTATGGGTTGTATATGTTATGGCTGTGGAGTATATGAATCGTATCTTCCATACTTGTTTGGATAAGTTCATAGTGATGTTTATTGGATGATATTCTGATTTATTTTAAATCAAAGGATGAGTATGTAGAGTATTTGAGGATTGAGTTACAAGGGTTGAAAGAGAAGGAGCTTTCTGCTAAATTATCGAGTGAGAGTTTTGATTAAAAGAGGTTAGTTTTCTTGGTTATGTTATTTCCGATGATGGTATTGTTGTGTATCTATCCAAAA
Organism: Lathyrus tuberosus; assembly: GCA_022829125.1. NCBI lineage: Eukaryota > Viridiplantae > Streptophyta > Magnoliopsida > Fabales > Fabaceae > Lathyrus > Lathyrus tuberosus. Next base: position 2,987,152 of record JALAZF010000603.1, on the reverse strand, counting down.
TAGATGCAGTTCTACATTGAGAGACTCCAAAGTCGGTTAAGGAGATTAGAAACTTTTGGGCTTAGTTGGTTGTTACTGTAGGTTATGGAAGACTTTGCTAAGTTAGTGCTTCTGTTATCTCAGTTGACTTGCAAAGGGTGAGTCGTTTGTTTTGGATGTTCGTTGTGAGTAAGTTTTAATGAGCTGAAGAGAAGATTGATTACGTCTCCAATTTTGATTCTGCCTGATCCTAATAAACTGTTTATGGAATATTGGGATGCGTCCTTGATGAGTGTAGTTAGTGTGTTAATGCGAGAGGGTAAAGTCATTTCTTATGCTTTACGACAATTGAGGATTCATGATTTCAAGATGGTTGCGGTTACTTTTGTGTTGAGAATCTAGAGGTATTATTTTGAGGGTTTTAGGTTCAAGGTGTTTGGTAATCACAAGGGTTTAGAGTACTTGTTTGGTCAGAAGGAATAAAGTAGGAGACAACGAGGATGGTTGGAATTCCTGATTAGTTATGACCTTGGCTTGAATTATCCTATTGGTAAAGTTAATGTCGTGCCTGATGAGTTAAGTCGAAAATCTTTGCATATGTTTGCTTTGATGGTTAAAGAGTGGGAACTTTTGGAAGAATTTAGAGATTTGAGTTTGGTATGTGAATTGACATCTGATAGCGTGAGGCTTGGTATGTTAAAGGTCACTAATGATTTTCTGTTGACCGTTAGCGAGAAACAGATGATGGATGTGAAATTTGTTGATTTGATGACGGTTGGAGATAAAGGTGTGAATGGTGACTTTAAAGTGGATGATCAGGGTGTTTTGAGATTCCGTGGTAGAATTTGTATTCCTGATGGATCGGAATTGAAACAGATGATTTTAGAGGAAGGACACCGGAGTAGTTTGAGTATACATCCGGGAGCTAATAAAATGTATCAAGATTTAAAGAAGATCTTGTGATGGTTAGAGAATTAGAGTTGGTTGAGTAGTTTAGAGACTTGTGTCTGGTGTGTAAGCTAACATAGCAGAGTGTGAGGTTGGGTATATTAAAAGTGAACAGTGATTTTTGGCGAATATGAGAAAGAGTTAGACTTTGGACGTGGAATTGGTAGTTTTGATGGTTACGAGTAATCAGAGTGCGCAACGGAAGCGTGATGTGGCACAATTCGTATATGCGTGTGTGACTGGTAAGAGTTCATAGGTTGAACATTGGGAACATGTAGGAATGATGAGACCGTTGGAAGTTTCAGAATGGAAGTGTTAGGTGAAAGGTTTAAATATTATTCATGGGCTACTATGTAGATGGATGTTTTGGTTATATGTTCGATTGGTGAATCGTAGCATTATTGTAATATTGTTATGTGACAAGGATGTTGGTATTGTGGTTATGTAGAGGTTGTTGAAACATTGTTGGGTCGTGGAACTTTATGTTCTTGTTTGTGTTGTTGCCTCGTTCCATCGTGATGGTTCGAGTGCGAGTAGTTAATTCCTTGTGGGGAATTAGGGGAGTGTTACCTATGGTGAGGGTAACGATCTTGTTGTGTTTCGGTTCAAGAGTGAACCTGTGTGTTTGTAACTTGGGTATTCTTTGAGTCGTGGGTTAGCCGTCAAGTGCATTGTATGGGCATTGCATCTTGTCGTTGTCGTTATTACCGTTGTCGTATCATTGTAGTAGTTGCTGTTAGCGAGGTGTTTTGTCGGTTTGTGTTATTCGTGGTGTTGCCTTTAATGGCATGATAGTGGGTTAGTCGGATACGAGAGTCGTATCCGGAGTTGTTTGCACCAAGTATATTTTCGAGGACGAAAATGTCTAAGTGGGGGAGAGTTGTAACGCCCCGATTTGTTTAATTGTATTTATTTATTTCATTTATGTGAATTTTGTGAAATATGTGAATTTATTGTATTTTACCTGCTAATTGAGTTAATTGGTTAATTTCCCTGATAGGTAAAATATTTGCAATAAATTATAATTTCTTTTCAACTTTTATTTCCCGAAATATATTTCATAGCTGTTTATGTTTTATCGTATTTTGAGAGCGTTTGGGAGATATTTGAGCGAAAGGGCAAAATGGTCATTTTAGAGGTTAGATATTTTTTTTAGAAATAGATATTTTTATATAAGTAGAAATAGAGGGGAAAGAAAAAGAGAAAATAAGAGAAAGAGAAAGGAAGGGAAAGAAGAGGAGAGAAAGAGAGGATAAGAGGAAATCTTCAATACTCCGTTTCAAGCGCGATTAATCGGGTAAGGGTGCGAAACTCGATTATCTTATCATTGTGTATGTATGTGTGTATGTTTTCTTGGATTGTGTGGATTGTTTTCATATAGTTTACATTTAGGTTGAAATGATGAAAATGAGTAGAAATCGATGTTTTCACGGTTGGAATGCGGAATAAGTTGTGTAGTATAGTCGGGTGAGGATAGGAATTAATCGGGAATGGTTGTTTGTGTGTTTTCGAGTGGTTTTGATCGAGTTTGGAGTTGGGATAAATTGATAAAATTATGTTTCAAAATATTTCAAAAATGGAAAATATGTTGGATGGCTTTTTATTGGTGAAAATATTGTAGTATGTTGAATTCTGAGACCGGGGTTTTTTACGGAATCGAAATCGGAGGTACGGAAGGCATTTAACGGTCGAAAACTGAGTTTTTAGCAAAATCTGCGCAGTATGCGCCGACCCCCCAGGATTATGCGTCGACTCACTGCAACTATGCATCGACTCATGGTCTGCGTGCACTGACCCGAGTGAAACCTCCAGGATTATGCGTCGACTCATAGAACCATGCGTCGGCTCATGGTCACAGATTTTTCCAAAATGTCAGATTTTGTTTTCTTCATAACTTTCAAACCGTAAGTCCGTTTTGGCCGCCGTTCGAAGCGTTGGAAAGCTAATGAGATGTTCTTTCTTATAAAAATGGTTTTGATATTAGTGGCCGATTTAATTGTGTCGAGAATTTGGAAACTTTTCGTTTTGTCGACTTTTACCGTCGTAATTGTGTGTGATTGATGTGTTATCATGGTATATACTTTTGATATATAACATATAGCTTGTGTGCTGTTATATGATATGAATGCATATGATGAGATGTTGTGATGATGGTTTGTGGCCTTATGGCAAATAAATGCATTGTTTTGGGTTTGATTGCAATGCATGATTATTGATGTTGAGATGGTTCACATGGTTATATATGTATATGCATTTTATTGTCATGAGTCATTGGTATGCCATGTATCATGAATATGCACCATGTGATGTCGTGTGGCCTTGTGGGGTGTGAGCGACGAAACAATTCCAAAGGGAATCTGCTGTAACGGTCGTGTGCCTTATACAAAGAGGACCTAAAGCGACGTTATAGACGATCGTGTGCCTTATACAAAGAGGACCTAAAGCAATCGGGTCGTGTGCCTTATACAAAGAGGACCTAAAGCGATCCATAAATGTCGTGAGCCTTATACAAAGAGGACCTAAAGCGACGGAGAACATCGTTTGCCCGACGGGGAGTTACACTAAATAATAAGCGATGATTCCAATAATTCCTGAGTGAATTAATGATGATGAGAATGATGGATGGAATGGTACCGCATTGCATAGAGTCGTTGTGTCGGTCTCTGTGCATTTGCATAAATCATGAATGAATTGATTATGTGTGGGAAATTGTGAATGGATTGATTATGTGTGGGAAATTGTGAATGGATTGATTATGTGTGGGAATTTGTGAATGGGATTGATGAGTTGATATACATTGGTGATAAATGTATTGAGCATGATTGATATGCCTTTGTGATGGATGCATGAATTATTGTGTTTTGTATTTGAATTATGGTATACGTTGTGGTGAGAATGTTTTTGCATGTGTATTTCATGTTATTACATATTTGTATGCAATTATATTATAATTGTGTTTCTCACCCTTCTGCTGGAATATGCTTTTTATGGAATAATGCAGATTAGCCGCTGTGGAGGCAAGTGGAAGAGTTAAATCTTCATTTTGCTTAGATCTTTGGTGTCTGCTCTGATACGTAACACGGGAGTCGAGGGGACGCTTTTGTTATATATGTTTATATATGTTAACGTATATATTTTGATAACTCGTATGTATATTTTGATGTTATGAAACAACTTATTTTGTAAAACGAGTCAATTATGGATCATTCCGCTTTATTCCATAATTGAACTTTCCTTTTGTTGGAAAAAGTTTCCTGTTATTATTTATTCCACTTTGTGTTATGTATCAAAGTTATGAGCAGGTGGATTATGTTTTTCTCAAATGTGGCATCCTTATTTCTGTCGAAAAACTTTTTTTTATTCACTCTGGTTTATTTATGTATTATTTATCCGCGATGGAAATTGGGGTGTTACAGTCTTCATGTTGAAACATCTTCTTCAGCACTGAGTTTTACTAAAATCTTGTCCAAAACATTTGAGCTTTCAGCCCTCACTGAAGCTATGAAAGAAGCATTATGGCTTGAAGGTTTTGCAAAGAAGCTGGAACTTCAAGGTCGAGTTATCACTGTTAAATGTGATAGTCAAAGTGCAATACACATGTCGAAGAATTTAACCTATCATGAGCGAACCAAACACATCGATGTAAGGCTGCACTTCGTCAGAGAGATAATCGAGTGTAGGGAAGTCCAAGTGCTGAAGGTTTCGTCTAATAACAATATTGTTGATATGATCACCAAGACATTGTCGCGTTGCAAGTTTTTCCACTGTATGCAGTTGATAAAGTTGCACGACGAAAGCTAGTTTATTCCCTATTATTGTAGAGTTTGTTCCAAGGTAGAGATTTGTGAGATAATAGATCAAACTCTAGTGCTGTCGGCGGGGAAAGTTTCATGTTTCGACAGGAGACAAGCATGAAACCGAAGCTGGTTCACATGTTAATGTCGAAGTATCATATGTTGTTGTTGAAGTTAGTTATAGTATATAATGTCGAAATGTAATGTCGAATTGGGTCTTATGTTGTGGATCCAATTGTTTAGGTTAGCTTGTTATTTAAGTAAACTTAGTAGCCTATAAATAGGCTAGATCTCTCAAGTTGTTGAGAGTGGTAAATTGTTGTTATTCACTTGTAATCTTTTGTACCCTAATTGAGTAAATGAATAAAAAACAGTTTGCCCAAATCCTATTCTCATTCTTTCTTCTCCCTCTCTCTCTCTCTCTTTATTCTAACTGTTTCATTGTTCACCCAAGAAACTTTGTTTCTCAATCAAGAATTTGTTAATTGGTATCGTTTGTCACAACACTCTTCTTCTTTCTCCCTTGAACCTCGTGTTATCATCTTCATAAGAAGATCAATTTTATATTCTCTCTCCAAGTTTAAAACAAATAAACCCCTTCATATTTTCTTCAAACCAACAAACAATTTCTCCTTCATTCACAACATATAACAACAACACAGCTCCAATCCATCTCATAAACACTCCAACTTTCTCCTTCTTTCCACCATCGAAACATATTTGTATTCCTCTCACAAGCTTCAAATTTTCGGCTAGGAACTTCCACCAAGCACCTACTTCATCATCTTCGTTTCCCACTACCATGTGAATCGAAACACAAACTTCAACACCATCATCCACCCACAACCTCTAAACACAACTTACACCATTAAAATAACACTAACAAAAAATTATATAAACACCACAAAAATTAGAGGCAAAGCAAAAGAGAAGGAGAAAAAACTCGTCGGAGACGCTAAAAATTGAGAAATTTGCAACCAGATTTGTCGTTGTCGAAAACGCTTCCGTGAAACCTCCGATCGAATCAGCATCATCATTGTTTTCTTAAAAAAAATCTGGAAAAAGAGCACGACAAAACCACCTCCATCACTGTGAAAAATAGCACAAACCACCACTCCCTCCACGACGACCACCTTTCGCCACCACACATCACCGTCGTCTGGTTTTTGCCGACGATTGCGATCACAACGACTCCGGCAGTTTGTGTTGTTTGTTTTCCATTATTGAGAAGGTAATAGTTTTATTTTTACTATTAGAGAGAAGGAACAAAGGGAAGAGAATATTTGATTTTTAAAATATATGTTGAGTTTCTTTTGATGTTACTCAAAGAAGAGGTTCTTTTTAGTTAACTTATTCTTTTTTCTTTTTTCACTTACTACAAAACACTTGTTTAAATTTGATTATTATTTGTTTTTATTTATTATTATTTTATTTATTATTGTCATTTTATATATATATATATATATATATATATATATATATATATATATATATATATATATATATATATATATATATATATGTTATTATTTATTATTGCTAATTATTTATCATTTGTTGCTATTATTATAATAATAATTATTATTTATTAATATTGTTATTATTTATTGATAGGATTGATTTTTTTTAATTGTTAAATAGAAATTTTGATTTATTTGTCCCATCGATTTTTCACAGATGCATTGCAGTTTCGGAGTTAAAATTCAATTTAAAAACTGCTTAAAACGCATAAAATTTTGTTAACCTACCTCAGATAGAGTGATTCTTACATGAATTACTCTATGATTGCTTAATATAGCATTTAATTATTTAGTTTGTTTGTTATTTTATTTACCTTAAAAAATGTCTTTTGAAAGCATCAGTTTTTTATAGATGCGTTGCAATTTCGGAATTAAAATTCAATTTAATTTCAGAAACTAATTAAAATGCATAGAGTTTTGTTGACCGGTGTCATACCCTAATTTTTAACCCTAACATCCAACCTCATCTGCATTCTCATCATGCATCAATATCACCAACTTGGTTGTCTCATAACCCTCTAACCTTTGGGTTTGTCTTTGTAGAGATCACCAAGCACCTCTTTGTGTATCTTTCTTTTTATACTTATATGTTTTGTATTTTGCTAACCACTAATCAAAAATACAAAAATATGTCCCTTGTCCTTTTGTTTATTTTGCAAAGTAGGGGTTTGAGATAAAAAACATCAAGTGAAGGTATCCTCAGTTAGGTTTTGAGTTCCTCGGGCTAAAGAGTGGTCAACCATTGAGTTTCAAGGGAAAATCATCAAAGCGTGATCTCTAATCTCAAAGCATAGAGTCTCAAGCATCATCCAACTCCGTTTTTAATCAAAGATATCTCAAGATTGGATGGCTTTTTTCTAAAGAAATTTCCAAGGTTCATGTGTTTATTTCCATGCTAACATCAACAAGTTTCATCAAGCCATGGCATGTGTAACACCCCAATTCCCATCGCAAATAAATAATACATAAATAAATCAGAGTAAGTAATAATTTATTTTTCCGACAGAAACAAGGATGTCACATTTAAAAAAAGAAAACACAATCCCTGCTCATAGAGTTTTTGATACATAACACAAAATGGAATAACCTCAAAGGGAACTTTTTCCATATAAAAGGAAAGGTCAATTATGGAATAAAGCGGATAGACCCATAACTGCCTTGTTTTACAAAATAAATCATTTTATAACGTCAAAATATACATACAAAATTAATACAAAATATATTCAACAAATGTATACATATATAACAAAAGCGTTCCCCGACTCCCGTGTTACGTATCAGAGCAGACAAACCGACAATGGACGGAGGACTAATCTTCACAAAAGCCTCCAAGACTACTAATCTGCAATTGCCTCGTAGAGCAACAAACCACAGCAGAAGGGTGAGAAATAACAACTAAATCAAGATTGCATAATAATATGCAAACACAGATAAATTCACATGCATATTGTTCTCACCACAAGCATCACATACCAACACATATAGCATATATCAATTATACCAACATAATCACATATTCACGCATAAGGCATACCAAAGATAATTAATACAATCATCGTAATGTACCGCGTGATGCTCCGCAAGCGCACGGATTTATCGAAGTAATATAAAAGATTGTCGAACCCACAGAGACCAATGTCAACCTACCGTTATCTATCGCTGCGTTGTAAAGCTAAGGCTAATGATAATTGATAAAAGGGAAACTAAGACTAGAACTAAAATAAAACTAAGAGAATATGATAATAAAGAGAGGCCGGAATATGGATTCCGCGTTCCTAAAGGACTTTGTAGAATTCGGGTACTAATTACGACTATAACTTAGTTCCGTAGAATATATCAACTTAAAGACTTCGCCTCACGCTCTCGCGGTTTTAACTAAAGTCATGTTCCCTAATCCCAAGATTTTGCTCCCGCTCTCCCGGTAACTAGGAAATATATTTTGAAAGCCAATAATATCCTAAACGCATCTAAAGCGCTCTCGCTGTATTTAGACTTGTTGCCTAATTTCCACTATCCGGTTCGATCCCCACGCTCTCGCAGTGTCGACTCTAACCTTAATTAATTTCTCACTCTCGTGACAAAATCATGTTAAATAACCTCTCACTCTCATGACAAAGTTATTTAAATTATACTTGGAAATTAAAACCAAAACAGGATTTTAAATCATAAGTTCGCACCTATTATTTTCTACCGAGTCCCGTCGGTAACGACGGTCCTCATACACCGGACCCTAAACGTTTTGCCGGACATGGAATTAAATGAAAACAACACAGAAATGGTAATTGGATTTGAAACATCACGATAATTAATTTATGAAAGTGATAAATAATGATAATAATAAGCAATGCGATAAAGAACCTGTAAAGACTTGGAGTAGAATGCGGAAATAAAGAACTGGAATTAACTTTAATAATGACGGCAAGCTTTGATCCAAGCATACAAATTAAAGGCCTAAATACTAATGGTGTGGTAGTTCCTCAATGTGAGATAACTACCACTTTTACAATGGTAATTTACTGCCTAAAACTATGAACAGCGCTTTCGCGCCCAGAAACTTGGATGCTCCAAAATGACAAGGGAAATCCTATATATAGAGGGGATTTTTGTTTTGCAACTTCCATGTAGCATAAATGAGTGGTGGAGAAAGTGGGAGTAGTGGGAAGTTGGAGAAATAGTGGAGAGAATGTAGGAGAAAATGTTGAACGTGCACTAACTGAAACTCTGAAGCTTCGTGACCACGTCTGTGCTTAACGCATTAATTCTATTTTTGATTCCATGACGATCGTGAGGGGGTGTGACACTCGTGATGCATTTTGAGTCTGCCACGGTCGTGGTGGACCTGCCACGGTCGTCACACCAGCAGAATTTGGATTCTGCTGTTTTCTGCTCTTTTCTGCATCTTTTCTTCCTTGTTTTGCTTCTTTTCTCCACTTTGCATACTTTTAACTTGGAAATAGAAATACATGCAAAAACACTTAAATATTCTCGAGAAAATCAGATATTAGACGAAAACGATATAATAATTGAATGTAAATCAAGGCCAAAATACGATACATTTTCGTGTTATCACCGCGTCCCCACAAAACATAGCCTATGTCTAAAACATATTATTCACAACCAAGACATTTATCACATATGCACCTCAACTCACCAATTCAAACATAAATCTCAACACATACCCAATTAATTCACAATTTCCACACATAATCAATCCATTCATGATTTTCCACACATAATCAATCCATTCATGATTTTCCACACATAATCAATCCATTCATGATTTATGCAAATGCAAAGAGACTGACACAACGACTCTATACAAATGCAATGCGGTACCGTTCCATCCATCATCTCATCATTAGTTCACTCAGGAACTATTTGAAACATCGCTTGTTACTTAGTGTAACTCCCTGTCGGGCAAACGATGTTCCCCGTCGCTCACACCTCTTTGTATAAGGCACACGACGTTTATGGATCGCTCATACCTCTTTGTATAAGGCACACAACTCGATCACTCACACCTCTTTATATAAGGCACACGATCGTCCATAATCATTGCTCACACCTCTTTGTATAAGGCACACGATGTTATAGTGGATCCCCTCGGGAATCGTTTCGTCGCTCACACCCACTAAGGCACACGACATCACAAGAATGCATATCATGATGCTTGGCATACAATGACTCATGACATTCAAATGCACACATATACACATCCATAATCATGCATATATAATCAAATACGACACAATTAAAACGGTAAAAGTCGACAAAATGACACATTTCCAAATTCCCGACATAATTAAATCGGCCAACAATCTCAAAACCATTTTAATAAGAAAGAACATCTCAATAGCTTTCTAACGATACTAAGAATGTTCAAAACGGATAATCGGAACACAAGTTATGGAATCAAAAAGAAAAAGAATCGCGAAATGGCACAATTCTGCACCCTCGCTGACCATACACGTATTGCCCTGAGCCATACACGTAATGCCCAGCCTCATACGCGTACTATTACGCATTTCAGCAGATGGCCGAGAAAAATGGATTTCCATACGCGTATTGCCTCAATTTGCACCTGCCATACGCGTATTGCCCAACCCAATACGCGTATGGACATGCCTGATACGCGTAACGGCAGCGACAACCCAGAATTTTTCTGCAGAATTTTTCCTGCGAAAATCATCCAATTTCCTCTCAAATTCTCATCTAAACACTTCCAATTCACAATATATCAACCCAAACATGTTCCAACATAATCAACAAGTATCCTACGCCATTTATATCGAGTTTCAGCCGCGAAAACATCGATTTCTAACAATTATTCATCAATTTATCAATTAGAGAAAAAGTCGTGTAACAACCAAAACAATTACAACAAACAACACATATACATACGCAAGCAAGATATAATTGAAACTTCTCACCCTTACCCGATTAATCGTGCTTGAAACAGATGAATTCTCGATTTTCCTCTTTCTCCTCTTCTCTCTTTCTTTCTTCTCCTTTTCTTTCTCTTCTTTTCCCTTTCTTTTCTCTCTTTTTCTCTCCACTTTCTATTTTATGAAAAATAACCCAGCAAAAAGACCAAAATACCCCTACTCTCAAATCTCTCGCAAACGCTCTCAAAACGCGATAAAATATAATAATGATGAAATATATTTCGGGAAATAAAAGTTGAAAAGAAATTATAATTTATTGCAAATATTTTACCTATCAGGGAAATTAACCAATTAACTCAATTAGCAGGTAAAATACAATAATTTCACACATTTCACAAAATTCACATAAATGAAATAAATAAATAAATACAATTAAACAAATCGAGGCGTTACAACTCTCCCCCACTTAGACTTTTTCGTCCTCGAAAATATAACCGTTACAAATAACTCCGGATACGACTCTCGCATCCGACTAACCAACCAACATGCCAACCAAAGGCACACCACAGATAACACAAACTGACAAACTACTTAGCTAACAACAACTACAACAACGACACGACCACGACGACCACTACAACGACAAGATGCAAAGCCCATACAATGCACTTGACGACCAACTCACGACTCAAAGAATACCCAAGCTACGAACACACACAGGAACATAAAGCTCCACGACCCAACAGCGTTTCCACAACCTTACATAACCACCATACCAACCTCCTTGTCACACAACATTATTACAACAATTCTACGATTCACCAATCGAACATATAACCAAAACATCCATCTACATAGTAGCCCATGAATAATATTTAAACCTTTCACCTAACACTTCCATTCTGAAACGTCCAATAGTCTCATCATTCCTACATGTTTCCAATGTTCAACCTATGAACTCTTACAAGTCCCACCACGCTTCCGCTACGCACTCTGATGACTCGTAACCATCAAAACTACCAATCTCACGTCCAAAGTCTAACTCTTTCTCATATTCGCCAAAAATCACTGTTCACTTTAATATCCCCAACCTCACACTCTCCTGTGTTATCTCACACACCAGACACAAGCCTCTGAACTGCCCAAATAATTTTAATTCTCTGACCATCAAAACAGACATGCATAACAACTTTCGACTTAACTCATCACGCACGACATTAACTTTCCCCGAAGATAATCCAAGCCAAATTCATAACTCGTCACGAATTCTAACCATCCTCGTTGTCTCATACTCTATTCCTTCAGACCAAACAAGTACTCTAAACTCTTGTGATTACTAAACACTTCGAACCTAGAACCATAAAGATAATACCTCCAGATTCTCAACACAAAAGTAACCGTAGCCATCTTGAAATCATGAATCCTCAATTTTCGTAAAGCAAAAGCCACAACTTTACCATCTTGCATTAACACACTGACTAAACTCATCAAAGACGCACCCCAATACCTCACGAACGGTTTATTAGGATCACACAGAATCAAAACTGGAGCCGTAGACAACTTCTACTCCAGCTCACCAAAACTTACTCACAACGAACGTCCCAAACAAACGACTCACCCTTTGCAAGTCAACTGAGATAACAGAAGTACGAACTTAACAAAGCCTTCCCTAGCCTGCAGTAACAACCAACTAAGCCCAAAAATTTCTAATCTCCTTAACCAACTTCGGAACCTCTCAATGTAGAACTGCATCTACTTCCGATGGATCCATTAACCATACTCTCATCTGAAATAACATATCCAAGAAAACTAACCTTTTTCAACCCAAATTCTCACTTGAATAACTTAGCATAAAACTTCGTCTCTCTTCAACGCTTGTAATTCAAATCTCAACCACTCTACATGTTCTTCCTCTGAGTTTATAAAAGATCCAAGTATCCTTAATCAAAGCCATTACAAACTTATCCAAATAAATATGGAAGATACGATTCATCTACTCCACAACCATTACAGACGCATTACTAACACCAAATACCATCACTGTACATTATCATGCCCAACCGAATTCCAAAAGATATAATCCTTAAAGTTTTTGCAAAATTTTTCACTGGGTAACTGGTTACTCACATACAAGCTTAACCGAGTGAATAACAGCCTATCCCTGATGATAACAAACATAACCAGTCACATTAAATCGATCAAAGCCTCCACTCACACAATTCACCACTCTTATCAAACATTCTAAACAATTGTGATTTCACTCAAACTCAACCAAACCATTCCAGTTATCTATTCCTGATAGTGGACACTTATTCTCAATCGTTACCTTATTCAACTGTCAGTAACCCATACACAATTTCTTCTCTTGACAGTCCAAATTCTCATAAATCCCAACATGTAGTAACCACCAACCAAAAAGAACTCTCAAATATTACACCCACACATAAGGGTTTTCTCAAGATTTCCATTAATGCTCTAAAACTCCAAGGACTCCAAACCTCACCAGAACTCTAAGTTTGGCTTCTCGTAGTCTCAATACCATGACACACATCATGCTTGTTATTTCGTTCAATCATCCTTCCTTTTTGCTACTAACAAAGCTGGAGCTCCCTAAGCCAGCGCCCTAATGTTCCATCCAAAAACACATCTGAAAACTATGCACAACCGATGGCCCATCACTGTGACTTCCTGCCAATTTCCAGAACACTACCATCACAGACAAAACAAACATCTTAGTCCCATCTACCAAGAGTTTTCTACCCACTTAGCAGATATAAACCTCAACTATTCACCTTCGTCCAATTAAGTTCAATCTCTACTCTCTGTGAAGCAGCCCTTAAATAAAACCCAATTATTCTCTCTCAATGACTTCCCAACTTGACCAATATACCAAAACCTCTAATTCGTCTCATCTTCCGATATTAGAATCTTCATCGACTCAACAAAATAATCCGTAACCATTTTCTTAAATTTCAAACCACTCATTGCATACACTATCAAAGCCGGAAAGACACGTCTATTCCATCCAACATAATTCCCGTCTACTATCAATAAGAGATTAAGGGTGATCAGTTCCTCAATTTGTCAATAGACAACCGACAATCATGATGGGGCACAAACCGTCTTTACCAGACTATAATAGCATTTCTTACATCTTGTGTACAAACTACCTAAGGCACAAATCCTTAGTTGATATAAACCTTGCCTCCGCACTCCCTCCAGAATCGGGAACAACACTGTCCAAACAACACTTACAATCTTGCAACCAACAACACACAAATGAAGCAACTCGAAGAAGCACCAGCTTCTCCCCCACTTATCTCATTCTCAATCCTGAATACAAAAGATTAGAAAACCAGAAAGCACTGACAGTGTTTCACACACATATCATATACTAAGGGACAAACAACATCGACAGTATTCAACTGTCACACCAACGGACTCAACAACTTGGCCGGACGGACCGACCTGCTCTGATACCACTATTGTAACACCCCAATTCTCATCGCAAATAAATAGTACATAAATAAATCAGAGTAAGTAAAAATTTATTTTTCCGACAGAAACAAGGATGCCACATTTAAAGAAAGAAAACACAATCCCTGCTCATAGAGTTTTTGATATATAACACAAAATGGAATAACCTCAAAGGGAACTTTTTCCATATAAAAGGAAAGGTCAATTATGGAATAAAGCGGATAGATCCATAACTGCCTTGTTTTACAAAATAAATCGTTTTATAACGTCAAAATATACATACAAAAGTAATACAAAATATATTCAACAAATGTATACATATATAACAAAAGCGTTCCTCGACTCCCGTATTACGTATCAGAGCAGACAGACCGACAATGGACAGAGGACTAATCTTCACAAAAGCCTCCAAGACTACTAATCTGCAATTGCCTCGTAGAGCAATAAACCACAGTAGAAGGGTGAGAAATAACAACTAAATCAAGATTGCATAATAATATGCAAACACAGATAAATTCACATGCATATTGTTCTCACCACAAGCATCACATACCAACACATATAACATATATCAATTATACCAACATAATCACATATTCACACATAAGGTATACCAAAGATAATTAATACAATCATCGTAATGTACCGCGTCCCCACAAAACATAGCCTATGTCTAAAACATATTATTCACAACCAAGGCATTTATCACATATGCACCTCAATTCACCAATTCAAACATAAATCTCAACACATACCCAATTAATTCACAATTTCCACACATAATCAATCCATTCATGATTTTCCACACATAATCAATCCATTCATGATTTTCCACACATAATCAATCCATTCATGATTTATGCAAATGCCAAGAGACCGACACAACGACTCTATGCAAATGCAATGCGGGTACCGTTCCATCCATAATCTCATCATTAGTTCACTCAGGAACTATTGGAATCATCGCTTGTTACTTAGTGTAACTCCCCGTCGGGCAAACGATGTTCCCCGTCGCTCACACCTCTTTGTATAAGGCACACGACATTTATGGATCGCTCACACCTCTTTGTATAAGGCACACGACCCGATCGCTCACACCTCTTTGTATAAGGCACACGGTCGTCCATAATCATCGCTCACACCTCTTTGTATAAGGCACACGATGTTATAATGGATCCCCTCGGGAATCGTTTCGTCGCTCACACCCACTAGGGCACACGACATCACAAGAATGCATATCATGATGCTTGGCATACAATGACTCATGACATTCAAATGCACACATATACACATCCATAATCATGCATATATAATCAAATACGACACAATTAAAACGGTAAAAGTCGACAAAACGACACATTTCCAAATTCCCAACATAATTAATTCGGCCAACAATCTCAAAACCATTTTAATAAGAAAGAACATCTCAATAGCTTTCTAACGATACCAAGAATGTTCAAAACGGATAATCGAAACACAAGTTATGGAATCAAAAAGAAAAGGAATCGCGAAATGGCACAATTCTGCACCCTCACTGGCCATACGCATATTGCCCTGAGCCATACGCGTAATGCCCAGCCTCATACGCGTACCATTACGCATTTCAGCAGATGGCCGAGAAAAATGGATTTCCATACGCGTATTGCCTCAATTTGCACCTGCCATACGCGTATTGCCCAACCCAATACGCGTATGGACATGCCTGATACACGTAACGACAGCGACAAACCAGAATTTTTCTGCAGAATTTTTCCTGCGAAAATAATCCAATTTCCTCTCCAATTCTCATTTAAACACTTCCAATTCACAATATATCAACCCAAACATGTTCCAACATAATCAACAAGTATCCTACGCCATTTATATCGAGTTTCAGCCGCGAAAACATCGATTTCTAACAATTATTCATCAATTTATCAATTAGAGAAAAAGTCGTGAAACAACCAAAATAATTACAACAAACAACACATATACATACGCAAGCAAGATATAATTGAAACTTCTCACCCTTACCCGATTAATCGTGCTTGAAACGGATGAATTCTCGATTTTCCTTTTTCTCCTCTTCTCTCTTTCTTTCTTCCCTTTTCTTTATCTTCTTTTCCCTTTCTTTTCTCTCTTTTTCTCTCCACTTTCTATTTTATGAAAAATAACCCAGCAAAAATACCAAAATACCCTTACTTTTAAATCTCTCGCAAACGCTCTCAAAACGCGATAAAATATAATAACGATGAAATATATTTCGGGAAATAAAAGTTGAAAAGAAATTATAATTTATTGCAAATATTTTACCTATCAGGGAAATTAACCAATTAACTCAATTAGCAGGTAAAATACAATAATTTCACACATTTCACAAAATTCACATAAATGAAATAAATAAATACAATTAAACAAATCGGGGCGTTACAACATGCTTCATCAAAAAACAATAAAAAATACATCATTTTGGGTCCATATGATCATCAATAAGCTTTGAAGTGTAAAAAAAGTCTCAAGGTTGAAAGATTATTCAAGGAGGTTTGACCAAAAAAGTCAACATTTTGAGCCTAAGTTCATGACCTCACAACTTCTTCATACTTCAACATTTTTGAATGCTTATTTGGGAAAATGACTCATCTTGACATCCTCTCCAACTTCTTTTCACAATTCAAGAGCAAATTATGCTTTGAGGATCATCAAAAGTTTTGAGACATTATAAGTCATTTTTGGGACTTAGAAAATTTTGGCCTATGTACAAGCTTGGTAGGCCTAACTTCCAAAGATCATAACTCCTTCAATATTCAACTTTTATGGGAGCTTCTTTTTTCCAAATATTCCTCTTTATGTCCTCTACAACTTTTCTTTAGAGGTCAGACATCAATTCATGCCCTAAGGACCTCAAATCTTGAAGGCCACTTGTGCATAAAACTAGGTCATGACCTGTTTGACTTAATGCCAGACCTAGTTTACAGTGGTTTTTCACCAAATTTCCAAGCTTCCCATTTTCTCATCAAGCATCCATTTGAGTTGATTCTTTTTGCATTGTATTCCTTTCCATGAAAGGAACATTTAGCTCAAGAAAAATCACAAAACGCACAAGGGAATTTCATTTGGCCTCAAGTGGAACAAGGTGACATAAACTCCTCTTGGTTCAATTTTCAGGTCATGATTTTCACGTTAATCTCAATCTGGGACCATCACACATGTGAACACTCATTCTAAATGGCAAAATGCATATGATACAATTTGAAACGACTTGGATTGCTCAGAAAACCACACATTCCACACTTTATTTCACACGGTTTTGAGTCTAGAATTTTCCAATTCGATTCACATGAATTCCATCTCATTTCACATGTGTGATCTTCCCTTTACATTTGCTATAAATAGTGGAGCATTTCCCCTTCATTTTCAAGTTTGAACAACTAAAGAAAATCTGCCTCCATAGAGCTCGAAACCACCTTCAAACCAGAAACTCACTTTCCAAATTCAGCTTCATTTTGCCTCAAATCTTTGCCCTAAATTCATCACCGGCCTTATCTGAAGCTAACTGAAGCATTGTCAAAGCTCGTCGTGACCTGCAACTTTCAACCCGATTCCACCATTGTTAAGCTTGGAAGCTCATTTGGGAAAGGTAGATAGTAGTTTCTTTTTCACTCAAACATACTCAGTTTGTCTTGTTCCACTGATCATTTCCCCTAACCTAACTGGAATTTATTCTTCTTCTTTAGAATTTAATTTTACTTTGAAGAAACTTAGGATTCTTTTTGTTTTTGCAAATTCTCTCTTCTCGTATCAAACAAATTGCTCTGATGAAGGGAGACATGGACAATGACATGAGGCGAAGCTAAGCCGTGTGGTTTGATAGTTTAAAACCTTTGAATTCATGATTTGCAAAATCAACTGAATGGATGTTGAATATGAAGTTGTGCGCACGCAAGGGTGGGAATTTTGAATTCTAACCAATCAGGTTGCGCCACGTCTTCCCAATCGTTGCATTTGATTTTTTTATTATTTCATTTTCTTTTAAAATTCATTAACAATAAATGATTTTTGAGTCCATTTTTTTTCATAATTTCATAAAAATATTTGCTACCTTATTTTTTTTTTCCAGTTTTTTAAAATCATTCTAGTATTTTTTATTATTTTTCTTTTATTTTTATTTTAATAAACTTTCAACATTTTTATTTTAATCATTTTCAAACATTTTGAATCCAATCTTTTTAGATCTTGTTTCTTATATATTTCTTGACCTTCCATAACTTTCTTGGCCATTTATTTGATGTTTTGAGGCGTTTTATGGATTTTTCCTTTTATTTTCCATTTAAAATCATTTTTAAAATCTTTTATGCATTTATTTGTTTTTTTATTGCATTTTGATGTTGTTGCTGGTTGTAGCCTTGGATCATAACTTGTTGATCAAATTTCTCTTCAATTTCAATGTACTTTGAGTGTTGATGAGGTTAAATGAACCTTCATCAATACAAATCTATCATTAAATGAATAATTTGATTCATTTTTCGTGCTTTGTGTTGATGATAGGTTTAATGCATTGATCCACTAATAATAGTGATTGAAATTGATGATGGAATAATCTTGAGTGGTGATTCAATTTGGTCCTCTCTTCATCTTTCCTTCTCTTTTTTTTTTGATCAATTTGGAAGATGTGTAGTGCACCTTGATCATGGGATCTTAATTGGTGCTTGATTAACTTTTATCAATTCAAATCTACCATTTGATTGATCTTTTGATCAATTGAGGTACATTTGGTTGATGCATAAGTTTGTCCAAAGTACTATGAGAGGTTGATTGATATAGTGGATCCATTTTGCCTTGACTTAGGTCTTGATCAACTTTTGTTTTACTTGTGCTACATGTTTTAAGAGTGATCTCTATATCACATCTCTAACATGTATGATACATAAAGTTTTATTGACCCGCCTCCCATAGTATAACCTTCCTTATAGGTTGTGCTACGATTGCTTAACATAGCGCTCAATTTGTCCCTAAGCAGAAAGTGATCATATTGGCCTAATTTTAGATATGAATTATCTTTAGTTTGATGTAAATCTCCTATCTCTATAATGTGTAGTTTCTTTTCCACCTAAAGGAAGCTAGTGGCATACTTATTGATTTTATCCAAGTTGGAGCCCTTCTCAAAGGATGATGCAAAGATCTAGCACATTGTTGGGTTGATTAGTTGAGTAATATACTTTAAATGACAAAGTATCTTCATTAACATACTAATATTAACCTTTAATTGTACTAATTCTCTCGTTATCCTATTTTACTTTATGATTCTTTTATTTTTATGCTCCTTTATTATTATGCTCTTTATTTTTATGATTATCATTATCATATCATATTATTCATCTTGTTTATGTTTATGTCTCTTTGTCTTTGTCCATTTGGAATTTATTTTTAAGACATTAATAAAGGTCTAAACATCTTAAAACTCTTAATGTGCTTCTTGTACTATCTTGGTGACTATCCTTTGCTCGTGGATTATGGACTTAGAATTAGGATCATTGACCTATGCTTTGGAGTTACTATCTTAAGACCTTGGATCTTATTTTAGATTTTGACCTTGGGAGACCTCTTGGGAAAACCTTGGCTTGGACACTTGGCTTTCATCTGATGTTTGGTTATCTCTTTGATTGGCTATCTCTCTGTTTGATTATTATTTGCTTATCTTGTTGCTTGAGTCCAACGGATGGGATTTTTGGCTTGTTATGTCAAAGGTTTGTACCTTGGTTAGATATTTCCTTCCTTAGCTTTTATTTCTTGCTTTAGGATAGTCTCTCCATCTCCTCCCCATTCTTCAATTTTCAAAATCTTCTCCCTCTTTTCAAAACCTTCTTCTTTCAAACTATAACCTCTTTCATAATAATCCTTGACTTTGTCAAGTGCATTTCCAAATTTCATTTTATTAATAAATACTAATCAATCTTAAGCATACTTTGACCATTTTCAAAAAGGCTTAAAACACACTTAACCCATTCAAATCATTTTATGCCTTTGTGCACTTTTCCTTTTAACTTTTTCACAAAGTTTAGACAGGAGTCATTTAAAGTTGAGATGTGATTCTCCTATCCCTATAATATTGTTTAAAATGAGTTGACACTTTTCCACCTTTGAGAGTTAATGGCATACTTGCCGATTTTCTCCAAGTTAGAGCCCTTCTCATGGTGATGTAAAGATTCGTTTTCACATACTTGTGGGTGATTAGTTGAACTTTTCTCCTTAAAATGACAAGTTATCTTTTCATTTAAAATGAATCATAACAAACCATTTTGTTATTTTTACCACGAACTACGAGGTTTTGATCCTTCATTGCACTTTGTGGGTACGTATGCATGAGACTCAGAAAGTCTTGTCAATCACAAAATTATAAAAAATACTTATCTTCTCACCTCCACCATCTTTTGCAAATAACACCCATTTTATAAGCCACGCGCCAGATTTACAAAGAGGTTCCTGTAGAGTACTATAGACGTTTTGGGTGCTAACACACTCCCTTTGGGTAACCAACCCCCTTACCCTGTCTCTGTTTATTTGTTCTTGTATTAGAACTTTTGAGGTTTTCTTCGCTGTCTTCCCTTTCCTTTGGATAAAATAAAAGTGTGGTGGCGACTCTTGTTTTATGAGTTAAGTTAATCAATATCTTATTCTCAAATTTTTCCGCTACAATCGACCTTAGATAGAGTTGATTCCTACATGAATCACTCTACAATAGCTTAACATAGCGCTAAATTTCAATAGTTTAAAACTCTAATTTATTTCAAAATTCATGTCTTTCTTTGATGTATTTTACATTGATTTTCATTGCTTTTTGCATTTGTTGTTTACAATTGTTTATTAAGCTTGCATTATTATTTTCCATATTCTATATTCCTATTTGACAAACTATACCCCATTCCCATAAATATGTAATAAGTTTTCCATTTTCATTTACTATGTTATTCTCTTAGTTGATTGTTAATTCAAAGATTAAAATCAACAAGTTTCAGAAAAGAACAAAAACAAACACTCAATCCAACGTCGAGTCTTTTTCTCAAGTCAAAACCATTAATAATTTCCACTTCTCAATCATCTTCAAACCCTAAAATCATTTCATCTCGTTTCAGTTGAAACGCAAATAAAAACCTCAATCCAATGTCGAGCGTCTTTTATCCCATTCAAACTAAAATATCTAATCATACTTAAACACCGTTTCAAAAAGGGTGAAAATGGACATGGTTTAGAGCCTTCGTTTCCCCTCCTCGATTGTTTGGATACAAATTGTCTTTCTCGACCATTCAAGAAATTGTCATCCGTTAAAAACTTCTAATCCGATTCACCTCAAATCACTTTCATACTAAAACTTAAGTCGAACTCATTTTCTTAATAACTTGGACGAAAAAGGAGGTGGTCTAGAGCCTTATATTCCCTTCTTAGAGTATTTGGATACAAATAGCCTTACCCGACCATTAGAGTATTTGTCGTTCGTCCAAAATACATTAACCTTATTTAAATCCTTTTGCAATTAAGAATGAAAAGGGAGATGATCTAGAGCCTTTATTCTTCTTCTCGATTATTTGGATATGAGTGGCCTAACTCAGCCATTCGAGTAATCATTATCCAACAAAACACTCAAACCAATCAAACTTGTTTTCCGCTCTTGCGCACATCTGAAAACATTTTCAGAAGCGAATATGCTTTATCCATATTGATGTGAAAGAAACAAAGGCTTTAGTCTCCAAGAGCGAGCAACCAACAAATGTTTAAAACACTCGATATGTCTAAACGATTACTCTTTAAAAGCACTAAACCTAGTAGTTCTCTCTTAGTAGAACTACGTAGCCTTGAGTGTAGGAGCAGAATTTTGAAATCTTGTCAGACATCCCTTTAATAAAACATCTCTTTAATAAAAAATCTCTTTAATATAACATCCTTTTTTTAAAACCATCATTTCTTTCTCTCGCTCATTAAGTCGAAGAAAATAATTAACATAAGCTAACATCTTTATTGTGTATTTCGACTTCATTGTGTATCGACTGATGACTTATTTTGACCATCTGCATTTATATATGTCAGTTTTTGCATATCAATTCTATGGTTTAATGCTCATCAGATCACAAGGGTCTTAACATTTATAAATCATCATTTTCATCTGAGTAATCATAAAACTAATGTAACTTGCAAAGTTTTGATATGTTACGAAGATCATCTCCGTAAACCTATATGGAGATGCATCTCCGGATTAATAAATGTTTAAAATGAGTCTTTCACTGTGTTTTGAAATATTTCAGAAATACATCTCCGAATCAGTTGTAACATTTTAGCTTAAAACAAAATACGTCCAGAAATGCATCTTCAAAATCTAAAAAATACTTTAAATTTTTCATAAAATATTTTTCCATCCCATAGGATGAGATAAAAAATTTCACTTATTTTCGACTACAGTTGTTATGCACATGCAATGTTACTTACTTATACGAGTGATTTTTCCTTACTTTGACTTTTGTAGTCTCTACTACTTGTATGACTTTTGTATCTGTTAGTCTTGGCATGACCTATGCCTTGTCTCACTTATTTAGTTTAATAAATTTAGCCTTTTTAAAAATAAAAATAAAACTCTTTAAAAAAAAGTACCGTAGTATATTACTAAATATATTGACATCATAAATATATGAGAAATGTTGCACGTGTTAAGTAAAACTCCAATCACAATTTGGATGAACCACTCTTTAGAGCAATAGCCGCCACTAATTCTCTTCTTAAAATTTTGCCAGCTGGAGATTTTGGTATAGAGTTAATAAAAGAAACACGTCTTATCTTCTTGTATGGTGCCACCTGCAACAATGATTAGCATACTTAAAACATGACAAGAATAAAATAAAAAAAAATTCTAACAGGGTACTTACAAGTTAAAACATGACAAGAATAAAATTAAAAAATTCTAACAGGATCTGAACAAAGTCAATTGTACAAGCTATGGCTTTGGATGGTAAATAAAGCCCATTCTTCATTCTTGTTCATATTTATATATCTTATATAAAATCCTCCGACTTATAGAATTCGATAGTTCAAATGTCACTTGAGATTATTAGTGTTAGAATCACGTTGTGCCGATGTAAACTACATTTTGGAGCATCAACAAAATCAAAGTGTTTGGTAATTTTGCCAAATTTACTGTCAATCTTAATATTCACTAAAGCAATAGTAAGTTGAGATGAGAAATAACAAAGACTCGATAGATAATTCATTCACTAAATATCGACCTAAAACACACCTGTTTTGCCACATACTCTATGACCTGAGCTGCAGTGATGTTGCTTCCAGGTTTTCTTACCACAAACGCCATTGGAATCTGTCCAGCATCTTCATCAGGATACCTGCCCCCCAAAAAATTAGTAGTAGTAGATTTAGTGAATCTTCTAATAGACATAGTCATGTACTTTGTTAAAGCAAGTGAATTACATCAACAATTTTGTTTTGGGACCAAAAAAAATTGATTTATATGATTTCCACATGAACTGGATTTGAAAAGTATTGAAAACAATTTTGAGTTTGCTTTCGAATTGAGACGGAGAGATGATTAAAGCAGATGCATACGGAACTACTGCGGCATCTGCAATTTCAGGATTAGTAAGAAGTATGAGCTCTAATTCAGCTGGGGGAACCTGAAAAATAGCAAGGAAAATGTAAAGATAATAAAATGGTGTCGGAAAAATCATGTGACATGCGTTGTTCACTTCACAATGCTTCACCTGATAAGCTTTGTATTTGATCAATTCCTTGAGTCTATCTACAATGAATAGAAAACCATCAGAGTCAAAATAACAAAGATCGCCGGTCTTCAACCATCCCTCTGAATCAAATGTCTCAATAGTCGCCTTGTCATCTCCTATGTAACCTGCACTGACACCATAATAACTACAGATAATTAGATATCTCTAGCTATATCAACTGCCCAAATCATAGGTTTTTATTTTAATGCACATCTTCTCTGCAGAACATCATGCAAATGCCCGATAAATGGAGAAGCCCAGAAACTTTATTTGGATTTTGAAATAGATTAGTGTTGCTAAGCTGCTAGTGTTACTAATTACCTTTCATGATGGTTGGTCCTCGAATCCAAAGCTCCCCTCTTTGGCCAGGAGATAATGCCTCTCCAATAACAGGGTCAACTATCTTAGCCTCCATATTTTCTGCTAGTCGACCCACAGAACCATGGTGCTTTGCCTCATCAAAACCTATCATTCTTGCTGCCCCTCCCCCACTTTCAGTCAGACCATAACCCTACAAGTAGAATCACATTATTAAAAATACATATTTATTTGTTCTGCCAGTTTAGTTCTACATATCTTTTATTAAAACAAAAAGAAAATACATCACTTTTACATAAAAAAGTTCTATAATGATATAATAAAAAAATCAACTGTTTCATATATTTGAATCAAACAAACAAAATTCGGATGCTTCTATAACAGGTTCCATGATTATATAACTAAAAAATTAAATTTTCTATAATTGGCACAACAATACGTGATAAACTCTAATTAATTATACTATCGGTATTACAATTAAACTCAAAACATAAACTAATCACAAAAAAGAATGTGTCAGTGACAATTTTTTTAAGCCAAGAAGAACATTAGTTATGGTGGTGGTCCCAATACCTTCAAAACGGCTACTCCCTCCGTCTCATAAAAAATGTCTTATTTGAGCAATACGCGATTTTAGGAATGGTAAAAAAATCCGTATCCGCGGATATCCGCGGATAAAATCCGTCACGGATATGGAGCGGATAACTTAATGGATATCCACGGATAAAATAAATGAATATTTAAATATCCGTTTGTTAATGGATATAGATACGGGTTTAATGATATCCGTATCCGCGGATATCCATATCTATTAATAAATTATAAAAATCATTTAAATATGATTAGTTTATTATACCTTATCTTTTCATCTTCAAAAAATAGTCTTCCTATATTTCTTTCTTTTTTTCTTTTTGAAATTTTCTTTGAATATAACCTTTCACATTTCATTCAAATTATATTCACCATTTCATATTTAAACTCTTCAATACTTCATACCTCACTTCAACAATTTCATAGTCCAACCAACTAGTATTGTTATTCCTCTGTCGAACCAGTGTCTCTCTTCTTACTCCTCTGTAGTCCGCTCTTCCATCAAAACTCATAATCACAATATCTTTTATTTGTTTGGTTAAAAATGAAATGTATGAATATTATGTTTGGATTTAATTATGTTTCGGTAAATAATTTTTTGTATCTTTAAAAGAAGTTAAAAATATTTTTTTCAAAAAATAATTTTTATTAAAAAAAATATTATTCATGGATATCTGTAAATATCCACGGATACCATAAAACTCGCGGATTACCCGTTTAATGGATATCCGCATGGATATGGGGCGAATATGGATATCACATTTATCCAACGGGGTGGATACGGATATCATAGTATCCGTCCCTATGAATATCCATTTACATCCCTACGCGGTTTTTAAGAAAATGATTAGATGTGTTGGTTTTAATGAAAAAACAAATATCATTTACTAGAATACCCTTATTAAATATACTTCCTCCGTTCCTTTATAAGTGTCATTTTTTGACTTTTTATATTTACCAAGAAAGCTAATCAATATAATTATTTTTTAAAATAACAATTTTCCTTTTACCTATAATACCCCTAATTATTTATTACATTTATCTAACTTTTTCTTTTTTTGCAATGATTACTTAGGGATAATTTAGACAAAAATGCAATTAATACTATCTTGAACTTTGCAAATGACACTTAAAAAGAAACAAAAAATTATTCTAAAAGTAACACTTAAAAAGGAACGGAGGGAGTAGTTAATAGAGTTGTTGGATAAAGTGAAAGCTAGTCAATAGGGGTATAGTAGTGGAAAAATAATAATAAATGATGTATTGGTAATATAAATAGACAATTATTTTGAAACAAAGAAAAAGTGCAAATGAGACACTTTTTATGAGACGGAGGGAGTATTTTTTTAACATAACCTTAGAAAAGAGTAATTCAATCGACAAAACATGACGCTATCGACTTGGATCGGATGCAATCAACGAATGATGTGAACATTTTTTTTAAAATGATAATCCCTCTTTATTCACTGTAGACTTCTTTCTGTATCACCATGCTCGAATCCTTCCAACGATGGTCATCATCTGCGTCATGCCTATTTTCTATTCCGCCCCCATTATATATTTTGTCATATTTTTTATCCATCTTTTTAAGCAAGGCAAGGTAGCTAGAGCTGGAAATGAGTCGAGTCGAGTCGAACTCGTCTTAACTTGGCTCGACTCGTCAAGAATTAATTTAGCTCAAATTTCAGTTCAAGTTTGACACAAACTTTTTTTTAAGCTTAAACTCGACTCGTTAAAAGTTTAAGAACTATTCGGTTCATCTCGTTAGGTTCAGCTCACTTGTTTCACAGACTTAAAAGCCATTTTTTTTAAGTCTATTTTATTTTTATATATTTGATATTTTAAATTAATATTTTTTTAAAAAATATATTGAAATAAAATAAAAGTTATGAGTATGAAATTTAACTTTGTTTAAAAAATATACTAATTAAAAAATTACACAACTTTCAAGAGACACATTTGAAAGTCTAATTCAAAAAACACTCAATTGAAGTTTAAATTTATCTAAAAAATTTATAACTTCATTAAATATTTAGAAAACTTACAAATTTAATGAAATAATACACAAAAAAATTATTAGAAATTGATACATTTTCATCACAGAATGATTACATCATTTGTAACTTTCATTACACATGTTATTTTAACAAATACCATAATGTCTCCAACAAAGAAGACTCTAAATGTAATTGTCAGTTTTATTGCCATAAATAGTATATAAAAGATAATATAGGGTTAAATTTTTTGAGTAAGTTTTTAAAACTACTCTTAAAAATAATTTAATCATTCTCATATATAATCGATTTCACTCATGAACCTAACGATTCGAGCTATGTATAATTCAAGTTCAGCTCATTTAGTTAACGAACATAATTTTTTACTCATATTTAGCTTATTTAGTTCATGAATCTAGTTCAACAATTTAATTGTCGAACCGAATTTCGAATTATTTTCGAATTGGTTTGTTTCATTGCCAATCCTAAAGACAGCCTAAAAAAAACCTTACAAAAATTGGATTAAAATTAAGTGGCTTAGAGCGATTAAAAAGACCGTTAATTCAACTCTTCCACCGACAAAATAACCCTTCTCTTTTTCATGTCCAATAAATATAATGATTTCTTAAATTTTATAGTATTAAGAATACCCTTCGAGCCTTTCCAATACAAAAACTAATTTTTTATTGCTTGGATTATTTTAGGGGGAATAATTGTCACTTTACATTTAAGCAATGTCTAACTGATATAAACCAATTTTATTTTGATGGTGATTTCATTTCAATTATATGTAATTCAATCGATTTATGTTGGATTCCATCAATTATCAAGAATGATTTAATGATAAACAACACACATTTTTGCATTGTTTCATAAAGATATTTACACAAATATTTAATAAAAACACCATGTATCTCTCCTCAAATGATAAAAAATGTTAACATGCGGAACTTAAAATTCACGAGTCCATTAAACAATCTCCATTTCACACTCCGTCACAACAATTCGATGCTCCACCGCGCCGTGGCGTCTCGCCGGCGGTGGCGGAGCCTTTGCATCAACCACTTCTTAAAAATCTCGCCGAAAACCTCTCCACTCAAGTCAATTCGTTCCGTTCATCAAATTTCTCGTTAAGACATTTAATGTGTGTAATTATTAAAATATTAAAATACATGTGCTATAATTGGATTGAATATATGTCAAATGAATAAATTAGTCATGTTTTTTATCTTATAATCTAATTGCTAAATTTCTTTTACTTTTTTATTTTAATTTTAATGAAAATAATGTTAATGATAAGCCATGCCAAACAAAGCTCACCCATCCTACAGCAGTTATAGGGGTGTTCGCAAGCCGGTTTGATTCGGTTTTAAGAAAATTCGATGTTCAAACTGATATAAAATATATAGATTAATTTTAATTGAATTTGCACATTTTTGCAATAAAACCCAAATCAAATCGAACCGAAAAATAATGGGTTGGTTTGGATTGATTAGATACATTAACAACTAATGTACAAAGATATTTTTAAAAAATATCTAAGTTACATATAATAATTTTCTATTTTTCTATAATATTATACAACTCCTAATTTTTTTTCGCCATATAGGGTGTGGATGTCACAAATATCATTTCCTTTTTTACTTTTTGAAGTTGACTATCTTATACTAATTTTCGTCAACATGATAATGATAATATAAATTATATAAAATAATATAGTTGGTTCGGGTAGACGGACTCGTGTGTAAAATTTTGAAAATCCAATACTTGAAGTAATTAACATCGAATTTCATTGATTTGGTTTAATTTTTACCCGAACTAAAAAAATACCCGACTCAAATACCATTGGTTAATTTAGATTTCGATTTGTTTCGGGACCAGTGAACACCCTCTAGCAGCTTAAGCGCACACTGACTCAAGCCTAACATACCAAATCTTCAAAAAAGAATTAACATCCATGAAATTAAATATACAATGACACAGAACTTCAATAATCCTCCCAACACAGAAAACTAACCAATAAGTGGGATTCCTGATTCTTAGTAATAAATAAGTGGGTGTTTCTGATTGGAAGCCACAGAATCCACATTCTCATATATTCTCATTTTAAAATTACTATATAATAATATTAAAAAAATAATTAAAACATGGATAGGGCAAGGTAAGTTTGTTACCTGCACAATTTCCACATTGGGGAATTTTGCTTTGAATCTCTCCGCAACTTCCTTGCCAAGCGGCGCGCCACCGGATCCTAACAACCGGATCGAACTTAGATCATATTTTTTCACCAATTCCGACTTAGCAAACGCCGTAACCAACGGCGGCGACACCGGCATATAGACAACCCTATACTTCTCTACAATCTTCAACATCCTTTCAAAATCAAACCTCTCCATGAACACCAGAGTCTCGCCCATAGCCATAGCCCTCACCATCATAAAAAATCCAAACACATGAAAAAGTGGAAGCGGAAACAGCGACACCGGATGCGGTTCATTTTCAAGAACGTCGTCATAAACATGCTTCAGGGAACAAAACCCTCCAATCAAGGCGATGAAGTTACGATGAGTTAACAGCACGCCTTTAACTCGTCCGGTTGTTCCCGAAGAGAAGAGAATCGCCGCTGTGTCTGATTGACTCGTTTCTGCTCGGCGAGGCTCGGAGTTAGAATCGAGCATGGAAAGGAAAGAAGGAGAATCGATTATGATTGTGCCGAAAGGGAGGTTAGGGATTTTGGAAGCGGTTGCGGAAGTTGCGAATGCGATGACTGGTTTAGTGAGATTAACGATGTGAGCTAACTCGGATTGGGAACTGACTGAGTTAGCAGGTGCGATGGTGACGCCAAGGGAGAGGAGGGAGAAATAGAGTACGGGGACGTGTAACGAAGTAGGAGTGAGGATTAATGCGACATGGCCTTTAGAGAGAGAGGTGTTGTATTGGAGAGAGGAAGCTAGGGATTTGATTTGGCGAATGAGAGTGGGGTAAGTGAGGTGGTTATCGGTGGTGGAGTCTATGACGGCGGTGACGTTGTTTTCGGTGGCGGTAGCGGGGATGAGAGAGAGTGCGTACTCGGTGAGGGAGAGAGGGAGAGAAGGAGGAGGAAGAGGGACTTTGGGACGGAGGCTATGGAAGATTCTAGAATGAGAGCAGAAACCAGAGTTTGGATCAATGGTGGCGTTAGACACTGACTGTGACTTGGTGGTGGCCATTGATTGCTTAACTAGATGGAATTGCCTAACGAGACACGTACAGAGTTCTCAAACACACACTCTTGCTATATTTATTCAGGCAAAACATTGTAGTACACACAATTAATATATACTGACATGCTAAAAGTCCCTTTAATATAATTTAGTTAATAGTTGTATAGGAATATTAGGCGTGGAGGGGTTCGAATCTATCAATTTTATTATATATTATAAATAAGGCTGACCAACATCTACTATTTTTATAGCATTGATGATTTTGGAAGGGAAGTCGCGTTTCTTAGACGTGAATTATCAATACAAAAAATATTGTTTCTTAGTTGTGAATTATTAATATAAAAAATATTGTTTTATTGTATGTATTTTTTTACTATATTATGTTATTGTATTTTATTTTAATATTGCATAAAAAAAAATTATTTAATTATTTTAATATTAATTTATTAATTTATAATATTTTAAATCATTAAAATTATAATATAAAACAAGTAAATATATTTTAAAAAAAAATTCCCTTCACATGCTCGTCATCTCAAGTGGCGAGCACGTATCGAGTAAAATTCTCTTCATCTGCTCGTGGAACCAAACAGCGAGTACCCTAACGATATAGAATATCCTAAATTTTTTTTTTAGAGTGGGATATTAAGGTATTTACCTTTTCAAAAAGAGGTACAACAGTTAAAAAGTCTTGAGAGTTTAAATGACGTAAATGTAACTTTTTGTTTTAAAAATTATTAGTTATTTTATTTGTAATTTTTTATATTTGAATTAAATGCATTTTAAGTCTTTTGTTTTAAAAAATGTTGTAATATTTTACTCTTCATTTAAAAATTCAGTTTTTTAATTTTCCTATTTAATAATTTATGATTTTTTTTGTGTGTTCATTCTATTTTAATCAATTGGCAATTTTATTTAATATGTGGCATTGACATGTAAATTACATTTTGGAAATCAATTTTACATGTCACAGATTTAAAATAAAAGTTAAAATTTCATAATATTATTTAATAATAATATAAACTATTATATTTAAAATTATTTAAAAAATTATTTAAAAAATCATTTAAAAAAATTATCATTAATTTTTTTTTTAATTTTATTGTTTGTGTTGATGCACAAGATTGAAGATGAAGATGATGAAGACGGAAGGGAAAGAATGTGAATCTGTAACTAATTTTCTACTACTGAAATTGAAATTCTGTTACAACTGATTCTACTTACAAATGAAGTTAAGTTATGTTTATATACCATCAGAACCAAATTAAATGAAACTCAAATTCATCATAAATGTAACTTAAATGAATCTGAATTATATTTAACATCCTCCCTTACTTTATATTCAACTAATCAAAACCAACAACATCAATTTCATCACTCAACTGGATAAAATGTTCAATCTTGATTGTTTTGGTCAGCACATCTATCAGTTGCTTCTGAGTGCAACGGTGCACATCTTCAAGCACTCCACTTTGAACTTGACTTTTCTAAAAATGAAACTTTGTGTCAATGTGCTAACTTCTTCCATGCAACACTAGATTCTTGGCAAGGCTTATAGCTGATTTATTATCATTCATCAACTTCACAGGCTTGCTCATCTTGATCTTCATATCCTGCAACAAGTTCAGAATCCACACAGCTTGACAAGTAGACAAAGCACCTGCAATGTACTCAGTTTCACAAGATGATAATGCAACCACTAGTTGCCAAATATCAAGAAGTAGTTCTTTTGTCAACTCTGTCTCCACGCCAATCAGAGTCTGAATAGCACATCAGCTCTGAATCAGAGTTAGCATCAGAGGGGAATAAAACTCCATACTTTGTAGTCCCCTTAATATACCTCAGTATCCTGACAATAACTTGGCAATGTGACCAATTTGGTTTGTTCATAAACCTACTCATCATCCCAATTGCATAGAAAATATCATGTCTGGTATCACAAAGATATCTCAATGAGCCTACCAACTATTTAAAAGTTGTAGCATATACATCATAACCCTCAACATCATAATCAAGCTTTTGATTTGTTTCAGCATGTGTAATTGCAGACTTGCAATTTGTTAGCTCATATCTCTTCAAAAGCTCAAGTTCATTCTTTAGATGATGTCATGATGCAAAATTATACCCTTATCAGAGTACCAAATCTTCATCCTTAGAAAATATATCATACGTCCTAGATCAGTCATCTCAAACTCATTCATCAGCACCTTCTTGAACTTGACTAGCTCATATGAACAGCTCATCGTTAGCAATGTATCATCAACATAGAGACGCACCAGAATCATATTGCTATCAGATGTATGCCGAATATAAACATTATACTCCATCTCACATTTTCTGAATCCTTGAAGCTTGAAAAATGAATCAATTTTCAGATTCCAATTTCTAAGAGTTTGTTTCAGTCCATACAAGGCTTTATGCAACTTGTACACCATCCCTTCCTGATTCTTTTTCACAAATCCAGAAGATTGTAACACATAAACTTTCTCTTTTAAATGACCATTTAGAAATGAAAATTTCATATCTAAATGCATCAGAGGCCAATTTCTATTATCAGCTATATCAATCACCAGTCTGATTGTTTCATGTATAGCTACAGGTGTCAACACTTCAAAGTAATCTAATCCAGATTTCTATAGAATTCCTCTTGCTACTAACATTGCTCTTTGTTTGCCAATTGATCCATATGGCTTTAGTTTCACCTTGTAAACCCATATCACATTGATGGATTTCTTAGTCTTTGGAATCTCAGTCAACTCTCAAGTCTTGTTTCTTTCTATAACCTCAAGTTCTTCTTTCATGTCCTACAACCACACTTTCTTCCTGAGATATTCTTCATTACTCACTTGTTCATAGTCTACCAACATGGCACATTAAATGACTTCCACTTTAGAGTCTGTCTCAATATCTTGCAACATGTCAAACTTTACAAACCTTCAGAGGCAGATTCTTCTTCAGAGTCTGAAATTTCTTCAGAATTTAACTCAAATGTTAACACTGCACCAGAGTTGGATTAAGACTTGTTCCAATCCCATGTTTTTTATTCCTTCACAATGACATCTCTGCTAAATTCCACTTTGTTAGTGACACGTCAGTAGAGCTTATAAGCACCTACAAGAAACATGACTCTGCCTCTGTCATCCAACTTCCTCCTCTTAACATCTGGAACATAATTATAACAAACAGAACCAAACACCTTGAGATGGCTCACACTTTGCTTATCTCAAGTCCACTTCTCAAAAGGAACAACTTCCTTCAACTTCTTAGTTGGACACCTGTTGAGCACATATTTTGCAGTGGCAACAACTTCTCCCCACAAGGTGCGAGGTAGATTCTTCACCTTCAGTGCTCCTTGTCATATCAAGAAAAGTTTTGTTTCTTCTTTCAGCAAGACCATTGTGTTGGGGAGTGTATGAAGCATTAACCTCATGCTCAATCACATTATCCTCATAGAACCTTCTGATTTTTGATGAATTGTACTCACCTCCACCATCAGTTTTGAGAATTTTCAGCTTCTAACAACTTTCTTTTTCAGCCTTCACCTTGAATTTCTAAAACTTAACAAACACCCCATACTTAAACTTGATTAGTGCTACCCGTGTCATTCTTGTGAACTCATCTAAATACTTGTTTCCTCCAAGTGAAAGTACTTCAAATGGTCCACATACAACATAATGCATTACTCCTAAGGCATGTTTTACTCTTGAAGCCACTTCTGATGCAAATGGCAGTCTAGGTTTTCTGCCTTTCATGCATATCTTACATGACTTCTCAGACTTCACAATTTTAGGAATGTCAAGTACCAACTTCTTAGAACTCATACGCCCTAAGATTCTAAAGTTCAGATGCCCCAATATCTTATGTCGCATCTCACTATTATCTTCAGTACCTTCTGCACTAAGGCATTTAGTTTCAACTGTCTCCATATTCACTTTGAATGTTCTGTTTCTTCCCTGTTCAGACTGCATAATCAGCTTCTGATCAGAATCATACAACTTCAAGAGATTGTCATTCACTGTAACTGAGAAACCTTTCTCAATTAGATGACCTACACTCATCAGATCGCTCTTCATTCTAGGAACATACCACACATCCTTAATCAAAACAGTTTTTCCATTCTTCACTTTGATCATGACATTTCCCATTCCTTCAACATTCAGATACTTATCATTAGCACATCTGATTTTTGTCCTCTTTCTACAGTCAAAATCAATCAGTCATTATTTGTTTCCAATTAGGTGATTTGAGTAACCAGTGTCCATATACCACGAGTCTACCAAATATCTACCATCAGAATCAAAAGCCATCAATAACACAGGTTCATCATCAGACTCCCCTCTGGCTATGCTTGCTTATTCTGATTTCCTTTCTTTGTTTGACCAACAATCAACAGCAAAATAACCAAACTTCTTACAACAGTAGCATTAAACCTTATTCTTATAAAACTTCTCATTTCCTTATGATGTTTTTTCTCATCCGAGTTGGAGACTTCTGACTTCTAATAACCACCACCATGTCTCTTCTTGGCCTTTGACCAAGTCTACTTCTGATTCTTCTTACTAGAAGATGCCTTCACGTCTTGCTCTACCTCTCTTTCATAGGTTCTCTCAATCATACGCAACTCTTGTGCCTCTAGACTGCTTTGAAACTCTTTAATTCTCATGGTGCTGATGTCCTTATAATGTTTAATTGAAACAAAAATGTAGTCAAACTGAGGAGTAATTGATCTCAGTACCTTTTCAATGATTACTTGTTCAGAGAGAGTCCCTTCACAATATTTCATCTCATTTGTGACCAGAATCACTTTGGAGATGTAATCAGCTACCTTATCATTATTCTTCATGTTGAGATTATCATACTGCTTACATAGAGACCGGAGTTTCACCTTCTTCACCGACGCATCATCGTTGTAGCACCTTACCAGTCTGTCCCACGCAGCCTTCGTTGTCGTCGAATCAGCAATCTTCTCAAACACATTCACATCCACACACCGATGAATGTAGAACAACGCCTTCTGATCCTTTTTCCTCGTTTCTCTATGCATGTTTATTTGTGCTTCAGTTGCATCTACTGCAACTGCTGCGTAATCGTCATTGACGAGATCAAGAACATCCGCCAAACAACACACGCATCTGAATCATCCACCGATTCTAATTCTTTCCATCAAAGACTGGAAGCTTTGTGTTCAAACTACTGTTTCCACCATTATTTTTCAATCTTGTGCAAAAATTCACTCAGATCTCACCAAACACTCGTGTTTCCCAATCCCTCA
This sequence comes from Lathyrus tuberosus, assembly GCA_022829125.1. NCBI lineage: Eukaryota > Viridiplantae > Streptophyta > Magnoliopsida > Fabales > Fabaceae > Lathyrus > Lathyrus tuberosus. The sequence goes on along the minus strand of JALAZF010000603.1, from coordinate 2,951,916 downwards.
TAAACAAGAAACATAATTCTGCTATGATTTCAAACTTCAATTCATTGTGAATTTTATAACCGAAATCAATTACACATGTCTCAAGTTCACTCCTGTTTCCCTTGGTGTTTCCCGTGTTTCTGAACCGGAGCTCTGAATACAAATTATTGGTGCACAAGGTTGAAGATGAAGAAGATGAAGATGGAAGAGAGAGAATGTAAATATGTAACTAACTTTCTACTACTGAAATTGAAATTCTATTACAACTGATTCTACTTACAAATGAAGCTAAGTTTTGTTTATATACTATCAGAACCAAATTAATTCTGTTTATAGGACCTATATGATCAAAATGGTTGTAATGTAAGTATTATTCATTCACTTCATGATTAATAGGGACTGGCCTGTTGAGAAACTGAAAGATGTTAAGGTAGCCGATGCATTAAAACATCCCAACTGGAGTATGGGGAAAAAGATAATTGTGGACTCTGCTACACTTTTTAACAAGGTTTGTTTCATTATTCTGAAATCTGCATGACTGTTTGGTTTAAACTTTAAATTTTCCGTCTGTAAAGTAAAATTATTTTTCGTCATTGCAGGGTCTAGAAGTGATTGAAGCACATTACTTGTTAGACTTCTCAAACACACACTCACACTATTTTTATTCAAGACGAACGCTGTAGTACACACAATTAAGATATATATTGACATGATAAAAGTTTTTTTTGCCATTAAACTATTTAATTTATGGATTTAATTGGAATACACTGTCATTGTAAAAGAATTTTATACTGTCACTTAATCATAGATGTTGGATATAAATTTTTTTTGACTTTTATTTTATTAATATGTAAAGTAATACAAACGGATGATGGTAATGAATTGAAAGTGTAAAAACTTTTTACTACCACTGTCCCAAATTATAAAGCACTTAGTCAAAAAAATTTGTCCCAAATTATAAATCACTTTACAATGCCAATGCAACATTAATGACTTTTTTTTCCAACATACTCTCTATCATTTATTATTATTTCTTCTTTCAATTCTTTAAATTTCTCTTTCATTGATAATAAATGAATTGCAATATTATAAAGTTATGCATAATTTGCATTTTCCATACAATACTAATTATGTTTCTTAATATGTGTAAAAGATGCAAAACATCTTAAAACAAAGAGAATAGTTTATTTGATAGCCGAACAGAATATCAACTCTATAGAGCGCGTGCTTCAATATCATAATATAGGCTATAGGATAGGGATTCGAACTCACGGTAGCATAATATCTTATAGAATGTGGGTTCAAACTCATCAAATTATAGTTGTTTATCTTTAATAAAATGAATTTCGATTACTAAATTATTTAATAAAAAAATGTTTTTAAGACAATTTTATTATATATTATAAATAAGGCTGACTTAGAGCAGTACCTACTTCATTCTTATAGCATTTTTTTCTACTATTTCTTATAGCATTGATGATTTTGGAAGGGAACTCACACCAACATCTACTAAAATTTATTACTAGAATGGTACCAATATAAATATGTATTGATAAGAATTAGTAATAGAATGGTACCAATATAAATAGGTATTAATTAAAACTAATGGGATATTAATGTACATTTTAAAATTAAAAGGTATGTTGACGTCATTTTAAGAGAGTTTAGATCACGTGAGTGTAGCTTTTTATTTTAAAAATTAGACTTAAATGCAATTATAGTCTTCGTTAGTGAATTTTTGAGTTTAATTTTTATAATTTATTTTTTTGATTTGAGTATTTATATTTCACTTTTACCTGTGTTTTAGTTTCTAAAGCTAAAATTCGTAGGAAAATTTGAAGAAAAATTCACAGAAACCCTGCGAATTTTCCTACAGATTTTGTCTTTAGGGATTAAACCATACTCGACAAGTGAGATATAGGGACACAAACAAAAAATTAATAAATTATATAAACCAAACTAAAAAACTCGCTAACTTATAGGACCAACCGACTATTTAAGTCTAAAAATTATTAGTTATTTTATTTGTAATTTTTTATATTTGGCTTAAATGCATTTTAAGTCTTTTGTTTTAAAAAAAATGTTAGTAATATTTTATTCTTCATTTAAAGATTCAGTATTTTAATTTTCCCATTTAATAATTTATGATTTTTTGTGTTTGTTCTATTTTAATTAATCAACAATTTTATTTAATATGTGGCGTTGACATGTAAATTACATTTTGGAAATCAATTTCTCATGTCACATATTTAAAATAAAAGTTAAAATTTAATAATGTTGTTTAATAATAATATAAATTATTATATTTAAATTTATTTTTAAAATTATTAAGAAAAAAAACTAAAATTAATTTATCATTAACTTTGTTTTTAAATTTTTTATTATTATTTGTGTTAGTGCACAAGGTTGAAGATGGAAGAAAGAGAATGTAAATCTGTAACTAACTTTCTTCTACTGAAATTGAAATTCTCTTATAACTGATTCTACAAGATATGTTATGTTATATACTATCATAACCAAATTAAATGAAACTCAAATTCATCCTAAATGAAACTTAAATGAATTTGGATTATATCTAATATCATCCCTTAATTCATATTCAACTAATCAAAATCAACAACACCAATGTCATCCCTCAACTAGATAAAATGTCCAACCTTCATTGCTTTGATCAACACATTTGTCAGCTGCTTCTGAGTGCTACAATGCAGAACTTCAAGCACTTCACTCTAAACTTGATTTTTCAGAAAATAAAACTTTGTGTCAATATGCTTACTTCTTCCATGCAGCACTAGATTCTTGGCAAGACTTATAACTGATTTGTTGTCATTGACAACGCAACCACTGATTTATTCTTCGAGCGCCTAGAAATGAGACCTCCCAAATACTTGAAGAAATATCAAAAAGTAGTTCTTCTGTCAACTCTGTCTCCATGCCAATCAGAGTCTGAATAGCACATCATCTCTGAATTAGAGTTATCATTAGAGGGGAACAAAACTCCATACTTCGAAGTCCCCTTAATATACCTCAATATCCTGACAACAACAACTTGGTAATGTGACCACTTTGGTTTGTTCATAAACCTACTCACCATTCCAACTACATAGCAAATGTCATATCTAGTATCACAAAGATATCTCAAGGAGCTTACCAACTATTTAAAATTTGTAGCATATACATCATCACCCTCGACATTAAAATCAATATTGTGATTTGTTTCGGCAGATGTAATTGCAGACTTGCAATTTATTAGCTCAAATCTCTTCAGAAGCTCAAGTTCATTCTTTAGCTGATGCAAATTTATACCCTTATCAGAGTATAAAATCTTCATCCTTAGAAAACATGTCATATTTCCTAGACCAGTCATCTCAAACTCATTCATCAACACCTTTTTGAACTTGACTATCTCATTTGAATAGCTCACTGTTAGCAATATATCATCAACATATAGGCACACCATAATCATATTGTTATAAGATGTATGCTGAAACATAACCATCATACTCCATCTCACATTTTTTTAATCCTTGAAACTTGAAAAATGAATTAATTTTTCAGATTTCAAACTCTAGGAGCTTGTTTTAGTCCATACAAGGCTTTATACAACTTGTACATCATCTCTTCCTGGTTCCTTTTCACAAATCCAGGAGATTGTGACACATAAACTTTATCTTGTAAATAACCATTCAGAAATAAAAATTTCACATCTAAATGCATCATAGGTCGATTTCTATTAGCATCTATAGCAATCACCAACCTGATTATTTCATGTCTAGCTACAGGTGCAAACAATTCAAAGTAATCTAATCCAGATTTATGTAGAAATCATCTAGCTAATAACCCTGCTCTGTGTTTGCCAATTGATCCATCTGGCTTTAGTTTCACCTTGTAAACCCATCTCACATGCTGATGAATTTCTTGTTCTTTGGAAGCTTAGTAAACTCTCAAGTCCTATTTCTTTCTATAGCCTCAAGCTCTTTTTTTATGGCCTTCAACCACACTTTCTTCTTGAGAGCTTCTCTAGTACTCACTGGTTCAGAGCCCATCAACATGGCACACTGAATGACTTCCACTTTAGAGTCTATCTTAGTATCTTGCAACATGACTTCAGAAGTTGGACCACCTTCAGAGGCATGATTACCACCAGAGTCTAGATCATCATCGGAATCTGGATCAAAATCAGATTCACCTTTATAGTTAAACTCGCCTTCAGACTCTTCTTCAGCATTAAATTCGCCTTCAGACTCTTCTTCAGCATTAGAGTCGCCTTCAGACTCTGACTCATCTTCAGGCTCAGAATCTCCTTCAGAGGTAGATTCTTCTCCAAAGTCTAAAATATCTTCAGAAGTTAACTCAGATGTTAACACTGCACCAAAGTTGGATTGTGACTTATTCCAATCCCAGACTTCTGATTCCTTCACAATGACATCTCTATTGAATTCCACTTTGTTAGTGACACGACAGTAGAGCTTATAAGAACATGTACTGTGGTACCCTACAAGAAACATGACTCTGCTCCTGTCATCCAAGATCCTCCTCATAGCATCTGAAACATGTTTATAACAAACATAACCAAATACCTTCAGATGGCTCACACTTTTCTTATCCACTTCTCAACAGGAACAATTTCCTTTAGCTTCTTAGTTGGACACTTGTTGAACACATATGCTGCAGTGACAACAACTTCTCCCACAAGGTGTGATGGAGTTTCTTCTCCTTCAGCATGCTTTTTGTCATATCAAGAAAAATTATGTTTCTTCTTTCAGCAAGACCATTGTGTTGAGAGTGTCTGAAGCAGTAACCTCGTGCTCAATTCCATTATCTTCACAAAACCTATTGGATTCTGATGAGTTGTACTCGCCTCCACCATCAATTTTGAGAATTTTTCAGCTTCTGACCACTTTGTTTTTCAACTTTCACCTTGAATTTCATAAACTAAACAAACACCTCATGCTTAAACTTGATGAGTGTTACCCATGTCATTCTTGTGAACTCATCCACAAATGACACAAAATACTTGTTTCCTCAAAGTGAAGGTACTTAAAATAGTCCACATACATCAGAATGCATTACTCATAAGGCATGTTTTGCGCTTGGAGCCACTTCTGATGCAAATGGCAATCTAGGTTGCTTGCCTTTCATGCATATCTCACATGACTTCTCAGGTTTCACAATTTTAGGAATGCCATGTGCTAGCTTCTTAGAACTCAGACGCCCTAAGATTTTAAAGTTCATATGCCCCAATCTCTTATGCCACATCTCACTGTTACCTTTAGTACCTTCTGCACTAAGGCATTTAGTTTCAGCCGTCTCCACATTTACTTTGAATGTTCTATTGCTTCCCTGTTTATACTGCATAATCATCTTCTGATCAGAATCATACAACTTCAAGAGATTATCTATCATTGTAACTGAGAAACCTTTCTCAATTAGCTTACCTACACTCATCAAATTACTCTTCATGTCAAGACTCTCCTCTGGCTATATTTGCTTCTTATGATTTCTTTTCCTTGATTGACCAACAATCAACATCAAAGTGACCAATCTTCTTATAATAGTAGCATTGAACCTTCTTCTTGTCAAACCTTTTCTTTCCTTATGATGTTTCTTCTCGTCGGAGGTGGAGACTTTTAACTTCTGATAACCTAATCAGCTGTCGCGCACGGTTAAAAAACGAGTACTTTTGAAAACAGTAGTAACGGTAATGACAACTCGAGTATCGTTCTCACAAGGATTCTTGTAATGTTATTAACCAGCACAGTAACAGTTTATGGGGGGGGGGGGGGGGAGGGGGTTTGGTTTTGATTTAGAAAAAGTGATTAAAATATAAGTGATTATAAGATAAGTTAACCTGTTGTTCGTTCTCTCACTTATCATCGATCATACAATTCCCAAGGCCTAAGCGGATTCCATCCTCTTTCGATTACAGTAACAATTAACAAGCGTGATTGAAACTAATATATGATTTATGCTCCTAAATCTGAATTAAGCAAACAGATAACGCAAACACGAATTAAGCAAACGCGGTTACAGTTAACAGAACATACATCAATCGAATTAATCCAATCCTATTCTATAAAATATGCAATTCAATTAAGCAAACAACGACAACTGAATAAATCATTCAGAATTATAGATAGAACTGAAAAGGGAATCAAAATTACTTGAAAATTGTATTAACCTCAAAGTTAACAGAGATACGGTTACAACAGATCAACCCGGAGAAGTTAGTTCTCCATAAGATTCATACAAAGCAAAAAGAAAAGATGTGAACAGTGAAAAGAATGTCACGAACAGTAACACGGCTGCTACTAGGTATAGGGAAGCATAATAAAATCCGGTTCTAAACCAAGTGGGTCAAAAAACATAAAAAACCCGACCCAAAACTAAATATTCCTAAAGGCAAAATTCGGCTCTTGAGTTCAACGAATTATTCAAGCCTGCTACACTCCAAATCAGCTTCTTCGTACAACATGAAAGTTGTAGCTCTTTGTCTTAGCTTTCCAACGCCTGGTAGAATGCATAAATCCAATTCTCGTAACTCCAGTTATGATCCAAATAGTGGACTGGTATCAAATAACCGCTAAAGCTGAAAATAAGCTACGGAAATATATTAACGGCAAACAAAGACTTAATTATAAAAACATAATAAAACAGTAAAATAAATAAAACAAACTAAGGAAATGCCTAAGTACAAACATAAGAGAATGTGCATTAAAATGCACTGATCAAATTCCCCCACACTTGAACTTTTGCACTCCGAGCAAAATAGTATCAAGACTTATGAAAAACAATAGCATTCGGATACTCCTTCTAGGCTACAAACTCTTCTTTGGTCAAGATTGCATCGATAGATACTAATTTTTCACACTAAGGATATCGTAAGAACTCAAATCCGCAATTGTACGGTTATAAACCTCCCTCTTATACAAACCAATCCGAATCATGTTATTATGCTTAAGCCTAACTTACCCTCCTTTTTGCTCTCTTTCATTCTAATACAATCACATTAAGCCCGTTATCTATTCACACACATGGTAAATAAGTCTGTTAGTGACTATGATTCATATCTTGTCAACAATTCAAAATTAACCACTTTAGCAACAACAATATATATTTTTTTCTTTTTTTGAAGGTTTCACAACCGTTAGCCTTATTGACCAGGTGAGGGTCACCTAACTTAAAAGGCGGATTCATATTTAGATTTCTTATTAAGCACGAGATCATTCACTTATTTGCATCAGCTTAATTACTTAGTGTGTGATTTCTAGATGGTGCTGACTGCTAGATAAACTACTTAAGAGCTATTAAAGGGTGAGAACTCAAGGCTATGTCATAACAAGTATTTAAATCGATTTCCATATTCGGGAGACTTAAGGTGTTAAAATGGTACCGATTTTATGAATTTTTCCCAAGTCTCCACAATCTAACCTCAAATTAATCTATAGCCTAAAAATTTCAAAAGCTGCATTGTGTTTCTAAGTAAATTTAAAAAAAAAAAAAATTCACTTAAAGAAAACAGAACAAAACAAAGAAAACTGAAAGAAATAAAACAAAGTAAATGGTTCCCTCCCCCACACTTAAAATACACATTGTCCTCAATGAAAAAACAAAAATATAAAGTAAGAGTGGGAGAAAGGAAAGAACTCACCCGAGTAGTTAAGGTGGATAGGTGATCGCATAAGCAGTTTTTCCCAAAGAGAGATCTTATACAGTTTCCTCTTCCAAAATGGGGATCTCATAGAGTAACTTTGGGTAACATCCATTGACTTTGAAATATTTATTAGTGTCTTCACCTTTTATTCCATGATCAAAGAAGAATCTTTGATAAGTGAAAGTGTCGAATGGGCACGTGAACATGGTCTCTTTTTCCACAACATCAGAGATCAAAGGATTAAGGGGTTGCTTCATTGCTTTTCTTCCATCTTCCATCGAGGTCCATCCAATTCCCTTCTTATGTTTCTTCAAAACCTGCAAAAGCTTATTTTCTTGATCAAAATCAAGGTTAGAAGAAATTATAACTGGAAGCTTTTCGTCCATATCTAAATAAGCATATTTCAGATTGTTATGTAGTGGTTTAAGCTCTAAGGGGGGAGGTTGTTCAATTGATGGTGAGGTTGGGGCAGCCGTGATGTCAAGAGCTTCAGCTCCATAAACAACTTCGCCTATAAATTCATCTACATGAAAAACATCACCCTGCACAACACTGCACAACAACATTAATCTCAGTACAAACAGAGCAAATGTTAGTGTCGGTACATGAATCACAAAAGTAAGTATCATCAAAATCTGCTAATGATGGAAAATCAGAACACAGTTCAGAATAAGTATCATTAACTAAATCAGAAAGCAACTCTTTTGGATTCACTACTGTTTGGGCAGATAGTTGGTTTGATTCTTGAGCTTGCTACATGGCAATCACTAAAGTGACAAGTTTTCCAATCTGTGACTGCAAAGCCTGAATACTAGAATATGTTCGCTGCTGAAATTGAAGATCATTTATAGCCATTTATTTGATAAGGTCTTCTAGTGAATGTCCGGAAGATGTAGAGCACACAATTTGAAATTCATTCAGATGCTTATTCGGATCCTCACCTACAAGACCATTAAACCTTGGCAACAAGTGTATTAAACCAGAATTCCATTCGAAAGGTACAGTAACAATAGAATATTCAACACATAAAGCATTATAATTCATATTATGGGCAACAAGTTCTCTAAGATTTCTTTGGTTATCCATATTAAATTTAATAGGAAAAAAATCAACAAACAAAAAGATAACACAAAACTAATTCAGCAATGCAACAACAATTAGGAAAATACCAACAATGTCCCTATTAAGAAAAATAATGAAAAAATAGAAAAGCGACTAAAATAAAATATAAAAATTATGAAAATATAACTAAAAATCAAATCAAATCAGAATAAGTCTCTAGAAAAAATTTCAGATTTTTTAAAAAATATGAAAATAGAAAATAAATAAAATGAAATAGGAAAAATAAGGAATTTGCGATTTTCAGGGTCAAAATCTTTTATAATTTTATCTAAATGATTATTGTTCAGCGATTTTTTTCTGATTTTCTAGAAAAAATTCGGAGCGAATCGAAACAGTAGCTTCTAAACTTATCTAACAGGCTGGAATGCTTACCACTGTACTACAACCCTGAAAATCAACAAGAAAAAAAAAAGAAAAAAACAAAAAACAAAAAAAATCTAACAAAACACAACTAAAATCCTAAAATTGGCTAACATCAACAAGAATCCCCGGTAACGGTGCTAATTTGATCCGCTGTCGCGCACGGATCAAAAACGAGTATTTTTGAAAACAGTAGTAACGGTAATGACAACTTGAGTATCGTTGTCACAAGGATTCTTGTAATGTTATTAACCAACACAGTAATTAGTTTATGTGGGGGGGGGGGGGGGGGGGGTTGGTTTTGATTTAGAAAAAGTGATTAAAAATATAAGTGATTATAAGATAAGTTAACCTGTTGTTCGTTCTCCCACTTATCATCGATCATACAATTCCCAAGCCCTAAGCGGATTCCATTCCCTTTCGATTACAATAACAATTAACAAGCATGATTGAAACTAATATATGATTTATGCTCCTAAATCCGAATTAAGCAAACAGATAACGCAAACACGAATTAAGCAAACGCGATTACGATTAACAGAACATACATCAATCGAATTAATCCAATCCTATTCTATAAAATATGCAATTGAATTAAGCAAACAACGACAATTGAATAAAGCATTCAAAATTATAGATAGAACTGAAAAAAGGATCAAAATTACTTGAAAATTGTATTAACCTCAAAGTTAACGGAGATACGGTTACAACAGATCAACCCGAAGAAGTTAGTTCTCCATAAGATTCGTATAAAGCAAAAATAAAAGATGTGAACAGTGAAAAGTGAAATTCTGGTACATGTACAGAATTCAGATGTCCTAGAACATGTCGTTCGACATCTGGTCTGACATGATCACAAAGGGCAAGGTATATTGCAATAATCATGGTACTGAAAAGATAAGAGCAAGACACACAAAATTGTTAACCCAGTTCGGTCTAACACACCTACTCTGGGGGCTACCAAGCCAGGGATGAAGTCCACTATCAGCAGTATCAATTCAAAGCTAAACTCCCCATTTACAGCTTATCACTTAATCACTACCTAATGACCCTTCTACCTAGATCCTCTCTAGATATGAGAAACCCTTCTCACTCCCAATCATCGCAATGATGTCTAGCAGTTGACAATCCGCCACTGCATCAACGACTCTTTACCTATACAACAGTTCAACAAGGAAAACACACTTCCAAGACACAGCTTAGAGTTACTTAAAAGCTTCCTCCAAGAACAATACTCCTCTTACTTAACAGCTTCGAGGATCACACTAACAAACTGGCCAACTCACATATCGAGTGGTACAGGAACCAACCCTAATAATAGAACTTTTACATATTTGGTTGCGTTTTTAAAACTAGGTTACAATGTATCTATATGTAACCTATTCCCATTGGATTTTGGGCCTACAAAAACACAGCAGATGAGCTGCTACAAATCAGCAGAGACTTCTGCTACAAAATAGGACTTCAATCTTTAACTTCCTAAAATATCTCCATATTTAGAAAGTGTATATTTTCTCATATTCTTCTCAATTTCAGACTTGATTCTCCTGACCTTTTAATTCAGCGCCACATGGAATTTGCATATTGTTTCCTGAATCTTCTGCATCTGTTAAGACATAACAAAATTCTAAATTCTCTTCAGTTCTGGCGCGATGTCGAATGAACCTGCACGGGACATCTTGATACGACGTGTTATACCAGATTTTGAAACTACTTCAGCTCAACATGTTCCATTGCACACTAAAACTCCTTGCTCAACCTGTTCTTCTTTAGTAGGATAAAACATCCTATCTAACATATTGCTGTTGTTATTTGTTTTACAAAATTAATGCCAACCCTTAAAATTAAAGAACTAACATTCTCCCCTTTGGCAAATTTTGGCTAAAACAAATACATAAACATTACAACTCAGATTACAACAGCAATCACAACTTTATACTCCTGTCAGTAGTCATCAACAACTACTGAACATAACAGTAGCCATCAGTAGCTACTGAGAATAGCAATCATGGAGAATCATCTTCTTGGGAATACTTGACTGATGTTAGGACATCATGTTTGACACCTCTTTTCAGCATATTCTATGAGCTCCATAACATCACCTTCGAGCACCACAGCACAGTAACTTCAGGCAGCACATTAGGACCTTAGGAGTAGAAAGTCCTGAAGTCATTTGGTGCACATGAGGAAGAAGATATCTGGTGTACATGAGGAAGAAGATATCTGACTCCCCCTTAATACCACACATTTCTTTTTCCTTCCAGCTCAGACCTGGATAATTGTAGAAGACTCCTCCAGAAAATAAACGTCTGTCTTGACACAAAGACCAATGGTGGCATACGAGATTTCTGCACACCTTACTTGATCAGACGCCCCCAGTTAACCTATGGCATAAGATGAAACTTAAGAAGTATATGAGGAAGAAGATATCTGACTCCCCCTTAATACCAAAAATTGGCAAAGAAGGCCCTCACAGAACCAGACCCAAGTGATGCTTACCCAAATACGAACAAACACCATAATACTTGTGAAACAAAATCACTCACTTGGCTGAAGGAGAAGAGAACAAACCCTATAAATAGCTGATCAGTTACTTTGGAATTAACGAGCTTTGAATATTTCAAGGTTCTTGGTCAAAGAAACGCTATTTTAGGTACCAAAAACTCCATTCAACATTCAATGCCTACCTTCCAAAAACTGCCTTGACTGCCTTAAATGTTTCTCAACTGAATCTTACCATAAATTAAGCCAATAACGCTCCATGCATAGGCAGAGACCTGTGTTTCGCCTTATCCTTGCACTACCGACCAGAAAAATTCCTTGTTTGGCTCAAGAGAAACATGTCCTGTATCATGTTCTGACATCTTACCAAAACAGTTTGTCTGCTTGCTCATTAAATTATCAACCCAAGACTCCACAGACGCTTATACAAACACATCTTCTTATCTAATGGATACTAAGACGACTTCTCACAATCCCTTCAAGATTCATTCAGAACTAGCAGAGAAAAATAAAGTCACCCATATACAACAATGCTGCTTTTCAGACCTCTCCTATAGAAGCACTAACTTCACATAGCTATGATATGTCTCATCAAGATGTTTGACATCACACTGCACAAACTTGACCAACACACATGCTACACAGAGATCAGCACACTTGCAGAAACAGGCTATAGGCAACAACCTTAACATACAATGCTCTTTATGATATCACACCAATATTGCCCCATTCTGATATATGTTGAGCAATGCCTCACCATGTGGATTTTAGATACAAGGTCTGCCAAGTCCAATAAATAAAAGCCCATTTGATTGGAAATTTCTCACACAAGATACAGATTCTCACCACCTTTCACCTGTATTAGAAGAAACCTCCTTATCTTCAGCCATTCTGATCACACCCCTGACAACACCCTTCTGTCCTTACATTCACAAGCTCATAATGAAGTCTTCATCATGAAAGTAGTCATGTATTTCCAGAACTACTTACCATCAAGATTAGAATCTGCCCATTCTAATCCACATTATGTCAGAATTGCCACTTCAGACGATAATGCTGCTCCTTCCAACTCCACACGGATGGTACACAACAACGATGTTGCAGCATTATGTAGGACATTAGTATAAGATAAAAGAACACACCACTTGATCACAATCAGCAGCTACAGACAACTAGACAAGTCAAGACTTAGGCTCATCCTCCCAAGGCGCACCGTTCTGGCATCCAATGTGACAAAGGAACAGGTTCCCAAGAACAAATTCCCACGCCAAAGACTACTTTGACCAGTCAGGCGATACAAACAATGACTCTTTATCCATTATAAAGAACAAGCCTCCTTGCTCTTATTAGCACACCACGGAAGGAATCATGAGTCAGTCTAACGAGAATGCAGGAAAGAGACACATGCAGGAAGTCAAGAAGCCAGATCCACAGAAGGTGAAGGACACACCACAGTCCACAGCTGGAGCAACTTCTGGAGTAACAAGAACACGAAGGACATCAGAGACAAGGATGAAGACCATCAAGAAAAACCAAGTGCAACTTCAAGCCTCTGATGACGAATGGGACGAAGATTGGAAAACATTTCTTGATTCGGGGGGGTTGGGATAACCTTTAGACCCTCTGTTTGGTGTTTTTACTAATCTTGTATGCTTTCAAAGATGCAATAAATTTCTGTTTTAATTCTGTTCCAAAAGCAATACTAAATCCTTATGTCTGCAAATTCTTAATTTGCTACAGAATAAGTGCCAACACCAAAAACAGTAGATTTATCAATCTCCCCCTTAACATCACACGTCCAGCTGCATAAAATTGAAACACTCTCCCCCTATCATGTGCTTCTTAGTACCTTGAAGAATGGAACACATAAGACGCATCTTCATATTTTCAAGAGCCCACTCTTTGTTCAACTCATAAGTTGAACATAATTATCACTTGTACCAATACTCACATGATCTCAATCTGATAAACTTTTCTCTATTTAAGACTACCAGTACTCCTTTGCAAGAAGAATGCCTTAAATGAATGGAGAACATGAGACTCATCTTCATGTCTTCAAGAGCGCACTCTCTGTTCAACACACCTGCTGAACACATTCACCTACTGCTTGACCCTTACATCAGTCCATAAGTCAAGTAGAGACTTGTGATCTCAGGAGATAAACACCATAACATTCTGAACAGAATGTTCTGTCAACAGATGTTAAGACATCAGTCTTGACATCATGAAAAAAAACCAGCTGCACTAAGAAAAATACCCCATTCCAAAACAAAGTCTCCAAACTTCCCCCTTTAAGCCTCTGGACCAGAAACATCCATCATAACCCATCACAGAAGGTAGTATCCTCTCATCCAACTCTCCAATCTGTAATCAATCACCTTTAACAGCAGCTTAGGCTATGATACTAGTCTAACTTCACACTATCATTCAAATGATACTTCCAGAGAAAAATCATGCCTCTTTGATCTTTGACCTCAGGAGTAAATAACATGTTGATCACACCATGACCAACTCACACATCTAAGATAAGTTCCAAGGCCAGAAACTTCTTAGACATACCACCCAGATGCCTCCTCTTCCAGATCAGGAGTAGGTTCTAAACTCATGTAATCAAACCACATTAGTTTAGCACCCAGAGCATCTGCCATCAGCACAATTCTGATGTAATACAAGATAGGATATCGTTCCAATGAACACATCAAGAGATCAAAGACTGGAGATTAGCCCTTTTAGGAATAGAAGCAAAAGTAAATTACTTCTCAGATCTCTTCCTTACAACATCACTTATCAATGCCTTTATGAGTGGACTTGAACAATAATCTTCAAGTATCGTTGACAGAGTAAGTTAAAGCGGTCTTGCATAAATCCCATCACCATAGGATATACATTCAGAGATGAACAACCTTCTCAGTTACAACCTCAGGAGTTTTCAGATAGATTCGCAGCGGATCAAAATACAAACTCCTCAAAGCCTTCATGTGTCACATATCAGCCCTAGCATCATAATTCAGGTGACACCATAATCCAGCAGCTTTTCAACCAAAACCCCAAGCCTTCAGCACATGCCACGAACAGTCCATCCTCCACTTCTAGGGACCATTCTCACACTTATATGAACTACTCCAAGTTCAAACAACTTATAAGTATAAAGCTTCTACCTTGACCATGAACCAGAAAGTATCTTCCCTTGGATCTCATCCAGATACAGAACAGAATGACCTGCTCTGATACCAATTGAAATTTTGGTACATGTGCAGAATTCAGATGTCCTAGAACATGCCGTTCGACATCTGGTCTGACATGATCACAAAGGGCAAGGTATATTGCAATAATCATGGTACTGAAAAGATAAGAGCAAGACACACAGAATTGTTAACCCAATTCGGTCTAACACACCTACTCTGGGGGCTACCAAGCCAGGGATGAAGTCCACTATCAGCAATATCAATTCAAAGCTAAACTCCCCGTTTACAGCTTATCACTTAATCACTACCTAATGACCCTTCTACCTAGATTCTCTCTAGATATGAGAAACCCTTCTCACTCCCAATCATCGCAATGATGTCTAGCAGTTGACAATCTGCCACTGCATCAACGGCTCTTTACCTATACAACAGTTCAACAAGGAAAACACACTTCCAAGACACAGCTTAGAGTTACCTAAAAGCTTCCTCCAAGAACAATACTCCTCTTACTTAACAGCTTCGAGGATCACACTAACAAACTGTCCAACTCACATGTCGAGTGGTACAGGAACCGACCCTAATAATAGAACTTTTACATCTTTGGTTGCGTTTTTAAAACTAGGTTACAATGTATCTATATATAACCTATTCCCACTGGATTTTGGGCCTACAAAAACACAGCAAATGAGCTGCTACAAATCAGCAGAGACTTCTGCTACAAAATAGGACTTCAATCTTTAACTTCCTAAAATATCTCCATATTTAGAAAGTGTATATTTTCTCATATTCTTCTCAATTTCAGACTTGATTCTCCTGACCTTTTAATTCAGCGCCACATGGAATTTGCATATTGTTTCCTAAATCTTCTGCATCTGTTAAGACATAACAGAATTCTAAATTCTCTTCAGTTTTGGCGCGATGTCGAATGAACCTGCATGGGACATCTTGATACGACATGTTATACCATATTTTGAAACTACTTCAGCTCAACATGTTCCATTGCACACTAGAACTCCTTGCTCAACCTGTTCTTCTTTAGCAAGATAAAACATCCTATCTAACATATTGCTGTTGTTATTTGTTTTACAAAATTAATGCCAACCCTTAAAATTAAAGAACTAACAAAAAGAACGTCACGAACAGTAGCACAACTGCTACCAGGTATAGGGAAGCATAAAAAAATTCGGTTCTAACCCAACTGGGTCGAAAAACATAAAACACCCGGCCCAAAACTAAATATTCCTAATGGCAGAATTTGGGTCCTGACTTCAGCGAATTATTCGAGCCTGCTACACTCCGAATCAGCTTCTTCGTACTGTTGGGGGAGTTCACTAGGGAGCATTGATACATAGTGGAGGATTAGGCACCTTTGTGAGAGACACACCACTTGTCCACCTAAAACCTTAAGGTGATAGATGAGTGGGTTCTCCCACTTATAAATGCTCAAGTCACCACATTCCTATCCAATGTGGGAATATTTCCCTACTTACTCAAACTTCCTTATATTATTCCAATACGTACAACATGAAAGTTGTAGTTCTTTGTCTTAGCTTTCCAACGCTTGGTAGAACGCGTAAATTCGATTCTCGTAGCTCCAGTTATGATCCGAACAGTGGACTGGAATCAAATAACCGCCAAAGCTGAAAATAAGTTGGGAAAATAGATTAACGACAAACAAAGACTTAATTATAAAAACATAATAAAACAGTAAAATAAACAAAAAAATAAGGAAATGCCTAAGTACAAATATAAGAGAATGTGCATTAAAATGCACTGATCATAACAGTTCTGGACTGGGCAGGCGCTTGGCCCCCAGCTGGGCAAGGCCCAATCCAGTCCAGCAATTGGCAAGGCCTAATAGTCAGAAACTAGCCGTTGGGCACAACTAGCCGTTGGGCACAATGACCGTTGGGGACGTCCCCCTCACTCGCTTGGCAGTTCACACGACCAACTGCTTCCCCGGGTCTCACGGAAACAGTTGAACCAGGTCAAAGGGTGTAACACCTCAAAATTTGCCCTCTTGCTTTTAGCTTTTATTGGCTTATGTTGCATTGCATTTTGGCATAATCATCATTTGCATTTCATTGGTTCTTTGGCATGGGATCAGGGTGTCTAAACCAAATCCAAGGAGCCTTGAGCCTCAAGAGATCTTAATTGAGTCATCACCTTATCCTATGATCAAGCTTGACAAGAGAATGCAAGGGGATCACATCATCCTAATCAGTGTAAAACTAGGGTTTTGGAATTCTTGAGTATAATGCCCCAATGGGTAAGATCTTTGAGCGGGTAAGATATTTGAGCTTTTTCACCTCCAAATGTCATATCTCATCTTTGTTAGAAAGGATATACATCATATTCAGAGGAATTGGGATTTGGAGGATGTGATGTTTTCTCCTAGCAAAAGCAGTCCAAATTAGGGTTTTGAGTTCAAGCTGTCTTCTGATGAAATTTTGGTTCAAATTAGATCTCAATGTTTTCTACATGATGTCAAGTATCTAAGGATGGAAGATTGCCCATTGGTTTATTTCAGAAGAGGTTCAATTGATCAGTTGCTTGAGAATCAAGAAATTGGGGAAAAAGTCAACTGTGCAGAGGAAAAAGTCAACTCCTGGCTTTTTTGGGTCAAATTCATGAAATTCAAGTCACATATGTTCATTGGGAAAGATTTGATCAAGAAATGATGGAGGAATCATCAAAAATCAAGAATTGTACAAAGTTGCCAAATTTAGAAACTTAGGGTTTCTAAAAATGGCAAGTTTGGACCATTTTGCACTCAATTACAAAGCATTTTTTCTTTAAGATAAAGGCTTTAAACTTCAGGTCTAAGTTTAGCCAATTAAATATCATATTCTAATCTTCAAATCCATACCAAAAACTCTTCCATTGGATCAAAATTGAAGGAGTTATGATTAATCAAAGTTGAGCAAAATCAAGGCAAATTGGTTGGGTAACTAAGTCATGGGCGAGCCAGATGCCTTGCATTTTATCAAACAGGTGGTGTGCCAAATGTCAAGCTATTTTTCTCCCTCAATAAGGCTTCAAATGAAAAATAGTTGAACACCAATCTTGTTCATCTCCATGTCCTCTACAATGTTCATGTTTACCATTTCTTCATATGATCAAGGGATTAAGAGATGTGGTGGCTCAAAGTAGGGATGATCAAACTGAATTTTCATAGGTATATGTCTAGGCACAATGCAACTTGCCTCACCCAAAACTTCAGTCATAAACCATGTTATTTAGTGACACTTTTGAATGATTTAGAGGCTTCAATTCTTGTTGGTATGAACACCAATGTTGTTCTACATTATTCCCTCTTTCATTTGCACACAAAATCTCATCAAATCACACACCATACATGATGCAATTCCTTCTCAAAGTCATCAACTTGAACATGAGGTTAGGGCTGGAAAAATAGAAAGGGATGGCCTTCGTTCTTGTTGTTATTGATTCAAGTCGCATACATGTACATATCAGTCTCATTACCTCATTTGGACAAACCACAATTATTACACATACATGCCATACATGTTCCCATGCATCAAGAGGGAAAGTTTCAAAAGCAAACTTGTATGACAAGTTTATGTGGCTGTATCCTACATCATCACCACCACTGATCACTAAACCTCACCATAATTATCATGAGCTTTCTCCACATGAACAACAACAACACACGAGCTAATTCCCTCTCCAATTCAAATTGCTCAGCACACCCTCTCATTGCTTCACACCACCACAGTTAACTCAATCATAGTTCTAACTGTCAGCTAAGACAGTTAGAAGCTAACCACACTTATAAAAGCTTCTCTAACAGAATTTGCAAGGGACTTTTTTCTGATTCTTCACATTTCACAAACCAGAGCTCTCAAAGTTCTCTCTGATTTCT
This sequence comes from Lathyrus tuberosus, assembly GCA_022829125.1. Classification (NCBI taxonomy): domain Eukaryota; kingdom Viridiplantae; phylum Streptophyta; class Magnoliopsida; order Fabales; family Fabaceae; genus Lathyrus; species Lathyrus tuberosus. The sequence goes on along the minus strand of JALAZF010000603.1, from coordinate 2,933,228 downwards.
CTCTCTCTTTTCACACGAGTGCTCCATTGTTCATTACTATCTTCATCAATTCATCATCCTTAAGCTTCTTTGATCAAGAACAAGGTCAAATCAGGATCAAGTGTAGCCTCTTCTCAAGTTTGGATTTCTCTTTTCTCTTCAAGATCTAAAGCATAATAACATCTATTTTGCTATCTGAAAGCTCAGGATCAAGATCACACCTCTGGTTTTCTCAACAATCATCAAGAAGCTTCAATCCAGGTTTGAACTTCTTCAACTTTTCTTGCATGATTTCATTGTTTTTTAGCCTGTTGTTGTTATTTATAGAGCTTAATAGAAGCTGTGGAAATTCTGGCTAGTTGATAGAGCTTGTTAGAAGCTTAGTTGAAAACCTAGGGCAAACTTCTCCCCTTCGATTCTCTTTGTACATGTGTGATATGTGAATTTCATTGCTAGATTCGTGATTTGCATGAGCTTAACTTCATTTTGATATGCGTTTTGTTGATTTCTGGAGCATGTGAACACTTGCAGTCGCCGAAGATGGCCGGAGAAGATGACCGGAATCTTCTCCGGCCGGTGAGGATTTCATTTAGGGTTTTAGAACCATAAAAGGTCGTGACCGTTAGATCTGTGTAATCCTAGGGCTCACAACTTGCCAGCACATTAATGAGTGTGCTCTCACTCACGTGCCTCTTTCTCTCTCAGCTTTGACTTGCATGTCTGTGCATGTATGATTGTTACCATGTGCGTGGCTTGTGATGCGTTGGATCAGATTAATTTGTTTGATTGATCTTGTTGATTTGAACGTGTGGCTCTGATGGATTCAATGTTTGACTGAGTGTCTATGCTATTACCATGTTCTGCGCGTGTATTTGGACCTAGACTATAATTTCTATTCACACACCCACGCTTTAAGCCCAATCACATTTTGAACTTCATTTTTGCTATGTCTACACCCCTGTGTTATTCCTTTTTACATTTTATTTTTATTTTTGACATAGTTTTCATTTCCTTTTATTAAAAATCCTAAAACCTTAATAAAAATTCTATAAAAATTCACCAAGCATCAAGACACATTTAAATAATTTTTCATCTTTTTTAATTATGATTTTAATTGATTTTGTTCATATTTTCTTAATTTCCATTTAATTTCTTTTTAAGTCTTCTTCTTCATTACACATGTTTGCTTTTTGATTTCTTTTGCATAGTTCCAAAGTGATTTTGCATCCAATATTTTCACCATGTTCATACATTATATCAAGGCATTTCATATAATTTTGGTAGATTTTAAAGTCATTTTTGCATAGTATTTGAACCATTTCTTTGTGCATCCTTCTTCTTGACATAATGTGATTTTGATGACTTTCTTGAGCATGTTTATTTTTTGAAATTTTCCATAAGCTTTTGACATTTGTTTTGCTTCTGACTTAGGTGTTTTGTACATTAATTTTATAATTTCTACAAGTCCATTTCTATTTTTTCCTTGTTTGATCATTGTAGGTCATGTTTGTTAATCTTTTCTTAACTTCTAAACCCTAATTGTTAGGAGGAACTTGTGCCATCATATTAGAACTTGTTTGTGCATAATTATAGGTACTCATTAGAATATTATAGGTCCTTTTGCTTAGAATTATAGGTCATTTACATTGTGATTCCATTTGGGTTGTGTATGTGATCAAAATGCATCCTTGCTTGAAATGTTTGACCTAAACTTGCTTCTCTTTTCTTCTAACGTTTAACATAACTTGTTTGGGAATCATCAATGCCTATTCATGCATTTTATTTGCATTTCATATTGGCTATGCTACTGACCCATAATCATCTCATACATTCAAATGTCATTCATCTTGTATACTTGTACATGTTTGACCTAGCTTTGCATCTCTTTCTTAACTTGCATCAATGTGGTTTGCATATGCATGATGTATGACTAATTCTTGCATTCTAATTGCATTTTAAATTTCATTTGGTACTGACCTATAATCCATGATCATTCATCTTTGGTTTGCAACTTTGACTTGTGTTCCAAGTTACTTCTTTTTCTATATGAAACTTTTTTCTCTTCTTCTCACTTCTTCTTCATCTAACTTCTTCTACTTATACATCAATTCTCATAACTTGTATGCTCATTCATAGGCATTATAAGACATCCAAATATGAGGTATGATTCTAGATTGCATCCATTTGCATTTATTTTCATGTTCTTTTCAACTTTGACTTGTGTTACAAGTTTCTTCTTTTCTTACTTGAACTTGAACATTGTTTGCTTCTACTTGCTTCATCTTCTTAAATCATTTCACTCATGCTTTGTATGTTCATTCATTGACATCCATGAGCATTATAATATGAAATTTAATTCTTATTTTGACATTTATCCAAGCATTCATTCATGTTTGTATGCCATATGCATTCATACTTCATCCATGTTTCATAACTTGAACTTGTGTGAATCTTTGGCACCTTTCTTGACATAGTTTGATCTCATTAGGTACATTAACTTTAATTGAACCTTATTAGACATGCTACTTACTTTAGAAGTCATTTAACACTTAGGATCCCTTCTCTTTAGACTTAGGCTTTGTTTGATTCATAATTTCATTTCATAAGATGTTTGGTGCTTACTTGTGGGATTTCTTTCACTTATGCTTTCATATTCAATTGTTTAGCTAACCTTTTCATGTAGGGGCTAATGGTAAGTTGAGGGTGTGGATGTGCATCCACATACACCTTCTTCCTTCATCTCTTTAAAGCTTTCTCTTTTGCATTTGTGATAACCATTTCTATGCTTTCTTTGTACAACTTCTTTCTTCTCCTTTTTGGTTCATAACTCGTCTTCTACTTTAGAAGTGAGTTGTGATACCTCTTGCTCTCTTCTTATTTTCTTTAGGATTAGAGTTCTTCAAACCACACTAACCCTTAGGATCTCCAAGCATGACAACTCTTAGGATTATTAGTCTCCCTTTAGACTTTTACCTCTCTTAACCTTTGAGTCTCTCTTTTCCTCACCTTAAAACAAAAAGCAAAACATCTAATAAAGGCATAACATATATTGTATTTGGGCCTATCATGTGAGAATAAGATAGTGAGGGATCTTCTCTCACTTTTTTAGAATGTTTATCATACGTCCCGTCTTGGGTCGATATGCGAGGCATTCGATCCTACGTGAAAGACTTAAATACAATATGCGTTGTAAACACAAAATAATCAAAACACTTCTGTCTAAAAAACACAAAACCAATTCAAACCTTTTATCCTTCGAGATTGTTCAGTTTCAAACTCATTTCAGAAAAGGGCACGTTACTTCCGTCTCGTCGCAACAGGCATCGACCCTAACTGCCGGACGCGAATCTGACGTCGCTCATAAAAAACACCAACTTCGTTAAGTCGAACTATGACTGCTCTGACTTCCTCTCTCTGGTTAGATTGAGGATACATAGGCACGAGACGGCGGTGTCTTGGCGAGTAACCTTCCCCCTTAGTTCGCGTCCGAACTATGTTGACTCTGATTTTCCCGTTCCCGAGGGAATACGTAGGCCTAGGACTCCGAGGACGTCCTACCAAGTAACTTCTTTTTCTTGTCTTCTTCATTCCTTCGTTCTTTTCTGTTCCCGTTCCTTCTCGTTTCCAGTAGCAGTGGAGCTCCAAACGACGACACCCTTTGATCGAGACAACAAGCATGGATCCCATCGAGTACGATGGACGTGTTGGGTGCTAACACCTTCCCTTCGTGTAACCGACTCCCTTACCCGTTTCTCTTGGTCACGAGACCATGCTTTTACTTTCCCCCCAGGTTTATGCAGTGTTTCCTTTTCCTCTCTTGGGATAAATATACATTGCTGGCGACTCTGTTCTGCGCCACTTTCACGTTTGTACCTGGATGAAAATCCCGGCAGCGACAGCTGGTGACTCTGCTGGGGAATGCTAGTTTCCTAAGCGAGTCAATCCTAGCGCTTGTCTGTTTTTGTTTCATTGGGTGTTTTTTGTGGAGCTGTAATGTTGTGTTTTGCTGTTTTACTGTATTACTGTTTATAATATTACTGCTTTACTGTATATTATTGTATTACTATTTTTACTGCATTTACTGCATTACATATCATTATTATGTTGGACTGTGTTGGTTTTTCTGTTTGGCGGGATGGGTGATTTGAGAGATAAGCCCATTACACAGGCTTGAGAGTACATGTAGGATTAGAGTGGAAAGTAGTGTGGCCTACGTAGTGTCTTGGTACGTATGGTTTACACGAAATCCACAAACAGACGAGGTTTTCTTGGGAGATGTTTTGATTTATGCGTCTTGTGCATTTCAGGGTGTTAACTTAGAAAGCTGTCGACTCTGGTGACCATTCCCGAGGACTCAATAACGACACTCCTCCCGAGATATGATAATGGCAGACCAGAAATGGCAAACCCATTACACATTCTTGATCCGAGGACCCAATGTTGGGAACTTGCTATAGGGTATCCTTTTTTAGAAGAATCAGTTGAGGCCTCCTCGATTGATGATGATGCCAGACCAGAAATGGTGAATGTATCATCATTTCTCGACCTGAGAGTCCGTGATATTGAGGATCCTCGCCTTTCTAGTACCCACATGTGAGAGGGGCGGGTTGTTTACAGGTTTGCAGGTAACCTTGACTTTCATCCTACCTGGTATTATGGTTATTCGGATATTCTGGTATTCCGGTATTCTCTTCAGAGCAGGCCTTTGAACTTATCCATTCAGCAGCACAGTAGTATTGAGCATTGTGGCACCCTGATCCCATGTCTATTGCATCTGCATCATCCTTTTTGCATACATGTTCTTGTATTTCCAAGGGATATTAACTTTGAGACTTGCTGCTGAGCATTTCCATCCATTTCTTGTGGTTTGTAAGAAAAATATTTGAATCAAAGCATAATGATTCCTTGGAAAAATTTGAACATGGCATTCTGCATCGCATTCTCATACTCATATGCATAGCAGGTGTTTCGGAGCGGATTTCTCATTCTGACTTGGTATTATCTTCAGGACAGCCAGCTTGACCTGCCACCACTACTCGGCCTGTGATAATCAGAGGATAGCCATGGAATAACTCCGTGCAGAAATGACCAAAATGAAGATTCAGATGGGGCAGTTTATGGGGAAGATGCAAGCTTTGGTTCAAGACCAGAAAGTGCTGAAGGAAGAGGTCAACCAACTGAAGACTCAGATGAGTCTGGTTATGGAGGTCGTGAGAGGTGTGCTAAGCAAAGATAATACTCTCATGCCTGAAGCTGCGGCTGGAATTGTCTCTCCTCCACTGTTTAAGGGATCCCTCCCAAAAAGTGAGCAGATTGCCACCGTGACCATCCCGACTGTATCTCAACAGCAAAATCAGGCTCCTCACCAATATCAGCCAAGGCCTAAGCATAATAGGCATTTTGAGACTCCACCAGTGCCATATTCTCAGCTATTCCAGCATCTCCTTCAGTTACAATTGGTACAGAAAAGGACTTTGGCTCCTCTCTCTGGTACTCCCCCACCGGGCTATGACGCAAGAGTCCATTGTGACTTCCACTCTGGTGCGTCGGGGCATAATGTGGAAAATTGTAAGGCCTTTCAGCATGCCGTATAGGATCTGGTCGATTCGAGGGAAATTGAATTCACGCCGGGCGGCGTAAGCATACAAGGTGGTCCTACTCTAGCTGTTGAAAAAGAAGTGGATATCTCTGTTACCTCTCCTGAAGCTGCTTCAAGCCAGGGGCATTTCTTGCAATCCTTGAACTTAGAATCCCCGCATCCGCAACTATTGCCTACTCCTCAATTAAGTCTGAGGGGGAAAGCGCCTGAGCCAGAGGAACACGCGAATCAGAATCAACAGCAGAATAGTTCCCAGGGGGGTCGACGGAAGCCAAGAAACAGACAGTTTGTTGTGCTACCAAAGCTGTATGGTCAGATATTGCCAGAGTTGGTTAAAAGAGGGTTAATTGTGCCGAGGAAACCAGATCCGATCATTCCTCCATATCCACCGGGGTTTAATGCCAATGCTCGATATGGATACCATGCTGGGGCACGGGGGCATTCAACCGAGGATTGTAACGCGCTCTCGCACAAGGTGCAAGATCTGATTGATGCAGGGGTCATTACTTTCACTACAGATGGTATGCATTTCAACTGAAGCTTCCCAAGTGAGCAATTGAGGCTGCAAAGGACATCGTCAGACGAAACCAGTCCAGACGGAGTCAAGTCTCCTCAACAACGACGGTCATCAATTTCTTTACTGCATTTTCATATGTAGCTTTCATTTGTTTGTTTAAACAGCGTTTGCATGAAATTTTTTTTTGTGTTTTGAATGTTGATTCTAATGCAATAAATGTGTTGTTCTTGAAGTAATTTACTTTTATGCACTCATATCATGTTTATATGCATTCTAATACCAACTTTCTTGTCTAGAACTCTTGAGGGAGGATGATGAAGTAAAAACGCAAAATCTTTGGTTGTATGCTTTTGGATAAAACCCTGTTGAGGATGTACATGCAATTTTTCAAATCCCCAAACACTGGAGATATAAGGGAGATAGACCCTCGTTAACCCCTTTGAGCCTTGAAGTATGAGTTTCTTTTCGTATGAAAAAACCCTCACATTTAACCCAGGGGCAGGGTAGGCGTCAGTTAATTTGACCGAGCATTCAAATTTCAAAAGGAGTGTGCATCTAAGGAACCATTACCTTCTATTCCACCGTCAAGAGGTCAAGAGATGTGAAACCACAATGGTTATCCATCAACAATTAAGAAGTGAGGCAGTCACAACCCTTTCAACAAAGTCAAGACAAGCCAGTGTCACACGATTTGTTCCGAAAATAGAATAAAAATAAAGAAAAAAGCCCACTAAGTCGAAACTTGAAAACAAGCGACTTAGGCAAAAGTTAGGGTATCCCGCTGGACTTTAAAATCTAAAGATTCAAAAGAATCAGTCCAGGTAAAAATTAGGGATCAAAAAGCAAAAGAAAGAGAAAGTGAAGAACAAAGGGATTACAAAAGAAAATCCTCGATCAAGAACAAAGTCGTGTGGCTACAGACACAAAAGACAAAAGGGTTGACTGTTGCTCCAAATCCTCATTAGGTCTCAAACCATCAGTGCATGGATTCCTTAAAGATTATGAAATCTTTTTGAGAAATGAGCGCTTGTGTCAGATTAGCTGAACATAGGACTGGAGAACATCAAGGAGAGTGGGTGGATACAATAAATTTTGAGCCTTAAATCCTTTTTTCTCAAAACCGTGAACTAGGCCACGATACAACCCTTAAAAGTCCTAATTGAAACAGGGTTTATTCCGAAGGCGTCTTTCAACGAGATAGCGTTCCTGACTCCCATGAGTTATGCTAATAAGATTTTTGTTGGTATTGCATGTACGTATTATTTTCCATTCAAAAATCAATGTCGCATTCCAGCCAGTGATTCGTTCACAAGGCTTGGCGACACATTTTCAATAAAACTCCAGGTTAACACGAGTGTTGCATTAGAATTGTCATTCTCATGTTAAACATTTTATGCTCGCACGTGTTTGACATCAAAGAAGCTTACATGATGAACATCAGTTGAGAAGCTCGATCACGCCAAGTTGAGATGGTGAAAACTCTGAAGGACAGTCATGTCTAGGGGTATGTGGCCAAGAGACTGTGCGCATCCTAGAGGTTCCCTATAAATGGTGATAAGAAGCAGACAAACTGGGGCAATTATGTCGAGATTCAATAAATCTCTCTACAAGCGCTTATATGGGGCAATCAGGTCGATTTGACAAATTTCTGTAAGATCAGTCAGGGGAAAAGTTTCTTCAAGACTTGGAGCAGGCCACCTCTAGAGCGTGAGAAGTTACCCACGCCTGAAGACGGTTAATTAAAAGCACCTCTTCAAAGTTCAGAATACTGGGGCAGAGTATTTTCAAGTCATTACAAATCCTTTCGAGGTAATTTACTTCATGGGTTATGAAGTCTGGGGCAGTTACGTCGAGATCTGATAAATTTCTCCAAGAGTTTGAAGACCCTAGGGAAGTGTGAATGCCCGATCTTCTATAAAATCCTCTTGAAATGATTTCTTCCTTTAGACCTGGTGGTCTGGGGCAAGTGGAGAGTTCAAAGGGCCGCTTATGACTATAGAGACCGGTCAGGCTGGGTAACAAGTTTATTTTTCCCCAGTAGCATTACTCTCCCCAACACTGAAAGTTCATCATCCTCAGCAGAACTTATTCTCCCCAACAAGAGTACAGAGGATTGTGCTCCCAAGCCGAAGTTATGGTTGGATTATTATTCCCCGACAAGTAGTTTAAAGTGGATTGCTCCGAGGTGAATATAGGTGTATCTCCAGCAGAAGATATGTTGGATGTCTTTGAAAAGACTTTATTTTCCCCACAGAGTCTGGTACTCACCGTCCTCAGCAGGTCATAAAGTGTAATTCCGTCAGCAACAACACGCTCTAATCCCCAGTAGGATAAAATCTTTCCTCCAACAGCAGGTTAAGCTCGATGATATCCCTCGGCAGGTTGCATTGACTTTTCTCCCCAACAGGGTTATTCTCCCTGGCATTGAGGTTTCATCATCCTCATCAAACTATCACTCTCCCCAGTAAGAGTACAGAAGATTGTTCCCCAGCCAGCTTCTAAAGTGGATTGCTTTATGATGGATGTTGTTTTGCTACCACGGGAGATTTGTGGAGCATGTTCACGAGACAGAGATGTTGTCTTCCTCGCAGAGTATTGGTGTCTATTCCCCTCGGCCAGTCAAGAAACATGTTTTCACCAGCAACGACAAGATAAGGGTGAAGTCATCTCCCCAGCAGCGGGTTAAGTCCAATGGTGTCCCCAACGGGCTAATATTGGTGATTTGTCTCCCCAAGCAGAGTTTGGTGGTAATCCTCGCAGTGGTTTGTTCAACGGTGGTTGACATCCCCAGCAGGTTTTAAGTCCAAGTGATATTTGGCACTCTTCTGATTCAGGCCGTGGTTTCCTTTTCAAAGAGTTATGTATAATCTCCAGTAGAGTGGATGTTCTTTTGGGATTTCATCTCCAGCAGAAGTTATTGATCAAAGGGATTGCTCAGTGTGATTCTTCTCAGCAGAGTTCTTGGACTCAAAGGACAATTTATTTTGTCATCCCCGGTGGAGCTGCCTTTGTCTTCAGCATTTATTTTGCTGGAGCGTTTCTTTTTGCATTGCATAAGCATCATTACATGGGATCCTCCCAAACGCGTAGCATTTCCATTTTGTATGGAGCATTACGCCATAGAAAAATTCAAACATATACATTCGAAGCATAGGCCAGGTTTGATATCTATTACTAGTATCTTTCCCCAGCAGAAAGGGATGACATTCAAGAGGTGTTGTTTGACATTATACCGCAACCAATGAGCCTTTCTTACTGTTGTTCCTTCTTGTACTCCCCTACAGAATTGTCTGTGTAGATTTCTCTTCTCCCAACGGAGTCATCTTCTTTTCAGGGCGTAAGTCCGTTGATTCTACTTCCTGTGCATTTGCAGTTGTTATCCTAACTTTTGGTTGGTATTCTCTTGGTTATTCCAACTTTTGGTTGGTATACTTTACGTTATTCCAACTTTTGGTTGGTACCCTTTGTTATCCCAACTTTTGGTTGGTATTCTCTTGGTTATTCCAACTTTTGGTTGGTATACTTTGCGTTATTCCAACTTTTGGTTGATATACTTTGCGTTATCCCAACTTTTGGTTGGTATTCTCTTGGTTATTCCAACTTTTGGTTAGTATACTTTGCGATATTCCAACTTTTGGTTGGTACCCTTTGTTATCCCAACTTTTGGCTGGTATTCTCTTGGTTATTCCAACTTTTGGTTGGTATACTTTGCTTTATTCCAACTTTTGGTTGGTACCCTTTGTTATCCCAACTTTTGGTTGGTATTCTCTTGGTTATTCCAACTTTTGGTTGGTATACTTTGCGTTATTCCAACTTTTGGTTGGTATACTTTGCGTTATCCCAACTTTTGGTTGGTATTCTCTTGGTTATTCCAACTTTTGGTTGGTATACTTTGCGTTATTCCAACTTTTGGTTGGTACCCTTTGTTATCCCAACTTTTGGTTGGTATTCTCTTGGTTATTTCAACTTTTGGTTCGTATACTTTGCGTTATTCCAACTTTTGGTTGGTATCCTTTGTTATCCCAACTTTTGGTTGGTGTTCTCTTGGTTATTCCAACTTTTGGTTGGTATACTTTGCGTTATTCCAACTTTTGGTTGGTACCCTTTATTATCCTAACTTTTGGTTGGTATTCTCTTAGTTATTCCAACTTTTGGTTGGTATACTTTACGTTATCCCAACTATTGGTTGGTACACTCTTTTTTATCCCAACTTTTGGTTGGTACACTTTTCTATCCCCTTTGGTTTGAATCCTAACTATTGGTTGGTCCCCTTTGTTGTATTCCGACTCTTGGTTGGTATTCTTTGCTTTTGAGTCCACCTTCGGTTGGCGAGCACTTTATTTTGTATCTCCCCACAGGTTACAAATTTCCAGGTTATTTTGGTATTCAAACCCCGTGTATCCCGATTGTCTGAAAGCCGTTGCTATCATACCCCCGGGACCAAGAAGTTTGAATAGGGGTGGCTGTAACTCCTCAAAATTTGCCCTCTTGCTTTTAGCTTTTACTGGCTTATGTTGCATTGCATTTTGGCATAATCATCATTTGCATTTCATTGGTTCTTTGGCATGGGATCAGGGTGTCTAAACCAAATCCAAGGAGCCTTGAGCCTCAAGAGATCTTAATTGAGTCATCACCTTATCCTATGATCAAGCTTGTCAAGAGAATGCAAGGGGATCACATCATCCTAATCAGTGCAAAACTAGGGTTTTGGAATTCTTGAGTATAATACCCCAATGGGCAAGATCTTTGAGCTTTTTCACCTCCAAATGTCATATCTCATCTTTGTTAGAAAGGATATACATCATATTCAGAGGAATTGGGATTTGGAGGATGTGTTGTTTTCTCCTAGCAAAAGCAGTCCAAATTAGGGTTTTGAGTTCAAGTAGTCTTCTGATTAAATTTTGGTTCAAATTATATCTCAATGTTTTCTACATGATGTCAAGTATATAAGGATGGAAGATTGCCCATTGGTTTATTTCAGAAGAGGTTCAATTGATCAGTTGCTTGAGAATCAAGAAATTGGGGAAAAAGTCAACTGTGCAGAGGAAAAAGTCAACTCCTAACTTTTTTGGGTCAAATTCATGAAATTCAATTCACATATGTTCATTGGGAAAGATTTGATCAATAAATTATGGAGGAATCATAAAAAATCAAGAATTGTACAAAGTTGCCAAATTTAGAAACTTAGGGTTTCTAAAAATGGCAAGTTTGGACCATTTTCCACTCAATTCCAAAGCATTCTTTCTTCAAGATAAAGGCTTCAAACTTCAGGCCTAAGTTGAGCCAATTAAATATCACATTCTAAGCTTCAAATCCATACCAAAAACTCTTCCATTGGATCAAAATTGAAGGAGTTATGATCAATCAAAGTTGAGCAAAATCAAGGCAAATTGGTTGGGTAACTAAGTCATGGGCGAGCCAGATGCCCTGCATTTTATAAAACAGTTGGTGTGCTAAATGTCAAGCTATTTTTCTCCCTCAATAAGGCTTCAAATGAAAAATTGTTGAACACCAATCTTGTTCATCTCCATGTCCTCTACAATGTTCATGTTTACCATTTCTTTATATGATCAAGGGATTAAGAGTTGTGGTGGCTCAAAGTAGGGATGATCAAACTGAATTTTCATAGGTATATTTCTAGGCACAATGCAACTTGCCTCGCCCAAAACTTCAGTCATAAACCATGTTATTTAGTGACACTTTTGAATGATTTAGAGGCTTCAATTCTTGTTGGTATGAACACCAATGTTGTTCTACATTATTCCCTCTTTCATTTGCACACAAAATCTCATCAAATCACACACCATACATGATGCAATTCCTTCTCAAAGTCATCAACTTGAACATGAGGTTAGGGCTAGCAAAATAGAAAGGGATGTCCTTTGTTCTTGTTGTTATTGATTCAGGTCACATACATGTACATATCAATCTCATTAACTCATTTGGACAAACAACAATTATTACACATATATGCCATACATGTTCCCATGCATCAAGAGGGAAAGTTTCAAAAGCAAACTTGTATGACAAGTTTATGTGGCTGTATCCTACATCATCACCACCACTGATCACTAAACCTCACCATAATTATCATGAGCTTTCTCCACATGAACAACAACAACACACGAGCTAATTCCCTCTCCATTTCAAATTGTTCAGCACACACTCTCATTGCTTCACACCACCACGGTTAACTCAACCATAGTTCTAACTGTCAACTAAGACAGTTAGAAGCTAAACACACTTATAAAAGCTTCTCTAATAGAATTTGCAAGGGACTTTTTTCTGATTCTTCACATTTCACAAACCAGAGCTCTCAAAGTTCTCTCTGATTTCTCTCTCTCTTTTCACACGAGTGCTCCATTGTTCATTACTATCTTCATCAATTCATCATCCTTAAGCTTATTTGATCAAGAACAAGGTTAAATCAGGATCAAGTGTAGCCTCTTCTCAAGTTTCGATTTCTCTTTTCTCTTCAAGATCTAAAACATAATAGCATTTATTTTGCTATCTGAAAGCTCAGGATCAAGATCACACCTCTGGTTTTCTCAACAATCATTAAGAAGCTTCAATCCAGGTTTGAACTTCTTCAACTTTTCTTGCATGATTTCATTGATTTTTAGCCTGTTGTTGTTGTTGTTGTTGTTGTTGTTGTTGTTGTTGTTGTTGTTGTTGTTGTTTATAGAGCTTAATAGAAGCTGTGGAAATTCTGGCTAGTTGATAGAGCTTGTTAAAAGCTTAGTTGAAAACCTAGGGCAAACTTCTCCCCTTCGATTCTCTTTGTACATGTGTGATATGTGAATTTCATTGCTAGATTTGTGATGTGCATGAGCTTAGCTTCATTTTGATATGCGTTTCGTTGATTTCTGGAGCATGTGAACACTTGCAGTCGCCGGAGATGGCCGGAGAAGATGACCGGAATCTTCTCCGGCCGGTGAGGATTTCATTTAGGGTTTTAGAAACAGAAAAGGTCGTGACCGTTAGATCTGTGTAATCCTAGGGCTCGCAACTTTCCAGCACATTAATGAGTGTGCTCTCACTCACGTGCCTCTTTCTCTCTCAGCTTTGACTTGCATGTGTGTGCGTGTATGATTATTACCATGTGCGTGGCTTGTGATGCGTTGGATCATATTACTTTGTTTGATTGATCTTGTTGATTTGAACGTGTGGCTCTGATCGAGTCAATATTTGACTGAGTGTCTATGCTATTACCATGTTCTGCGCGTGTATTTGGACCTGGACTATAATTGCTATTCACACACCCACGCTTTAAGCCCAATCACATTTTGAACTTCATTTTTGCTATGTCTACACCCCTGTGTTATTCCTTTTTACATTTTATTTTTATTTTTGACATAGTTTTCATTTCCTTTTATTAAAAATCCTAAAACCTTAATAAAAATTCTATAAAAATTCACCAAGAATCAAGACACATTTAAATAATTTGTATATATTTTAATTCTGATTTTAATTAATTTTGTTCATATTTTCTTAATTTCCATTTAATTTCTTTTTAAGTCTTCTTCTTCATTACACATGTTTGCTTTTTGATTTCTTTTGCATAGTTCCAAAGTGATTTTGCATCCAATCTTTTCACCATGTTCATACATCATATCAAGGCATCTCATATAATTTTGGTAGATTTTAAAGTCATTTTTGCATAGTATTTGAACCATTTCTTTGTGCATCCTTCTTCTTGACATAATGTGATTTTGATGACTTTCTTGAGCATGTTTATTTTTTGAATTTTGCCATGAACTTTTGACATTTGTTTTGCTTCTGACTTAGGTGTTTTGTTCATTAATTTCATAATTTATACAAGTCCATTTGTAGTTTTTCCTTGTTTGATCATTGTAGGTCATGTTTGTGAATCTTTTCTTAACTTCTAAACCCTAATTGTTAGGAGGCACTTGTGCCATCATATTAGAACTTGTTTGTGCATCATTATAGGTCCTCATTAGAATATTATAGGTCCTTTTTCTTAGAATTATAGGTCATTTACATTGTGATTCCATTTGGGTTGTGTATGTGATCAAAATGCATCCTTGCTTGAAATGTTTGACCTAAACTTGCTTCTCTTTTCTTCTAACGTTTAACATGACTTGTTTGGGAATCATCAATGCCTATTCATGCATTTTATTTGCATTTCATATTGGCTATGCTACTGACCCATAATCATCTTATACATTCAAATTTCATTCATCTTGTATACTTGTACATGTTTGACCTAGCTTTGCATCTCTTTCTTAACTTGCATCAATGTGGTTTGTATATGCATGATGTATGACTAATTCTTGCATTCTAATTGCATCTTAAATGTAATTTGGTACTGACCTATAATCCATGATCATTCATCTTTGGTTTGCAACTTTGACTTGTGTTCCAAGTTACTTCTTTTTCTATATGAAACTTTTTTCTCTTCTTCTCACTTCTTCTTCATCTAACTTCTTCTACTTATACATCCATTCTCATAACTTGTATGCTCATTCATAGGCATTATAAGACATCCAAATATGAGGTATGATTCTGGATTGCATCCATTTGCATTTATTTTCATGTTCTTTTCAACTTTGACTTGTGTTACAAGGTTCTTCTTTTCTTACTTGAACTTGAACATTGTTTGCTTCTACTTGCTTCATCTTCTTAAATAATTTCACTCATGCTTTGTATGTTCATTCATTGACATCCATGAGCATTATAATATGACATTCAATTCTGATTTTGACATTTATCCAAGCATTCATTCATGTTTGTATGCCATATGCATTCATACTTCATCCATGTTTCATAACTTGAACTTGTGTGAATCTTTGGCACCTTTCTTGACATAGTTTGATCTCATTAGGTACCTTAACTTTAATTGAACCTCATTAGACATGCTACTAACTTTAGAAGTCATTTAACACTAAGGATCCCTTCTCTTTAGACTTAGGCTTTGTTTGATTCATAATTTCATTTCATAAGATGTTTGGTGCTTACTTGTGAGATTTCTTTCACTTATGCTTTCATATTCAATTGTTTAGCTAACCTTTTCATGTAGGGGCTAATGGTAAGTTGAGGGTGTGGATGTTTATCCACATACACCTTCTTCCTTCATCTCTTTAAAGCTTTCTCTTTTGCATTTGTGATAAGCATTTATATGCTTTCTTTGTACAACTTCTTTCTTCTCCTTTTTGGTTCATAACTCGTCTTCTACTTTAGAAGTGAGTTGTGATACCTCTTGTTCTCTTCTTATTTTCTTTAGGATTAGAGTTCTTCAAACCACACTAACCCTTAGGATCTCCAAGCATGACAACTCTTAGGATTATTAGTCTCCCTTTAGACTTTTACCTCTCTTAACCTTTGAGTCTCTCTTCTCCTCACCTCAAAACAAAAAGCAAAACATCTAATAAAGGCATAACATATATTGTATTTGGGCCTTTCATGTGAGAATAAGATAGTGAGGGTTCTTCTCTCACTTTTTTACAATGTTTATCATACGTCCCGTCTTGGGTCGATAGGCGAGGCATTCGATCCTACGTGAAAGACTTAAATACAATATGCGTTGTAAACACAAAATAATCAAAACACTTATGTCTAAAAAACACAAAACCAATTCAAACCTTTTATCCTTCGGGATTGTTTAGTTTCAAACTCATTTTCAGAAAAGGGCACGTTACTTCCGTCTCGTCGCAAACAGGCATCGAGCCTAACTGCCGGACGCAAATCTGACGTTGCTCATAAAAAACACCGACTTCGTTAAGTCGAATTACGACTGCTCTGACTTCCTCTCTCTGGTTAGATTGAGGATATGTAGGCACGAGACATCGATGTCTTGGCGAGAAACCTTCCCCCTTAGTTCACATCTGAACTACGTTGACTCTGATTTTCCCATTCCCGAGGGAATACGTAGGCCTAGGACTCTGAGGACGTCCTACCGAGTCACTTCTTTTTCTTTTCTTCTTCGTTCCTTCGTTCTTTTCTGTTCTCGTTCCTTCTCGTTTCCAGTAGCAGTGGAGCTCTAGATGACGACACCCTTTGATCGAGACAGCAAGCGTGGATCCCATCGAGTACGATGGACGTGTTGGGTGCTAACACCTTCCCTTCGCGTAACCGACTCCCTTACCCGTTTCTCTTGGTCGCGAGACCATGCTTTTCCTTTCCCCCCAGGTTTATGCAGTGTTTCCTTTCCCTCTCTTGGGATAAATACACATTGCTGGCGACTCTGTTCTGCGCCACTTTCACGTTTGTACCTGGATGAAAATCCCGGCAGCGACAAAGGGTCACGCGCCTGATCTTCTACCTGGCAGTCTCCCATTGGCCGACCAGATATTTCGGCCATATGGGAGACATTGGCCCCGCTCTGGGGGTTACTTCTATAAATACCCTCTCTCTTGAGAGGGGCAGGTTTGATCATTAGTCAATACTTGAAATCTTACCTTTGTACTTGCTTTCTCTCTCTGTCCAAACACTTACTTTGGCATCGGAGTACCTTGCAAGTACAACCCCCTTTTCTCTCCTACAAGCATCCTCACCTGCCCTACACGAAGGCCACGACGATCCATTCTAATCACCTCCAATCAGTGACGCCGTCTGTGGGAACACTAGCTTCCCCGTCTTTTTGATTCAAGATCCTTCTTTTTCACCTAAAAGACCAAAGCTCTCTCCAAACTCCACTTGATCATCATGGCCTCCAACAGGAACGATGATGCTCGTCAAGAGCCCATTATCATCGTTATCGTTGATAACATCGACCACCTCGTCTCCGGAGCTGCCTTCCCAGAGACAAATCATCGGGATGGGAAAACTGCCTCTCCTACCCCCGATGGCGTGAAGCCGTGCGCGCAAGCCGCTGGTCCCATTTTTGAGCCAATACCTGTCCCTCAAAATGCAGACCCAAGCACTGCCGCCCTAATTTCCTCCCTCAATAGGTCCAACTTTATGATTTTCCAGCAGGGCGAAAATATCAGCTTGCTCGAGCACGCCCTCCAGGAGCAACGTCCCTCGCAGTAGCCCAGTAGTCCTTCTCCGCGGCCACAGTCCCCTCCTCAGAAGTACATGCGAGACATGTCCAGAAGTCTCTCTCCCGAACGAAGACGTTCAAGATTAGCGGAACCTCACTCAGCCCTCGCCAGACGTCGACACCGATATCCCCTGTGGAGATCCCGACGCTCTCCCACTCTGAAGAGGAACAGACCTTCGAGGGATCATCACGAGCATCGTAGGTCACACAGACATTCTCCCCGCCGCAGCAGAAGCGGCGGGCGTAGCGACTCCCCCTGCAGGTTGTCTAGAACAAGCGATGACGACGATGTTCATGGGCCCTTATCTCAGGAGATCATGGGCATGCGCATTCCTCGTGGGTTAGAGAAGCCACCTCCCCTGGCCACTTACGACGGGACCACCGACCCAGGCGAGCATATAGAGAACATCGAGGCCATGCTCCACTATCATAACGTAAGCAGGGCTATCAAATGCATATTATTCCCCATCACTCTCAGGAAGGGGGCCATGGCCTGGTTCAAGCGGCTTCCCCGGGGTTCGGTCACATCTTGGAAGGATCTAAAGAACAAGTTTGCCCGCTATTTTACTACCTCCCGACGACACCCCAAGTCAGAGGTCACATTGGAAGCCATTATGCAGGGCAAGGATGAGCCCCTGCGTGCATATATCGAGCGGTTCAACAAGGAGGTTGTTGAGGTCTGAACGACAGGCTATATGAAGAAGTACCTCCTTGAAAAAGGGTTGAGACTAAAAAGTGAATTCCACAAGGCGGTGGGCATAGAAACTCCTTGCAACTAGGCCGGATTACTCCGTAAAGCTCAATCGTATATACAATATGAGGAGAAAGAGGCAACCTACAACGCTCGGGACTCTATGGATCAAGAGAGTTCCTGGGCGACAAAAAAAGATGAGTCAGAGGCCCCTAGACATGATAGAGAGAGACAACGAGACGATCGTCTCGGGAAGGCAAGGGACCCACTGGTCGTTTTACATAGTATACCCTGCTGACGGCTCCTCACGAGCGCATTCTCTCTGAATGTATCAACGCGGAGTTTAAGCAGGGAGGTGTCTGATTCCCCAAACCAACGTTGTCCAAGGGCAACACGGACAAGAGTAAGTACTGCCGTTTCCATCGCAGCCACGACCACGTGACCGAAGACTGCGTGCACCTGAAGGACACCATCGAAATCCTCATCAAGGAGGGTCACCTAAAGTAATATACGAAGAAGGGCGAATCCTCTCGACGAGAGACTTCGGAGACCAAAAAGAAAGCAGAGACTTTGCCGCCCAGTCCTCCTTCTCAGGTCGATATGTCCATCACACAGCCAGAGGACTTCATCATCCCCGACCATATCGAGGATCCTCCTCAGATATTCGCTCACAACACTTGGGAAACCTTCCCAACAACCATGGTTATCTCGTGTGAGGGATACAGCGAACTCACAGTGGGTTCGATCAAGAGAAATTTCGATCAGCTCATCGATTGCAGTCCTGACCAGCTGTCCACGCTCGAGAAGTTTCGGGGGCGGTCCCAGCTAATCACTTTCTACCGGGAGGAGCTGCCTGGGGGCTCCCTGAAATCGCACATTCCTTTGCTCATCTGGGCGAGACTTGCCAACACCAACGTTCGACGGATCTTGGTCGACCAGGGCAGCTCCGTGGACATTATGTACACTGGTCTGCTCAGAGCTTTGAAGCTGGATCAGAAGAACTTGTCACCGTACAAAGGGTTCGACCTGCAAGGGTTCAACGGGGCGACAACCAAACCCTAGAGGTATGTGGAGCTCCCGGTCACCTTCGGGGAAGAGGAGGCGTCGAAGTCAATCAAGACTCAGTTCCTGGTAATCGATTGCCCTTCACTGTACCAATGCATCCTTGGCAGATCAACCTTGGTGGAGCTGATCGCTGTTCCTTCGACCGTTCATCTTAAGATGAAATACTATATAGAGAAGGGCCACATCGCAACATTGCACAGGGATATAGAAGCTGCAAGGAGGTGCTTTGAAGCAGCTACTCAAGGCCAAAGCTCGATCGGTGTAGCACTCAAGGCAGCCAAGCGGGAAAGGGAAGACGACCAACCCAGCGAAGAAAGCCAGCCTGACAAGAAACCGACCTTCCCCGTACACATTATCGACCTCGACAATCGGATTTCTGAAGAGGGCAAAGACTGTGGCAAAGACTCTGGCGAAGGCATGTCGGCGGGGACAGGTAGTTCCTCTGCAACTACCCTCATGCGCCCTGTTCCAGATGGGGAGTTCGAGGTCATCACCTTCGAAGCCAACCCGAGCAGAGGAGTGAGGATATGCGCGGGGCTGCCCGACGAGGTAAAGCAGCAGCTGAAGACATGCCTCGAGGACAATGCCGATTTGTTTGCATGGAGTGCCGCAGACATGCCCGGCCTAGACCCTTAGACTGAATGCCACCAACTGACCATTGATCCAGCTGCTCGAGCCGTCGCACAACGCAGACGCAAGCAATCCGATGAGAAGACACAAGCTGCCAAAAAACTTGTACAAGACCTCTTAGAGGCAAAATTTATCTCGGAGGCCAGGTATACAACCTGGATGTCCAATATTGTACTTGTCAAGAAGCATAGTGGAAAATGGCGCATGTGCATTGATTATACTGATCTTAACCGGGCTTTGCCCGAAGGATGCTTATCCTTTGCCTAACATAGATAAGCTCGTAGATAATTCTGCAGGTTTCAAGCTCTTGTCCTTCATAGACGCCTATTCGAGATACAATCAAATCCATATGGCCAAAAAGGACAAGAAGTACACTGCGTTCATGACCTCGTCGAGGAACTATTACTACAATGTAATGCCCTTTGGTCTGAAAAATGATGGGGCCACATGCCAGCGCATGATGAACAAAGTCTTCCGAGCAGAAATCAGAGACATGATCGAAGTGTACATGGACGATATGATCGTGAAACCCCAAGTTGAATCCGATCACACGACCCATTTGTAAAAGGTTTTCGACCAGGCAAGAAAGTGCAAAATGCGTTTTAACCTAGAAAAATGCACCTTTGGCGTGCGGGCAAGGAATTTCCCCGGGTTCTACCTCACCGAGAGGGGGATAGAGGCAAATCCCGACAAATGTCGGGCATTCACAGAATTTCCCACACCCAGGTCGAAGAAGTCCATACAGTCCCTCAACGGGATGCTCACTTCACTTTCTCGCTTCATGGCCAAGTCTCCCCAGCACGCCCTGCCCTTCTTTAAACTCCTCAGAAAGGAGGCCACATTCAAATGGATGGAGGAATGCGAGCAGGCTCTCATCCACCTTAAGCGAGCCTTGTCCGAACTCCCTGTGCTTTCACGACCAGAGTGCGGGGATCATTGTACATGTATCTTTCCGTCACCAGCGAAGCCATTAGCGCTGCACTCATTCGCGAGACAACGTATGGGCAAAAGCCCATCTATTTCACGAGCAAGGTCCTAAAAGGGCTAGAGATCAGATATGCGTAAATAGAGAAAGTCGCTCTCGCCCTCGTCATCGTCGCGAGAAGGCTCAGACATTACTTCTTGGCCCACACCATAGTAGTGCGTATGAACCAGCCCATAAGACAGTTGCTTTGTCGGCCAGACATGGCCGATAGAATACTTAAATGGTCCCTGGAACTATCAGAATTTGACATCCATTACGAGGGCAGGAAGACCCTCAAGGTACAAGTTCTAGCCGACTTCGTGGCGGAGATGACGCCACCATCGTCCCCACCAAGCAGAACGCATAGATGGACCGTCTATGTGGACGGGGCATCCAGTCCCATGGGCAGTGAGGCAGGCATCATCCTCGAGAACGAGGAGGGAATACTAATCAAAGTGTCTTTAGTCCTATCCTTCCCTACGTCTAACAACCAAGCCGAGTATGAGGCCTTCCTCGCATGGTTACGGATGGCCAAAGACCTGGGCGCCAAGGAGGTAAAGATTTTCACCGATTCCCAGCTCATAGCATCTCAAGTACGAGGAGAGTATCAGGAAAAAAATGATCAGCTGGTCGAATATCTGACGCTAGTGATGGAAAGAATTACCAAGTTCGACGCGTGGGAAGTCCAGCACATTCCTCGCGAATGAAACGCGTGGGCAGACGTTTTGTCAAAACTAGCTAGCACCAGGAAGAAAGGTGGCAACAAATCCATCGTACAAAAGATACTCGCTCGACCAAGTATTGAGAAACCATCAGAGTTGCTCGACATTAATGCATTGAAGACAACCACTGCTGGATGACCCTAATATACAATTACCTCACCACGGGGGAACTGCCAGAGGACAGCAAGGAGGCCAACGTGATTAAATGAATGGCCTGCTCATACGTGCAGATCGATGATAAACTCTATCGACGAGGATTCTCCATCCCCCTCCTGAAATGTGTCGAGGAGGAAAAGGTCCCCGAAATCCTCCAAGAAATTCATGAGGGCGTCAATGTGCAACACTTGGGAGGGAGATCATTGGCACGAAAGGCCCTGCGGGCAGGATACTATTGGCCGACCATGCAACACGATGCTAAGGAGCATGCCCAAAAATGTGAGCGATGCCAGCGCCACGGGGACATGCAATTGGCGCCCTCTAATGAGTTGAAGACTTTATCCTCGCCTTGTCTCTTCGCCTGGTGGGGGATGGATATACTCGGCCCCTTCACAATGGGGTCTTATCAAAACAAATTTCTGATTGTGGTTGTCGATTACTTTACAAAATGGATCGAAGCCGAAGCCTATGCCAAGATCATAACCTTCAACATACTTTGCTTCTACAAAAGGAACGTCCTCGCACGATTTGGAGTACCCCAGGCCCTTGTGACCGATAACGGAACCCAGTTCACAAACAGGAAGTTCCAAGACTTCGTGACCAAATTTGGCACGAAGCAACACTTCACTTCCGTGGAGCACCCCCAGACTAACGGGCAAGCAGAGGTTGCGAACAGGGTAATCCTTCGGGGTCTAAAATGAAGGCTAGGCGAAGCCAAGAAGAGGTGGGTTGAGGAGTTACACAACGTGCTATGGGCCTACAGAACAACCCCACACTCCACCATCGGGGAAACCTAGTTCCGACTAGCTTACAGAACTGAGGCGGTGATACCGGTGAAGATCAGAGAGCCTTCCAGACGAACGGAAGCTCCTCTCGACGAGGAGATGAACGATAAGGCTTTGAGAGAAGAGCTCGACCTAGTCGAAGAAATACGGTCAGGAGCAGCTCTCCACGAGGCTTCGCTAAAATAAAAAATAACCTTGCGCCACGACCCTAAGGTTATAAAGCGCGACTTCCCCATTGGCAGCTTGGTCCTACGCAGAAACCAGAAGGATTCGCGCGAGGGTAAGCTGGCCGTGAACTGGGAAGGACCCTACAGGGTCAAGTCTAAAATAGGCACTTGAGCCTACTACATAGAAACTCTGGACGGAGAACCATTTGCTCAACCATGGAATGCTGAAAAGCTTAAACAATATTACAGTTAGGACCAATCACGAGGTCGGACTAACTGCCGACGAGATCACCCCTCACGGGGAGACGACTCGGCCACAGGACCGCGCCCCCGTGCAAGCACGATCCACCATTTTACAATGCCAGCCAGTTTCTGCTTATGGGATGAGCAAACTCTACGCACAACGGGGATACCTCAATCGAGCTCTGCCGTTGCCGCACCAACAAGGCAGGACACCCAGCTCGCGATGGGAACAGTTCAAGCCTATGAGATTAGTACCTCGACCGAGATCCTAGTCTCATCACCAGCGAAACTGCATGCCCCCTCGACAAGTCTCTCAAACTGTCGAGCATAACGAGAATAAGTCGAGCAAACGTCCACACTTAGCATTCAAACAATAAAAGCATACACAAATAAATGCGACAAGACAATACCAAATGGATAAAATTTATTTAAATTCGGCCACGAGGCCGGAATAAGTCAGCAGTACATAAAGAGGGATGTGCCCGACAAAATATTACATATCAAAAGGCACGCAGGCCCACAAAATACAAGTACAAACTTCAAAAATCAAACTAAACTGCCTCATCGGGAACCTCCGGGGGAACCACCTTGCCATTGACGACCATGTTGAGAACGCCCATCCCCTTGGTTAGCAGCTGGACGTCGAAGTTGAGGGCCTTCAACTGCTCTAAAGCAGCATTGAAACCAAATTCAGCTGCCCCCAGATTGTCTTCCCCAAGAAGACGGATCCTCTCGATCAGGTCCCTCTGCGTCTTTAGGGCTTTCTCGTCGTCGGTCTCATCCAGACCAACCGCCGACGATCCCTCCAGCTCATCTATCCTCGCCTTCAAATGGGCGTTCTCTTCGTTGACCTGGGTCACCTACCCCTGCATCTTGGTAACTTCCTTTTGAAGCTCTATCTTGGCTTCCAAATTGCCTTGCAGCTTCTCCAGGTCATTGTATATTTATGCGTTCTCTAGCTCCAGGTCGTTGATCTTGATTTTTGCCTTCTTGAGGTCGGCAAGTGGAATTGTCTCTGCATCCCCAAGGGCCAGCGCCGCCTCCAACACCCTGATCATAGCGGCCGCATCCTGGCAGAGAAGCTTCCTCCGCACTTGAGGATCGACTGACAAGATGGCTAATGCGTCGAGCTCTGGGACGACGATGGAACTTTCCCCGTCAAACATTCTCCCCTGAAAATAACATGGGGGTAGCACAAAATTCCCCCCAGTAAAACCACCCGAGCAACCCGTAGGTGAGGAGCCAACGTCATCCCGTTTCCTCTTATGAGATGTGTCCGGAGTAGGGGGCGTAAAGGTCGTCCTCGGAGTGGCACCAGTGTCGGCCACAAACTTTTCTTGCGTCGCTTGCTGCTTGACCGCATCAGCTTTTTGCATTTGAGGCACCTTCTTTTGGTTTTTGGCTGCTTGGGACCTTATCAGGCGCTCCCTCATATCTGTCATTTTCCCTGCGAACATAAAGAAAGAAAGATCAGCACAATTAGACAAGAATTAACAAACGTGGGCATAAGAACAAGTTGTACCGAGGAGCTGGAACGCAACATCGTCGTTTTCACACTCAAGAAGGGCCTTAGTGTTGATGTAGCAAGCTGCCCGAGCAGGTTTTCCGTCCTCCCCGAGCAACTCCCTGCCGTCCCTATCCACAACAAAGGCCGGGTTGAAAGTCTCCACGTAGGCATGCAGAACCTGATAGGACTCCTTATCCCCATCACAGAGCTGCTCGTGCTTGACGAGGAACTGGTCGGTCCTATATCTGAAATGGGCATACACCCACTCCAAAGGGAACTTGGACACAACCCTCTCAACTTGCTGGCCATCAACACCCACGGTCTCAAGCGTAGAGACGAACCTCTTGGCCGCTTTAGAAACAAGCTTGATGATCAAGAACCTGTCCTTGAAATGTCGAACAGACTCTGAGTACGGCCAGAAAAGTCTGCTCTGTTGTTTAAATAACACCCAACTTTGCTTCGAGCCCGTTGTCCTCCGTTGAAGTTGGAAAATGCAGAAGAAGAGGTCCATGGTCGCCCCGACATTCAAGTAACGACATACCAACTCAAAAGCACGAATGAATGCCAATGCGTTTGGATGGAGCTAGACGGGGCATAGTTCCAAGTGGCGAAAGATGGCCTCCTGGAAGTCGGTGAAGGACAAACGGAACCTATCCTCCATGAAGGCAAACTCGTACATGGGGAACTGCATCCCCGGATATATCGAACAGATTTGGTCGTTCTCCGTCGGGCAGATAGCCTTCCAATGCACCGGCGCACCCTTAGCCTGGTCCTCTAGATAGGGAAACTCTTGGGCTTCCTCTTAAGTAAACTTCGACCTCGTCGACAGGGGTTACTGGGCGATCCATTTCAGATCCCCCTCAGCTACGTGGACATTGGCATAATCTGCGGGCTGTTCCGCCTCCTCATGCGCAACCCCAGCGTCGGGCATGACTCCTTCGCGTTGGTCATCCATTTCACCTGAAAAGTAGAGGAAGAAAAAGTGAATTCGACGACTAAGATCAAATCCACCCTTTCACCAATAGTCAAGTGAAAGGGCGAGGAAGAAGTCGAGGATAAACTCGAGCCCATGTCGACCACGACAGAACATGGCAACTTTATTTCACCCGCACAACGGGGATAAGTCACTGTGACCAAAGAGGAAGACTCCACGAGGAGGAGCTTAATCGACAAAATAAACGTCACGCAAAAGCCAAGTTTCATGTCGAGCAGGCCTAATGCCCGACTACAAACTTAAAACTAATCCTAACCAGGACCTAAGAAGATCTACTCAATCCTATGTCATACTCATGAACATTCGTCCTATGTCTTCATGTTTCCCACGAATTTTCCAGAAATTCACGCGTTCATCGAAGAACACATGAACATTCACCAGAAAACTCATGAGAATTTCCAGAAATGAAGAACACCATAGAGTTAAAGGAAAGAGATGAAGAACTTACTTGTTAAGTATGAAGGTAGAAGATGAAGATCTACGGTGGCGATGAAGCTCCGGCGAGATCACTTGTTGCAGAGCAAAAAAGAATGGGGAGAGGGATTTGAGCAAATGTACAAATGAATCTCCTCTTTTCCCCTTTTATAAGCACTTGTTCGCTCGGGAAGCACAAAGGCCAGCGTAGCCAAGACCTCTAGGTCTGACAGGAATTGAATGCACCACCACGTGTCATAAAGGGAATCTTCGTTTGGCATTCCCAAAGCCAGACGTTACATCTTCTAAGTCTTATGCATATCCCGCGAGCATGTCAACCCCGACAGTACACGCAAATCATGCTTTCGGCGATGCTCCCCGACATAAAAACGCCATTTTCGCGGGCATGTTCTGTCAGCCTGGCCGGCATAAAAACGCCATCTCTGTGAACATGTCCTCGCTGTGAGAGGCTTGTCGGGCAGGTGAGGAGTTATTGTCGACCACCGAACAGGCGAAGGAACATCCCCAAACGTTGTCACTCAGAAGTAGCGGCCCACGAGGCTATCTCAAGTCATCACTCTCCCCAGAGCAAAGACTTGGGGGGCTCCTGTTTTGGACTGGGAAGACGCTTGGCCCCCAGCTGGGCAAGGACCAATCCAGTCCAGCAATTGGCAAGGCCCAATAGTCAGAAACTAGTCGTTGGGCACAACTAGCTGTTAGGCACAACTAGTCGTTGGGCACAACTAGCCATTGGGCACAACTAGCTGTTGGGAACAATGACCGTTGGGACGTTCCCATCACTCGCTTGGCAGTTCACGCGACCAACTGCTTCCCCGGATCTCAAGGAAACAGTTGGACCAGGTCAAAGGGTCACGCGCCTGACCTTTCACCTGAGAGTCTCTCATTGGCCGACCAGATATTTCGGCCACATGGGAGACTTTGGCCCCGCGCTGGGGGTTACTTCTATAAATACCCTCTCTCTTGAGAGGGGCAGGTTTGATTGTAACGCCCCGAAAATCTAAATTAATCATTTATTTATTTATTTAACTAATTTAGAAGGAATTAAGAAGTTTTGGTAATTTTGGAGGATTTTGGATCAAAAGAGTATTCTTAAATAATTTAATAGAATGAATAATTAATGTATTATTTAAACTATTATTATTATTATTATTAAAAATAATAAGAAGAGGGCAAGGTGGTCTTAAAGGGAAAAGAGTAAGGGTAGAGTTGGAAGTTCATAAACTGGGATATTTTGCCTAAAGAGGAGAAGACCGATCTATTTTAAATGATCGTGTTTTTTTGTGAAGAACATAGAGGAAGAGAAGGAGAAGAACCCTAAGACTTGAAGGTTGCTGAAGAATCTTAGAGAAGGAGGAAAACTACTGATTTCTATAAGGTATGGGGAGTTTTCATGGTTTATTATAGTTCTATAGGATTTTGGTTATGAATAGATTAGGTATTTGTGGATTTTGGATAATTGTGGTATTTGTTGATGTAGAATGAGTTAGGATTGAATGATTCGATGAAATATAATGAGATAGAATGTTATGTGTTGATGTATGTGTATTGTGTGAGTCTTTTGGTCAAATTTTCGTATTGGAAGAACTGAATTTTTGGGATATTAGAAGTCAAATTGCAGCACAAAAATCTTTTGAAAAATTCTGGGTTTTCGCATCCTGACACGGGCCGTGTCACAGGACACGGGCGGCCGTGTCAGACCACTGTTCCTGCTGCCTTTTGCTTTTGTTGAATTTGTGCCACAGAGCTTCTGACACGGGCCGTGTCACAGGACACGGGCAACCGTGTCAGACCACTGTATTCGCTGTATTTTTTTCTATTTTGTGTTTTGAGCGCAGGTTTCCTGACACGGGCCGTGTCCCAGGACACGGGTGGCCGTGTCAGACATGCTGTTTGCTGTTTTTGTTGTTTTCTTGAGGTTCTTGACGTTTTCCCGTGCTGATCTTTTGTTGTCGAGTTGTTGTTGACGTAAGATGATAAAACATGATTGTATGATAAATACTTGTTGAATATGAAAGGAATGATGCACACGTTGATTTTTGTTGAATTGGGAAGAATTAGCATCATTGCATTTCATAGCATTTTACGTTGGGGCTTCGGTCCATTGGTAGCTTCAATCCCATTGTGCGTATTGAAGTGATATGTTGATTATGTTGTGCTCCTTTGTGGAGGGTTGATGGCCAGTGTCCATCCACGTTGAATCGGTATCACATGCATTCTTTGCATTTCATTATAGTTGACATTGCATATAAATGATGTAGTGGTGATTGTGTTGTGAAGATTCTGTTGATGATGCTATGATGTTGTTGTTGCTTATTCTGTTTATTTTCCATGTCCTTATATTACTATATTGAATTGTGAATTCTCACCCTGCCTGCTTGAAAATGTTGCCTCTTATGTGGGTAACTTACAGATAACCAAGAATAGACTTGCGGTGTTGGAGGATTGAGTCTTGGAGCGTTCCTTTGTCGTTTTAGTCGTATTTTAAGTGGTGTCCTGCTCTGTGTCATGTAACATCGGGTCGGGATTAGTTATGAACCTCGTGTTCCTTTTGGTTTTATGTTAGAATTTCTTTTCATATTGTTGATGCCATTTTGAATTGGATACTTTTACCCATGAAGTATTTTGTTGACCTGAATTAAGAAAGTTTGATTCCGCTGCCTAGTTGCCAATTTATGTTAATGAAGAATGAATAACCCGTGTTACGGGACAGGACAATGATTTTGAATGTCGTTTGAATATATGTGGCACCTTTCTTGCTGATTTTTACTCTGATAATGTTAAGTGTTTTTCTTAAAATTGAATGTGGGGTAGAAGGGTGTTACATTAGTGGTATCATAGCAGGTCGGTCCGTCCGGCCAAGTTGTCGAGTTGTAGTTTGTTTGACAATCGAGTATTGTTAACTAGTTCTAACTTTTGTTTTTGTTGAAGTGACAAGTTGAGATGGCTAAAAAGAACGATGTTGCAATTGCTGCCGCATTGGAATCAACGGCTCGGGCTTTGCAGAATCAGCCGAACGCCGACGAGAATGCTGGATCTCGCAGTTTGGCAACTTTTCAGAGGGAGAATCCGCCTACCTTCAAGGGCAAGTATGATCCTGATGGAGCGTTGGATTGGTTGAAAGAGATGGAGAGAATCTTCCGTGTGATGGACTGCACTCCAGCGCAGAAGGTTCGATATGGGACTCATATGCTAGCATTCGAGGCTGATGACTGGTGGCTAGAGACTCGCCAGAGGTTGGAAACTGCAGGTGAAGGTATCACTTGGGATGTGTTTCGAAGAGAGTTCCTGAGGAAGTATTATCCAGAGGATGTTCGTGGTAAGAAGCAGATTGAGTTTCTCGAGCTGAAGCAAGGGAACATGTCGGTTACTGATTATACTGCAAAGTTTGTTGAGTTGGCTAAGTTTTATCCGCACTATAATGATGATGATGCTGAGTTTTCAAAATGCATCAAGTTTGAAAGTGGGTTGCGCCCAAAGATCAAGAAGGCAGTTGGATATCAGAAGATTCGTATTTTCGCTGATTTGATTGATAGTTGCAGAATTTTTGAAGAGGATAACAATGCTCATTATAAGATCATTAATGAGAGGAAGAGCAAGCACCAACAGAATTGTGGCAAACCTTATGATGCTCCAGCTGGGAAAGGTAAACAGAAAATGGTTGATGGCAAGAGGACTAGTGGGGAGATGCTCCTGCTAGCATAACTTGTTTCAAATGTGGGAAATCTGGTCATAAAAGTAATGTGTGTACTGCTGAGGTGAAGAGGTGTTTCTGTTGTGGTAAGACTGGGCATGCCATATCTGAATGCAAGCATAAAGAGATGATTTGTTTCAACTGTGGCGAAGAAGGACACATTAGTAGTCAGTGTCAGAAACACAAGAAGGTGCAAACCGGTGGGAAAGTGTTCGCTTTGGCTGGGACTCAAACAACTAATGAGGACAGACTCATCAGAGGTACTTGTTTTATTAATAGTACTCCCTTAATTACTATGATTGACACTGGTGCTACTCATTGCTTTATTGCTGCTGAATGTGTTGAAAGATTGGGTCTTATGTTGTCTTCTATGATTGAAGAAATGGTCGTCGAGATTCTGGATAAGGGGTCGGTGACTACTTCTCTTGTGTGTTTAAAGTGTCCTTTGTCGATCTTCGACAGAGACTTTACTATTGATTTGGTGTGTTTGTCGTTATCTGGGATGGATGTAATCTTGGGAATGAACTGGTTAGAATATAACTATGTTCATATCAATTGTTATAATAAGTCTGTGAGATTTTCTACTCCGAAAGAGGAAGAAGCTAGTTTGTTGTCTTTTAAGGAGTTACAAGAGTTGATGCAAGGAGGAGCTCAAATGTTCGCATTGATGGCGTCGTTATCCGTTGAGAGCCGAGCTGTAATTGAGGAGTTGCAAGTGGTGCATGAATTTCCTGAAGTTTTCCCTGATGAAATTCCTGATGTGCCTCCAGAAAGAGAAGTGGAATTTACAATTGACCTTGTACCTGGTACCAGACTTGTTTCTATGGCACCATACAGGATGTCTGCATCTGAATTGTCAGCATTAAAGAAGCAATTGGAGGGCTTACTTGAAAAGAAGTTTGTGAGCCCAAGTGTATCGTCGTGGGGAGCTCTAGTGTTGTTAGTAAAGAAGAAAGATGGAGGTATGAGGCTCTGTGTTGATTATAGACAACTAAATAAAGTGACGATTAAGAACAAGTATCCACTCCCGAGAATAGATGACTTGATGGATCAGTTGGTAGGTGCTCGTGTGTTTAGCAAGATTGATTTGAGGTCGGGCTATCATCAGATTAAAGTGAAAGAGGAAGATATTCAGAAGACGGCCTTCAGAACGCGTTATGGACATTATGAGTATTCGGTGATGCCTTTCGGTGTTACTAATGCGCCGGGAGTATTCATGGAGTACATGAACCGTATCTTTCACATTTATTTGGATCGGTTTATGGTGGTGTTTATTGATGATATATTGATTTACTCTAAATCGGAAACAGAGCATGCAGAGCACTTAAGACGAGTATTACAAGTTTTGAAAGAGAAGAAGTTATATGCAAAGCTGTCAAAATGTGAATTTTGGTTGAAGGAGGTTAGTTTTCTCGGTCATGTTATTTCAGGTAGTGGCATTGCTGTGGATCCGTCTAAAGTAGATGCTGTGTTGCAATGGGACACTCCAAAGTCGGCTACCGAGATTAGGAGCTTTTTGGGACTAGCCGGTTACTACCGGAGGTTTATCGAAGGATTTTCTAAGTTAGCACTCCGTTGACTAAGTTGACTTGTAAAGGTAAGGCTTTTGTGTGGGATATTCAATGCGAAGAAAGTTTCACGGAATTGAAGAAGAGATTGACATCGGCTCCGGTTTTGACATTACCTAATCCAGGAGAACCTTTTGTGGTATATTGTGATGCTTCTAAGATGGGTTTAGGAGGTGTACTTATGCAGAATGATAAGGTAGTTGCTTATGCGTCGACACAATTGAGAACTCATGAAAAGAACTATCCTACGCATGATTTGGAACTTGCTGCAGTTGTTTTTGTGCTGAAGATTTGGAGACATTATCTTTATGGATCTAGATTTGAAGTGTTTAGTGACCATAAGAGTTTAAAGTACCTATTTGATCAGAAGGAATTGAATATGAGACAACGAAGATGGTTGGAATTATTAAAAGATTATGATTTCGGTTTGAACTATCATCCAGGTAAAGCTAATGTTATGGCCGATGCTCTGAGTCGGAAGACTTTGCATATGTCGGAAACGATGGTTAAGGAATTGGAATTAATTGAGCAAGTCAGAGATATGAGCTTAGTTTGCGAAGTGACACCGCAGAGTGTGATGTTGGGAATACTGAAGATTAACAATGATTTTCTGGATAATATCAAGGAAGCTCAGAAGCTAGACGTGAAACTGGTAGATTCGATGGTTGGAATCGATCAATCTGAGAATGACGATTTCAAGTTAGATGCGCAAGGTGTGTTGAGATTTCGTGATCGAATTTGTATTCCTGATAATGCGGAGATGAAGAAAGCGATTCTTGAGGAAAGTCATAGAAGTAAATTGAGTATTCATCCGGGGGCTACAAAAATGTATCAAGACTTGAAGAAATTATTTTGGTGGCCTGGTATGAAGTGTGATGTAGCTCGATTTATGTATGCATGTTTAACTTGTCAGAAGTCGAAAGTCGAACATCAGAAGCCTGCTGGGTTGATGCAACCGTTAGAAGTTCCAGAATGGAAATGGGATAGCATTTTAATGGACTTTGTGACGGAATTACCTAATACTTCAAGAGGACATGATTCTATTTGGGTGATTGTTGATAGGCTTACGAAGTCGGCTCATTTTATTCCTGTTAACATCAGTTTTCCAGTATCGAAGTTGGCGGAGATTTATATTCGTGTAATTATGAGGCTGTACGGTGTTCCTTTGCGTATTGTGTCGGATAGAGATCCGCGGTTTACTTCTAATTTTTGGAAGAGTTTGCAAGAAGCGTTGGGTTCTAAGTTGAGGTTGAGTTCGGCGTATCACCCTTAGACGGATGGTCAAACAGAGAGGACTATTCAGTCATTGGAGGATTTGTTACGAGCATTTATTCTCGAGCAGGGAGGTTCATGGGACACTCATTTACCGTTAATAGAGTTCACTTATAATAACAGTTATCATTCTAGTATCGGAATGGCACCTTTTGAAGCATTGTATGGTCGGAGATGCAAGACTCCTTTATGTTGGCATGAATATAGAGAAAGTATAGTGTTGGGACCTAAAATCGTCTGAGAGATTACTGAGAAGGTGAAGTTGATCCGAGAAAAGATGAAGTCTTCCCAAAGTAGGCAGAAGAGTTATCATGACAAGCGAAGAAAGGATTTAGAATTCCAAGCAGGTGACCATGTGTTTTTGAGAGTTACACCTGTGACATGTGTTGAGCGTGCATTAAAGTCTAAGAAGCTTACTCCTCGTTTTATTGGTCCGTATCAGATTTCGGACAGAGTTGGAAATGTTGCTTATAGAGTGGCTTTACTGCCTAATCTGTCGAATTTACATGATGTGTTTCATGTGTCACAACTCCGGAAGTATGTTCCAGATCCATCTTATGTGATTCATATGGATGGTGTGCAAGTACGGGATAATCTTACTATGTGTAATACCCCAAATTTTGACCACTAAAGTTTCCCATCATTGTGCAAATCATCATCACAATATGGATGAATCATCATGCCTCATCAAATGCCTCAAGGGTTGTTGAGCATTCACTACAATCAAAATTAGGGTTTTAAGCCCTCTCAGAGCCTTAGACAAAGGATCAATCAAGGAATGACACAATCTCCAACTTGTCTAACCTCTCAAACATCCACAATGGATCAAAAAGGACTCCCACTTTAAGGATTAAGCACAAGGATGCTCCCTTTCAGGTGGATTAAGTCTCAAGATCGACAGTGTCACCAAATTAGGGTTTTGGTCGATCAGGGCCTCCAGATGGAAATCTTCATCTGGGCACAAGGCAATGATCCAAAACATAACCTAATGTACTCCATGGAACCTCATGGACCCAAGCATCAAGTCAATTTGACCTCAGGGGATGCATACATCAAAAATCAGGAATTAGGGTTTCTTGACCTAATTCACCCCTAAATTGACTTTTGGGACAAATCAAGAACCAAGACCTCAAGACATGATTTAAGGGTCTCTAATGAAGTATATTGATCCATTTGGAACAATGGATTAATCCAAGAAGCTTGAGCAACAAGTCTCATTTTCATCTGCACCACCATTAGGGTTTCGCGAGGAAAGTCAACAATAACTTTGACTTTTGACCAGGACATGCTCCCAAACCCTAGGACATGCCTTAATGTACCCTATGACACCCTTGGAACATGTCCATCAAGTTTGATTTAGGTCAAGGACATGATTTCATGAAGAATTGCACAGTTTGGAATTCATCTGATAAAAAGTCAACTGTGCACAAAAGTCAACTTTGACTTTTTGAGATTTTTCACCAAAATGGATTTTTAACCCTAAAATGATGTTAATGTATGATTTGAATCATCATTCATCAAGAAAAATCAAAGAAAGTTGGATAACTTGTAAAAGGGGTAACCATAAAACTTAGAAATTTTTCTAAGTTATGGAAAAAGTACCACTAATACCCTAACTTTGGAGGATCATAACTCCTAAACCACATGGCCATTTTTTCTCATCCAAAGATGGATTTGTAGCCCTCATTACCCTCTACAAAAACTTCAACTAGACCTAAGTCCAATTCATTAAGGATTTTGAGTTATGGAGTGATCAAAATCAAGAAATCACACTTTGTTCCAACACTTAGTGAAAATTTCACTAAGTCAGATTTTGCTTCACTTTTTGCCAAATGTAGGGGGATTTTTCACTTGGAATCAAAAGAGATCAAAACCAAACTTATTCAAACAGTTATTGTATCATGTAAGGGCTTTCCAAAATGGTCAAGAGCATTACCAAATTCAACTTACACCATGAGATATGACATTGTCAAGTTGCCTTGCTGAAATCTATCAAGGCAAGGCAAAATTTGCAATTTTGCTCGATTTGCCAAAATCATTCAAATTCAAATGCTCCTATCCACTTGGACACATCTGAGGATTGAATCTAAAGGGGACAATCACTGAGCCAAGCCTCCAAAGTCCATGGAACAAGAAATAGCATGTTGAACCTAAAATAGCCAAAATAGGGACAAGACTCCAAATTTGGATTGAAGCATTCAATGGAAGCATCAAGGTGGCATGGACTGAGCCATTCTCATCTGAAATCAGTCAAGACTTATCCAAGACCAAGGGGACCAAAGCTCTGTGCCCTAACCTCTAGTCAATGGCTAGAGGAGACTTGGATTTTCATTTGCCAACATTGGCCAAACCTACTTACCAGCTGCCATTCACTATTCCTTGCAAAACAAACTTGCTCTACTATAAATAGAGCTCAATTGTGATCAGTTTGAGTACACCAAAGCCATCAAACAGATGCTTTCCTCAAAATCTCTTCTTTCACTCCAATTTTGCCTTCTAAGGCAAGTCACTATCGGGTTTTGAGTTTGAGAGCTCTTCCAATCAAACCAATCACTCACACACCTCACATACATCACATATGAGCTGATCAAACACTTAGATCACTTCTGAAACACCAATTTCACAAAATCACCAGCTGGTTGCTCAAGGTTTTAACCAAGTTGCAGCTGAGGTACCACAAAGTGATCCAGCCAATTTCAATCAAGTCCAACCATTCAAACACACTCCATAGGGTGTAGGGAAGCTGTTCAGATCATCACCACTCATCTGTAACACCTCCAAATCAAAAATCACATTACACTTGCTGTCACGGCCTAGAGGTGAGCACATACTTGGTCATCTCTCAATCTATGCATATTTCCTCGCACAATAATTTGGCCATATGTTCATAATCATGCATGGAATGTTTTCCCTCAATTAATTGCATTGTTTGAATCGTGTATAAAAAATCCTAGCCTTCATGCATAAATTAGGGTTCTTGAGGATTTTTCATGATTTCTTGTTGTATGTTTAATTTAAATGAAATTAATGGACATAGACATGATCGTGAGGTTGAGACGAGCATAATGATATGTGGATTGCATGATATAATCAAGTATTTAGGGAGATTGGATAGAAAATGCAAATCTGAGAAACCCAGAACACGCGCGTGTTCTTCAGCTTGTTCTTGGCGCCATTTTTGAATAATTCAAATATTTGAATTTTGTGATTTTGTTTAATTGATTAAAAAATTATTTTCTCTCTGAGTTTTAATGATTTTGAGTTGATTCTTTTTTTAATAATTCACAAAAATGTTAAAATATTTTATTTTATCAAAAAATCCCAAAAATATTATTTATTTCATATAATTGATATTTTTGCAAAGAATTAATATTTTAATTGTTTTTGACATATTAAATATTTTTTCTACATTGATTTTGCAACTTTTAATGCTTTCTAATTATTTTGTAGGTCAATACTTAATTTTTGAAGCATTAATCCAAGATCACAATTTGTTTTCCATATGTTAAACAATTTTGATTATTTTAATTGAATTTTTATTCAATTAAATACATTTTTTTGAAAACAAATTAGGGTTTTGGATTAATTCAACCCTCATAAGTCATTTTCAAAACACTTTGGGCCTCTAATAGAGTGTAAGACCCAATATTTTTTTTGACCAAATCATTTTTGGGCCTCAGTGTATTGTATAAGTCCCGATACCGTCAAAAACAAACGGCGCGATCGTCGCCTTTTCAAAATAACCCTTGGGTCTCTCCTTGAGCTATAAGACCCATTCAAAACTTTTGGGCTTCTAATAGAGTGTAAGACCCAATCCCCTTTTAACCAAAATCATTTGGGCCTCACTTATTGTATAAGTCCCTCTGCGTTAAAAGAAAGCCTCGGCGCGATCGCCATTTCAAACGGAAAAGTCATCTGGGCCGACCCTCGTGTTATAAGCCCCACTCTTTTTCTTTAAAACTTTTTGGGCCTCTTGAGAGAGTGTAAGACCCATCCCTTTGTACAGAAAACCTTTTTGGGCCTCAGTCACTTGTATAAGTCCATCTGTACAAATTCAAACAGTGCGCTCACTGATAAAACCCTAGGCCTCTCCTTGAGCTGTAAGCCCCAAAACTTTCTTTTTTTCAAAGCACTTTCTCCTTTGATTTTGAATATACTGTTGTTTTCAATCTTTCTTTGTTGAACAACTAACCAAACAGCATGGAAGCTCTACAACCGAGTAAGTGGTTATTGCTTTCATTTACCGCTTTCATATACATATAACTGTATTGTGGGGCTGTTTCACTGTAAGTCTTCTTTCATTAACTCATATCAACTGTGTAATAATAGTATAGATATTTAGAGTTTCCCCGGCAACTACGTCTAGAACTAGGTAACGCCGTTTTGTTTATTCGTAGAAATAGACAACTAGATCCCCAATAGGATCACCAGATACAGTCTTCTCTTCGGCTGTCCTCATTAGGAATTGTCAAGAAACTTTACTCCCCAAGATGAATGTCTTCTCCGTGAATGGCATCTTTGAGTTTCTTCCAACTCCTCGAACTTTCCTGACTTTGATCTATTCTCGGTGAATAGCATTGCCTTGAATTTCTCGGGGTTTGGGGACCCACGGGCTTCTTAAAAGCATCGGCCTCCTCTTGGGCATCGTACAAGGACCCACAGGCTTCCTAAAAGCAACCTCGCCTCCTCTTGGGCTTAGTACAAGGACCCTACGGCTTCTTAGAAGTATTCACAGCCTCCTCTTAGGCTTCGTATAATGATCTCTTCCTCCGGGAATGATAGCCTCCTCTTGGGCTTAGTACAAGGACCGATCGGTTTCTTAAAAGTTTCCAGCCTCCTCTTGGGCTTCGTATAAATTGTCCCGACGACCTCCTAAAGGTATAGGAACAGAACTTAGTCATTTGCATAGAACAGTCCTTTCATAGAGTCTACTACTGTTTCTCAAAGCATAGTACAAAAGATAAAACTCTAGACACAGACAGTCTAACTTCCTTGAGTCTCAAAGACATTCTCAAGTGACCCCTTCGTTAAATAGGAAGGAAACCCGCAGACTTGGATAGTCTCAATACCCTTCGGATTCCCCGCTTCCTTAAAAAATAGGAATAACCCGGATCCTTGAATCAAATCCCTGAGTACAGTGTTGCTCATATAAGAACTAATTTTCTCTTTTAAAATCAGTATATTGGATCTGTCACTCAACTGAAACAGTCACCCTGGCCTCCTCTTGGGCCTTGTACAATGATTCTCCCCCAGCGGAGTCAAATAAACAACAGCCTCCACCTCGGGCTTCGTACGAGATACAAAAAAATCTCTTGTTGAGTCAGACGGCCTCCACCTCGGGCATTATACGAGATACCAAAAGACTCCCTCGTTAAGTCAAAAACCTTTTAGCCTCTCTCTCGGGCTTTGTACGAGACACATAATAGCCTCCTCTTAGGCTTTATATAAGAAAACCACTGGTTAATCCAATTAACCTTTTAGCATCAAAACTGTGCTTCGTTCACAGTAAACAAACATCAAACAATTCCCTTCATCTAATCGCTGTAAGCGGCAAGCCTCTGGATCATCTACATCCATGCCACTGTCCCTCTTTTAGCATGAGAAATTCCTAGGGAAAGATAGCATTGCTCTACACTGAGTTAAAGTCTTCTCCTTCAGGTTAAAAACCCCTTCTCAGGAAATTATGGCATTGCTAGGATCCGCGTATCCCAGTTAAAGTAATTCTCCTTTATAACAGTTGTAACATACAACCCCCTCTTTAGAGATGACAAATTCTCTCTAAAGTTGAGACCTTTTAGCTTCATATCTTGGGCTTTGAGCAAGATACAAATCACCTTTCGCTTCACGTCTTGGGCTTTGAACAAGACACCAAAACAACCATTTCCTCCCATAGAATAGGAGGAACTACGAACGCTCTGATTTCCCTGTTTCGGTAAACGGGAATACGTAGGCATAAGATTGAAAGAAAAATCTTAGCGAGCACAATCAACAAAAAACCCAAATCCCATATCTCCATCAATCAAAAGCAGTAATTCAAAAAACATCAGTCCTAACATCCTAACCCTTGTTCCCCGCTATAAAGTCCTAAAAAGAAAGAAATCAGTATTGGCGAAAATACAAATAACCAGTACAAAGGCCCCCCACATTGATAGCATCCGTAACTTAACAGACCACTGTTTAAACTCAGTATGCAAAGCAGGGTTAATTGGAGACATCTATTTCCCTTCCTTATTCAGCTCACAATAGGATAAAAAATGAATCGACCTGTAGTTTTAAGTTCAAATCGCAGAGAGCGACCAGCGCTTAAGAACCGCGTCCAAAATCGCTCGCTACAGAAAAAATGGCGCCCACAGTGGGGCTATATTCTGATTTCCTTTTTCACCTCTTGTGTGAATGCCACAGATTGGGGCTTCCGCCGGGGAACCCATCTTCTGTCAGGAACTTAGGATTTTTAGCTTTAAAGGTCTAGGATGTTTAGGACAAATATATATACCGCTTTTCCTAATTGCTATACATGTTTATTTTTTTGCTAATGGGAATGCGGGTGATGCCGTATGTGGAAAGAATGAGTATACACTTAAGATAAGTGATGGCGACAGGGTCGACCATCAACCTCAGTGGAGGCTGACCAACGCAAACCATTCACTCTCTTAGCCAATGGGCCGGTTGTTAAGTCTGAGAAGCTGAGGAGCCAAACCCTTTCGTAGTGCGGAAACTATCGGAAATAGTTGTTACGCGATACTATCCTCATTTGAGGTTGGTGATCTATTCTCGGTGAATGGCACTTACTCTAAGATTGCACTATAACTCACTGGCGATCCGCTTGTTGTTTTGCTTTCCTGGGAGGAGCTAATGATAATGAGTACAGGTACAAAAATCACCCTAGTATAAACCTTTGGGGATGGGTAGAGCCTTGACTTCATGACAACGACCCTTTGACCCCATGTTTTTTCTATGTTTTTATGTGCTGCATTCATGCATTCATCTAAAAAACATTAAAACATTCAAAAAATCTTCTCCTCTAGTCTCTCTGTTTTTCAAATTAAACTAAGACTATGATTGCAAATATCAAAAAAAAGGATTGCACTAATGGATTTCGGTCGAAGGAGAACTCGCCAGTATACCTTCAAGGTTCTAAAACTAGAGGATTTGAGAAGGTTAGCAAGGATGATCACTAACCCAGAGGCTTTCAGAGCTAAGCACGGAGGTTTGCTACCACTATTAAGAGTCCATGTGATTGAGGGAATCATGGATGCGCTCATTCAGTTTTATGATCCAGTTTATCACTGTTTCACATTCCCGGATTACCAGCTTGCACCAACGCTGGAGGAGTATTCTCACCTGATCGATCTACACATTACAAATCGAGCTCCATTTTCTGGACTGAAAGAAATTACAAAGAATCAGACTATTGCAAGAGCAATTCATTTGGACGAGTCTGAAGTTAGGACTCACATAACCACTAAGGGTGGCATCCAAGGTTTGCCAGCCCAGTTCTTAACAAAGAAGGCCCTATATTTTGCCAGTATAGGAAACGTGAGTGCTTTTGAAAGCATCTTTGTCTTGCTCACCTACGGGTTATTTTTGTTTCCCAACATCAATAACTTCGTCGATATTAACGCTATTAAGGTTTTTCTCATTGGAAATCCTGTGCCGACTCTGCTCGCAGATGCGTATCATTCTGTACACTTGGGGAATTTGTACAGTGGAGGGGAGATCACATGCTGTGTACCTCTGCTTTACAAATGGTTTATCTCTCACTTGCCCAAGTCTGCTGCTTTTTGGGATTGCAAGAGTGCCTTACGTTGGTCGCAAAAGATCATGTCTCTTACCAACTCTGATATAGATTGGTGTAATAGGATTTATGAGGGAATCAGGATCATTGACCGTTGTGGAAATTTCCCCAACGTACCCCTTATAGGAACTAAAGGAGGAATCAACTACCATCCGATATTGGTTCGCCGTCAATTTGGATACCCGATGAGACACATCCCACTGAGTGTTCATCTGGAAGGTCTTTTCTTCAAAGAAGAAGAAAACGACAGAGCATTAAAGATGGAAATAGTGCACGCTTGGAAGCATGTTCATAAGAAAGGACGAGAGTCTCTGGGAAAACCGGACTGTGTCTCGGTGGAGCCTTATCTCCATTGGGTACAAACTAGAGCTCTCAAGATAAAGATGCCTTATCCTCGTTACAGAATTCTTCCGCCGAGGGAATCTGTCATGTACTTCATGACGGAAACTGAAAAGCTTCAGGTTACTCTCAACAAAATTCAAAAGGAGAGAAGGTCTTGGAAGAACAAGTACCGCACCCTCGATGTAGAGTGCATCAAAATACAACAATTACTGAAAGAGAAAGATGCTCTGATTGAAATTTTGGAGCAACATGCTATAGATAATCACGATGACCAAAGGAATTTGCTCGCTCCTTTCACTTGGCAAAGGAATGACAACCCAACAACGACCCAAGAGCCCCGGTCAAAGAAAAGGAAGATACCATAATCAGCAACTGAGAGGACTCAGGACCCATTAGCTTAGGTTTTGTTTCTGCACTTTGTAATCTGCTGTATTTCCACTTCTGTAATCCTTTGAATTCAATAAAAAGGGGTTTTCCCACCGTTTGATGTTTGCAATCTAATTGTCGAAGTTTATTTTGATTAAACCAAAAAACGATTAATATAATCATTGCATTCATCATTCTCACATCGCGTATTCTTCTTCCCTACGAATCTCATGTTTGTGTCTCGATTTTAGAGTCAAACTGTCTCATTCATATAATACTTGGGCCAATCGTCAGAAAAGGATGGATGATCTTGAGGAAGAAAACAGAGAGTTGAAAGAAGAGATCGACGCTCTGAGAGAAGATATGAGAAAGCTTCGTAACGACATGCAAGCCATGGCAGAAGCTCAGCTACAACGAACTATGATCTCAGATATCACCTCAACGCCCGTAGTGGAGAGGTATGATCCTTGGTATCAGATACCGAAAGATTATCCTTGGGGCATGCCTGTTAGCTATATCCCGGAAGGATATGTCCCGCCGATCACTGAAGATCAGGGAATCACAACAGAAGCCGCTGGGCCTGAAGGTTACAAACTTCGGGAAAACGAAGATGCCAGGGGCATACTGAAGACTCTTGAAGGTTACAAACTTCGGGAAATGCCAAGACTCACTGCCATAGTCACGGTACCACCCCTTGTGGTGCACACTGTCCCGGAAGGACAGATTCCACAAACACCTTCTGGTAAGAAGGAAACTATGTTTGATAGAATGGATGAATTCCAGGAACAGTTCTTGGAAATGCAGAAGGAACTGCAGGCCATTCGCGGTCAAGATCTATTTGGAAAGGACGCCGCAGATCTCTGCTTGGTCCCAAATGTGAAAGTCCTGCACAAGTTCCAAGTGCCCGACTTTGAAAAATATAAGGGTAACTCTTGCCCTCAAAGCCATCTGGTGATGTACGCTCGGCGGATGTCAACCCAGAAGGAGAATCAGGACCTGCTGATTCACTACTTTCAGGATAGTTTAACCGGTGCCACACTCAAATGGTACATGGGTTTAAACCGTACTACGATCAACACATTCAGAGATCTTGGTACTGCCTTTGTCCAATAATACAAATACAATTTGGACATGGCACCCGACAGAGATCAACTCAGATCAATGTCGCAAAAGGACAAGGAAACCTTTAAGGAGTATGCTCAAAGGTGGCGTGAAATTGCCGCTCAAATTTGTCCACCTCTTGAGGAAAAAGAGATGACAAAGATCTTCTTAAAGATCTTAAGCTCATTTTACTATGACCGAATGGTTGCCAGTGCGCCCAGTGACTTCACCGAAATGGTCGGCATGGGCGTACGTCTTGAGGAAGCCGTCCGAGAAGGACGTTTGGTAAAAGACACTGGATCGACGAGCGGTACTAAAAAATATGGTAGTGCTCTCCCTAAGAAAAAAGAGCAAGATATCGGGAATATCTCTCTTGGAAAGCAAAGACGACGTTATCAACCGGTAGCAGCTGTGACTCCTGCTATCAACCCTGCGTATATTCCTACGTATCAACCTCAGGTTGCGCAGAGCCAACCTGACCAGCAAAGGACACAACAGCCTCTTTAGTAGGCTCTTCCTCCATATAATAACAACCGTACAACACGGCCACCAGGATTTGATCCTATACCCGTGACGTATGTAGAACTGTTTCCATTACTACTAGCTAAGGGGCACATTCAGACTAAATCTCCTCTTACAGTACCAGAAAATCCACCTTTTTGGTTTAAGGTGGATCAAACTTGCCCTTATCATCAAGGAAGTCCAGGGCATAACATAGAGACTTGTCTCAATTTCAAGTCTGACGTGCAAAAGCTTGTTAGGAGCGGGGTCTTATCCTTCAAGGATACAAATCCTAATGTTCTCACGAACCCGCTGCCTCAACACGAGAAGGCTGTAGTCAATTTGATAGAAGGAGAGACTAACGATGTCTATCAAATTCACGATGTACTCTTATTGAAAACCAATATGGTTAAGATGCATTGTAGACAGAGTGGATATGGCCATGTGCCACCTCATAACTATCATCAGTGTAATATCTGCTCTAAAGACGATCAAGGATGTTCGATAGTGCAAGCAGCTCTACAGGAACAAATGGATCTCGGATGGATCCAAGAGCACCGAGTTCGTGGAGTTAACATGGTCTACACGAATTCTAACGTCATTCAGAACCACGACATCCGTGCAATGAATGTCAACTTGGTGGCGATACACTCAAGGCAAAGCCAGTATCATAATCTGCCGCGGCACGATTATAGTTCTTGTCTGATTTGCTCGGTAAACAAACAGGGATGCTCTTTCATACAGGAGGCCCTCCAGCGTCAGATGGATCTTGGATGGATCCAAGACTACCATGATAGGAACTCCTATCAAATCAACATGGTTCAGATCTTCGATATTCGTGTAATGAATACCAACCTGGTAGAGTTACATGCTGAGCAGGTCCGACTCGGATTCTTAATATCACATGACTATCAAGGCTGTAAAGTGGGTTGCGAAAACGATCGAGGTTGTACCCTGGTCCAGGAGGCACTTCCACACTTGTTAAATCATTGGTGGATGCCAATCTACATGGATGAAGATACTCAGCAAATTAGTATCAGTAACATGAATCCTACTCGGCGTCAAAGTCAGGATGACCGATCAGTAGAAGCTAACCTAGTGAGGTTACATTGTATTCAAAGTGGGCGTGGCCAGGTGCCACCACACAACTATGACAGTTGTAGTGTCTGTTCGGAAAGTAACCAAGGGTGTTACCTTGTGAGAGCAGCTCTTCAGGGTCAGGTTGATCGTGGAGAAATTCGTCCATATCCGGGTTCTGGACCCACCAACTGGTCGCCGAACTACCTTGCCGAGCAAGTCGAGGATGTTGGCATAATCTCTGGTCATCACCTTACCAGGGATGTTTTTTCCATTATCCCTCTACTTGACGAATCTAAAGTTCCCAACCGGGAACGAATCGAGATTACTTATGATGGTCAGAAAAATCAAAAGGCTCCTGTAGTCATCTATCTACCAGGGCCGCTACCGTATGAATCAGCTAAGGCAATCCCTTACAAATACGGTGCAACAATAATTGAAAATGGAAAGGAAATTCCATTACCCTCCGTTGTGAACATTGCAGACATCAGTCGAGTAACACGGAGTGGTAGAATCTTCAACCGAGGGGTTGGGGAAGTTAACAAGGAAAATGAACTTCAGACAGAAGCTCCCGATCCACCAGTCGGTCAGTCCAGTAATCCCGACCTTTCGAAAAATAACGATGAGATACTGAAGCTTATCCAAAGGAGTGAATATAACATTGTCGATCAACTGTTACAAACTCCTTCAAAGATCTCGGTGTTATCTCTGTTACTCAGTTCAGAAGCCCACAGGGAGGCTCTACAGAAAGTCTTGGAGCAAGCCTTTGTCGAACAGGATGTAACAATTAGATAGTTCGATAGCATTGTCTCTAACATCGCTTCCTGCAACAATTTGGGATTTAGTGATGAGGAATTACCTGAAGAGGGTCGCCGTCATAACATGGCGCTCAATATCACAGTTAACTGTCAGGACGATGCTTTAGCCAGCGTACTGGTAGACACAGAGTCAGCCCTGAATGTTATGCCGAAGTCCACTTTGATGCAATTATCATTCAAAGGACCTCCGATGAGAGTCAGCGAGATTGTCGTCAAAGCATTCGACGGATCCAGAAAAACGGTTATCGGCAAAGTTAATCTTCCCATAACTATTGGTCCTCACACTTTCCAAGTTACTTTCCAGATCATGGATATCCGGGCAACGTATAGTTGTTTATTAGGAAGACCTTGGATACATCAGGCTGGAGCGGTCACTTCGACCCTCCACCAAAAGCTAAAGTTCGTTCAGAACGATCAACTTGTCACCGTCTGTGAAGAACAAGCCTTGCTTGTGAGTAACTTGTCATCATTTGCTGGTATAGAACCCGAGGAGGTTATTGGAACTCAGTTCCAAGCATTATCGGTGAGCAAGGACAATCAATTCAAAGGAGGAACCTCGATTTCCTCATACAAAGATGCTGTTAAAGCGGTCGAGAGTACCGATACGATAGGATGGGGGCAGCTTGTCATTCCTATTAACAATAAAACAAAGAAGGGTCTTGGTT
The DNA here is from genome assembly GCA_022829125.1 of Lathyrus tuberosus. Lineage (NCBI taxonomy): Eukaryota > Viridiplantae > Streptophyta > Magnoliopsida > Fabales > Fabaceae > Lathyrus > Lathyrus tuberosus. The sequence goes on along the minus strand of JALAZF010000603.1, from coordinate 2,888,576 downwards.
TTTCTGCAACCTGTACCCAGACAGCTGCCAACGATGAAAGTCTTCATCCCCTTCGAAACTTATTCCACAGTGGAGGTTTTCTTCACCCGGTGTCTCAAGCAGTACATGCTATCAATGAGGAAGATCCCTTTGACACAGATGAAGAATGGAAGTCCTACCTTAACAAGGACAGTTATATGTCTCAGGAAGAGGTGCCTATGCCTTTTTGCTTTCCTACAGAAAGTCCGAGATTTATACCAAGATCAGATGTCGAAATGATCTACGGGGATCGTGATCCGGAAGGATGTCGCGCTCCGCCAAATTCATTAGAGGAAGACACTCCGATGAAAGACAATTTTGACTACACCTACTATGGCCCAATGGATAGTCTGTCAATGTGGCAACCTTATCCAGGAAACTTGGGGCAAGAAAGTCAGCCGAGCAATGAAAATCGGCTGACCGTCGTCGAACAGAATACCTGTGTCCCCACCATGTCATGGGAGCAACACTCAGGTCATTCAGAAACTACTCAACATGAAGATGAATTTGCAACGTTTGCAGGACTTGAATTCATCAACTATGCTTTTCCTGGGGTCAACGTCATCGAGAGAGATGACTCCTCCAGTTCCAAAGAAGTTTGGGACACTCTGGGAGAACCGAGTGGAAAATTCGACTTCATGGTCAAGTACACCGCTCCCGAAAGCTCTCGTATCAGGCTCGAAGACATCCAGCCAACTGGATGGGGAGATACAGCTGAGAGCACAAAGGCTCTGCAAAATGCAACAGAGGAATTCTCCTACGACAACTCTGCCTGGGAGATAGATTCCAATGATCCTGCTCCACCAGAAATCAGCGTCATTTCTGAAGACAAATTAAGGAAGGTGCCAGACTTTGTGATTCACCAAGGAGTTCGTCGCCAATGGGTTACTGTCGAGGTTCCGAAGGTCGTTCATCAGTCAAAGTAATTGCCATCTTTAACCTTTCACCCTGCCCAGGTGGAACGGATGTTTTAATAGGGCTCGCTTTCTGTAAATTTCCCTCTTCGCTTTGCCCGAAGCGATAAAGTTTTGTTTTATAGGGCTGTAGTTTCAAGGATTGACTTGTTCATTAATAAAATAACGTCGTTCTGTAATTTCCGCATTAATTGCCGTTTTCTCTTTTTTCTTTTTCAAAGAAAATGGTAATCCTAAAAAACGAAACTATAAAAAACAAGCAGTAAAATAAAACACTGCACACACTTGCATTTTTCTCTATCTCCTCTAAACACGAATCGTCACGTCATGCAGATTGCTTGTTTTACACCCCGTTGAAACATACGATCTGATGCCTTCTCCCAACTTTGAGTTCCCGGTATTCAAGGCTGAAGAAGAAAATGACAACGAAATTCCAGAAGAGATCTCCCGATTACTCGGACAAGAGGAAAGGTCCATTGGACCTCACAAAGAACCGTTGGAAACGGTAAACTTGGGTTTCGAAAAAGAGAGAAAATAAATCAGGATTGGGGCACTGCTCAGTCTAACTGCCAGAGAAGGTTTGATAAAGCTTCTCAAAGAATTTCCCGATGTATTCGCTTGGTCCTATCAGGATATGCCAGGGTTGGATACCAGTATCGTGGAACATCACTTACCGTTAAGATCGGAATGTCCGCCAGTAAAGCAAAGGTTGAGACGCACTCACTCGGACGTGGCCATCAAAATCAAAGAGGAGGTGCAGAAATAGATTGACGCAGGTTTCCTCGCTACATCTGAATATCCTCAATGGTTAGCCAACATCGTACCCGTTCCCAAGAAGGACGGAAAGGTCAGAATGTGTGTTGATTACAGAGATCTGAACAAGGCAAGTCCAAAGGACAATTTTCCTTTACCACACATTGACATGCTGGTAGACAGTATAACAAAATTCAGAATTTTCTCCTTCATGGATGGATTCTCGGGCTATAACCAGATCAAAATGGCGCCGAAAGACATGGAGAAAACTTCGTTCATTACCCCATGGGGCACCTTTTGCTACAAGGTAATGCCGTTCGGTTTGAAGAATGCCGGGGCGACCTATCAAAGGGCCATGACTACTCTCTTTCATGACATGATACATAAGGAAATCGAGGTATATGTCGATGATATGATTGCAAAATCAAAAACAGAGAGTGAGCACGTTGAACATCTGTTAAAATTGTTCGAACGTTTAAGAAAATTCAAGCTCCGCTTGAATCCCAACAAGTGCACCTTCGGTGTCCGTTCAGGGAAACTACTAGGGTTCATCGTCAGCCAAAAAGGAATTGAAGTTGATCCCGACAAGGTCAAGGCCATTCAAGAAATGCCTTCTCCGAAAACTGAAAAACAAGTCAGAGGATTCCTGGGACGTTTGAACTACATCTCCAGATTCATATTCCTTATGACCGCCACGTGTGCGCCGATTTTCAAATTACTGAAAAAGAACCAGGATTGCGTTTGGTCAGAGGACTGCCAAACCGCCTTCGACAGTATCAAAGAATATCTGTTGAATCCTCCGATTCTGTCACCTCCAGTGGAAGGATGACCACTGATCATTTACCTCACAGTCCTAGAGGACTCAATGGGATGTGTACTTGGCCAACAAGACGAAACAAAAAGGAAAGAGTCTGCCATCTACTATCTAAGCAAGAAATTCACCGACTGCGAGACTCGGTACACGATGCTTGAGAAAACTTGCTGTGCTTTGGCTTGGGCAGCCAAACGTCTTCGCCAGTACATGATTCATCACACTACTTGGTTGATCTCAGAAATGGATCCAATCAAGTATGTCTTCGAAAAACCTGCTCTTACGGGAAGGATTGCCCGTTGGCAAATGCTATTATTAGAATATGACATAGAGTACCACGCTCAGAAAGCCGTTAAAGGAAGTATTTTAGCCGATCATTTGGCTCATCAACCGATTGATGATCAAGAATCAATCGGGTTTGACTTCCTAGACGAAGATGTCATGTATCTAAGATGAAAGACTGCGATGAACCGTTACCCAGTGAAGGGCCAGAACCAGGTTCCCAATGGGGACTTATCTTTGACGGAGCAGTTAATCATTATGGGAACGGAATTGGGGAAATCATTGTTACCCCTCAGGGTACCCACATTCCTTTCACCGCTCGACTTACGTTCAAGTGTACGAACAACGAGGCCGAATACGAAGCTTGTATTATGGGTCTCGAGGAAGCGATTGATTTAAGGATCAAAAACTTGGCGTATACGGCGACTCAACTTTGGTTATCAATCAGATAAAAGGAGATTGGAACACATACCAATCGGGATTGATTCCTTACAAAGACTATGCAAGAAGGTTGTTACCCTTCTTCAACAGAGTTGAGTTTCATCACATCCCTCGTGATGAGAATCACATGGCTGATGCATTAGCCACTATCTCTTCCATGATTAGTGTAGGTCAATGGAATGACATACCTAAAATCGACATAATGCGCCTTGAACGGCCCGCTTACGTCTTCACGATTGAAGCCGTCATAGATGACAGACCTTGGTATCACAATATCAAATGCTTCCTTCAGAAATAAGAGTACCCATCTGGGGCACTCAGAAAAGAGAGGAAAACCCTCAGAAGATTGGCTGGAAACTTCTTCCTGAGCGGTGACACTCTCTATAAGAGAAATTTTGACATGGTCTTGCTCCGATGCGTAGACAGACCAGAAGTAGACATGCTTATGAAAGAAATTCATGAAGGATCCTTTGGCACTCATGCCAACGGACACACAATGGCAAGAAAAATTATGAGAGCAGGGTACTATTGGTTGATAATGGAATCCGACTGCTACAAGTACATGAGGAGGTGTCACAAGTGTCAGATATACTCCGACAAAATTCATGTACCGCCATCACATCTCAAAGTTCTTTCTTCCCCATGGCCTTTTTCCATATGGGGAATCGACATGATTGGCTTGATTGAACCCAAGGCTTCGAACGGACATCGGTTCATCCTGGTAGCCATTGACTACTTCACTAAGTGGGTCGAAGCAGCGTCATTCGCTAATGTAACCCGGCAAGTGGTGGTCCGATTTATCAAAAACAATATCATCTGCCGTTATGGTGTTCCAAGCGAGATCATTACTGACAATGGATCTAACTTGAACAATAAGATGATGAAAGAGTTGTGCGTTGAGTTCAAGATCGAACACCATAACTCATCTCCCTACCGACCCAAGATGAACGGAGCGGTAGAAGCGGCTAACAAGAACATCAAGAAGATTGTTCAGAAGATGGTTGTAACCTATAAAGACTGGCATGAGATGCTACCCTTTGCTCTTCATGGTTATCGCACATCTGTCCGTACTTCAACAGGGGCAACCCCTTTCTCTCTGGTATATGGCATGGAGGCAGTTCTCCCCATAGAAGTAGAGATCCCGTCAATCAGGGTATTGATGGAAGCTAAGCTCACCGAAGCTGAATGGTGTCAAAGTGACATGACGAACTGAATTTTATCGAAGAAAAGAGAATAACGGCACTATGCCACGGTCAGTTGTATCAATAGAGAATGAAGAGGGCGTTCAACAAAAAGGTCCGACCCGTGTCTTCAGAAAAGGAGACCTCGTGCTCAAAAATATTCAATCTTTTCTCACTGATTCTCGGGGCAAATGGACCCCGAATTATGATGGCCCTTATGTGGTCACAAAAGCTTTCTCAGGCGGCGCCTTGAGACTTGCAACCATGGACGGAGAGGAATTTTCCTACCCCACGAATGTTGATGTAGTCAAGAAATACTTCGCCTAAACTACAAAAAAAACAAAAAAAAAAGGGAAAAAACGTCTCGGTGGATTGAAAACCCGAAAGGGCGGTCCAGGCAAAAGTTAGAGACATGAAAAAAAATCATCCCGATGGATTGGAAATCTCATAGTACAATCCAGGCAAAAATTAGGGATAATGGCAAGTAACTATGTTCAACAGAGGCAAGTCCCTCAGCAGCAGCAGTTACATCATCGGAAGAAAACTCCAGTCAAGGTCATCTTCGACAGAAGCTCAGGATGCCCAGAATTCAAAGTTGGTAGAAGGATAGTGGTCGTTATGTTTCAACGTAGCCCTTTTCCCTGTAAATTACCATTTTCAAACTTTGTAAATACTCTTTGGAATCACGCGCTTGGCTGATTTCCATCCTATCAATAAAATTTGAGCCCTTGTGCTTTTGTTTGCAATTCCTATTTGTTTTAGCTTTATAGAACGACATTTTAATATGATCAACGATTCTTGAAATAAAACAAAATGAATTTACTTGTTAAATTTTTTCTGCTTTAAAAAAAAATAAAGATGGTATTTCTTTTGACTGTGGAACATCAGAAGAACATCAACCGCTTCTCCAGAAGTAAGCGAACTGCAAAGTGCAGAATTAAAATACTCCTTCTAACCTAGTACGCCTGAATGAAGGATCAATAATGTCAGAGACCATGAGTCGTCTGACATCCTCGGCCGAGTTCTCATCTCCTAATCCCGATCAACGGTATTCCCCGTAGGGATTATCTCTCATAAGCAAGGTGGAATTGCTACCTTGAATCAGCGATATCTCTATACGCCCCGCGATGGCCGAGTATCCAGTCATGTTCATCTTGTAGTTTGTGTGTCGCGTCAGTTTTGTCAGCATAAACATGCATGCATCATTGCATTATTGATTTGCATTCACATTTCATATTGCATCGCTATCACTCTAGTCGGTCGTGTCCCCTAGTGATAAAAGTCCTCTCAATCGAGTTGTCAGTTCTTTCCTCGTCAGGAAACGTTGTGTCTGAACAACCTCACCACAGTGTATCCTTATATCAGAGTCGGCACTCGACCACTTTGATAACTTGAACCTCTGAAAAGCCAGAGAACCTTCAACAGATGTCACCCTTCGCCATTGAAGATGATATCCTTGCTTTCCCGGATTAAAGAAAATCCCTAGAGAGAGCCCCGTAATCGGAGATTCGGCGGTACATCAGTGTCTCTTCGAAAATCACTGATGAAAAAGGTCATCGACACCTCAAAATTGGACCCCATCATATGGCATTTCTCCGGGAAGATCCCGAGAAAAGTATGATGTAAGATCCCAAGTGGAAACAGTCTCTCAAGAGACTCGCTTTCCCCAGTAGAATCGACAAATGGCGTCTCCAACAGAGAAGTTTGTGCAACTCTACAACTCAGACGACTGGGTTCCCCAGCAAGTTTGACATCAAAACTTTTTCCACTCAAATGGCATCTCCCAAGGAAAATTCGGCGAGAAGTTTGAGGAAAACCGCTACGCATAGCGTCCCTTGTCAATAAAGTTTATTGACAAAAGAAACTGAGACCAGTTCCTTGGTAGGAAACCAGGATCGAGGGGAAGTTTACATCAGAAACTAAGACCAGTTCCTTGGTAGGAAACCAGGATCGAGGGGAAGTTTATATCAGAAACTAAGACCAGTACCTTGGTAGGAAACCAAAATCGAGGGGAGGTTTATTTCAAAAGAAAACTGAGACCAGTTCCTTGGTAGGAAACCAGGATCGAGGGGAAGTTTATATCAGAAACTAAGACCAGTTCCTTGTTAGGAAACCAGGATCGAGGGGAGGTTTATTTCAAAAGAAAACTGAGACCAGGATCGAGGGGAAGTTTACCTTTTCTAAGCATCATTGCTTAGCAAAATAAGATGAGTGCGCAAGCTACCATTCATAACCACCATCAAAATTTCGGGTATTCCGATATTTAATCCTCTTGCACCCCGAATGCCCGAATACCTTCGTCATTCACACCTTCGGGTCCAAGAAGATTAAATAGGGGCATCTGTAATACCCCAAATTTTTACCACTAAAGTTTCCCATCATTGTGAAAATCATCATCACAATATGGATGAATCATCATGCCTCATCAAATGCCTCAAGGGTTGTTGAGCATTCACTACAATCAAAATTGGGGTTTTAAGCCCTCTTAGAGCCTTAGACAAAGGATCAATCAAGGAATGACACAATCTCCAACTTGTCTAACCTCTCAAACATCCACAATGGATAAAAAAGGACTCCCACTGTAAGGATTAAGCACAAGGATGCTCCCTTTCAGGTGGATTAAGTCTCAAGATCGACAGTGTCACCAAATTAGGGTTTTGGTCGACCAGGGCCTCCAGATGGAAATCTTCATCTGGGCACAAGGCAATGATCCAAAACATAACCTAATGTACTCCGTGGAACCTCATGGACCCAAGCATCAAGTCAATTTGACCTCAGGGGATGCATACATCAAAAATCAGGAATTAGGGTTTCTTGACCTAATTCACCCCTAAGTTGACTTTTGGGACAAATCAAGAACCAAGACATCAAGACATGATTTGAGGGTCTCTAATGAAGTATATTGATCCATTTGGAACAATGGATTAATCCAAGAAGCTTGAGCAACAAGTCTCATTTTCATCTGCACCACCATTAGGGTTTCGCGAGGAAAGTCAACTATAACTTTGAATTTTGACCAGGACATGCTCCCAAACCCTAGGACATGCCTTAATGTACCCTATGACACCCTTGGAACATGTCCATCAAGTTTGATTTAGGTCAAGGACATGATTTCATGAAGAATTGCACAGTTTGGAATTCATCTGATAAAAAGTCAACTGTGCACAAAAGTCAACTTTGACTTTTTGAGATTTTTCACCAAAATGGATTTTTAACCCTAAAATGATGTTAATGTATGATTTGAATCATCATTCATCAAGAAAAATCAAAGAAAGTTGGATAACTTGTAAAAGGGGTAACCATAAAACTTAGAAAATTTTTCTAAGTTATGGAAAAAGTACCACTAATACCCTAACTTTGGAGGATCATAACTCCTAAACCACATGGCCATTTTTTCTCATCCAAAGATGGATTTGTAGTCTCATTACCCTCTACAAAAACTTCAACTAGACCTAAGTCCAATTCATTAAGGATTTTGAGTTATGGAGTGATCAAAATCAAGAAATCACACTTTGTTCCAACACTTAGTGAAAATTTCACTAAGTCAGATTTTGCTTCACTTTTTGCCAAATGTAGGGGGATTTTTCACTTAGAATCAAAAGAGATCAAAACCAAACTTGTTCAAACAGTTGTTGTATCATGTAAGGGCTTTCCAAAATGGTCAAGAGCATTACCAAATTCAACTTACACCATGAGATATGACATTGTCAAATTGCCTTGCTGAAATCTGTCAAGGCAAGGCAGAATTTGCAATTTTGCTCGATTTTCCAAAATCAGCCAAATTCAAATGCTCCTATCCACTTGGACACATCTGAGGATTGAATCTAAAGGGGACAATCACTGAGCCAAGCCTCCAAAGTCCATGGAACAAGAAATAGCATGTTGAACCTAGAATGGCCAAAATAGGGACAAGACTCCAAATTTGGATTGAAGCATTCAATGGAAGCATCAAGGTGGCATGGACTGAGCCATTCTCAACTGAAAGCAGTCAAGACTTATCCAAGACCAAGGGGACCAAAGCTCTGTGCCCTAACCTCTAGTCAATGGCTAGAGGAGACTTGGATTTTCATTTGCCAACATTGGCCAAACCTACTTACCAGCTGGCATTCACTATTCCTTGCAAAACAAACTTGCTCTACTATAAATAGAGCTCAATTGTGATCAATTTGAGTACACCAAAGCCATCAAACAGATGCTTTCCTCAAAATCTCTTCTTTCACTCCAATTTTGCCTTCTAAGGCAAGTCACTATCGGGTTTTGAGTTTGAGAGCTCTTCCAATCAAACCAATCACTTACACACCTCACATACATCACATATGAGCTGATTAAACACTTAGATCACTTCTGAAACACCAATTTCACAAAATCACCAGCTGGTTGCTCAAGGTTTTAACCAAGTTACAGCTGAGGTACCACAAAGTGATCCAGCCAATTTCAATCAAGTCCAACCATTCAAACACACTCCATAGGGTGTAGGGAAGCTGTTCAGATCATCACCACTCATCTGTAACACTTCCAAATCAAAAATCACATTGTACTTGTTGTCACGACCTAGAGGTGAGCATATACTTGGTCATCTCTCAATCTATGCATATTTCCTCGCACAATAATTTGGCCATATGTTCATAATCATGCATGGAATGTTTTCCCTCAATTAATTGCATTGTTTGAATCGTGTATCAAAAATCCTAGCCTTCATGCAGAAATTAGGGTTCTTGAGGATTTTTCATGATTTCTTGTTGTATGTTTAATTTAAATGAAATTAATGGACATAGACATGATCGTGAGGTTGAGACGAGCATAATGATATGTGGATTGCATGATATAATCAAGTATTTAGGGAGATTGGATAGAAAATGCAAATCTGAGAAACCCAGAACACGCGCGTGTTCTTCAGCTTGTTCTTGGCGCCATTTTTGAATAATTCAAATATTTGAATTTTGTGATTTTGTTTAATTGATTCAAAAATTAATTTCTCTCTGAGTTTTAATGATTTTGAGTTGATTCTTTTTTTAATAATTCATAAAAATGTTAAAATATTTTATTTTATCAAAAAATCCCAAAAATATTATTTATTTCATATAATTGATATTTTTGCAAAGAATTAATATTTTAATTGTTTTTGACATATTAAATATTTTTTCTACATTGATTTTGAAACTTTTAATGCTTTCTTATTATTTTGTAGGTCAATACTTAATTTTTGAAGCATTAATCCAAGATCACAATTTGTTTTCCATATGTTAAACAATTTTGATCATTTTAATTGAATTTTTATTCAATTAAATACATTTTTTTGAAAACAAATTAGGGTTTTGGATTAATTCAACCCTCATAAGTCATTTTCAAAACACTTTGGGCCTCTAATAGAGTGTAAGACCCAATCTTTTTTTTGACCAAATCATTTTTGGGCCTCAGTGTATTGTATAAGTCCCGATACCGTAAAAAACAAACGGCGCGATCGTCGCCTTTTCAAAATAACCCTTGGGCCTCTCCTTGAGCTATAAGACCCATTCAAAACTTTTGGGCCTCTGATAGAGTGTAAGACCCAATCCCTTTTTAACCAAAATCATTTGGGCCTCACTTATTGTATAAGTCCCTCTGCGTTAAAAGAAAACCTCGGCGCGATCGCCATTTCAAACGGAAAAGTCATCTGGGCCTACCCTTGTGTTATAAGCCCTACTCTTTTTCTTTAAAACTTTTTGGGCCTCTTGAGAGAGTGTAAGACCCATCCCTTTGTACAAAAAACCTTTTAGGGCCTCAGTCACTTGTATAAGTCCCTCTGTACAAATTCAAACAGTGCGCTCACTGATAAAACCCTGGGCCTCTCCTTGAGCTGTAAGCCCCAAAACTTTCTTTTTTTCAAAGTACTTTCTCCTTTGATTTTGAATATACTGTTGTTTTCAATCTTTCTTTGTTGAACAACTAACCAAACAGCATGGAAGCTCTACAACCGAGTAAGTGGTTATTGCTTTCATTTACCGCTTTCATATACATATAACTGTATTGTGGGGCTGTTTCACTGTAAGTCTTCTTTCATAAACTCATATCAACTGTGTAATAATAGTATAGATATTTAGAGTTTCCCCGGCAACTACTTCTAGAACTAGGTAACGCCGTTTCGTTTATTCGTAGAAATAGACAACTAGACCCCCAATAGGATCACCAAATACAGTCTTCTCTTCGGCTGTCCTCATTAGGAATTGTCAAGAAACTCTACTCCCCAAGATGAATGTCTTCTCCGTGAATGGCATCTTTGAGTTTCTTCCAAATTCTCGAACTTTCCTGACTTTGATCTATTCTCGGTGAATAGCATTGCCTTGAATTTCTCGGGGTTTGGGGACCCACGGGCTTCTTAAAAGCATCGGCCTCCTCTTGGGCATCATACAAGGACCCACAGGCTTCCTAAAAGCAACCCCGCCTCCTCTTGGGCTTAGTACAAGGACCCTACGGCTTCTTAGAAGTATTCACAGCCTCCTCTTAGGCTTTGTATAATGATCTCTTCCTTCGGGAATGATAGCCTCCTCTTGGGCTTAGTACAAGGACCGATCGGCTTCTTAAAAGTTTCCAGCCTCCTCTTGGGCTTCGTACAAATTGTCTCGATGACCTCCTAAAGGTATAGGAACAGAACTTAGTCATTTGCATAGAACAGTCCTTTCATAGAGTCTACTACTGTTTCTCAAAGCATAGTATAAAAGATAAAACTCTAGACACGGACAGTCTAACTTCCTTGAGTCTCAAAGACATTCTCAAGTGACCCCTTCGTTAAATAGGAAGGAAACCCGCAGACTTGGACAGTCTCAATACCCTTCGGATTCCCCGCTTCCTTAAAAAATAGGAATAACCCAGATCCTTGAATCAAATCCCTGAGTACAGTGTTGCTCATATAAGAACTAATTTTCTCTTTTAAAATCAGTATATTGGATCTGTCACTCAACTGAAACAGTCACCCTGGCCTCCTCTTGGGCCTTGTACAATGATTCTCCCCCAGCGGAGTCAAATAAATAACAGCCTCCACCTCGGGCTTCGTACGAGATACAAAAAACTCTCTTGTTGAGTCAGACGGCCTCCACCTCGGGCTTTATAGGAGATACCAAAAGACTCCCTCGTTAAGTCAAAAACCTTTTAGCCTCTCTCTCGGGCTTTGTACGCGACACATAATAGCCTCCTCTTAGGCTTTATATAAGAAAACCACTGGTTAATCCAATTAACCTTTTAGCATCAAAACTGTGCTTCGTTCACAGTAAACAAACATCAAACAATTCCCTTCATCTAATCGCTGTAAGCGGCAAGCCTCTGGATCATCTACATCCATGCCACTGTCCCTCTTTTAGCATGAGAAATTCCTAGGGAAATATAGCATTGCTCTATACTGAGTTAAAGTCTTCTCCTTCAGGTTAAAAACCCCTTCTTAGGAAATTATGGCATTGCTAGGATCCGCGTATCCCGGTTAAAGTAATTCTCCTTTATAACAGTTGTGACATACAACCCCCTCTTTAGAGATGACAAATTCTCTCTAAAGTTGAGACCTTTTAGCTTCATATCTTGGGCTTTGAACAAGATACAAATCACCTTTCACTTCACGTCTTGGGCTTTGAACAAGACACCAAAACAACCATTTCCTCCCATAGAATAGGAGGAACTACGAACGCTCTGATTTCCCTGTTTCGGTAAACGGGAATACGTAGGCATAAGATTGAAAGAAAAATCTTAGCGAGCACAATCAACAAAAAACCCAAATCCCATATCTCCATCAATCAAAAGCAGTAATTCAAAAAACATCAGTCCTAACATCCTAACCCTTGTTCCCCGCTATAAAGTCCTAAAAAGAAAGAAATCAGTATTGGCGAAAATACAAATAACCAGTACAAAGGCCCCCCACATTGATAGCATCCGTAACTTAACAGACCACTGTTTAAACTCAGTATGCAAAGCAGGGTTAATTGGAGACATCTATTTCCCTTCCTTATTCAGCTCACAATAGGATAAAAAATGAATCGACCTGTAGTTTTAAGCTCAAACCGCAGAGAGCGACCAGCGCTTAAGAACCGCGTCCAAAATCGCTTGCTACACTGTGGAAACGATGCCTGTACGAATTGAGGAACGTGAGATGAAGATTCTAAGAGGCAAGGAGATTACGTTGGTGAAAGTTGTCTGGTTAGGAGCTGCCGGAGAAAGCATGACTTAGGAGCTGGAAAACAAGATGAAGGAATCCTATCCCGAGTTATTCGAATCAGGTAAATTTTCGAGGACGAAAGTTCTTAAAGTAGGGGAGAGTTGTAACGCCCCAAAAATCTAAAATAATCATTTATTTATTTATTTAATTAATTTAGAAGGAATTAATAAGTTTTGGTAATTTTGGAGGATTTTGGATCAAAAGAGTATTCTTAAATAATTTAATAGAATGAATAATTAATGTATTATTTATACTATTATTATTATTATTATTATTATTATTATTATTAAAAATAATAAGAAGAGGGAAAGGTGGTCTTAAAGGGAAAAGAGTAAGGGTAGAGTTGGAAGTTCATAAACTGGGATATTTTGCCTAAAGAGGAGAAGACCGATCTATTCTAACTGGTCGTGTTTTTTTGTGAAGAACATAGAGGAAGAGAAGGAGAAGAACCCTAAGACTTGAAGGTTGTTGAAGAATCTTAGAGAAGGAGGAAAGCTACTGATTTCTCTAAGGTATGGGGAGTTTTCATGATTTATTATAGTTCTATAGGATTTTGGTTATGAATAGATTAGGTATTTGTGGATTTTGGATAATTGTGGTATTTGTTGATGTAGAATGAGTTAGGATTGAATGATTCGATGAAATATAATGAGATAGAATGTTATGTGTTGATGTATGTGTGTTGTGTGAGTCTTTTGGTCAAATTTTCGTATTGAAAGAACTAAATTTTTGGGATATAGGAAGTCAAATCGCAGCAGAAAAATCTTTTGAAAAATTATGGGTTTTCGCATCCTGACATGGGTGGCCGTGTCAGACCACTGTTCCTGCTGCCTTTTGCTTTTGTTGAATTTGTGCTACAGAGCTTCTGACACGGGCCGTGTCACAGGACACGGGCAGCCGTGTCAGACCACTGTATTCGCTGTATTCTTTTTTCTATTTTGTGTTTTGAGCGCAGGTTTCCTGACACGGGCCGTGTCCCAGGACACGGGTGGCCGTGTCAGACATGTTGTTTGCTGTTTTTGTTGTTTTCTTGAGGTTCTTGACGTTTTCTCGTGCTGATCTTTTATTGTCGAGTTGTTGTTGACGTAAGATGATAAAACATAATTGTATGATAAATACTTGTTGAATATGAAATGAATGATGCACACGTTGATTTTTGTTGAATTGGGAAGAATTAGCATCATTGCATTTCATAGCATTTTACGTTAGGGCTTCGGTCCATTGGTAGCTTCAATCCCATTGTGTGGATTGAAGTGATATGTTGATTATGTTGTGCTCCTTTGTGGAGGGTTGATGGCCAGTGTCCATCCACGTTGAATCGGTACCACATGCATTCTTTGCATTTCATTATAGTTGACATTGCATATAAATGATGTAGTGGTGATTGTGTTACGAAGATTCTGTTGATGATGCTATGATGTTGTTGTTGCTTATTCTGTTTATTTTCCATGTCCTTATATTACTATATTGAATTGTGAATTCTCACCCTGCCTGCTTGAAAATGTTGCCTCTTATGTGGGTAACTTGTAGATAACCAAGAGTAGACTTGCGGTGTTGGAGGATTGAGTCTTGGAGCGTTCCTTTGTCATTTTAGTCGTATTTTAAGTGGTGTTCTGCTCTGTGTCATGTAACATCGGGTCGGGATTAGTTATGAACCTCGTGTTCCTTTTGGTTTTATGTTAGAATTTCTTTTCATATTGTTGATGCCATTTTGAATTGGATACTTTTACCCATGAAGTATTTTGTTGACCTGAATTAAGAAAGTTTGATTCCGCTGCCTAGTTTCCAATTTATGTTAATGAAGAATGAATAACCCGTGTTACGGGACAGGACAATGATTTTGAATGTCGTTTGAATATATGTGGCACCTTTCTTGCTGATTTTTACTCTGATAATGTTAAGTGTTTTTCTTAAAATTGAATGTGGGGTAGAAGGGTGTTACATTGATCACTAGTCAATACTTGAAGTCTTACCTTTGTACTTGCTTTCTCTCTCTGTCCAAACACTTACTTTGGCATCGGAGTACCTTGAAGGTATAACCCCCTTTTCTCTCCTACAAGCATCCTCATCTGCCCTACACGAAGGCCACGACGATCTAGTCTGATCACCTCCAATTAATAACCACTGCCATGTCTCTTCTTAGCCTCTGACCAAAACTACTTCTGATTCTTCTTACTAGAATATGCCTCCAGAGTCTGCTCTACATCTCTTTCAGAGGTTCTCTCGGTCAGACGCAACTCTTGTGCCTCTAGACTGCTTTGAAACTCTTAAATTCTCATGGTGCTCATGTCCTTAGAACAATGTAATCAAGCTGGGGAGTAACTGATCTTAGTACCTTTTCAATGATTACTTATTTAGAGAGAGTCTCTCCACAAGATTTCATCTTATTTGTGACCATAATCACCTTGGAGATGTAATTAACTACCTTCTCATTGTTATTCATGTTGATATTCTAATACTGCTTACGTAGAGACTAGAGCTTCACCTTCTTCATTGATGCATCACCGTTGTAGCACCTTACCAGTGTGTCCCACGCAGCCTTCGTTGTCATCGAATCAACGATCTTCTCAAACACATTCACATCCACACACTGTTATATGTAAAACAACATCTTCTGATCCTTTTTCCTTGTTTCTCTATGTGTGTTTCTTTGTGCTTCAGTTGCATCTGTTGCAACCGCTGTGTAACCGTCATTGATGAGATCAAGAACATCTTGAGCGCCAAATAATACACGCATCTGAATCATCCACCGATTCCAATTCTTTCCATCAAATACTGGAAGCTTTGTGTTCAAGCTACCATTTCCACTGTTCATCTTCGATCTTGTGCAAGAATTCACTCAGATCTCACAAAACAATTGTGTTTCCCAATCCCTCAGAGTCAAAAAATATGATTCTATTACGATTTTGAACTTCAATTCACTGTGAATTTGAGAACCGAAATCAATCACACATATCTCACGTTCACTTGTGTTTCTCTTGATGTCTCCCATAGATCTGAATCGGAGCTCTAAATACCAAATATTGGTGCACAAGGTTGAAGATGAAAAAGATGAAGATGGAAGAAAGAGAATGTAAATCTGTAACTAACTTTCAACTACTAAAATTGATATTCTGCTACAACTGATTCTACTTACAAATGAATCTAAGTTCTGTTTATATATTATCCGAACCAAATTAAATGAAACTCAAATTCATCTTAAATGCAACCTAAATGAATCTGAATTATATCTAACAGTTTGAACAAATAATTATTTTTATATGTATTTTTTAATAAAACTTTATGAAATTAATTAGTTATAATGTATAAAATAAATATTTAAAAAACTCAAAGTCCCTGGGTTCGCCAACTACACCATAGCCGTTTTGATGTTTAAAAATATACCAATAACAATTTATTTGTTTAACTAAACTTAAACGATTTTAAGGAAACGAGCCATTGATTGTTATATATATATATATATATATATATATATATATATATATATATATATATATATATATATATATATATATATATATATATATATATATATTTATATTTATATATATATATATATATATATATATATATATATATATATATATATTTATATTTATATATATATATAAATATATAAAAGTAAAATATAATTTTGGTGTAGTTTTTTTTTCCTTTTAAATATACTCTTTTTAGTTTTTATTTTAAATTTTAACTTCTTTTTTGACAAATGGCGGTTATACGGCGGTTTATTATCTTTCATACCATTATCTTTTACTATTTATAAATAATTTAAAATAACATTAAAATTAAATAAAGATAATAATATGGTTTATAGTTTATGCGCGTGGGTATAAATAAAAGCGGAGAGTGCCTATTTGGACACTAGTTGTTCGATTAAAACAATTGTTGCTGTTAAGATACTTTTTATCAACCGTGGCGCGAATATCAATTGCGTAGATGTTATTGGGAACCGTCTAGTTGATGTTATTTTTGTTGCACCTAATATTTAAAAAAAGTCCACAAATAAGACTTTCCACTAGAAATAGAATTAAGCAGAAAAGGCCTGAGAAGATATTCTCATAACCTCAACGCTAGAATTCTGCATAATTCATAACTCCCTGCAATTGTGCATACTTAAACATCCTATAGGAATTAAAATCCATTGTCTATGAAAACTCCAAGAGTTTGACTAAATTTTGGTAAAACATAATGTTGTGAAAGATGTTCCAACATGAAGGTTTCTGCCCCAAACTAAAGATGTCGAATGAAATGTTTCAGCATGAAGACTCGACATCATGACTATCACAGCAGGCTTGTGTTAAATCTGTTACAAGATTCAAGGCGCGATTGGCAGTGGATCAAGGATCAAATATATGAAGCCCAACAAAGCAGAAGACTATAAAAGAAGACCAAGACCTAGGCAGAAAAGAGAGAGAGATAGATAGAGAGAGAGAGAGAGAGAGAGAGAGAGGATGAAATAGACTTAGGATTCCTATTTTGTAAAGTAGGGTTTATGTTTTGGGAGTCGGAGGTTTCTCTTGTAAGTCTCCCTCTATATCGATTTAATGCATTGTGGAAGACATAAATACTTGTACAGATTCAGAAGCCCGTAGGAAATGAATTGTTAGTGTTCTTGGATGAAGCTTCGAAGCAAATCCAAGTTAACTTGTTTGTCAAGGATGCTTGACTGAAATTTGTATTGGAAGAGGTGTCTTTCAATAGGGATGATACAATTATGAGGTATTAACTGTTATATAATCACATGTTATGATTTAGGGAGTGAGATGGGTTTCTCTTATCAATTAGATGTGACTTCTAATGATAAAGACTTTATTGGGTAGTGATAGGTTAGCGTGGGTGCTTTCTGTAAGCCCGAGGTTGTTTACATAAAACTATACTACTGATAGTGATTTCTTCTTCCTGGATTGGTATCCCCCAGATGTAGGTGAGTTGCACCGAACTGGGTCATCATATTCAGTGTTGTTTATCATTCTGCTATCTTCAGTTCAGTCTTGATTAACATGTTGGATCAGATGTCGTAACATATGTGATTTTGCAGTTCTGATATTCAAGGTATCAGTCTGTTGTTGTGTCTATGTGTTTAAAGGTTTATGTAGAACAATGTTTCGACATGTACTAGTACATCTGCTGTCTGCATTGCCAGAATTTCAATTGGTATCAGAGCAGGCATCCTGTCTGTTTCTGGATGAGATCTTTGGGAGATACTTTCTGGCGTTTAAACAAGCAGGAGTTTTGAAGATCAGATCAATCAACTCAGACATACTCAAGGGTATTAATGGATGGGATGGATGTTCTGGATCGAAGGTAACAACCCAGAGGTTGTTCATGTTGCTGAGGAGGTTTTACAACAACTGCAAGAGAAGTGGATAGTTCTCTTGTTGGGGTGTCTCATAAGATGTTGTGACATCATATTATGGAAAGTTGAATTTGTTCCTTGGTGGTTCCGCTGCATGTGTTTCTGATGGAAGAGCTCTAGAATTATGGGATTCTGGAGTTGTTACTGAAGACAGATGGTGGAAGGTCTCAATCGTCGGCCTCTATATATGAAGATATCTGCATTCTTTTATTCCAAAGTCAGGAGCGATGGAATGAAGGGAGTTGTTGGAAGATGTCTGTTATGGTGACTTGGTACTTGGAAGCTTGGTTTCATGGTACAGTTTGAAGTCAGTTGAAGAGGAGAGGAGTTGAGTTTAGGTTTATCAAGTTCTTGCTCTGGGAGTTTGATAAATTATTGATCAGCTAGGTTGTCAAAGATACTTGAGAATTTTCTGAAGTCCACTCATAAAGGCGTCTCAGTCGTGCATCTGGAGTCTTCTAGTTATTCTTCTGACTAGAAGGTGTTTCTATGAAACATAAATTTGAAGAAAGTGGAGGTGATTTATTTTCACTATCCAAAACAGCAAGGAAGGATTCATCTCTCTTAACCCTAAGGGTGGATCCAATCTAATTGGAGTTCTCAGAATCGTTGAGGTAAATAGGATTCGTTCAGAGAGAATCCTAGTTACTTGAGTCAAGGGTGGAAGCCTTGGTATCTCAACTATTTGTGTCAAAGAAGATACTTGCAAAAGATTGAATACTTGATAAGTGTTCATGAAGTGATCTGGTGGAGCTTATCTACAACAGTGAAACAGGGTTATTGGACAAGGATTTAAGATCAATTGTTATTTGTGGAATTCACAAGTATTTTTATCCTTGAAAGTCAAGATTGCTGATGTTTAACAAGATGTTGGAGCATCTCATCATCAGATTTTGTGCAGAATCATGGGAGGGGTACTGCATACACTTTAGCATCTATTTTGGTCTTGGGTGTTGACCTAAGAATCTGATTCAGTCTGGTGTGACAGAAGCATGTGATCTCTGGAGAGTTTCCTGGCAAGAAATTGGTCTGTACAGTGGTGCTGATGAAGATGAAGATGAAGACATCATAACCTTGATGGTTATTTCTTGGATCAGTTTATTTCTAATCTAGGTACTTGGGATCATATGATCTTGTTCAGTTTGAAGGTCGAGGTTAAGTTATCTATGACTTTCTACAGACTACTCTACTAAGTAAAGTGGCATTCTTTGGTATGGCTATGGTATAGTCTAGGACTACTTTATCTTCTGAAGATTCTGACGTGGCAGGTGTGAAGTCTTTGGAGTTTAAAAGCAGGATAGAGGTTGTCTACTCAAACTTGGTTGTTGAATCAAGTCTATGAGAGCATGGAACTCTTGTTCTGTAATAGGGATGAGGCTCTTCTAAGTGGCAGAAGGAGGAGCTGAATTCAGCAGTTGGATGTCGTATCAGAATGTTCTGACATCTAGCTTAACATCAGGATCTCAGCTGGTGATGTGGCACATCAGCTTAAGATAAGGTGATCTACAGAAGAATGGAAGTAATGGATGCTTCAATAAGGTCTATCTCATGCAGTTTGCGGGAGCTGTGGTTTGAGAAGATGTTACATGTCTAGAGCCTTGGTGGATCCAAGATGTCTTGCTTTGGAGCAAGTAGTTCATGTGACTTGAAGATCAGATTTCATTGGTGGATCAGTGTATCTTGTAAGAGTTCTGAAGAAGAGTGAGATCAATCAAAAGGTGGCATTTCGTTGGTTTCATAGTGTGCATTCAAGAAGGGTGCTTGGAACTAATTACTCTTGGGCAGAAGGGTGGTTGGTTGAAAACTTAAAGAGGATCTAGTTCATTTTGGAGCTTGTGGTAGAAGTTCTCAGTTTATGAAAGATTACTTCTTTTAGTGGATGAGAGTTTATTTCTCTCTTTGGGTTCTGGAGTTCTTGTTGATCAAGCTGGTGGCACAGTTTTGTTTGAAGATCTTCAGTTGGATTACTATTCAGATAGTAAGTCCAATGGTGGAGCATATCAAGAACCATGGTGTGTGGTGTCTATAATGTGTGAAAAATGTCCTAACTAATGTTAGAACATTTTCTGGGTTGGTTATCCTTGGAGTAGGATACTAAGTTCTGAGTGTAGAACATGACACTCACATCTTGTCTAAGAAGTATTTATCTTATCATAAGGGAGAATGATGGGTAAAGGATTGTCTTGGAAGTCTGATGTGAATGGGACATGCTAGAAATAGATCAGTTTGGTGCTTGTGCAGCAATTGGGCTGAAGAATTCTGGAGCATGTGTTTGATGTTCTTCAAGCGTGAGGAATATCTGTGTGAGCTAGCAAACTAAGGGGCCCTGTGCGCCTTTTTAAGGAATGTGAAGCATTCTGATTCAATTGGGTTGTATCTCAAGGAACAAGGAGATTCATACATGAGAATTCAAGAGGAGTTCGTGTGGTGCATGGATGGTTTCTGGACGAGAGGGATCAATGGAGCTTTGATCTTAATCCAAGAGTTTGTTGGTTGTGGTACACAGATGCGTTCTGGGTATTCACATACTATATGATCATGAAGTTGTCATGGGATATCATGTAGTGGATTTGGGTGGTTCTTGATGAAGAAGCATGTGTTGAGAAAGATAGGGGGAGAACTTTTATCTGATTTATGTACTGGTGTGGTACATGGTTTGCTTGAGGGTCAAGCAGTAGGTGAATGCGTTCAGCAGGTGTGTTGAACTGAAGGTGCGCTCTTGAAGACATGAAGATGCGTCTTATTTTTTCCATTCATTTAGGGTGTTCTTCTGGCAAAATAGCACTGGTTGTCTACGTCAGGGGGAGTTAGACTTCTGTTATGGATGTATGGCTGCAATGATGCAGATTGCCTCAAGTGAGGTTGATATGTCAGACAAGATGTCGTGACATTGCTCTAGTGGTACAAGTATCTTGGGAATTTCTGCTGATGGAAAGGTCTATGGAAGAATTCTGTAGTAAACAGGTTTGCTAATTCTGGATTAAGTAAGTGATTCAGAATAAACAGAAGATGGGTGTAATTATAGTCCTGCCTGTGGGGAACATAAATCTGAAAATATCAGGTTAGGTATCAGGACACTGTTTAGAAGGGGTTTCAAGGACAAGTCAGAAAACATGGAATCTTTTGAAACTAACGACACTCTTTGACTAGTCTTTTGTTTGGATTTGCTTTACCTGCACAACCTCTTAATATTTAAGGAAGATCAAGCTGGAACATCTTCCTTAGGTTGAAATCAAATGAGTTTTGTCCGGGTGTGGGTAAGCATTATTTGGGTTTGGGTCTGCATGGGTCACTTTTGCCATCTTTTGTCTAAAAAGGGGGAGAATAACTGTGTTGTTGCTATGGACTGGCTGTGTGCATTTGAGTTGTTGATCTGCATAATTGTCTCAAAGGATGTTCTAACATTCTGGGTTCTAACATCTTGGGTAGATGTTTTGTGATCAGAGTTAGGAAGTAAGTTGTGTTTTGTGTTCTGAGTTATATTCTCTATGCACTCAGTATCACAAGGCGAATGAGGAGGGGAACTTGAAATTATCTTCTCTCTCCCTCATAAATGAGAATAGGGTCTAGAGATTATCTTCCCCCTATTTCTTGACACTTGCTTCAGGTTTTCCCACTGCATGCACCATCAAACTAAAGAATGTTTTAGCCAAAATTTGTCAAAAAGGGGAGATTGAAAGCTCCAAGAGTTTGACTAAATTTTGGTAAACCATAATGTTGTGAAAGATGTTCCAACATGAAGCTTTCTGCCCTAGGCTGAAGATGTCGAATGAAATGTCTCAGCATGAAGACTCGACATCATGACTATCACAACAGGCTTGTTTTAAATCTGTTCCAAGATTCAAGGCACGATTGGCAGTGGATCAAGGATCAAAGATATGAAGCCCAACAAAGCATAAGACTATAAAAGAAGACCAAGACCTAGGTAGAAAAGAGATAGAGGACGACATAGACTTAGGAATCATATTTTGTAAAGTAGGGTTTAGGTTTTGAGAGTCGTAGGTTTCTCTTGTAAGTCTCCCTATGTATCGATTTGATGCAGTGTAGAAAACATAGATACTTGTACAGATTCAGAAGCCCGTAGGCAATGAATCGTTAGTGTTCTTGGATGAAGCTTCGAAGCAAATCCAAGTTAACTTGTTAGTCAAGGATGCTTGACTGAACTTTGTATTGAAAGGGGTGTCTTTCAATAGGGATGATACAGTTATGAGGTATAACTGTTAGATAATCACATGTTGTGATTTAGGGAGTGAGATGGGTTTCTCTTATCAATTAGATGTGACTTGTAACACCCTTTTCTACCCCCAATAATGTTGCAGCAGAAACAACTTAAAAAAAATCAGAGTAAGGCATAAAAATTTCCTTCCAAGGGTGCGCATTCCTCATTAAATTAAAATAACACAATTACCCTGTAAACAAAGGGTTTTCCTCAAAATAAATCAAAAAGCCTTCACATGGCAACGAAACTCAAAATTTTCAAATAAAAGGTTTCCAACAAACATCATAATAATCAAAATAAAACCATATCGTCAAATGACAACGAAAATAAGGAAACAACATAGTTCGACTCAAAGGACCCCAACCCGATGTTCCACTATCAGAGCAAGACCTTCTAAATCGACCAAAAGCAAATAAACTTCAAGTCCTCGAAAGCATCCACAGCTAAACCTGATCACCTGCACGTTACCCACGTGGAGGCAACATTCAAACAGGCAGGGTGAGTAATCACAATTCGTAATAATCATTATAAAACAAGATATACATAAAATGGCATTATCTTCATAAACGACATCATCAAGGTCATCATCAAGGAAAACATCAGGAAACACCATATCACAAATTCATCAATGCCACATAAGATGTAATGCATAACAAGACTCATGCATGTGGTACCAATCGTCATAATAGATGGACACTAGGCCATCAACCCTCCAAAGATCCCCGTCAATAAGATCGATCCCGTAATTGGAATCGGAGCACGTCATAATTACCTCATATCCGCACAATGGGAATGAAGCGTCGTCACAGAGTATGCATATGAATGTATGATACGCAAACGTCAATAATTCATCACCATCAAGTAACCATCATCATGTGCATCATCATTCATCAATTCTCATACACGTCATGTCATCACATATTCGTCAAATAATCACCAAAATATCATCATATAATCATCAGAAACATCATAGAAAATCATCATAGAAATCACAACATCAAGACATCAAAAACAGCACAGCAGCATAAACCAAAATTTGCGAACAATAGACGTTCACTCCAGGGTTCGCCTAGTGAACCTATTCGCTGTGGTATTCGCCTAGCAAAGCGGCCAGCGAACCTCACAGACACCACCCTCAACACCAGAAACACCACCATCTGTCGTACTCACTGGTGAACTTGCCAAGCGAACCCACTCGCTGATTCATTCGCTTAGCGAAGCTCCCAGCGAAATCCACCTCTTCTCTCCAGAATCATCTCAGTACTCCCTCCCACATTATCGCGCATTCACTGCGCTGCTCACCTAGCGAGCCTTGGCGAACATTCGCCTAGCGAAGCAATGGTTCACCTAGTGAACCTGCGATTACAGCAAATCGCTGCTACGGATCAGTAGCTCCCCAACCTTTAAAGCACCTGCGATTACAGTCTCAAATGACCCAAAATCATCCCTACAACAGTCCTAACAAATTATAGAATTTAAAGGCCTAAAATCTACGTCTGTTAGGTCAATTCAGGACACTACGGGAAACCTTAATTTCCCTAAACCTACAAAACCCTCAAGCTTCATATAAACTCTATAGATCCTTTGCCACAAGGTTAAAACTACAACAACGAGGAAATATGCCCCAATGGTCTATTTTACCGATTAAATTCAACTCTTACTAATCGACTCACAAAATACCCTCAAAATCATCAGTTTACCTCAAAACCCATAAACCCTCATAAACCTCAAAATCACCAAATCCACTTCATTCAATCGAATCCTATAATGAAAACAATGAAAGGCAATTACTCCCCATACCTTAGATTGTCGATCCGATGAGTTCTTCTTGAGCCTTTGGAAAACTTCACGAAAATCCTCGCCTTCTCCCTTTTTCCTTAGAGCTCTGCACTTTCTCCTTATTTTTACGATCTCCACAAATGAATCTTAATTCTCCTCAATTCCTCCTTTTTGGTTAATTTAACTCTTGGGCCTCAAATATGGGCTTTCTCCATAATACCCTCACTAATTCTCTCCAATGTCCATCTTACCCTTAATTCCTCTAATATTATTTTAAATTAATAATAATACTAATATATCCATATTACATACTATTATTTAATTAAAATAACCAAAACTTCATAAAAACACCGACATCGACGCAATCCGACAAAAATCATAGAAAACCACGAATATAATATTTAAATAAATTAAATAAATATTCTTACGATAATCGGGATGTTACATGACTTCTAATGATAAAGACATCATTGGGTAGTGATATGTTAGCGTGGGTGCTTTTTGTAAGCCTGAGGTTGTTTACATAAAACTATACTACTGATAGTGATTTCTTCTTCCTGGATTGGTATCCCCCAGATGTAGGTGAGTTGCACCGAACTGGGTCATCATATTCTGTGTTGTTTATCATTCTGCTATCTTCAGTTCAGTCTTGATTAACATGTTAAATCAGATGTCATAACATCTGTGATTTTGCAGTTCTGATATTCAAGGTATCAGTCTGCTGTTGTGCCTCTGTGTTTAAAGGTTTATGCAGAACAATGTCTTGACATGTACTAGGACATCTGCTGTCTGCATTGCCAGAATTTCAGTCTAAGTGTGTAGCTAAACCCCGTCACTTTACTTTTTAGCTATTTTCAATAAAGCAATTGTATTTCTTCTAGCAAAACTTTCGTAATCCCACCATTGATCCTAAATATTCTCTTATTTCAGTTTCACCAAGTAACCTAAATACGTACAAACCAGATAGCACTGAACCATTCTCTGTGTACTTTTCCCATATCAATTAAGCCTCCAATTTGCAAAAAAATGCACCAGAGCTGAATTATGCAAAGCTAGAGAAATTTTGATCCACATTAGGACTTCGCTCCATGCCACCGATGATAACAGACAATCGAAGAAAATGTGAGATATGTTTTCCTCAATTTCGCATCCTAACAGAAATGAAATTTGAGATTCAACCAAGATGCATCTTTTTACTAAGTTACCTCTTGTCAGAATTTGTTTTGCCATAATCTCCAAACTAACACCGATACCTTTAAAGGATCGAGCTTACACCATGACGCCGAAATAGATCTAGATCCGACCCCAATATTATTTACTAAATACTCGGTAAGCTTTGAATAACCATATTTAACTACATAAATACTTTGGGACCAGATCCATGTATCTTTCATGTTCTTTTTCAACAATACTCGTCTACCCTTCTGACCCTATCTCTAATTTCCCCCACTCTAATTCTCTTCACTTCTCCTAATGTTACACTCCCTATAATAAACCCATTTGTCTGATCACCCACCATAAGAACCACATATTCAATAAAAATGTCTTTATTTTTATCCAAAATATACAAGCTCGGGTATAAGTTCTTTATCGAGCTCCCTTCCAACCATGGATCCTTCCAGAGCATAGTTTCCATTTGTCCCCTACAAATCTAGATAAGTTATTTTCAAACCAATCCAAATAAATTCCCCATAACCCATTCTCTATTTTTTGAAAATTTGTCCACTACAACAAACCTTGGCTCCCTTCTCAATTTAAACGACCCTCAAAATCTCCATCTTTGATTTCCAACACTTTAACCCATAAAATATTCTTTTCATTCAGGATTCTCCATTTCCACTAACCTAACAAATCTAAGTTAAATTCCTTTGATTTTTTTAACGCAGCCCACTCGTTTCCTTCTCTCTACACACCTTATCCCAATGAACCCAATTGACTTTCTTATTTTCCGTTCCTCCAACCCAATTTTTTTAAAGAGACTCAAGTTTGGAGATTATACTTGATGGAACCTTGAAGAAATAGAAGATAAACATGTAAGGTGTACATGAAAGACTTCAAGAGGGAAATAAGACCATCGATTGAGTGATGTCTATTGTTCTAATTTGACAACTTATTCCTGAGTACATCTTTAAGCACTAACGATGTCTCATTTAGCCAGGATTAATGGATGTTGATCTAAACCATGTGACTTTTTTTATGAAAAATCACTTTCAACCCGGACACCAATTCAAAAAGATGCAGGCTAGCATTGATAGCCCAAAATTCTTCCAAATTTTATTTTCCACTATTAACCTATCGTATGTATACTGATATGGGATACACACATTCCCGAACTAGAATCCATCAAAAAGATTCAACTTAACACTTTTAGTCATCATCAAATTTAGACTTTCTGCTGCTAATATGAGTAGGAAAGGTGATAGGGGATCCCCTTGCCTCAATCCTCTACGCATCTCAAACTCTTTTATTGGGTTATTGTTCACTAATACGAATATGAACGTTGAACACATACATTCTAAAGTCCAACCCTCCATTTTTTGTAGAGGAGGGAGAAATAGAGTACGAGGACGTGTAAGGAAGTAGGAGTGAGGATTAATGCGATGTGACCTTTAGACAGAGAGGTGTAAGACTCATATTCAATAAAATAATTTTTTTTTACATAAACTTAAAAAATATTACCAAAAATTCTAAACGTTTCATTTTATACCAGAAATTTCAACTAAAATGAAATTTTCGGTAGTCCATATTCAATAAAAGGAAAAAAATTGAATGCTACTAGAAATTTTGAAATTTCCGATAGTGTACCAAAAATTTCGAAATTTATGGTAGTGTATTAGAAATTTCGAAATTTCTGGCAGTGTACTAGAAATTTCGAAATTGACAATAGTGTAAAAAAAAATCAAAAGTTTTGAATTTTTTTTAAATTCCTGTATTCTTCACATTTTTTTTGGAAATATTCATTTTTTATCAGAAATTTTGGAATTTCTGATAAAAAAATGGAAAATTCAAAATTTTCCGGTAAAAATAAGTAAATTGAAAAAAAATTCGATTTTAAAAAAAGAATATAATGATAAAAGTGATTTAAATGGAGAGTGTTAGATACAAATGAACAAGGACAAGTTAAATGCTGAGAAAAAAACATAGTCACTTTAACGTAAAGGCATAATAACCCGACCCAATATTTAGGATAAAGCTATGAGAGACCGGGTGACCATACAATTTAGTACCCAACAAATATAAAGAATATAAATTTTCCATTTCAATCAAACCAAATAAAACTAGTAAACATGGCTATTAGATAGCATTCTGCAATACCATTTAATGACCTCAAAATCAAACTTGAATGTGACTGTAGTAAATTTATAGAAAGAGACAGCATATACATTACATATAGAAGAATGGTTTACACGCCGCAACTTAAAATTCCAATTGATGTATAACTCATGGAATATTTGGCTGCTGCGATGAAACCATAATAGCATAACAATAATTAAAGAGAGAAAAAGATTAATCCATTCTTCCCAATAGATCAAATTGTCGGGCTCATGATGTGAGGAACAAATCATAATTTACTAAAAGAAGTTGGTGATAACAAATTCATTTTCATCAAATCAGGTGTCATTACTTCTTCCTCCTGATCAGAATTATTTCCAAAATATTCAGCTTAAAAGTACTGGTACCAGTTGTTAGAAGGAACATTGTCAACATTAGCAGTGGTTCTAGTACTATCGTCTGTGCTTTGAAGAAGATTATGATGGTAAGACTGTGGAGGCATGAACTGAGGTACACAAGTAAGTTGTTGAACACGTTGTTTGAAGTTTATAAGATTCACTTTGTATACTTTGAGAGGTGTTGGTACAACTAGTGATTTCTTCCATGTCTTTGCTGGTGACTTTCTTACTGAGTGAAGCCAAGAATATTTGGATTGAAAAGGGTATTGATCATGTTTCATTAATTCATTTGGTATTTTAGTGTTTTGGGACATGGATGAAGATTTATTAGATGAAGAATACGAACTAGAATAGGACTCCATTTAGTTTCTGTTTTCTAATAAAAATAAGATGTTATACTTATCAGTAATTATAGGTGCGTTTCAAAATAAAATTATTGCCATTTACTTACCTCGCCGAACCATATATGGCGAGCAACATGATACTCATACTTTACCAAAAGAAACGTATCATACAACCTTCATGGAAACCCTAACGGCTGTGGAGCAGATGCAGAACCACCTGTATGCTCTTCCTTGCAAACCATGGGCTCTCGAGAACCTCGTCCTAAGCCTACATGTACCGGGATCCGGCCGTCACATCCATGGGTTTGTGCCACTGGAAAAACACATTAAGAAAATTTAAAAAATTCAAACCGAAAATCTTCATCAAAGAGTTTCAGTGGCTAAAAATTGCACCAAACTGAAAAATTATGCTGAAAGATACGATACTATTTTTCACTTCATCAGATAACTTTATTGAAGTTTTTCGATGGCTTTCAAGGACTAGATAACTTTTTTTAAAACTTATGATGGGTTTCAAGGACCATATAACTCACTTGAATGATTTTCGATTTCATGAATGTGGATCAGATAACTAAGTTAAAGTGTTCCAGTATGTGAAATTTTTTCCTAGGCTCAGAGAACTTAAAAAAGAGAATGAGGGAAAAAGGAAAAAACTTGGAACAACTACTCAAATAGGGGCATTTTGGTCAAAATAATATCATATAGGAGTAGGAGGATAAATGTTGGGGTATAGGGTAAAATCTTAATTTCTTATGTGGCTTAAATCTCAAATGCTTGACCCAAGTATTATTTGAGTTAGGCTCTTAAGGCCTATACCATTATACAAGCACTATATACTCTTAAAATTTTTAAAAAGTAGCCGTTCTAAAGTTCTTAATGTTTAAAAAATAGTTTTTATTTTTAAGGTAGAAACATGTTCCTGATATGAGGTCTTTGTATGGATGGAGTACCTTTGTACCATTGTGGTACCTCATGCCCATAGACTTACAGCTTATGGTTGAGGTACAAGTCTAAGATTCTTTTATGAGTAGGTCAATCATTTTACATGTCGTATTTATTCATGCATCAACATGTGTGTTGGTTCTTTATGTTCACGTCGCATGACACCATGGATGTGACAATTGCTTTTTCCATATTTCTTCGGTGCAAGATCAATTGTAGGGGTGGACAAACAGACGGGTTCAGTCGGATTCTGGTCCAAAACCCCAATTCGATCTAATCCATGGGTATTATATGGAGAATCAATTTCTTCCTTTTGAATTATAGTTTGGCCAGGTTGTGGTTTTTTGGTTTTCACGGATTATGCTGTTGAGATAGTTTGGATTTGTCGCAAATTAAATACATACTTGCAGTAAAATAATATAAAGAATCAAACTTAATAAAACTCTTACATAAAATATAAAATACACTGTAAATCTATACAGATGAAGTTGTTCTTGATTTTTCAAAACAAAATCCTGCTAACTTCAACTTTTCAACTTATTTCACAAAATAAAAGAAAAAAGAAGGATGCTTCAATGGTTATTTAGTTGTAGTGTTCATGGAAATGAAAGATAAATAAGACAAGTGTTTAGTTGTAGTGAATTCAATAAATAAAAAGAAATCAAAGACACTTAGGCTTTATTTGGATGCGAAGAGAAAGAAGAAGGAAAGAAAGTAAGTGAAAAGAATGTTGAAGGATTGAAAATGAATGGAAAGTAAGATGATTTTTAAGTTGTTTGGTAGGAGTGAAAGTGAGTAGAAAGTGGAAGGAAAGAAAGATATTTATATTAAAATAACATAATTACCCATGGATGAAACATGAGACTTAGGTCTTTTTTCCCTTTTCCACTTTATCATTTTAAGTCTTCTCTTTACAACTCGCTTTTGATAAGATTTCAAAAAACCTCCGAATAGTTATTGTTCATGTGATTTTCAGTAAATATATAATTTGTTGGTAAAGGCCATTAGTAACGAAAGGTTCCAAGGAACATGGAAGAAGGTTCAAAGGAGAGTGTTACGGTGAAAATCGGATAACAAGATATTAATTGACTTGCATCATTTTCTTTTACAACCGACTTTGATTTATCCAAAGGAAAGGTTCAAGATCGTTAGAAAAACCTAAAGGGGGGAGATCTAAAGTTCGGGGGTTGGTTACGCCTAGGGAAGGTATTAGCACCCTAAACGTCTGTAGTACTCTACGGGAACCTCTTATTTGTGTTTATGTTAAGTTATGTTTGCTTGCTAAGGTAAATCTGTACTAAGACTAAGGACCCAAGTATGTACACTAAGTTTGCTCGCCAAGACGTCGCATCTTGTGCCTACGTATCTGACTAAAGAATCAGAGCAACCGTAGTTCACCGGATGGGGTAAAAGGGGAAAGAGATTAATGGCTATCTCTTGAAAAGATTGTGAAAGTTTAAAAGTTTGTGAATGAGAGGAGATTAATGGCTATCTCTTATGTAGGTTAAAGGAGGGTTTAATGGTTATAAGGGATTAATGGCTATCTCTTAGGAAGGCTAGTTTTAAAAGGGTAATGAATGGTTACCTATGACTATGGGTCAAAGAAGGGTAATGAGCTTTCTATGATCTTGAAATCAATAGAAAAACTTTTCCTTTGGAAGGAAGGGGGAAATAACATCTTATAAATAAGAGTTATAGAAGAGTTGAAATATATGTAATATGTAGGAATTCAAAAAAACAGTAAACAAATAATCATGGAATGTACAAAAAAAATGACCATAGCAACAGTGAGTGATCAGAAGTGAACATAAATGTGGACATAGCAAGTGGTAAGCAAGTGATCATAAAGTGTAGCATAAATATAAACATAGCAAATAGTGAGCATTTATCCATAAGTATAGACAGTGAGTGTAAGTGGTCATGCAATGAACATATAAGGCAGAGAATGTATTCACAATTGGAAACAGGGCATTTGAAAAACAAGTTGTTCATTAACAGATAGCAAAACAACACAAACTTGCATGGCAAGATTTATGTGAGGTCAGGAACAGAACTTCATAAGTCAAAGACATTCATAGAAGAATCAAACAATAGTTACACAAGCACGACAACCATAGCATGGAAAGCAAACAGAAACAGAAGAGTCTACTCATGTGATTTCAAACAGAAAGCAAACACATTTTCATGGCAAGGGTTTCATGAATCACAGCATAGTTAAAGAAAACAGTAACACATTTTAGAAACAGTGAGCACATGATCATGTCAAGCATAGCAGCAAATGTATTCTAACAGTTTGAGAACAAGGCAACGGAATCATGGAACATAGCAAACAGAAGCCATAAAGTAGACATCATTCATGGTAAAGCTCATGCAGTAATTTCAAACATTTATCGTAGCATGCTCAAGGAAATGTATTTGATATTCAGGAACACGATTTAACATTCAAGAACACAATTGATAAGAAATAAGAAATAAGAAACAAAATTTATATTGTTTTGAAATTATTAAAAAAAAGAAATGGAAAATAAAGATGGAAAAAAACAACAAAATAAAAAGATGTGGTGGCCACAGGAAGGGTGGCTTGCGCTACCTTATTTTGAAGAGGGGTGGCTTGCGCCACATGATGGGGATGTGCCTGGCGCCATGATGTGCATGGCTGGCGCCATGGTGCTTTTCATTATTTTGTGTGAGTGTGTGATTAAATATTATTAACGCTAAGTGAGTGGTGATTATTATATTTAATAAAACTATGTGGCGGGAGCCACCAAAACAGATGTGGCGAACGCCACCTAGTCTCATGAATTTCATTTCTTTTTATGAACACGAACAAAAACCAGACGAACCGAATCATGATTAAATCAACACAAAAATGGAATCCAACATGATGATTACTCACAGCAATACAATAATCAAGCAGAAATATGATAGCATGATATTCAGACATGAAGCAAAACAACCATAAAACCAGACAGTAGTGGAATGGAAATTATAACAGCGTATTACACAATCAACATGCATAAAAAAATAGAAAGAGATAAGGTGATACCTAGTGGAGCAAGTCCACTGCTTCTTCACAAGCACAGGTTTCTGGAAGTGGTGGATGAGCTTTTCCTCCTTCCCAGATCAACTGCTACTAAGCTTTCCCAGAAAAACCAAGTCACTGATGGTTAGGATGTGGTGGTTTGATGGCTTGTTGTGTTTAGAAAAATGATAAGTTCTTTGCAAGTTTTGAGGGTTACTTGCAGAACTGAGGAAGGGAGGATTGGAGAGAGTTTAGAGGGTTTTCTTGCTTGGTGTCTTTTTGGTTGTGTTTCTGTGTGTTTACAGAAGGAAGGGAAAGTGATGAATTTCTTGCAAGTTTGAGGATTACTTGCAAGATTATGAGAGGGAGAAGTAGAGAGAAATTCTTGGTAATTTCTGGTCTCCTGAACAAAGGAAAAACAACATCCTTTTATAGGCCAAGCAAATGGATCCGGGTGTTGTAAATACAGTGGATAATTAGTTTGTCCATAGGATAAGGAATTAGGGTTTGTGTATCAACATCCTCAACCGTTGATCTTGGTCAATCACCATGCAGGATAAGTGCAGCGGAGGAGGTGGTGGTACAGTCTGTGATTTTCATTTTTCAAGGGTTATTCCAAAACCACCTTTTAAAATGCCATGAGAGAGAAATCCAAAAAGGAGCAATAATTTGAATTTTGAGTACGACCTCTCTGCTCATGCATGCAAGATTCTTATGTTGGACCACCTCGTTTCACCAATCCACTATGGTATCTCAGTATCCTTTTGGCCTCAACAGGAATGGATGAGCTCAAATAAGTAACAATTACGAAACTTGTTTTCGAAGCAAAGCATCTTCAGATTTTCCAAATGGCACAAGAATTATCTAGATGCATGGGGCCTTGTTGCAATACGGGAGCAAAACTTTGAATGTTGGCCTTTGATCCAAATGACATATTTTGGGCCCATTAGAAATTTAAGACAAACCATATGTCCATGAGCAAAAAAGAAATGTCATGGAAACACTTAGGATTGCAAAATTAAACTCTCCCATGGCACCACTTTAATATGTTACACCTTGATGAATATTTATCTCCATGAAAAATTATTGCACTTGAGGGAAAAAAATCTTTAAGGCTCAAAAATGGATTCCAAGGATGTTTCTTATCACATGGCATAATTTCTCAAGATTTGGGATCACACTTTGCTTGACATGAAAGGCAATGGTTGACTTGTCTTGGTGAAACATTTGATTTCTGGTTGAAAGTCTTCTTGGATGCATGTAGATTCAAATGGTTGCATTTGGCCAAAAGATGTCTTAGGGAGACCTTGCCGTCTTTATGTAAACCTACCTTCCACAATGAAAAGAAACAACTAGTAACAAGAAAAGGTTAGTTAATAATGCACACATGATTGAGGTCTAAATGCGGATGCAAGAAAAATATGACATCTAAGGGGTAAAATTTGGGGTACAACAGTTGCCCCTATTTAAATAGCTTCACCGGATGGCACGAGGAATGGAAATCCTCGGGACGCCGCGGTGGAAGATATTTAAATATAGCAAACCGAAAATTTTGCCCTTAGATACAAAGACGTGCAATGCTGCTAATATGATGATATGATGCCAAGCAAGATGCAAAAATGCAGACAAAACCGGGCGCCAAAGAAGAGCAGCCAAACACATGTGAGCAATACTGGGGAAGGATAAGGTTAGCCTCCACAAGAAAGGCTCACTGGGGAAATGAAAGAAACACTCTTTACTGGGCATGGAACCAGAAAGAAAACAATGATCTCCACTGGGGATCAGTTTGAAACAAAAGGATAGACACTCGCTAAAAGATTTTCTGGGGATTCCTTATACTGAAGAGTTCAAACGGGATCTTCAAGAAAAACCAGAAAAGATAGAGAAAGACACATCGAAAAAACATCAGATGGCAGAAGAAACCAGTCATCCGATAATGGCTTTGAATGAAAGATAAGACTCACAATATCTAATAATAGCTTTAGATGAATGTGAACAAAGACTGCATTCAAGAATGGCATTGAATACAAAGAAACCAGTTATCCAATAATGGCTTTGAACAAAAGGTATAAATCACAATATCTAATAACGGCTTTGAATGAAAGGTACAAATCACAATATCTAATAACGACTTTAGATAAAGTGAACAAAGACTCGATCTGAAAAAAACATCAGAAGGAGAGACACATCCGGATAGGCATCGGATGGTAGAGAAACCGGACATCCAATAACGACTTTGAATGAAAGGTACAAATCACAATATCTAATAACGACTTTAGATAAAGTGAACAAAGACTCGATCTGAAAAAACATCAGAAGGAGAGACACATCCGGATAGGCATCGGATGGTAGAGAAATCAAACATCCAATAACGGCTTTGAATGAAAGGTACAAATCACAAATATCTAATAACGGCTTTAGATAAAGTGAACAAAGACTCGATTTGAAAAACATCAGAAGGAGAGACACATCCGGATAGGCATCGGATGGTAGAGAAATCAGACATCCAATAACGGCTTTGAATGAAAGGTACAAATCACAAATATCTAATAACGGATTTAGATAAAGTGAACAAAGACTCGATCTGAAAAACATCAGAAGGAGAGACACATCCGGATAGGCATCGGATGGTAGAGAAATCGGACATCCAATAACGGCTTTGAATGAAAGGTACAAATCACAAATATCTAATAAGGGCTTTAGATAAAGTGAACAAAGACTCGATCTGAAAAACATCAGAAGGAGAGACACATCCGGATAGGCATCGGATGGTAGAGAAACCGGACATCCAATAACGGCTTTGAATGAAAGGTATAAATCACAAATATCTAATAACGGCTTTAGATAAAGTGAACAAATACTCGATCTGAAAAACATCAGAAGGAGAGACACATCCGGATAGGCATCGGATGGTAGAGAAATCGGACATCCAATAACGACTTTGAATGAAAGGTACAAATCACAAATATCTAATAACGGCTTTAGATAAAGTGAACAAAGACTCGATCTGAAAAACATCAGAAGGAGAGACACATCCAGATAGGCATCGGATGGTAGAGAAACCGGACATCCAATAACGGCTTTGAATGAAAGGTACAAATCACAAATATCTAATAACGGCTTTAGATAAAGTGAACAAAGACTCGATCTGAAAAACATCAGAAGGAGAGACACATCCGGATAGGCATCAGATGGTAGAGAAACCAGACATCCAATAACGGCTTTGAATGAAAGGTACAAATCACAAATATCTAATAACGGCTTTAGATAAAGTGAACAAAGACTCGATCTGAAAAACATCATAAGGAGAGACACATCCGGATAGACATCGGATTATAGTGAGAAAGGAATCCAAGAATGGCACTGAATGCAAAGGAGAAAACTCATCCAGGAATGACACTGAATGGACAAATAAAACTTTTAGGAATGACACTAAATGGAAAGGATAGGTAACGTTTTGGTAAGGTAAGACGTGGACAACGACACGACCTCGAGAGAAATGCAAATGAGGATGAAACACTCATGATATGCATATGTATATGAATTATGCAGATGATATATGATCAAATTCAAATGCAGATGTCGATGCTGACGACACAACACGACTCTTGGGAAGACAAGATTGGAAGACTGATTCCTCAACACGGAGGTCACTGCCATTCTGCTTGGGGACTAGAGATGTTATTGCTGGATACGTCTCTATCCAAATTGATGGTCCTTGTAGGAATGATGAAGAGCTGTTTGAGAATTCTTCAAGTAAACTGCCCCAGATTAGCTGGTTGTTGTAGATGAGCTGATCATTGCTTCAGTTTGTGTGAGTCTGGAAATGACCGTTTCATGGTGCTCTTAGAAAGCTTGCCCCGGTCTGAGTCTTGAAGGATGATTGTTTTTGTTGTATACCGGGAAAGCTTGCCCTGGTCTGAGTCTTGAAAAATCTTCTGTATAAACCAATTCTAAGAAGTCGCCATTAAACCACAAATCTTGAACTGATTCTCAACAGGATATGGAAGGAACTTGCCCCTGATTGGATCACCGACCAAGTTTCTCAAATGTTTGAAAATTCTTTAAGAAGAAAGCTAGTTTGCAAACAAAAGTATTTGTACAAACATGGTAAATGAAAAGTTCATGCAACTTTTAAAATCAAAATTATTTTGAAAGAGGTGCAAAGTATATGGGATACTGGTCATAACACGGTGGTTCAAGACATTAAAGTGAAAAGTTTAAGCAAAGGGTGTAATGCCCAAAATAGATGATCTGCAAAGATCTTTTGGAGTCAGTTTACGCAACCTTGCTGTAGTATGCTTTCAAAATGACCTCGCTTTAATTAGGTCTTTCGAGGGTTATAATGTGGCTTGGTTCACGATTTAAGAAACAAAGGATAAAGGATCAAAGTTTATTTGTGACCCACCCAATCTACGTGATGAACTTCAGTCCTATGCTCAATTAACTCAGACTCTGTACTCAAATTCCCAAGGGTTGGAAATTGCACTGATGATAGTAATGATGATGGTTCCAACTTCAATGGACTTTGAGATGACAGTCACTGCTTCCTTACAACTTTTGGTTGTCATACGAGTTTGTCTTTGAGGATTTTGGTAACTTCTTGAATGATTTTTATTATCCCTAACTTTTGCCTGAACTGTGTCGTTTGAGCTTACAGCCAGCGGGATGCCCCAATTTTTGCTTAAGTCTCCTTTATAGGTTTTGACTTAGCGGGCTTTTGTTTTGATTTTTTTCTCTTTTTTTATTTTTTTTTATTTTTTTATTTAGTGACCGCCTGGCTTAAGGATTACAGTGAACCATCATTGGCATTTGACTTGAAAGACATCTTCGACACTTGCTTGTTGTGTGCGAAGGAACATTTGTGAACTTTGTTGAAAGACGTCTTGAATGAAACTCTTGTATTTGAATGCACAATCAAGTTAACTGAGAACTACCCTGCCCCAGGTTAAGATTGCGAGTTTTTATTTGTAAAGAAAAGAAACTCCTACTTCAAGGCTCAAAGGGGTTAAAGAGGGGTTATCTTCCTTATTTCTCCAGTGTTTGGGAGTTGAAACAATGCCTTACATCGTCAGCAAAGTTTTGATTTGAAAGCATACCAACAACAATTATGGGTATAACGTTTTCATCATCCTCCTTCCAATCTTTGCATGATCAAAAGGAAAGTGGACAAAAATTTTTTTATTTTGTTTTTCATGAAAGAGGAAGCAATAAGAAATAAATAGCGCACAAATGAATTGAATCAAAAATTGCAATGCTCATTTCATTAAACTTGAAGGTACAAACATAATTTGAAAGCAAACAGCTATTACAAAATAAGGAAAGTGCAAACAACAAGAAACAAAGGCCTAGTGACTAATCAATACAAGGATGAGCTGTCCTGTCTGAAACACTGGCTTTTAGGAGGATAGCATGCTGAAGTCGACTGAAGCTTCACTTGGCGTGCCCTGGCAGAGGATTGCTCTGAACATTGGGATTGTCCTTAAAGGAGAGGATTTTGCTCCTCATCAGCTCTTGCACTCTAGCCTTCAATGCAAAGCAACTTTCCAAGTTATGGCCCGTACCACCTTGATGGTATTCACAATGAAGACCAGTCCTATAGCCGGCTGGAAGAGGATTTGGAGGAGGAGGCAAAGGCCTTGTGGTAACCAAACCTTGTTCAACCAAACCAGGATAAAGTTCAGTGTAAGTCATGGGAATAGGATCAAATTGACCCCTATTACGATACCGGCTCTGTCCTGCAGCCGGACGTTGGGGAGCTTGAGCTGGTCGTGGAGCAGCAACCACAGGAGTAACAGCAGCAATAGTAGGGTGAACAACATATTGAGGTTGAGGACGAGGCCTTCTCACTTCAACCATTATAGCATTAGTCTGATCTTCCTTCTTCTTCTGAAAGTTCCCGTAGGATTTCTTCACAACATTAGAAGATTCAGCAACCTTTGACACTTTTCCTTTCTTAAAACCTTCCTCTAATCTTTGGCCGATAGTAACCAAATCAGTGAAATTGGAGGAAATACTTCCAACCATTTTCTCCCAATAGAATGGGGACAGGGTATCCATGAACATTCTGGTTAACTCTTTCTCAGCCAAAGGAGGTTCAACCTGGGAAGCCAACTCTCTCCAGCGCTGAGCATACTCCTTGAAAGACTCTTTATCATTCTGAGACATGTTTTGCAGTTGACGGCGATCAGGAGCCATGTCGAGGTTATACTTGTATTGCTTCATGAAGGCATTAGTGAGGTCTTGAAAGCTATGGATAGAGTTTTGCTCGAGACCCATGTACCATTTAAGTGATGCCCCACTCAAGCTATCCTGAAAACAATGGATAAGCAGCTTCTGATTTTTGGCATGAGCAGTCATCCTGTGAAGATACATGACCAAATGAGCTCTTGGGCAAGAGTGACCTTTGTACTTCCCAAAATCTGGAGTTGTGAACTTGGGAGGTATAACAAGGTCTGATACTAAACACAGGTTGTCTGCATCCACATTAAAGAAATCAGTACCCTCAACGGCTTTGAGTCTCTTCTCTATGCTCTGAAACTGCTCTCGGACAACTTCAGGTTCAACAAAGTCTTCATGGTCTTCACCTTGAGCACTGGCAGCATTGTACTCATAGTGGGGGTCTTCAAAAGGAGCTCGAGTTGTCTGAACTATAGGTTGAGGCTCGGTAAAAATAGGAGCTTGAAACACTGGCCTAGCAGCTTGACCAATCATAGCATTAGATGCAAGAGGCGGAGAATAGTTGTGTGGCAAACCAAACTCTGGCCAAGTTGAAAGTGGCACTTGAACCGGTGGAGGATCAGCACTTGAAACTTCTTGGATGACTGTCCTATGGGGAGGCTCTCCTCTAGCAAGCAAAACTTGAAGCATCTCAGTGAGTTTGGTCATACTTGATTTGAGGTCATCGATCTCCATTCGGACCTCAACATTATGTACCTCTTGCTCCGACATCCTTCATCTGTAGTTAGCTCTAGTCCGGTATCGGTGTCGAGGAATCAGCTTGACGACCCAAAGACGACTCTGGAAGATAGAGACAACTGGAGATGAGTAACTGGACAGACAGACGCATGCAATGAATCATGCAAATGATATGCAATGCGATGCAAACAGGATGCAAAAACACATGCAACAGGATCAAGGGTTTGAGATCACAGCATGGAGTCTGGGTAAAGAACCAACCACAGGATGTGTACTAGGGTTTATCAGTTGTAGAACATGGTTCTAAAAGTTCCCAGAGTCTACGTAAATCCTTCGGATATTATCGGCCCATGTGACTACTAACACGGGTTAACAATATTCTCAAGATAAACTCGTCTGAGTGTAGTATCGCGTGACAACTACTCGGGACTGGCTCCCTCATAGTCACCGCACTACGCTATAAAGGCCAAGTGGGGTGAAGGTAACTACGGTCCTCAGAATCCCTGGCTCCCATTTGAAAAAGTAATATCAATGTGACTGCTCACATTAGACATCAATAATCCCAAAGGGCCTCATCTGAGTGTGGTCATCATATGCCATAAATTGTTGGTACTACTGCCAACAATCGACTATTGATTACACCACGATCCTATAATATGTGCTCTCAAGTCCGGGTTAGGACTTATCTCACCACTCAATAGTACCATGCCCACAAGAGATCTCAAACAAAGCATATATACAAGGGATATGTACAAATATAGCAAACAAGCATGAATAACATAAGCAAGAACAAGGTGGGCTTAACCCTCGGAATTGATCCCCAGTGAAGTCGCCATTTCTGTTGCGGTGAAAATCGGATAACAAGATATTAATTGACTTGCATCATTTTCTTTTACAACCGACTTTGATTTATCCAAAGGAAAGGTTCAAGATCGTTAGAAAAACCTAAAGGGGGGAGATCTAAAGTTTGGGGGTTGGTTACGCCTAGGGAAGGTATTAGCACCCTAAACGTCCGTAGTACTCTACGGGAACCTCTTATTTGTGTTTATGTTAAGTTATGTTTGCTTGCTAAGGTAAATTTGTACTAAGACTAAGGACCTAAGTATGTACACTAAGTTTGCTCGCCAAGACGTCGCATCTTGTGCCTACGTATCTGACTAAAGAATCAGAGCAACCGTAGTTCACCGGATGAGGTAAAAGGGGAAAGAGATTAATGGCTATCTCTTGAAAAGATTGTGAAAGTTTAAAAGTTGGTGAATGAGAGGATATTAATGGCTATCTCTTATGTAGATTAAAGGAGGGTTTAAAGGTTATAAGGGATTAATGGCTATCTCTTAGGAAGGCTAGTTTTAAAAGGGTAATGAATGGTTACCTATGACTATGGGTCAAAGAAGGGTAATGAGCTTTCTATGATCTTGAAATCAATAGAAAAACTTTTCCTTTGGAAGGAAGGGGGAAATAACATCTTATAAATAAGAGTTATAGAAGAGTTGAAATATATGTAATATGTAGGAATTCAATAAAACAGTAAACAAATAATCATGGAATGTACAAAAAAAAATGACCATAGCAACAGTGAGTGATCAGAAGTGAACATAAATGTGGACATAGCAAGTGGTAAGCAAGTGATCATAAAGTGTAGCATAAATATAAACATAGCAAATAGTGAGCATTTATCCATAAGTATAGACAGTGAGTGTAAGTGGTCATGCAATGAACATATAAGGCAGAGAATGTATTCACAATTGGAAACAGGGCATTTGAAAAACAAGTTGTTCATTAACAGATAGCAAAGCAACACAAACTTGCATGGCAAGATTTATGTGAGGTCAGGAACAGAACTTCATAAGTCAAAGACATTCATAGAAGAATCAAACAATAGTTA
This sequence comes from Lathyrus tuberosus, assembly GCA_022829125.1. Taxonomy (NCBI): domain Eukaryota; kingdom Viridiplantae; phylum Streptophyta; class Magnoliopsida; order Fabales; family Fabaceae; genus Lathyrus; species Lathyrus tuberosus. The sequence continues at coordinate 2,847,861 of JALAZF010000603.1, read as the reverse complement.
CACAAGCACGACAACCATAGCATGGAAAGCAAACAGAAACAGAAGAGTCTACTCATGTGATTTCAAACAGAAAGCAAACACATTTTCATGGCAAGGGTTTCATGAATCACAGCATAGTTAAAGAAAACAGTAACACATTTTAGAAACAGTGAGCACATGATCATGTCAAGCATAGCAGCAAATGTATTCTAACAGTTTGAGAACAAGGCAACGATTTAACAGTGAGCACATGATCATGTCAAGGAAATGTATTTGATATTCAGGAACACGATTTAACATTCAAGAACACAATTGATAAGAAATAAGAAATAAGAAACAAAATTTATATTGTTTTGAAATTATTAAAAAAAAGAAATGGAAAATAAAGATGGAAAAAAACAACAAAATAAAAAGATGTGGTGGCCACAGGAAGGGTGGCTTGCGCCACCTTATTTTGAAGAGGGGTGGCTTGCGCCACATGATGGGGATGTGCCTGGCGCCATGATGTGCATGGCTGGCGCCATGGTGCTTTTCATTATTTTTTTTTTATTATTTTGTGTGAGTGTGTGATTAAATATTATTAAAGCTAAGTGAGTGGTGATTATTATATTTAATAAAACTATGTGGCGGGAGCCACCAAAACAGATGTGGCGAACGCCACCTAGTCTCATGCATTTCATTTCTTTTTATGAACACGAACAAAAACCAGACGAACCGAATCATGATTAAATCAACACAAAAATGGAATCCAACATGATGATTACTCACAGCAATACAATAATCAAGCAGAAATATGATAGCATGATATTCAGACATGAAGCAAAACAACCATAAAACCAGACAGTAGTGGAATGGAAATTATAACAGCGTATTACACAATCAACATGCATAAAAAAATAGAAAGAGATAAGGTGATACCTAGTGGAGCAAGTCCACTGCTTCTTCACAAGCACAGGTTTCTGGAAGTGGTGGATGAGCTTTTCCTCCTTCCCAGATCAACTACTACTAAGCTTTCCCAGAAAAACCAAGTCACTAATGGTTAGGATGTGGTGGTTTGATGGCTTGTTGTGTTTAGAAAAATGATAAGTTCTTTGCAAGTTTTGAGGGTTACTTGCAGAACTGAGGAAGGGAGGATTGGAGAGAGTTTAGAGGGTTTTCTTGCTTGGTGTCTTTTTGGTTGTGTTTCTGTGTGTTTACAGAAGGAAGGGAAAGTGATGAATTTCTTGCAAGTTTGAGGATTACTTGCAAGATTATGAGAGGGAGAAGTAGAGAGAAATTCTTGGTAATTTCTGGTCTCCTGAACAAAGGAAAAACGACATCCTTTTATAGGCCAAGCAAATGGATCCGGGTGTTGTAAATACAGTGGATAATTGGTTTGTCCATAGGATAAGGAATTAGGGTTTGTGTATCAACATCCTCAACCGTTGATCTTGGTCAATCACCATGCAGGATGAGTGCAGTGGAGGTGGTGGTGGTACAGTCTGTGATTTTCATTTTTCAAGGGTTATTCCAAAACCACCTTTTAAAATGCCATGAGAGAGAAATCCAAAAAGGAGCAATAATTTGAATTTTGAGTACGACCTCTCTGCTCATGCATGCAGGATTCTTATGTTGGACCACCTCGTTTCACCAATCCACTATGGTATCTCAGTATCCTTTTGGCCTCAACAGGAATGGATGAGCTCAAATAGGTAACAATTACGAAACTTGTTTTCGAAGCAAAGCATCTTCAGATTTTCCAAATGGCACAAGAATTATCTAGATGCATGGGGCCTTGTTGCAATATGGGAGCAAAACTTTGAATGTTGGCCTTTGATCCAAATGACATATTTTGGGCCCATTAGAAATTTAAGACAAACCATATGTCCATGAGCAAAAAAGAAATGTCACGGAAACACTTAGGATTGCAAAATTAAACTCTCCAATGGCACCACTTTAATATGTTACACCTTGATGAATATTTATCTCCATGAAAAATTATTGCACTTGAGGAAAAAAAATCTTTAAGGCTCAAAAATGGATTCCAAGGATGTTTCTTATCACATGGCATAATTTCTCAAGATTTGGGATCACACTTTGCTTGACATGAAAGGCAATGGTTGACTTGTCTTGGTGAAACATTTGATTTCTGGTTGAAAGTATTCTTGGATGCATGTAGATTCAAATGGTTGCATTTGGCCAAAAGATGTCTTAGGGAGACCTTGCCGTCTTTATGTAAACCCTACCTTCCACAATAAAAAGAAACAACTAGTAACAAGAAAAGGTTAGTTAATAATGCACACATGATTGAGGTGTAAATACGGTTGCAAGAAAAATATGACATCTAAGGGGTAAAATTTGGGGTACAACAGAGAGGCTTTAGACACTTTAATAAAGAAAGATGGGATTCTTTCCCAGTCGAAGGAGCCAAAAAGGATGAAGAGAAGGACGTCCAACCTTTTTATTTCTCTGAATTTCCTGATAAAATCAAGGTTTGTGATCTTTTCCATCTTTTTGGTAAGTATGGAAAAATCTCTGAGGTGGTGATTCCTCCAAAAAGAAACAAGTTTGGGAAGCGTTTTGGCTTTGCGAGATTCTTAGAGGTGGAAGATGGAAGGTTGCTAGCTGTTAAATTAGATAACATTTTCATTGAAAATGTTAAGATCCATGCAAATCTTCCCAGATTCTCTAGAGGACAACCTGTTCGTAGGGAGGAAGCAAAGAGCTGAGGTTTCTTTAACAAACCCTTTATAGAAAACAATTCCATGGCGAAGAAAGGTCCTCGCCCTATTTCTAGGGTCGACTCTAGGTTTTTTGCTTAAGTTGTTAATGTCGCCGGAGCTCCGTATCGGTCTCAGGTTCCTTGTTTTCCTATTGTTCATCTCAATTACATTACGGACACGGAAGACCTTGCTAGACTCAGAAATGCGTATGTGGGTATGGTCAACAACCCTGGTATGTCATACAACATCCAAACTTGCTTTGAAATAGAAGGTTATTTTTCAATTAAGGTGACTCCTCTTGGGGCGAACTTATGTTTATTGGAGGAGAATGAGGAAGGGGAGATTAGAGACTTGATAAGGGAGGCGGTTCCATGGTGGAAACAATGTTTTTCAGAGATCAGAAGATGGAAAGAAGATGATGTTGATAGGGAAAGGGTTACATGGCTCCGTTGTTTCGGAATTCCATGTCACGCTTGGAATTTTAAATTCTTTGAAATCCTGGCTAAAATGGTAGGTACTTACATGTGTATAGATGAAGAAACTTTGAAGGGAAGTTGTATGGATATTGCTCGTATAATGGTGAGAACAAAATGTGCTATAGTCCTGAATGAAAAATTTAAAGTTAAAATTGGCAGTGAGGTTTATTCCATCAAATGGTTGAGGATTCGCATGGTCCGCTGAGGATAGTTAATCCTTCTCTGTGCAAGAACAAGGAGGCTGCATCTCTTTCCTCTGATTCAGAAGAAAACTGGAGAGCGTTTGGAGAAGATGAAGTAGGGGAAGCCATGGAACAAAACCAGAAGAACTTTGTGGACCTCGAAGAAGGTGAATTTTACAGCTCTGACACTAGGGGTTCTGGAGCTGTTAGTGTGCCTAGGGTGTCAGAGACTGGCCTAGTCCCCATAAAGTAATGATGATCATATGTACTCCTCATCTGGGAAATCCCTTTCAGATTTTGCTTTTGATGAGGCTATCGAGGCTGCAAAGGTGGCTAAAGCAACTGAAAGGACGTCTGGTGTAAAGGCTGACAAAGTTAGGTCTGATCCTGTTACAAATCAACTTTCTCATAAGTCTGGTCATGCTAAGAGTTCGTTTAGGAATTTAGCTTGTAGTGGGCCCCTTTTTCTAAAAAGTTAAAGTTGAAAAAGGTGCTGGAAGTCATTGGGCCGAAACATCATAGCAGATCCAAGAAGAAAAAAGCCAAGAGAGTGTTGAGCCTTATTTTTGCAGTAGGTAATGTAATCTCAGAGGATCCCATTGAGGAGTTTTCTGGGCCAGGAAGAGTGGCGCTGCCTCAAAAATCCGTTGGTGGGGCGTACAAGTAGAGACCCGATCAAATTATTTCTTTATCTAATGAATCTGATAAGTTTTATGGAGGTGATGTCTTGTGTTGTGAACAGATCTCTGATTCTAATATGAGGGTTGGCAATAGCAGATTTTGGGATCAAATGTATTCAAACGTGGGAGAGAAAATTTGGAAAGCTGCAGAAGATCTTGGGGTTATGGCAGACGAAAATCTTATAGACTGTCCGAAGAAGATTAATGACTTGGAGCTTGTTGGTAAAGAAAGAACAAAGGGCAAGAAGGTGTTTCTCAGTTTGAAGAAATGATTATTGGGTCTCTAAAAATTAGAGGAGGAGGAAATATCTCTAAGAGGAAGAGAATTAACAAGATTATTTCCTCAGGTAAAGTGGTTATTTTTTTCATTCAGGAATCCAAGTTGAAATATGTAGATTTACTATTGCTACGAGTTTCTGGAACTGTGGTGATATAGGTTGGCCCTTTATTAAAGCTCATGGTTTTTCTAGGGGTATAATCACATTATGGAAGGAGCAGTTTGTCAAGCCTACCTTCTCCTTCTATGTCAAAGGCTTTCTGGGTACAAAAGTTGAGTGGAATTCAGAGATTTTTTACCTTGGTAATGTCTACTCGCCTTGCGACATTGCTTTGAAGAGGGGTATGTGGCTGGATTTATTAGAGTGGAAGAAGAAATTCACTGACGGATACTGGGTCTAGGGAGGAGATTTCAACGCGATCTCAAACATCTCTGAGAGGAAGGGTAGTAGCCTGTCAAACAGATCGTCTGAAATTAGAGACTTTGAAGCTTTCATCTTTGAGTCAGGATTAGAAGACCTTCCTGTTTCGGGTAATAGATTCACCTGGTTTAGTGGGGATGGTCTCTCTATGAGCAGAATAGATAGGTTCTTGGTTGATAGCAAAATTATTAGCAAGTGGGGTATTATTGGTCAGGTGGTTGGTAAGAGGGAAGTATCGGATCATTGTCCTATCTGGGTGCATTTTAAAGAGACAAATTGGGGTCAGAAACCGTTCAAGTCTTTTGATGCTTGGTTCGATCATCCTCTATTTCTTGAGTTTGTGGAGAAACAATGGAAAGATATTTGTATAGCAGGTAGAAGTGATTTCGTTATCAAGGAGAAGTTCAAAATTTTTAAGAAGAGGATAAAAGAGTGGAGTTTGAAAGTTTTTGGTTGGTACGACCTGAAAGCTGAGGAAGGAATTAAAGTGATGAATGAGATGGACCCTCGTTTATCTTCTTGCGCTTTAACAGAGGTTCAGGAGCTTATAGTGAAGAGATCAGAGGCCTGTAAGCAGATTTGGAGTAATCTTCATATTAAAGAAAATATGACTATTCAAAAAGCGAGAGGAAACTGGTTTCGTTATGGAGATGCTAACACTAGATATTTCCACAACGTGGTAAGAGGAAGACAGAAGAGGAAGTTTATTGGTGCTGTTGATTCTGACCAGGGTAGAGTTGATTCTGTGGAGGGTGTCAAAGAGGCTGTTAGGAACTTCTTTAAATCCAAATTCTCTGAACCAGAACTGGTCCGTCCCTCTTTGATGGAAGGTTTCTTCAAAAAGCTCTCTGTGCTTGAAGCCGAATCCTTGGAAGTTCCTTTTTCTGAAGAGGAAACTAGAGATGTAGTTTGGAGTTGTGATAGCTCGAAAATCCTGGGCCCAGACGGTTTTAACTTCTTTTTTATGAAGAAATGCTGGTTTTTCTGAAGGATGACATCATGGCTTTCTTGAGAGATTTTCACCAGCATGCCTACCTGCCTAAAGCGATTTCATCTGCTTTTATCACTCTAATTCCTAAGGTCGAAAATCCTATGCACTTGGGGGAATACAAACCCATCTGTTTAGTTGGAGGTCTTTACAAAATTCTGGCGAAAATTATTGCTAACAGATTGAAGAAGGTTATAGGTAACTTGGTCTCTCAATGACAATCGGCTTTTGTTCCAGGCCGTGAATTATTGGAAGGTGTCGTCATTGCAAACGAAATAGTCGACATGGTAACTAGAGATAATAGAGATTGCTTATTTTTCAAGGTGGCTTTGAAAAGGCGTATGATTGTGTAAACTAGAACTTTCTGAGAAATTTGTTTATGGCTATGGGTTTTGGTCGTAAGTGGCGTAGTTGGATGGAGGCCTGTATTTGTAAGTGTTTTCTTTCTATATTGGTGAATGGCAGTCCTACCAAGGATTTTGAGGTCGAACATGGTCTCCGTCAGGGAGATCCCCTATCTCCTTTCATTTTTGTGTTAGTTTCTAAAGGCCTGGCCCAACTCTTGAGTAAAGCTTCCTCTCTCGGTTCTTTCAAAGGTTTTGAAGTTGGACCAGATCTAAGGGTAGATTTAATCCAGTTTGCAGACGATACTCTGATAATTGGAGAAGGGAACTGGAAAAATCTGTGGAGTATCAAAACTGTTTTGAGAAGTTATGAGAAGTTATCAAAACTGGTTTGAAGTCATCGACATTAACTTAAGTCATCACTTCCTTGAAGCGGCTTCGTCTTTCTTAACTTGCAGGATTGATGTCCCTTGTTTTCGCTTTTTGGGTATTCAAATAACCCAAGAAGAATTGGTTCTTGGGATGTTTTGGTGGAAGCTTTCAAAAACAAGTTAGCAAGTTGGAAAGATGTTGGTATTTCTATGGCTGGAAGGGTCACCCTCATCAATTCAAACCTTTCTAGCCTCCCAATCTTCTGGCTATCCTTCTTTCATATGCCGACGGCTGTGTTGAAAAGGATTGACATTATTAGGAAGCGGTTCCTGTGGGGAGGGTGTGATACGAAATCAAAAATTCACTGGGTGAGTTGGGATATAGCTTGCAGCCCAAAGGATAACGGAGGCATGGGTATTTTAGATCTGAATGTGTTCAATTTGTCCCTCCTTACGAAATGGAAATGAAAAATTCTGGATGACAAGCCTGCCCTGTGGAAGGATGTTTTGCGAGGGAGATACGGTTTCATTGATGGTTCTATTTTGGTGAATTCACAAATGCCGAAGCCTTTCTCTTCCTCTGTCTGGTGGAAGGACATCACCAAATTGGACTCTCTTTCTTCTAACACTAGTTTCTCTTTTACAGGTTCAGTTTCTTTCACTTTGGGTGACGGAAAATCGATACCTTTTTGGTCGTCATATTGGTTGCCTGAAACCAACCTGGTTGATAGTTTTCCTGCTCTGTTTAAGAGTAGTAAAAAGAAGGGAAATTCTGTGTTCTCTATGGGCAAGGTCATCAATGGCGATTGGTGTTGGGGTGACTTAGGCATTTCTAATAGCATTGATCCTGATGTTAATATTCAATTGAATCTTTTGCACCAGATTATTCAGCATGCTTCTCCAACCTTAGAGACTAAGGATAAGGCTAACTGGAAATTGGGAGATAATGTGGTCTTTGCCGTTTGGGATGTTTACGCAAATCTGGTGTCCCGTCCAAATCCTCAACTCCTCCCCTCTGACCAGTTATCTGCGTTCAGAAGCTTATGGAATTTAAAAACGCAGCCCAATTTGAAGATGTTTGGATGGAAGCTCTTATGGGATAGATTGCCTACTAAAGAAAATTTGGCGAAACGTGGAATGACTCTTCCCGAGCCCTGTTGTCTTTTTTGCAGATCTGGTATTGAGAATTTGCTTCATCTCTTTTTCTTGTGTCCTCTTGCTTCGCGGGTCTGGAACCATATTGGAGATTGGATAGGCTGCTCTGCTACTTTCACAGGTTGCATTTGGAGATATTTTTTGGCGTGGTTTCAGCATGGTTGAAATCTTGAAGTTTCTAGCAGGTTTGGTTTATGCTGGATAGTGACTTGCTGGACTCTTTGGAAGGCTAGAAACAGTTGTGTTTTTAGGAATGAATCTTTTAATCTTAATGATATCTATTAGGACATAAAGCTGATGTTGTGGAAAAACTTTAAGCTGTCTGATATTGCATCCTCCAACTCTAGTTTCTTGGCTTTCTCTTTAGATCCCTTAGGTCTGTAAGTTAGATTGGAGTTGGTTTGTAATATCAGTCTCTCTGTTGTATTTTGATGGGAGAATACCCCTTGTTTTCAATATATCTTATTGGCTTTAAAAAAAAACTTTCTCTATATTTTTTAGTGGAAACATTTTTAAGGCGGGGTCCCTATAAAAATATTATTTCCTTTCTTTTTGTTTTTTGTGCAAACTAAATAATGGAAAGATCTTGAAATTTAAGCTTTCTTTCCACCCTCTTTCAGTCAATCCAAACATAGAATTACTTCTCACAGTGCGAAGATAAAATAGGATTTAATATAGTTAATGTTAAAAAGAAGTTTTTAGAATGTAACATACTACCTCTGTCCTAAATTATAAGGCTCTTTGCAAAAAATATTTGTCCCAAATTATAAGTCACTTTATAATCCCAATACAAAATTAATAATATTTTTCCTAATATACCCTTAACTATTTATTTCTCTTTATTCTTTTGATTCTATTAATTTCCCTTTCCTTGTAATTAATGAAGGACAATAGTGTAAAATCATACATAATTTCTCTTTCTCATACAACATTGATTACTTTTCTTAAACTGTGTGAAATGCCCAAAACATCTTATAATTTGGGACGGAGGGTGTAATTGATATGAAGCACATGACAACAAAAAAGTAGCTAAGTAGGTACTTTTTGTGGGTTCTAAAAAATTAAAAAGCATTATGAATAGTTTCTGTCAGTCTTTTTCATGATTAGGGAGGTAAATTTGTAAACATAATTTAATAGGATTTGATAGGAATGAATAGAAATAATAGTAAATAATATAGTAACTTTCTCACTTTTGGTCGGTGTCAGTTTTCAATGGATGAAGAATTGCCAACAGATTTCAACCAGTCGAATCCATTGTTAACTGCAAAAAAGAATACGTAGGCCCATTGGTCCGAAATAAACCGACCTAGATGATATTTTTTTAAGCGATTGAACCGGGTTCGATCGGACCTCAGTATTTTTTTCCACCCCTAATCAGTTGATTACATGGTTCACTATTTGATCTTAATGATGTTTAATCCTTTAGAATTGTTGATCTTGCCTTCTTTTGATTATAGATTTCTAACATTTTCAAACTATTTATTTTTCTCCATTTTTGTTCACATCTTCGCTTATTGTTGTGATGCTTTCTTCAATGATTGGATGAAGGTTACCTCGTTTTCAATTATGTATGATGACATCTAGGCCCTTGTACATAATTTTATATACCAAAATAAAAATTTTAAAATAGGGGTCTTGTTGTGAAACGATGTCGTCAATAACAGAACAAATTTATGATATAAAGATTGAGTTTTTTGAAAAATCACAAGAAATCCTATTAGGTTTTACAAAAGAGAAACAAGAAGGAAGAAGAAGAATAAGAATTGTTTAAAACTATTTTACTATTTACTTTCTCAGTATGGGTTCAAAGATTACAAATAAATACCAACAAGTAACCTCTCTCAACAACCTGAAAGAACTAGTCTATTTATAAACTACTAAGCTAACTTAGACTATAAGCTATCTTAACAATTAGGCTTACAAGCAAGGCCCGATTTGACATGCTAACAATCCTAGCATTTTTACTACTGCGTGCTTGAGCATACTTCGACTACAACATACATGACTCCTGTCGAACCTTGAAGCTACTCTTGTCAACACTAGAGTTTGATCCAAATACCACAAATCTCCACCTTGGAACAAAATCTATACTAACAAGGGAACAAACTAGCTTTCATCATACATCTTTATCAACTACATACACTGGAAAAACTTGCTACTTGGCAATGTCTCGGTGATCATATCAGCATCATTATCATCAGTCGAAACCTTCAGCACTTGGACTTCTCCATGGTCGATTATCTCTCTTACAAAGTGCGACCTCACATCGATGTGCTTGGTTCGCTCATGATAGGATGAATTCTTTGACAGGTGTATTGTAATTTGGCTATCACATTTAACAGTGATAACTCGACCTTGAAGTTTCAGCTCCTTAGCAAAACCTGTAAGCCACAATGCTTCTTTCATAACTTCAGTGAGAGAAATATACTCTGCTTCAGTGGTTGATAAGGAAACAACCTTCTGAAGTGTTGCTTTCACTCTAATTGTTGTGCCAAACATAATGAAAACATATCTAGAAATAGATTTTCTAGAATCCATACAACCTGCATAATCAAAGTCGAGAAATCCTTCAATTTCAACTTTTGTATCATTACCATAAGCTCCACCATAAATCATGACTCTGCTCAGAGACCCATTGATGTACCTAAGAATCCACTTTAATACTTACCAGTGCACATTCCCAGGATTAGCCATATACTTGCTTACAAGGCTCACTTCGTACTCTATGTCTAGCCTCGCACAGACCATAACATACACCAAAGATCCTACTATACTAGCATATGGAATGTTATTCATATAAGACCTTTAGACTTCAGTGCTAGGACTTTGAGTCATACTCAACTTGTATTGAGGATTAGTCGGTGTTATAACAAGATTTGAGTTCGAAATACCAAACTTGTCAAGAATCTTCTTCAGGCATGTCTCTTGAGATAAGCATAATCTCGACAGCTTTCTATCTCTCTGGATGTCAATCCCAAGAATTCTGGAGGCAACTCCCAAATCCTTCATGTCGAACTCCTTATCGAGTTCAACCTCCACCTTCATAACATCTTCTACATGTTTGGTTGCTATGAGGATGTCATCCACATAAAGTAACAAAATAACAAGTGAATTTCCAGGTCCAAATCTGAAGTAAACACATTGGTCGAACTGGCTCCTAATGAAACCAATGTGTGCCATGAACTTGTTGAATATTCTATTCTATTGTCGAGGATATTTTTTCATGCCATACAAAGACTTAGTCAGCTTGCACACATAATCTTCCTTTCCCTTTTCTGCATACCCTTCAGGTTGCCTCATCATGGTTGTTTCATCTAGATCACCATACAAGAAGGTTGTCTTCACATTCATCTGTTCAAGTTCTAGGTCGAACTTGGCTACCAAGGCTAGCAACATTTTAATGGATCTATGCTTTACAATATTTGAGAACACATCATTGAATTCAACACCTTCTTTCTGAGTGAACCCCCTAGGAACCAACCATACCTTAAAACGCTTTGACATCACTCCTTCGATTCCTTCCTTAACCTTGAAAATCAACTTACAACTAACTAACCGAACCCCTACAGGTTTCTTGATCAGCTCCCAAGTGTTATTATCATGAAGAGATTTCACCTCATTATCCATGGCTTTCTTCCATTCAGTCCTGTCTCGACTCCTCATATCTTCCTTATAGTCTATAGGTTCTTTTCATATAACCTCACTTGCAGAGACTAAGACATAAGCTTTGAGATCTCCATAACCAAGTCTCTGAGGTGGCTTGATGACTATTCTCGACCCGTCTCTTGCTAGCAGGTAGTAATTATCAGTCTCCTCAGCTTTGACAACTACTTCTACTTCTTCTTTGACTTCACCTGGGTCATGCAATTCAGCATCACTATGCTCCACCTCAACGCAAATCTCTTCCTATTCCATCTCTTCTTCAGAGATATTCAAACTTCGACCAATGTCATCAGTTCTCTTGAAAGCCATCTCAACTTTATTGAAAACTACATATCGACTTGTGATACACCTTTTGTGACCTGGCTCTAGGCACCACAACCTACAAACTTTGACTCCTTTAGGGTATCCAAGGAACATACATTTCAGAGCTCTAGGTTTGACCTTGTATTGCTCAATCTGCAGCATAGGCTAAGCAGCCAAATACTCTAAGTCTGTCGAGGTTAGGTGGATATTTCGACCAAACTTCTTCAAGTGTCTTCATTCCCTAGGCTATCGAGGGACACATATTTATCAGGTATGTTGCAGTTATCACCTTCTTTAATCTTGCACTTATCAACATGCACCTCACCCTTTCCAGAATGGTTCAATTAAACCTTTCAGCCAAACCATTTTGTTGGTTAGTACTTGCAGTAGTTATGTGCCTTGTAATACCAGACGAGACACAATAGCTGTAGAAAGCCTCATTGCAAAATTTAAGACCATTGTTGGTCCTTAACCTCTTGACCTTCTTGCCAGTTTGGTTTTTGACCAGAGTCTTCCAAAATTTGAATTTTAAAAAAGTTCCATCCTTAGTCTTCTGGATGAATACCCATAACTTTATGGAGTAATCATCAACTATGGATAGAAAATACTTTGCACCTGAGTGTGAAGGATTCCTTGCAGGTCCCCAAAGACCAACATGAATGTAATCAAGGGATCCATGTGTTCTTTGTTTACCTTTGTTAAACTTTATTCTACAGGTTTTACCAAATACACATGGTTCACAAAACTTGAATTTTTCGACCTTGTCACCACACAACAAATTTTGTTTCGACAATTCGACCAGACCTATTTCACTGACATGGCCAAGTCTCTTGTGCCATAGCTCAGTCTTCGAGATAGGTTTCGCGGATGCCACATCTGCTGAACCACTTACAACCCCAACCTCAAGGGTATACAAGCCTTGTTTCTTCACGTATCTCAAGATTTCCTTCGACTCTTTCATTACCCTTAGGATACTTTACTCTCCTTTAAAAATATATCCTTTCTTATCGACTCACAAAATACCCTCAAAATCATCAGTTTACCTCAAAACCCATAAACCCTCATAAACCTCAAAATCACCAAATCCACTTCATTCAATCGAATCCTATAATGAAAACAATGAAAGGCAATTACTCCCCATACCTTAGATTGTCGATCCGATGAGTTCTTCTTGAGCCTTTGGAAAACTTCACGAAAATCCTCGCCTTCTCCCTTTTTCCTTAGAGCTCTGCACTTTCTCCTTATTTTTACGATCTCCACAAATGAATCTTAATTCTCCTCAATTCCTCCTTTTTGGTTAATTTAACTCTTGGGCCTCAAATATGGGCTTTCTCCATAATACCCTCACTAATTCTCTCCAATGTCCATCTTACCCTTAATTCCTCTAATATTATTTTAAATTAATAATAATACTAATATATCCATATTACATACTATTATTTAATTAAAATAACCAAAACTTCATAAAAACACCGACATCGACGCAATCCGACAAAAATCATAGAAAACCACGAATATAATATTTAAATAAATTAAATAAATATTCTTACGATAATCGGGATGTTACATGACTTCTAATGATAAAGACATCATTGGGTAGTGATATGTTAGCGTGGGTGCTTTTTGTAAGCCTGAGGTTGTTTACATAAAACTATACTACTGATAGTGATTTCTTCTTCCTGGATTGGTATCCCCCAGATGTAGGTGAGTTGCACCGAACTGGGTCATCATATTCTGTGTTGTTTATCATTCTGCTATCTTCAGTTCAGTCTTGATTAACATGTTAAATCAGATGTCATAACATCTGTGATTTTGCAGTTCTGATATTCAAGGTATCAGTCTGCTGTTGTGCCTCTGTGTTTAAAGGTTTATGCAGAACAATGTCTTGACATGTACTAGGACATCTGCTGTCTGCATTGCCAGAATTTCAGTCTAAGTGTGTAGCTAAACCCCATCACTTTACTTTTTAGCTATTTTCAATAAAGCAATTGTATTTCTTCTAGCAAAACTTTCGTAATCCCACCATTGATCCTAAATATTCTCTTATTTCAGTTTCACCAAGTAACCTAAATACGTACAAACCAGATAGCACTGAACCATTCTCTGTGTACTTTTCCCATATCAATTAAGCCTCCAATTTGCAAAAAAATGCACCAGAGCTGAATTATGCAAAGCTAGAGAAATTTTGATCCACATTAGGACTTCGCTCCATGCCACCGATGATAACAGACAATCGAAGAAAATGTGAGATATGTTTTCCTCAATTTCGCATCCTAACAGAAATGAAATTTGAGATTCAACCAAGATGCATCTTTTTACTAAGTTACCTCTTGTCAGAATTTGTTTTGCCATAATCTCCAAACCAACACCGATACCTTTAAAGGATCGAGCTTACACCATGACGCCGAAATAGATCTAGATCCGACCCCAATATTATTTACTAAATACTCGGTAAGCTTTGAATAACCATATTTAACTACATAAATACTTTGGGACCAGATCCATGTATCTTTCATGTTCTTTTTCAACAATACTCGTCTACCCTTCTGACCCTATCTCTAATTTCCCCCACTCTAATTCTCTTCACTTCTCCTAATGTTACACTCCCTATAATAAACCCATTTGTCTGATCACCCACCATAAGAACCACATATTCAATAAAAATGTCTTTATTTTTATCCAAAATATACAAGCTCGGGTATAAGTTCTTTATCGAGCTCCCTTCCAACCATGGATCCTTCCAGAGCATAGTTTCCATTTGTCCCCTACAAATCTAGATAAGTTATTTTCAAACCAATCCAAATAAATTCCCCATAACCCATTCTCTATTTTTTGAAAATTTGTCCACTACAACAAACCTTGGCTCCCTTCTCAATTTAAACGACCCTCAAAATCTCCATCTTTGATTTCCAACACTTTAACCCATAAAATATTCTTTTCATTCAGGATTCTCCATTTCCACTAACCTAACAAATCTAGGTTAAATTCCTTTGATTTTTTTAACGCAGCCCACTCGTTTCCTTCTCTCTACACACCTTATCCCAATGAACCCAATTGACTTTCTTATTTTCCGTTCCTCCAACCCAATTTTTTTAAAGAGACTCAAGTTTGGAGATTATACTTGATGGAACCTTGAAGAAATAGAAGATAAACATGTAAGGTGTACATGAAAGACTTCAAGAGGGAAATAAGACCATCGATTGAGTGATGTCTATTGTTCTAATTTGACAACTTATTCCTGAGTACATCTTTAAGCACTAACGATGTCTCATTTAGCCAGGATTAATGGATGTTGATCTAAACCATGTGACTTTTTTTATGAAAAATCACTTTCAACCCGGACACCAATTCAAAAAGATGCAGGCTAGCATTGATAGCCCAAAATTCTTCCAAATTTTATTTTCCACTATTAACCTATCGTATGTATACTGATATGGGATACACACATTCCCGAACTAGAATCCATCAAAAAGATTCAACTTAACACTTTTAGTCATCATCAAATTTAGACTTTCTGCTGCTAATATGAGTAGGAAAGGTGATAGGGGATCCCCTTGCCTCAATCCTCTACGCATCTCAAACTCTTTTATTGGGTTATTGTTCACTAATACGAATATGAACGTTGAACACATACATTCTAAAGTCCAACCCTCCATTTTTTGTAGAGGAGGGAGAAATAGAGTACGAGGACGTGTAAGGAAGTAGGAGTGAGGATTAATGCGATGTGACCTTTAGACAGAGAGGTGTAAGACTCATATTCAATAAAATAATTTTTTTTTACATAAACTTAAAAAATATTACCAAAAATTCTAAACGTTTCATTTTATACCAGAAATTTCAACTAAAATGAAATTTTCGGTAGTCCATATTCAATAAAAGGAAAAAAATTGAATGCTACTAGAAATTTTGAAATTTCCGATAGTGTACCAAAAATTTCGAAATTTATGGTAGTGTATTAGAAATTTCGAAATTTCTGGCAGTGTACTAGAAATTTCGAAATTGACAATAGTGTAAAAAAAAATCAAAAGTTTTGAATTTTTTTTAAATTCCTGTATTCTTCACATTTTTTTTGGAAATATTCATTTTTTATCAGAAATTTTGGAATTTCTGATAAAAAAATGGAAAATTCAAAATTTTCCGGTAAAAATAAGTAAATTGAAAAAAAATTCGATTTTAAAAAAAGAATATAATGATAAAAGTGATTTAAATGGAGAGTGTTAGATACAAATGAACAAGGACAAGTTAAATGCTGAGAAAAAAACATAGTCACTTTAACGTAAAGGCATAATAACCCGACCCAATATTTAGGATAAAGCTATGAGAGACCGGGTGACCATACAATTTAGTACCCAACAAATATAAAGAATATAAATTTTCCATTTCAATCAAACCAAATAAAACTAGTAAACATGGCTATTAGATAGCATTATGCAATACCATTTAATGACCTCAAAATCAAACTTGAATGTGACTGTAGTAAATTTATAGAAAGAGACAGCATATACATTACATATAGAAGAATGGTTTACACGCCGCAACTTAAAATTCCAATTGATGTATAACTCATGGAATATTTGGCTGCTGCGATGAAACCATAATAGCATAACAATAATTAAAGAGAGAAAAAGATTAATCCATTCTTCCCAATAGATCAAATTGTCGGGCTCATGATGTGAGGAACAAATCATAATTTACTAAAAGAAGTTGGTGATAACAAATTCATTTTCATCAAATCAGGTGTCATTACTTCTTCCTCCTGATCAGAATTATTTCCAAAATATTCAGCTTAAAAGTACTGGTACCAGTTGTTAGAAGGAACATTGTCAACATTAGCAGTGGTTCTAGTACTATCGTCTGTGCTTTGAAGAAGATTATGATGGTAAGACTGTGGAGGCATGAACTGAGGTACACAAGTAAGTTGTTGAACACGTTGTTTGAAGTTTATAAGATTCACTTTGTATACTTTGAGAGGTGTTGGTACAACTAGTGATTTCTTCCATGTCTTTGCTGGTGACTTTCTTACTGAGTGAAGCCAAGAATATTTGGATTGAAAAGGGTATTGATCATGTTTCATTAATTCATTTGGTATTTTAGTGTTTTGGGACATGGATGAAGATTTATTAGATGAAGAATACGAACTAGAATAGGACTCCATTTAGTTTCTGTTTTCTAATAAAAATAAGATGTTATACTTATCAGTAATTATAGGTGCGTTTCAAAATAAAATTATTGCCATTTACTTACCTCGCCGAACCATATATGGCGAGCAACATGATGCTCATACTTTACCAAAAGAAACGTATCATACAACCTTCATGGAAACCCTAACGGCTGTGGAGCAGATGCAGAACCACCTGTATGCTCTTCCTTGCAAACCATGGGCTCTCGAGAACCTCGTCCTAAGCCTACATGTACCGGGATCCGGCCGTCACATCCATGGGTTTGTGCCACTGGAAAAACACATTAAGAAAATTTAAAAAATTCAAACCGAAAATCTTCATCAAAGAGTTTCAGTGGCTAAAAATTGCACCAAACTGAAAAATTATGCTGAAAGATATACGATACTATTTTTCACTTCATCAGATAACTTTATTGAAGTTTTTCGATGGCTTTCAAGGACTAGATAACTTTTTTTAAAACTTCTGATGGGTTTCAAGGACCATATAACTCACTTGAATGATTTTCGATTTCATGAATGTGGATCAGATAACTAAGTTAAAGTGTTCCAGTATGTGAAATTTTTTCCTAGGCTCAGAGAACTTAAAAAAGAGAATGAGGGAAAAAGGAAAAAACTTGGAACAACTACTCAAATAGGGGCATTTTGGTCAAAATAATATCATATAGGAGTAGGAGGATAAATGTTGGGGTATAGGGTAAAATCTTAATTTCTTATGTGGCTTAAATCTCAAATGCTTGACCCAAGTATTATTTGAGTTAGGCTCTTAAGGCCTATACCATTATACAAGCACTATATACTCTTAAAATTTTTAAAAAGTAGCCGTTCTAAAGTTCTTAATGTTTAAAAAATAGTTTTTATTTTTAAGGTAGAAACATGTTCCTGATATGAGGTCTTTGTATGGATGGAGTACCTTTGTACCATTGTGGTACCTCATGCCCATAGACTTACAGCTTATGGTTGAGGTACAAGTCTAAGATTCTTTTATGAGTAGGTCAATCATTTTACATGTCGTATTTATTCATGCATCAACATGTGTGTTGGTTCTTTATGTTCACGTCGCATGACACCATGGATGTGACAATTGCTTTTTCCATATTTCTTCGGTGCAAGATCAATTGTAGGGGTGGACAAACAGACGGGTTCAGTCGGATTCTGGTCCAAAACCCCAATTCGATCTAATCCATGGGTATTATATGGAGAATCAATTTCTTCCTTTTGAATTATAGTTTGGCCAGGTTGTGGTTTTTTGGTTTTCACGGATTATGCTGTTGAGATAGTTTGGATTTGTCGCAAATTAAATACATACTTGCAGTAAAATAATATAAAGAATCAAACTTAATAAAACTCTTACATAAAATATAAAATACACTGTAAATCTATACAGATGAAGTTGTTCTTGATTTTTCAAAACAAAATCCTGCTAACTTCAACTTTTCAACTTATTTCACAAAATAAAAGAAAAAAGAAGGATGCTTCAATGGTTGTTTAGTTGTAGTGTTCATGGAAATGAAAGATAAATAAGACAAGTGTTTAGTTGTAGTGAATTCAATAAATAAAAAGAAATCAAAGACACTTAGGCTTTATTTGGATGCGAAGAGAAAGAAGAAGGAAAGAAAGTAAGTGAAAAGAATGTTGAAGGATTGAAAATGAATGGAAAGTAAGATGATTTTTAAGTTGTTTGGTAGGAGTGAAAGTGAGTAGAAAGTGGAAGGAAAGAAAGATATTTATATTAAAATAACATAATTACCCATGGATGAAACATGAGACTTAGGTCTTTTTTCCCTTTTCCACTTTATCATTTTAAGTCTTCTCTTTACAACTCGCTTTTGATAAGATTTCAAAAAACCTCCGAATAGTTATTGTTCATGTGATTTTCAGTAAATATATAATTTGTTGGTAAAGGCCATTAGTAACGAAAGGTTCCAAGGAACATGGAAGAAGGTTCAAAGGAGAGTGTTGCGGTGAAAATCGGATAACAAGATATTAATTGACTTGCATCATTTTCTTTTACAACCGACTTTGATTTATCCAAAGGAAAGGTTCAAGATCGTTAGAAAAACCTAAAGGGGGGAGATCTAAAGTTCGGGGGTTGGTTACGCCTAGGGAAGGTATTAGCACCCTAAACGTCTGTAGTACTCTACGGGAACCTCTTATTTGTGTTTATGTTAAGTTATGTTTGCTTGCTAAGGTAAATCTGTACTAAGACTAAGGACCCAAGTATGTACACTAAGTTTGCTCGCCAAGACGTCGCATCTTGTGCCTACGTATCTGACTAAAGAATCAGAGCAACCGTAGTTCACCGGATGGGGTAAAAGGGGAAAGAGATTAATGGCTATCTCTTGAAAAGATTGTGAAAGTTTAAAAGTTTGTGAATGAGAGGAGATTAATGGCTATCTCTTATGTAGGTTAAAGGAGGGTTTAATGGTTATAAGGGATTAATGGCTATCTCTTAGGAAGGCTAGTTTTAAAAGGGTAATGAATGGTTACCTATGACTATGGGTCAAAGAAGGGTAATGAGCTTTCTATGATCTTGAAATCAATAGAAAAACTTTTCCTTTGGAAGGAAGGGGGAAATAACATCTTATAAATAAGAGTTATAGAAGAGTTGAAATATATGTAATATGTAGGAATTCAATAAAACAGTAAACAAATAATCATGGAATGTACAAAAAAAATGACCATAGCAACAGTGAGTGATCAGAAGTGAACATAAATGTGGACATAGCAAGTGGTAAGCAAGTGATCATAAAGTGTAGCATAAATATAAACATAGCAAATAGTGAGCATTTATCCATAAGTATAGACAGTGAGTGTAAGTGGTCATGCAATGAACATATAAGGCAGAGAATGTATTCACAATTGGAAACAGGGCATTTGAAAAACAAGTTGTTCATTAACAGATAGCAAAACAACACAAACTTGCATGGCAAGATTTATGTGAGGTCAGGAACAGAACTTCATAAGTCAAAGACATTCATAGAAGAATCAAACAATAGTTACACAAGCACGACAACCATAGCATGGAAAGCAAACAGAAACAGAAGAGTCTACTCATGTGATTTCAAACAGAAAGCAAACACATTTTCATGGCAAGGGTTTCATGAATCACAGCATAGTTAAAGAAAACAGTAACACATTTTAGAAACAGTGAGCACATGATCATGTCAAGCATAGCAGCAAATGTATTCTAACAGTTTGAGAACAAGGCAACGGAATCATGGAACATAGCAAACAGAAGCCATAAAGTAGACATCATTCATGGTAAAGCTCATGCAGTAATTTCAAACATTTATCGTAGCATGCTCAAGGAAATGTATTTGATATTCAGGAACACGATTTAACATTCAAGAACACAATTGATAAGAAATAAGAAATAAGAAACAAAATTTATATTGTTTTGAAATTATTAAAAAAAAGAAATGGAAAATAAAGATGGAAAAAAACAACAAAATAAAAAGATGTGGTGGCCACAGGAAGGGTGGCTTGCGCTACCTTATTTTGAAGAGGGGTGGCTTGTGCCACATGATGGGGATGTGCCTGGCGCCATGATGTGCATGGCTGGCGCCATGGTGCTTTTCATTATTTTGTGTGAGTGTGTGATTAAATATTATTAAATCTAAGTGAGTGGTGATTATTATATTTAATAAAACTATGTGGCGGGAGCCACCAAAACAGATGTGGCGAACGCCACCTAGTCTCATGAATTTCATTTCTTTTTATGAACACGAACAAAATCCAGACGAACCGAATCATGATTAAATCAACACAAAAATGGAATCCAACATGATGATTACTCACAGCAATACAATAATCAAGCAGAAATATGATAGCATGATATTCAGACATGAAGCAAAACAACCATAAAACCAGACAGTAGTGGAATGGAAATGATAACAGCGTATTACACAATCAACATGCATAAAAAAATAGAAAGAGATAAGGTGATACCTAGTGGAGCAAGTCCACTGCTTCTTCACAAGCACAGGTTTCTGGAAGTGGTGGATGAGCTTTTCCTCCTTCCCAGATCAACTGCTACTAAGCTTTCCCAGAAAAACCAAGTCACTGATGGTTAGGATGTGGTGGTTTGATGGCTTGTTGTGTTTAGAAAAATGATAAGTTCTTTGCAAGTTTTGAGGGTTACTTGCAGAACTGAGGAAGGGAGGATTGGAGAGAGTTTAGAGGGTTTTCTTGCTTGGTGTCTTTTTGGTTGTGTTTCTGTGTGTTTACAGAAGGAAGGGAAAGTGATGAATTTCTTGCAAGTTTGAGGATTACTTGCAAGATTATGAGAGGGAGAAGTAGAGAGAAATTCTTGGTAATTTCTGGTCTCCTGAACAAAGGAAAAACGACATCCTTTTATAGGCCAAGCAAATGGATCCGGGTGTTGTAAATACAGTGGATAATTAGTTTGTCCATAGGATAAGAATTAGGGTTTGTGTATCAACATCCTCAACCGTTGATCTTGGTCAATCACCATGCAGGATAAGTGCAGCGGAGGAGGTGGTGGTACAGTCTGTGATTTTCATTTTTCAAGGGTTATTCCAAAACCACCTTTTAAAATGCCATGAGAGAGAAATCCAAAAAGGAGCAATAATTTGAATTTTGAGTACGACCTCTCTGCTCATGCATGCAGGATTCTTATGTTGGACCACCTCGTTTCACCAATCCACTATGGTATCTCAGTATCCTTTTGGCCTCAACAGGAATGGATGAGCTCAAATAAGTAACAATTACGAAACTTGTTTTCGAAGCAAAGCATCTTCAGATTTTCCAAATGGCACAAGAATTATCTAGATGCATGGGGCCTTGTTGCAATACGGGAGCAAAACTTTGAATGTTGGCCTTTGATCCAAATGACATATTTTGGGCCCATTAGAAATTTAAGACAAACCATATGTCCATGAGCAAAAAAGAAATGTCATGGAAACACTTAGGATTGCAAAATTAAACTCTCCCATGGCACCACTTTAATATGTTACACCTTGATGAATATTTATCTCCATGAAAAATTATTGCACTTGAGGGAAAAAAATCTTTAAGGCTCAAAAATGGATTCCAAGGATGTTTCTTATCACATGGCATAATTTCTCAAGATTTGGGATCACACTTTGCTTGACATGAAAGGCAATGGTTGACTTGTCTTGGTGAAACATTTGATTTCTGGTTGAAAGTCTTCTTGGATGCATGTAGATTCAAATGGTTGCATTTGGCCAAAAGATGTCTTAGGGAGACCTTGCCGTCTTTATGTAAACCCTACCTTCCACAATGAAAAGAAACAACTAGTAACAAGAAAAGGTTAGTTAATAATGCACACATGATTGAGGTCTAAATGCGGATGCAAGAAAAATATGACATCTAAGGGGTAAAATTTGGGGTACAACAGTTGCCCCTATTTAAATAGCTTCACCGGATGGCACGAGGAATGGAAATCCTCGGGACGCCGCGGTGGAAGATATTTAAATATAGCAAACCGAAAATTTTGCCCTTAGATACAAAGACGTGCAATGCTGCTAATATGATGATATGATGCCAAGCAAGATGCAAAAATGCAGACAAAACTGGGCGCCAAAGAAGAGCAGCCAAACACATGTGAGCAATACTGGGGAAGGATAAGGTTAGCCTCCACAAGAAAGGCTCACTGGGGAAATGAAAGAAACACTCTTTACTGGGCATGGAACCAGAAAGAAAACAATGATCTCCACTGGGGATCAGTTTGAAACAAAAGGATAGACACTCGCTAAAAGATTTTATGGGGATTCCTTATACTGAAGAGTTCAAACGGGATCTTCAAGAAAAACCAGAAAAGATAGAGAAAGACACATCGAAAAAACATCAGATGGCAGAAGAAACCAGTCATCCGATAATGGCTTTGAATGAAAGATAAGACTCACAATATCTAATAATAGCTTTAGATGAATGTGAACAAAGACTGCATTCAAGAATGGCATTGAATACAAAGAAACCAGTTATCCAATAATGGCTTTGAACAAAAGGTATAAATCACAATATCTAATAACGGCTTTGAATGAAAGGTACAAATCACAATATCTAATAACGACTTTAGATAAAGTGAACAAAGACTCGATCTGAAAAAAACATCAGAAGGAGAGACACATCCGGATAGGCATCGGATGGTAGAGAAACCGGACATCCAATAACGACTTTGAATGAAAGGTACAAATCACAATATCTAATAACGGCTTTAGATAAAGTGAACAAAGACTCGATCTGAAAAAACATCAGAAGGAGAGACACATCCGGATAGGCATCGGATGGTAGAGAAATCAAACATCCAATAACGGCTTTGAATGAAAGGTACAAATCACAAATATCTAATAACGGCTTTAGATAAAGTGAACAAAGACTCGATTTGAAAAACATCAGAAGGAGAGACACATCCGGATAGGCATCGGATGGTAGAGAAATCAGACATCCAATAACGGCTTTGAATGAAAGGTACAAATCACAAATATCTAATAACGGATTTAGATAAAGTGAACAAAGACTCGATCTGAAAAACATCAGAAGGAGAGACACATCCGGATAGGCATCGGATGGTAGAGAAATCGGACATCCAATAACGGCTTTGAATGAAAGGTACAAATCACAAATATCTAATAAGGGCTTTAGATAAAGTGAACAAAGACTCGATCTGAAAAACATCAGAAGGAGAGACACATCCGGATAGGCATCGGATGGTAGAGAAATCGGACATCCAATAACGGCTTTGAATGAAAGGTATAAATCACAAATATCTAATAACGGCTTTAGATAAAGTGAACAAATACTCGATCTGAAAAACATCAGAAGGAGAGACACATCCGGATAGGCATCGGATGGTAGAGAAATCGGACATCCAATAACGACTTTGAATGAAAGGTACAAATCACAAATATCTAATAACGGCTTTAGATAAAGTGAACAAAGACTCGATCTGAAAAACATCAGAAGGAGAGACACATCCAGATAGGCATCGGATGGTAGAGAAACCGGACATCCAATAACGGCTTTGAATGAAAGGTACAAATCACAAATATCTAATAACGGCTTTAGATAAAGTGAACAAAGACTCGATCTGAAAAACATCAGAAGGAGAGACACATCCGGATAGGCATCAGATGGTAGAGAAACCAGACATCCAATAACGGCTTTGAATGAAAGGTACAAATCACAAATATCTAATAACGGCTTTAGATAAAGTGAACAAAGACTCGATCTGAAAAACATCATAAGGAGAGACACATCCGGATAGACATCGGATTATAGTGAGAAAGGAATCCAAGAATGGCACTGAATGCAAAGGAGAAAACTCATCCAGGAATGACACTGAATGGACAAATAAAACTTTTAGGAATGACACTAAATGGAAAGGATAGGTAACGTTTTGGTAAGGTAAGATGTGGACAACGACACGACCTCGAGAGAAATGCAAATGAGGATGAAACACTCATGATATGCATATGTATATGAATTATGCAGATGATATATGATCAAATTCAAATGCAGATGTCGATGCTGACGACACAACACGACTCTTGGGAAGACAAGATTGGAAGACTGATTCCTCAACACGGAGGTCACTGCCATTCTGCTTGGGGACTAGAGATGTTATTGCTGGATACGTCTCTATCCAAATTGATGGTCCTTGTAGGAATGATGAAGAGCTGTTTGAGAATTCTTCAAGTAAACTGCCCCAGATTAGCTGGTTGTTGTAGATGAGCTGATCATTGCTTCAGTTTGTGTGAGTCTGGAAATGACCGTTTCATGGTTCTCTTAGAAAGCTTGCCCCGGTCTGAGTCTTGAAGGATGATTGTTTTTGTTGTATACCGGGAAAGCTTGCCCTGGTCTGAGTCTTGAAAAATCTTCTGTATAAACCAATTCTAAGAAGTCGCCATTAAACCACAAATCTTGAACTGATTTTCAACAGGATATGGAAGGAACTTGCCCCTGATTGGATCACCGACCAAGTTTCTCAAATGTTTGAAAATTCTTTAAGAAGAAAGCTAGTTTGCAAACAAAAGTATTTGTACAAACATGGTAAATGAAAAGTTCATGCAACTTTTAAAATCAAAATTATTTTGAAAGAGGTGCAAAGTATATGGGATACTGGTCATAACACGGTGGTTCAAGACATTAAAGTGAAAAGTTTAAGCAAAGGGTGTAATGCCCAAAATAGATGATCTGCAAAGATCTTTTGGAGTCAGTTTACGCAACCTTGCTGTAGTATGCTTTCAAAATGACCTCGCTTTAATTAGGTCTTTCGAGGGTTATAACGTGGCTTGGTTCACGATTTAAGAAACAAAGGATAAAGGATCAAAGTTTATTTGTGACCCACCCAATCTACGTGATGAACTTCAGTCCTATGCTCAATTAACTCAGACTCTGTACTCAAATTCCCAAGGGTTGGAAATTGCACTGATGATAGTAATGATGATGGTTCCAACTTCAATGGACTTTGAGATGACAGTCACTGCTTCCTTACAACTTTTGGTTGTCATACGAGTTTGTCTTTGAGGATTTTGGTAACTTCTTGAATGATTTTTATTATCCCTAACTTTTGCCTGAACTGTGTCGTTTGAGCTTACAGCCAGCGGGATGCCCCAATTTTTGCTTAAGTCTCCTTTATAGGTTTTGACTTAGCGGGCTTTTGTTTTGATTTTTTTCTCTTTTTTTATTTTTTTTTATTTTTTTATTTAGTGACCGCCTGGCTTAAGGATTACAGTGAACCATCATTGGCATTTGACTTGAAAGACATCTTCGACACTTGCTTGTTGTGTGCGAAGGAACATTTGTGAACTTTGTTGAAAGACGTCTTGAATGAAACTCTTGTATTTGAATGCACAATCAAGTTAACTGAGAACTACCCTGCCCCAGGTTAAGATTGCGAGTTTTTATTTGTAAAGAAAAGAAACTCCTACTTCAAGGCTCAAAGGGGTTAAAGAGGGGTTATCTTCCTTATTTCTCCAGTGTTTGGGAGTTGAAACAATGCCTTACATCGTCAGCAAAGTTTTGATTTGAAAGCATACCAACAACAATTATGGGTATAACGTTTTCATCATCCTCCTTCCAATCTTTGCATGATCAAAAGGAAAGTGGACAAAATTTTTTTTATTTTGTTTTTCATGAAAGAGGAAGCAATAAGAAATAAATAGTGCACAAATGAATTGAATCAAAAATTGCAATGCTCATTTCATTAAACTTGAAGGTACAAACATAATTTGAAAGCAAACAGCTATTACAAAATAAGGAAAGTGCAAACAACAAGAAACAAAGGCCTAGTGACTAATCAATACAAGGATGAGCTGTCCTGTCTGAAACACTGGCTTTTAGGAGGATAGCATGCTGAAGTCGACTGAAGCTTCACTTGGCGTGCCCTGGCAGAGGATTGCTCTGAACATTGGGATTGTCCTTAAAGGAGAGGATTTTGCTCCTCATCAGCTCTTGCACTCTAGCCTTCAATGCAAAGCAACTTTCCAAGTTATGGCCCGTACCACCTTGATGGTATTCACAATGAAGACCAGTCCTATAGCCGGCTGGAAGAGGATTTGGAGGAGGAAGCAAAGGCCTTGTGGTAACCAAACCTTGTTCAACCAAACCAGGATAAAGTTCAGTGTAAGTCATGGGAATAGGATCAAATTGACCCCTATTACGATACCGGCTCTGTCCTGCAGCCGGACGTTGGGGAGCTTGAGCTGGTCGTGGAGCAGCAACCACAGGAGTAACAGCAGCAATAGTAGGGTGAACAACATATTGAGGTTGAGGACGAGGCCTTCTCACTTCAACCATTATAGCATTAGTCTGATCTTCCTTCTTCTTCTGAAAGTTCCCGTAGGATTTCTTCACAACATTAGAAGATTCAGCAACCTTTGACACTTTTCCTTTCTTAAAACCTTCCTCTAATCTTTGGCCGATAGTAACCAAATCAGTGAAATTGGAGGAAATACTTCCAACCATTTTCTCCCAATAGAATGGGGACAGGGTATCCATGAACATTCTGGTTAACTCTTTCTCAGCCAAAGGAGGTTCAACCTGGGAAGCCAACTCTCTCCAGCGCTGAGCATACTCCTTGAAAGACTCTTTATCATTCTGAGACATGTTTTGCAGTTGACGGCGATCAGGAGCCATGTCGAGGTTATACTTGTATTGCTTCATGAAGGCATTAGTGAGGTCTTGAAAGCTATGGATAGAGTTTTGCTCGAGACCCATGTACCATTTAAGTGATGCCCCACTCAAGCTATCCTGAAAACAATGGATAAGCAGCTTCTGATTTTTGGCATGAGCAGTCATCCTGCGAAGATACATGACCAAATGAGCTCTTGGGCAAGAGTGACCTTTGTACTTCCCAAAATCTGGAGTTGTGAACTTGGGAGGTATAACAAGGTCTGATACTAAACACAGGTTGTCTGCATCCACATTAAAGAAATCAGTACCCTCAACGGCTTTGAGTCTCTTCTCTATGCTCTGAAACTGCTCTCGGACAACTTCAGGTTCAACAAAGTCTTCATGGTCTTCACCTTGAGCACTGGCAGCATTGTACTCATAGTGGGGGTCTTCAAAAGGAGCTCGAGTTGTCTGAACTATAGGTTGAGGCTCGGTAAAAATAGGAGCTTGAAACACTGGCCTAGCAGCTTGACCAATCATAGCATTAGATGCAAGAGGCGGAGAATAGTTGTGTGGCAAACCAAACTCTGGCCAAGTTGAAAGTGGCACTTGAACCGGTGGAGGATCAGCACTTGAAACTTCTTGGATGACTGTCCTATGGGGAGGCTCTCCTCTAGCAAGCAAAACTTGAAGCATCTCAGTGAGTTTGGTCATACTTGATTTGAGGTCATCGATCTCCATTCGGACCTCAACATTATGTACCTCTTGCTCCGACATCCTTCATCTGTAGTTAGCTCTAGTCCGGTATCGGTGTCGAGGAATCAGCTTGACGACCCAAAGACGACTATGGAAGATAGAGACAACTGGAGATGAGTAACTGGACAGACAGACGCATGCAATGAATCATGCAAATGATATGCAATGCGATGCAAACAGGATGCAAAAACACATGCAACAGGATCAAGGGTTTGAGATCACAGCATGGAGTCTGGGTAAAGAACCAACCACAGGATGTGTACTAGGGTTTATCAGTTGTAGAACATGGTTCTAAAAGTTCCCAGAGTCTACGTAAATCCTTCGGATATTATCGGCCCATGTGACTACTAACACGGGTTAACAATATTCTCAAGATAAACTCGTCTGAGTGTAGTATCGCATGACAACTACTCGGGACTGGCTCCCTCATAGTCACCGCACTACGCTATAAAGGCCAAGTGGGGTGAAGGTAACTACGGTCCTCAGAATCCCTGGCTCCCATTTGAAAAAGTAATATCAATGTGACTGCTCACATTAGACATCAATAATCCCAAAGGGCCTCATCTGAGTGTGGTCATCATATGCCATAAATTGTTGGTACTATTGCCAACAATCGACTATTGATTACACCACGATCCTATAATATGTGCTCTCAAGTCCGGGTTAGGACTTATCTCACCACTCAATAGTACCATGCCCACAAGAGATCTCAAACAAAGCATATATACAAGGGATATGTACAAATATAGCAAACAAGCATGAATAACATAAGCAAGAACAAGGTGGGCTTAACCCTCGGAATTGATCCCCAGTGAAGTCGCCATTTCTGTTGCGGTGAAAATCGGATAACAAGATATTAATTGACTTGCATCATTTTCTTTTACAACCGACTTTGATTTATCCAAAGGAAAGGTTCAAGATCGTTAGAAAAACCTAAAGGGGGGAGATCTAAAGTTCGGGGGTTGGTTACGCCTAGGGAAGGTATTAGCACCCTAAACGTCCGTAGTACTCTACGGGAACCTCTTATTTGTGTTTATGTTAAGTTATGTTTGCTTGCTAAGGTAAATTTGTACTAAGACTAAGGACCTAAGTATGTACACTAAGTTTGCTCGCCAAGACGTCGCATCTTGTGCCTACGTATCTGACTAAAGAATCAGAGCAACCGTAGTTCACCGGATGAGGTAAAAGGGGAAAGAGATTAATGGCTATCTCTTGAAAAGATTGTGAAAGTTTAAAAGTTGGTGAATGAGAGGATATTAATGGCTATCTCTTATGTAGATTAAAGGAGGGTTTAAAGGTTATAAGGGATTAATGGCTATCTCTTAGGAAGGCTAGTTTTAAAAGGGTAATGAATGGTTACCTATGACTATGGGTCAAAGAAGGGTAATGAGCTTTCTATGATCTTGAAATCAATAGAAAAACTTTTCCTTTGGAAGGAAGGGGGAAATAACATCTTATAAATAAGAGTTATAGAAGAGTTGAAATATATGTAATATGTAGGAATTCAATAAAACAGTAAACAAATAATCATGGAATGTACAAAAAAAAATGACCATAGCAACAGTGAGTGATCAGAAGTGAACATAAATGTGGACATAGCAAGTGGTAAGCAAGTGATCATAAAGTGTAGCATAAATATAAACATAGCAAATAGTGAGCATTTATCCATAAGTATAGACAGTGAGTGTAAGTGGTCATGCAATGAACATATAAGGCAGAGAATGTATTCACAATTGGAAACAGGGCATTTGAAAAACAAGTTGTTCATTAACAGATAGCAAAGCAACACAAACTTGCATGGCAAGATTTATGTGAGGTCAGGAACAGAACTTCATAAGTCAAAGACATTCATAGAAGAATCAAACAATAGTTACACAAGCACGACAACCATAGCATGGAAAGCAAACAGAAACAGAAGAGTCTACTCATGTGATTTCAAACAGAAAGCAAACACATTTTCATGGCAAGGGTTTCATGAATCACAGCATAGTTAAAGAAAACAGTAACACATTTTAGAAACAGTGAGCACATGATCATGTCAAGCATAGCAGCAAATGTATTCTAACAGTTTGAGAACAAGGCAACGAAATCATGTAACATAGCAAACAGAAGCCATAAATTAGACATCATTCATGGTAAAGCTCATGCAGTAATTTCAAACATTTATCGTAGCATGCTCAAGGAAATGTATTTGATATTCAGGAACACGATTTAACATTCAAGAACACAATTGATAAGAAATAAGAAATAAGAAACAAAATTTATATTGTTTTGAAATTATTAAAAAAAAGAAATGGAAAATAAAGATGGAAAAAAACAACAAAATAAAAAGATGTGGTGGCCACAGGAAGGGTGGCTTGCGCCACCTTATTTTGAAGAGGGGTGGCTTGCGCCACATGATGGGGATGTGCCTGGCGCCATGATGTGCATGGCTGGCGCCATGGTGCTTTTCATTATTTTTTTTTTATTATTTTGTGTGAGTGTGTGATTAAATATTATTAAAGCTAAGTGAGTGGTGATTATTATATTTAATAAAACTATGTGGCGGGAGCCACCAAAACAGATGTGGCGAACGCCACCTAGTCTCATGCATTTCATTTCTTTTTATGAACACGAACAAAAACCAGACGAACCGAATCATGATTAAATCAACACAAAAATGGAATCCAACATGATGATTACTCACAGCAATACAATAATCAAGCAGAAATATGATAGCATGATATTCAGACATGAAGCAAAACAACCATAAAACCAGACAGTAGTGGAATGGAAATTATAACAGCGTATTACACAATCAACATGCATAAAAAAATAGAAAGAGATAAGGTGATACCTAGTGGAGCAAGTCCACTGCTTCTTCACAAGCACAGGTTTCTGGAAGTGGTGGATGAGCTTTTCCTCCTTCCCAGATCAACTACTACTAAGCTTTCCCAGAAAAACCAAGTCACTAATGGTTAGGATGTGGTGGTTTGATGGCTTGTTGTGTTTAGAAAAATGATAAGTTCTTTGCAAGTTTTGAGGGTTACTTGCAGAACTGAGGAAGGGAGGATTGGAGAGAGTTTAGAGGGTTTTCTTGCTTGGTGTCTTTTTGGTTGTGTTTCTGTGTGTTTACAGAAGGAAGGGAAAGTGATGAATTTCTTGCAAGTTTGAGGATTACTTGCAAGATTATGAGAGGGAGAAGTAGAGAGAAATTCTTGGTAATTTCTGGTCTCCTGAACAAAGGAAAAACGACATCCTTTTATAGGCCAAGCAAATGGATCCGGGTGTTGTAAATACAGTGGATAATTGGTTTGTCCATAGGATAAGGAATTAGGGTTTGTGTATCAACATCCTCAACCGTTGATCTTGGTCAATCACCATGCAGGATGAGTGCAGTGGAGGTGGTGGTGGTACAGTCTGTGATTTTCATTTTTCAAGGGTTATTGCAAAACCACCTTTTAAAATGCCATGAGAGAGAAATCCAAAAAGGAGCAATAATTTGAATTTTGAGTACGACCTCTCTGCTCATGCATGCAGGATTCTTATGTTGGACCACCTCGTTTCACCAATCCACTATGGTATCTCAGTATCCTTTTGGCCTCAACAGGAATGGATGAGCTCAAATAGGTAACAATTACGAAACTTGTTTTCGAAGCAAAGCATCTTCAGATTTTCCAAATGGCACAAGAATTATCTAGATGCATGGGGCCTTGTTGCAATATGGGAGCAAAACTTTGAATGTTGGCCTTTGATCCAAATGACATATTTTGGGCCCATTAGAAATTTAAGACAAACCATATGTCCATGAGCAAAAAAGAAATGTCACGGAAACACTTAGGATTGCAAAATTAAACTCTCCAATGGCACCACTTTAATATGTTACACCTTGATGAATATTTATCTCCATGAAAAATTATTGCACTTGAGGAAAAAAAATCTTTAAGGCTCAAAAATGGATTCCAAGGATGTTTCTTATCACATGGCATAATTTCTCAAGATTTGGGATCACACTTTGCTTGACATGAAAGGCAATGGTTGACTTGTCTTGGTGAAACATTTGATTTCTGGTTGAAAGTATTCTTGGATGCATGTAGATTCAAATGGTTGCATTTGGCCAAAAGATGTCTTAGGGAGACCTTGCCGTCTTTATGTAAACCCTACCTTCCACAATAAAAAGAAACAACTAGTAACAAGAAAAGGTTAGTTAATAATGCACACATGATTGAGGTGTAAATACGGTTGCAAGAAAAATATGACATCTAAGGGGTAAAATTTGGGGTACAACAGAGAGGCTTTAGACACTTTAATAAAGAAAGATGGGATTCTTTCCCAGTCGAAGGAGCCAAAAAGGATGAAGAGAAGGACGTCCAACCTTTTTATTTCTCTGAATTTCCTGATAAAATCAAGGTTTGTGATCTTTTCCATCTTTTTGGTAAGTATGGAAAAATCTCTGAGGTGGTGATTCCTCCAAAAAGAAACAAGTTTGGGAAGCGTTTTGGCTTTGCGAGATTCTTAGAGGTGGAAGATGGAAGGTTGCTAGCTGTCAAATTAGATAACATTTTCATTGAAAATGTTAAGATCCATGCAAATCTTCCCAGATTCTCTAGAGGACAACCTGTTCGTAGGGAGGAAGCAAAGAGCTGAGGTATCTTTAACAAACCCTTTATAGAAAACAATTCCATGGCGAAGAAAGGTCCTCGCCCTATTTCTAGGGTCGACTCTAGGTTTTTTGCTTAAGTTGTTAATGTCGCCGGAGCTCCGTATCGGTCTCAGGTTCCTTGTTTTCCTATTGTTCATCTCAATTACATTACGGACGCGGAGGACCTTGCTAGACTCAGAAATGCGTATGTGGGTATGGTCAACAACCCTGGTATGTCATACAACATCCAAACTTGCTTTGAAATAGAAGGTTATTTTTCAATTAAGGTGACTCCTCTTGGGGCGAACTTATGTTTATTGGAGGAGAATGAGGAAGGGGAGATTAGAGACTTGATAAGGGAGGCGGTTCCATGGTGGAAACAATGTTTTTCAGAGATCAGAAGATGGAAAGAAGATGATGTTGATAGGGAAAGGGTTACATGGCTCCGTTGTTTCGGAATTCCATGTCACGCTTGGAATTTTAAATTCTTTGAAATCCTGGCTAAAATGGTAGGTACTTACATGTGTATAGATGAAGAAACTTTGAAGGGAAGTTGTATGGATATTGCTCGTATAATGGTGAGAACAAAATGTGCTATAGTCCTGAATGAAAAATTTAAAGTTAAAATTGGCAGTGAGGTTTATTCCATCAAATGGTTGAGGATTCGCATGGTCCGCTGAGGATAGTTAATCCTTCTCTGTGCAAGAACAAGGAGGCTGCATCTCTTTCCTCTGATTCGGAAGAAAACTGGAGAGCGTTTGGAGAAGATGAAGTAGGGGAAGCCATGGAACAAAACCAGAAGAACTTTGTGGACCTCGAAGAAGGTGAATTTTACAGCTCTGACACTAGGGGTTCTGGAGCTGTTAGTGTGCCTAGGGTGTCAGAGACTGGCCTAGTCCCCATAAAGTAATGATGATCATATGTACTCCTCATCTGGGAAATCCCTTTCAGATTTTGCTTTTGATGAGGCTATCGAGGCTGCAAAGGTGGCTAAAGCAACTGAAAGGACGTCTGGTGTAAAGGCTGACAAAGTTAGGTCTGATCCTGTTACAAATCAACTTTCTCATAAGTCTGGTCATGCTAAGAGTTCGTTTAGGAATTTAGCTTGTAGTGGGCCCCTTTTTCTAAAAAGTTAAAGTTGAAAAAGGTGCTGGAAGTCATTGGGCCGAAACATCATAGCAGATCCAAGAAGAAAAAAGCCAAGAGAGTGTTGAGCCTTATTTTTGCAGTAGGTAATGTAATCTCAGAGGATCCCATTGAGGAGTTTTCTCGGCCAGGAAGAGTGGCGCTGCCTCAAAAATCCGTTGGTGGGGCGTACAAGTAGAGACCCGATCAAATTATTTCTTTATCTAATGAATCTGATAAGTTTTATGGAGGTGATGTCTTGTGTTGTGAACAGATCTCTGATTCTAATATGAGGGTTGGCAATAGCAGATTTTGGGATCAAATGTATTCAAACGTGGGAGAGAAAATTTGGAAAGCTGCAGAAGATCTTGGGGTTATGGCAGACGAAAATCTTATAGACTGTCCGAAGAAGATTAATGACTTGGAGCTTGTTGATAAAGAAAGAACAAAGGGCAAGAAGGTGTTTCTCAGTTTGAAGAAATGATTATTGGGTCTCTAAAAATTAGAGGATGAGGAAATATCTCTAAGAGGAAGAGAATTAACAAGATTATTTCCTCAGGTAAAGTGGTTATTTTTTTCATTCAGGAATCCAAGTTGAAATATGTAGATCTACTGTTGCTACGAGTTTCTGGAACTGTGGTGATATAGGTTGGCCCTTTATTAAAGCTCATGGTTTTTCTAGGGGTATAATCACATTATGGAAGGAGCAGTTTGTCAAGCCTACCTTCTCCTTCTATGTCAAAGGCTTTCTGGGTACAAAAGTTGAGTGGAATTCAGAGATTTTTTACCTTGGTAATGTCTACTCGCCTTGCGACATTGCTTTGAAGAGGGGTATGTGGCTGGATTTATTAGAGTGGAAGAAGAAATTCACTGACGGATACTGGGTCTAGGGAGGAGATTTCAACGCGATCTCAAACATCTCTGAGAGGAAGGGTAGTAGCCTGTCAAACAGATCGTCTGAAATTAGAGACTTTGAAGCTTTCATCTTTGAGTCAGGATTAGAAGACCTTCCTGTTTCGGGTAATAGATTCACCTGGTTTAGTGGGGATGGTTTCTCTATGAGCAGAATAGGTAGGTTCTTGGTTGATAGCAAAATTATTAGCAAGTGGGGTATTATCGGTCAGGTGGTTGGTAAGAGGGAAGTATCGGATCATTGTCCTATCTGGGTGCATTTTAAAGAGACAAATTGGGGTCAGAAACCGTTCAAGTCTTTTGATGCTTGGTTCGATCATCCTCTATTTCTTGAGTTTGTGGAGAAACAATGGAAAGATATTTGTATAGCAGGTAGAAGTGATTTCGTTATCAAGGAGAAGTTCAAAATTTTTAAGAAGAGGATAAAAGAGTGGAGTTTGAAAGTTTTTGGTTGGTACGACCTGAAAGCTGAGGAAGGAATTAAAGTGATGAATGAGATGGACCCTCGTTTATCTTCTTGCGCTTTAACAGAGGTTCAGGAGCTTATAGTGAAGAGATCAGAGGCCTGTAAGCAGATTTGGAGTAATCTTCATATTAAAGAAAATATGACTATTCAAAAAGCGAGAGGAAACTGGTTTCGTTATGGAGATGCTAACACTAGATATTTCCACAACGTGGTAAGAGGAAGACAGAAGAGGAAGTTTATTGGTGCTGTTGATTCTGACCAGGGTAGAGTTGATTCTGTGGAGGGTGTCAAAGAGGCTGTTAGGAACTTCTTTAAATCCAAATTCTCTGAACCAGAACTGGTCCGTCCCACTTTGATGGAAGGTTTCTTCAAAAAGCTCTCTGTGCTTGAAGCCGAATCCTTGGAAGTTCCTTTTTCTGAAGAGGAAACTAGAGATGTAGTTTGGAGTTGTGATAGCTCGAAAATCCTGGGCCCAGACGGTTTTAACTTCTTTTTTATGAAGAAATGCTGGTTTTTCTGAAGGATGACATCATGGCTTTCTTGAGAGATTTTCACCAGCATGCCTACCTGCCTAAAGCGATTTCATCTGCTTTTATCACTTTAATTCCTAAGGTCGAAAATCCTGTGCACTTGGGGGAATACAAACCCATCTGTTTAGTTGGAGGTCTTTACAAAATTCTGGCGAAAATTATTGCTAACAGATTGAAGAAGGTTATAGGTAACTTGGTCTCTCAATGACAATCGGCTTTTGTTCCAGGCCGTCAATTATTGGAAGGTGTCGTCATTGCAAACAAAATAGTCGACATGGTAACTAGAGATAATAGAGATTGCTTATTTTTCAAGGTGGCTTTGAAAAGGCGTATGATTGTGTAAACTAGAACTTTCTGAGAAATTTGTTTATGGCTATGGGTTTTGGTCGTAAGTGGCGTAGTTGGATGGAGGCCTGTATTTGTAAGTGTTTTCTTTCTATATTGGTGAATGGCAGTCCTACCAAGGATTTTGAGGTCGAACATGGTCTCCGTCAGGGAGATCCCCTATCTCCTTTCATTTTTGTGTTAGTTTCTAAAGGCCTGGCCCAACTCTTGAGTAAAGCTTCCTCTCTCAGTTCTTTCAAAGGTTTTGAAGTTGGACCAGATCTAAGGGTAGATTTAATCCAGTTTGCAGACGATACTCTGATAATTGGAGAAGGGAACTGGAAAAATCTGTGGAGTATCAAAACTGTTTTGAGAAGTTATGAGAAGTTATCAAAACTGGTTTGAAGTCATCGACATTAACTTAAGTCATCACTTCCTTGAAGCGGCTTCGTCTTTCTTAACTTGCAGGATTGATGTCCCTTGTTTTCGCTTTTTGGGTATTCAAATAACCCAAGAAGAATTGGTTCTTGGGATGTTTTGGTGGAAGCTTTCAAAAACAAGTTAGCAAGTTGGAAAGATGTTGGTATTTCTATGGCTGGAAGGGTCACCCTCATCAATTCAAACCTTTCTAGCCTCCCAATCTTCTGGCTATCCTTCTTTCATATGCCGACGGCTGTGTTGAAAAGGATTGACATTATTAGGAAGCGGTTCCTGTGGGGAGGGTGTGATACAAAATCAAAAATTCATTGGGTGAGTTGGGATATAGCTTGCAGCCCAAAGGATAACGGAGGCATGGGTATTTTAGATCTGAATGTGTTCAATTTGTCCCTCCTTACGAAATGGAAATGAAAAATTCTGGATGACAAGCCTGCCCTGTGGAAGGATGTTTTGCGAGGGAGATACGGTTTCATTGATGGTTCTATTTTGGTGAATTCACAAATGCCGAAGCCTTTCTCTTCCTCTGTCTGGTGGAAGGACATCACCAAATTGGACTCTCTTTCTTCTAACACTAGTTTCTCTTTTACAGGTTCAGTTTCTTTCACTTTGGGTGACGGAAAATCGATACCTTTTTGGTCGTCATATTGGTTGCCTGAAACCAACCTGGTTGATAGTTTTCCTGCTCTGTTTAAGAGTAGTAAAAAGAAGGGAAATTCTGTGTTCTCTATGGGCAAGGTCATCAATGGCGATTGGTGTTGGGGTGACTTAGGCATTTCTAATAGCATTGATCCTGATGTTAATATTCAATTGAATCTTTTGCACCAGATTATTCAGCATGCTTCTCCAACCTTAGAGACTAAGGATAAGGCTAACTGGAAATTGGGAGATAATGTGGTCTTTGCCGTTTGTGATGTTTACGCAAATCTGGTGTCCCGTCCAAATCCTCAACTCCTCCCCTCTGACCAGTTATCTGCGTTCAGAAGCTTATGGAATTTAAAAACGCAGCCCAATTTGAAGATGTTTGGATGGAAGCTCTTATGGGATAGATTGCCTACTAAAGAAAATTTGGCGAAACGTGGAATGACTCTTCCCGAGCCCTGTTGTCTTTTTTGCAGATCTGGTATTGAGAATTTGCTTCATCTCTTTTTCTTGTGTCCTCTTGCTTCGCGGGTCTGGAACCATATTGGAGATTGGATAGGCTGCTCTGCTACTTTCACAGGTTGCATTTGGAGATATTTTTTGGCGTGGTTTCAGCATGGTTGAAATCTTGAAGTTTCTAGCAGGTTTGGTTTATGCTGGATAGTGACTTGCTGGACTCTTTGGAAGGCTAGAAACAGTTGTATTTTTAGGAATGAATCTTTTAATCTTAATGATATCTATTAGGACATAAAGCTGATGTTGTGGAAAAACTTTAAGCTGTCTGATATTGCATCCTCCAACTCTAGTTTCTTGGCTTTCTCTTTAGATCCCTTAGGTCTGTAAGTTAGATTGGAGTTGGTTTGTAATATCAGTCTCTCTGTTGTATTTTGATGGGAGAATACCCCTTGTTTTCAATATATCTTATTGGCTTTAAAAAAAAACTTTCTCTATATTTTTTAGTGGAAACATTTTTAAGGCGGGTCCCTATAAAAATATTATTTCCTTTCTTTTTGTTTTTTGTGCAAACTAAATAATGGAAATATCTTGAAATTTAAGCTTTCTTTCCACCCTCTTTCAGTCAATCCAAACATAGAATTACTTCTCACAGTGCGAAGATAAAATAGGATTTAATATAGTTAATGTTAAAAAGAAGTTTTTAGAATGTAACATACTACCTCTGTCCTAAATTATAAGGCTCTTTGCAAAAAATATTTGTCCCAAATTATAAGTCACTTTATAATCCCAATACAAAATTAATAATATTTTTCCTAATATACCCTTAACTATTTATTTCTCTTTATTCTTTTGATTCTATTAATTTCCCTTTCCTTGTAATTAATGAAGGACAATAGTGTAAAATCATACATAATTTCTCTTTCTCATACAACATTGATTACTTTTCTTAAACTGTGTGAAATGCCCAAAACATCTTATAATTTGGGACGGAGGGTGTAATTGATATGAAGCACATGACAACAAAAAAGTAGCTAAGTAGGTACTTTTTGTGGGTTCTAAAAAATTAAAAAGCATTATGAATAGTTTCTGTCAGTCTTTTTCATGATTAGGGAGGTAAATTTGTAAACATAATTTAATAGGATTTGATAGGAATGAATAGAAATAATAGTAAATAATATAGTAACTTTCTCACTTTTGGTCGGTGTCAGTTTTCAATGGATGAAGAATTGCCAACAGATTTCAACCAGTCGAATCCATTGTTAACTGCAAAAAAGAATACGTAGGCCCATTGGTCCGAAATAAACCGACCTAGATGATATTTTTTTAAGCGATTGAACCGGGTTCGATCGGACCTCAGTATTTTTTTCCACCCCTAATCAGTTGATTACATGGTTCACTATTTGATCTTAATGATGTTTAATCCTTTAGAATTGTTGATCTTGCCTTCTTTTGATTATAGATTTCTAACATTTTCAAACTATTTATTTTTCTCCATTTTTGTTCACATCTTCGCTTATTGTTGTGATGCTTTCTTCAATGATTGGATGAAGGTTACCTCGTTTTCAATTATGTATGATGACATCTAGGCCCTTGTACATAATTTTATATACCAAAATAAAAATTTTAAAATAGGGGTCTTGTTGTGAAACGATGTCGTCAATAACAGAACAAATTTATGATATAAAGATTGAGTTTTTTGAAAAATCACAAGAAATCCTATTAGGTTTTACAAAAGAGAAACAAGAAGGAAGAAGAAGAATAAGAACTGTTTAAAACTATTTTACTATTTACTTTCTCAGTATGGGTTCAAAGATTACAAATAAATACCAACAAGTAACCTCTCTCAACAACCTGAAAGAACTAGTCTATTTATAAACTACTAAGCTAACTTAGACTATAAGCTATCTTAACAATTAGGCTTACAAGCAAGGCCCGATTTGACATGCTAACAATCCTAGCATTTTTACTACTGCGTGCTTGAGCATACTTCGACTACAACATACATGACTCCTGTCAAACCTTGAAGCTACTCTTGTCAACACTAGAGTTTGATCCAAATACCACAAATCTCCACCTTGGAACAAAATCTATACTAACAAGGGAACAAACTAGCTTTCATCATACATCTTTATCAACTACATACACTGGAAAAACTTGCTACTTGGCAATGTCTCGGTGATCATATCAGCATCATTATCATCAGTCGAAACCTTCAGCACTTGGACTTCTCCATGGTCGATTATCTCTCTTACAAAGTGCGACCTCACATCGATGTGCTTGGTTCGCTCATGATAGGATGAATTCTTTGACAGGTGTATTGTAATTTGGCTATCACATTTAACAGTGATAACTCGACCTTGAAGTTTCAGCTCCTTAGCAAAACCTGTAAGCCACAATGCTTCTTTCATAACTTCAGTGAGAGAAATATACTCTGCTTCAGTGGTTGATAAGGAAACAACCTTCTGAAGTGTTGCTTTCACTCTAATTGTTGTGCCAAACATAATGAAAACATATCTAGAAATAGATTTTCTAGAATCCATACAACCTGCATAATCAAAGTCGAGAAATCCTTCAATTTCAACTTTTGTATCATTACCATAAGCTCCACCATAAATCATGACTCTGCTCAGAGACCCATTGATGTACCTAAGAATCCACTTTAATACTTACCAGTGCACATTCCCAGGATTAGCCATATACTTGCTTACAAGGCTCACTTCGTACTCTATGTCTAGCCTCGCACAGACCATAACATACACCAAAGATCCTACTATACTAGCATATGGAATGTTATTCATATAAGACCTTTAGACTTCAGTGCTAGGACTTTGAGTCATACTCAGCTTGTATTGAGGATTAGTCGGTGTTATAACAAGATTTGAGTTCGAAATACCAAACTTGTCAAGAATCTTCTTCAGGCATGTCTCTTGAGATAAGCATAATCTCGATAGCTTTCTATCTCTCTGGATGTCAATCCCAAGAATTCTGGAGGCAACTCCCAAATCCTTCATGTCGAACTCCTTATCGAGTTCAATCTCCACCTTCATAACATCTTCTACATGTTTGGTTGCTATGAGGATGTCATCCACATAAAGTAACAAAATAACAAGTGAATTTCCAGGTCCAAATCTGAAGTAAACACATTGGTCGAACTGGCTCCTAATGAAACCAATGTGTGCCATGAACTTGTCGAATCTTCTATTCTATTGTCGAGGATATTTTTTCAGGCCATACAAAGACTTAGTCAGCTTGCACACATAATCTTCCTTTCCCTTTTCTGCATACCCTTCAGGTTACCTCATCATGGTTGTTTCATCTAGATCACCATACAAGAAGGTTGTCTTCACATTCATCTGTTCAAGTTCTAGGTCGAACTTGGCTACCAAGGCTAGCAACATTTTAATGGATCTATGCTTTACAATATTTGAGAACACATCATTGAATTCAATACCTTCTTTCTGAGTGAACCCCCTAGGAACCAACCATACCTTAAAACGCTTTGACATCACTCATTCGATTCCTTCCTTAACCTTGAAAATCAACTTACAACTAACTAACCGAACCCCTACAGGTTTCTTGATCAGCTCCCAAGTGTTATTATCATGAAGAGATTTCACCTCATTATCCATGGCTTTCTTCCATTCAGTCCTGTCTCGACTCCTCATATCTTCCTTATAGTCTATAGGTTCTTTTCATATAACCTCACTTGCAGAGACTAAGACATAAGCTTTGAGATCTCCATAACCAAGTCTCTGAGGTGGCTTGATGACTATTCTCGACCCGTCTCTTGCTAGCAGGTAGTAATTATCAGTCTCCTCAGCTTTGACAACTACTTCTACTTCTTCTTTGACTTCACCTGGGTCATGCAATTCAGCATCACTATGCTCCACCTCAACGCAAATCTCTTCCTATTCCATCTCTTCTTCAGAGATATTCAAACTTCGACCAATGTCATCAGTTCTCTTGAAAGCCATCTCAACTTTATTGAAAACTACATATCGACTTGTGATACACCTTTTGTGACCTGGCTCTAGGCACCACAACCTACAAACTTTGACTCCTTTAGGGTATCCAAGGA
The DNA here is from genome assembly GCA_022829125.1 of Lathyrus tuberosus. Taxonomy (NCBI): domain Eukaryota; kingdom Viridiplantae; phylum Streptophyta; class Magnoliopsida; order Fabales; family Fabaceae; genus Lathyrus; species Lathyrus tuberosus. The sequence goes on along the minus strand of JALAZF010000603.1, from coordinate 2,806,698 downwards.
ACATACATTTCAGAGCTCTAGGTTTGACCTTGTATTGCTCAATCTGCAGCATAGGCTAAGCAGCCAAATACTCTAAGTCTGTCGAGGTTAGGTGGATATTTCGACCAAACTTCTTCAAGTGTCTTCATTCCCTAGGCTATCGAGGGACACATATTTATCAGGTATGTTGCAGTTATCACCTTCTTTAATCTTGCACTTATCAACATGCACCTCACCCTTTCCAGAATGGTTCAATTAAACCTTTCAGCCAAACCATTTTGTTGGTCAGTACTTGCAGTAGTTATGTGCCTTGTAATACCAGACGAGACACAATAGCTGTAGAAAGCCTCATTGCAAAATTTAAGACCATTGTTGGTCCTTAACCTCTTGACCTTCTTGCCAGTTTGGTTTTTGACCAGAGTCTTCCAAAATTTGAATTTTAAAAAAGTTCCATCCTTAGTCTTCTGGATGAATACCCATAACTTTATGGAGTAATCATCAACTATGGATAGAAAATACTTTGCACCTGAGTGTGAAGGATTCCTTGCAGGTCCCCAAAGACCAACATGAATGTAATCAAGGGATCCATGTGTTCTTTGTTTACCTTTGTTAAACTTTATTCTACAGGTTTTACCAAATACACATGGTTCACAAAACTTGAATTTTTCGACCTTGTCACCACACAACAAATTTTGTTTCGACAATTCGACCAGACCTATTTCACTGACATGGCCAAGTCTCTTGTGCCATAGCTCAGTCTTCGAGATAGGTTTCGCGGATGCCACATCTGCTGAACCACTTACAACCCCAACCTCAAGGGTATACAAGCCTTGTTTCTTCACGTATCTCAAGATTTCCTTCGACTCTTTCATTACCCTTAGGATACTTTACTCTCCTTTAAAAATATATCCTTTCTTATCGAATTCACAAAGAGAAATCAAATTCCTCTTAGGATCAGGTATATACTTGACATCAGTCAATAGCCTTATTGACTCATTATGGAGCATTAATATCAGAGATTAAATACATGCAATTTTGCAGGCTTTGTTATTTCCCAGCAGCACTGATCCACCATCTTGGTCACATAATTACTCAAAAACTTCTTTGTTTGGAGTCATGTACCAAGTACACCCTGAATCCATAATCTACTCCTTGCTAGAGTCGTTGCTTGAAACCACCAATACATCAGATAATTCATAACTGTCTTGCACAATGGATGCATTACCATTATCCTTTCCTCCATCATTGTTTAGTCGATCAGGGCATACATTTCTTGTATGACCCTCTTTCTTACAATGATAACACTTAATAGTATGAGCATTATCACCATAAGAATTCTTTAGAACTTTACCTTTCTTCTTCTCAAACCTACCATATTTCTTAAAGAATTTCTCCTTAAATGACAAACCTTCACCAACTATTTCTTTTGCTCCTTTAGTTTATTCAAATCCTTAGAGTACAAGGCAGATTTAACATCTTCAAAGGTGAACGACACTCTTCCATACAAGATATTTTCTTTGAAGTGAGCATGAGACTTAGGTAAAGAGCACAACAACAACAACACTTGATCTTCATCATCAATCATGACCTCGATATTTTTAAGATCAAGAATAAACTTCTTGAACATTTCCAGCTGCTCATCCAAGGCTTTGTCTTCACTCATCTTGAATGAATACAAAGCTTGTTTCAGGTAGAGATGATTAACCAACGATTTAGTCATGTATAAACCTTAAAGTTTCGTCCACACACCTGTTGCAATTTTCTCCTTTGAAACCTGTAAGAGAACCTTATCACCAAGGCTTAATACAATGGCATTGTGGGATTTTTCAACCATCATTGTCTTCTCCTTCTTTAATAGGGCAGCGTCTATCTTCTTCGATCATTTCAACGCTTCTAACAAACCCTGTTGAACAAGAAGGGCTTGCATCTTCAGGCGCCACAAACCGAAATCATTCACACAAGTGAATGTTTCAATCTCATACTTTATTGACAACGTCTTCTCCTCCAAGCTCATCGCACCAGTTTGTTGTGAAACGATCTTGTCATTAACAAAACAAAGTTATGAGATAAAGATTAAGTTTCTTGAACAAACATAAGAAACCCTATTAAGTTTTACAAAAGAGAGATAAGAAGGAAGAAGAAGAATAAGAATTTGTTAAAACAGTTTACTATATACTTTCTCAATAAGGGTTCAAAGATTACAAGTGAATACCCAAAATTAACCTCTCTCAACAACCTGAGAGAACTATTCTATTTATAGACTACTTAGCTTATTTAGGTTGTAAGCTAATTTAACAATTGGGCTTACAAGCAAGGCCCAATTCGACATGCTAACAAACCTAACATTTTGACTACTGCATGCTTGAGCATACTTCGACTACAACATACAATACTCGTGTCAAACCATGAAGCCACCCTAGTTGACACTAGAGTTCGATCTAAATACCACATGTCTTTTGGGTATAATTGGGTAGAAGAAAAATGTCATAGATATTTGATGATAGACTTCGATCTAGAGGGGGTGAATAGATCACACATAAAAACTTTTGGCAAAAATAAATTTTAAAAGTTTCATGGCACAACGGAAACAACTTGGATCGAATCGTCTAACCGAACCTCTATCGAAAAGCTCGAATATACGTAAAGGTACACAAACGTATGATAATGAACAATTTTTTTTTCCAATAATGATTAATCACAAACAATTGAGTGCTAAGTTATACGTAGAGCTTATTCCCAATGATCAAGACATACAAAAACATAATAAAGCAATTTATCAAACACTTTGTGTGCAATCGATATCGTTTGAAAATTTGCTTTGTTTTGTTGATCTTTAAACCAATCACAATCAAACAAATTATGATTATATCAACAATAATTAATTAAAAAATGTTATAAAAAATAATTCCAAATGAATTGATAAAAAAACAATGAATTCAATCATTTGTGAATACAAAATTAAAAGAGATAGATAGATAGAGAGAGGACACAAGGATTTGTTTAGGCAGTTCCCCAATCGGCCTCGCTATGAGTATGTCTGCCCTCAATTCAAATTCGAATTGAGATATTATAATATTTCTTACTTTGCAAATGTGTGTATACAAGAGATGAAGATCTCTAACCCTACAAACCCTAGGTTTGTTGTTGATTCTACCACCACCAAAACCCTTGATCAAAGATTGATCAAGTAACCAACAATGTCGCTTCAATTCACCTGTCCTTGCTACTTCATTGCAAAGTATCCCTTATCCCAAGGCTTTCACCCGACTGAATTAATCCCAAGCGCACACTTGTTGAAACCAAACATTTACTAACACGATCCACCGTCTCACACTACTCCCTTGCAAGGCACCCCTTGTCCCAAGGCTTTCACTCGATCGGATCTGAGTTATGTAATCTTGTCCAAAACTTTATAATCCTCAACGATCTTGAAGGAAAAATCCAACCCGATTTTCTTATTTGAAATCCTCAAAGTTTTCAAACCAATATTCTCTGTACAACAACCTAATTGGACGTTATCAACCCCAATCTAGATGGTCACCAAATAAAATATGATTATGTGTAGCTTGATTGCGTGTATGCATAGAAGAGAGGTTGAAGATGATGAGAATTCTTTGAAATCCAGATTTCGTATAGGTTTACTCTAGAACCTTACTAGAAATGATGCATGTATCAAGTATTTATAAGTATGCAAGTTTGGAAGCAAAAGAAATGTAAAAAAATGGAGAAAATTATGATTTTTGAAAAAATGCATTGTATGTGTCGACCTATGAAAGTTATAGGTCAACTTATGAAGGTCTTTGTGTTGACCTGTGAAGGTCTTAGGTCGACCTATGAAGGTCTTGTGTCGACCTTGTGTTGACCTAAATTAGTCAGCACATGGACAAAGCCTACAGGCTTTAATTGGAGCACGTGTATCGACCTATGCGTTCTATGTGTCGACCTATAGAAGAAAATTTTCTTCTATGTATCGACACATACTGTAAAGCACTTCATAAAATTTTATTTCAATGCATTTATGATATATGAACTTTTTCCAAAACATTTTAATGCTTCCTAATACTAACATGCACAACTAGAATCAGAGGATACCATCCAATATATATTAACGCTAAAATATGATAGTTTTGATATCATTCAAAATATATCTACTGAAAAGTTGCAATCATAATAGAAGCATATTATATATAAGGTGCGTTGATGATAATTTGTTGCCACCCACTACTTGATGTATTGTTGAATTCTTTAACTCACTAGTTTTTATGAGTTTCAGTTTGATCATGTAGTATGAGTCAACTCTTGAGAGTTTGCAAAGTACTTCCATAGGTGGTATCATTACCTTTCATTTTAGTTTAAATGCCCGTATCATGAGCTAACTAGCACAATTATTTCAGATATTAAACAATCGTGAAAATGTCAAGGAATAAGTTAGTAGGTTATGTAATTGAGAAAAATTTAACTAAGAATATCCCTTCCAACATTAAGGTCTAACTCGATGAGAAACCTATTTCATCTATTAAGTTTGAGGAAAACAAAAGAAGACGATATATTGTTGAAAAGGTTCCTAGCATGTTGTAATGATTACTAATGTCAACTCATATTTGGTACACCTGTTGCCCAAGTATCTTCAAATATTACCTCCGTTTCAAAATGACATTTGCTTAAGATTTTTGCACATAAATTAAAAAATAAAATGATATTGTCATAAGATGTTACACTTTTACTAAATTAACCATATTAATATGTTGGAAGTAGTGTAAAGAATAATATTTAAATGATATAATTGAAAAAATAACAATTATTTCTATATTGAAAAGTGAGAATGACAATTATTTTGAAACAAATTTTATTTGTTAAAACAACAGTCATTTTAAAACAAACAAAAAGATGAATTGTGATCTAAATTATTTACCAACTTTAAAAAACAAAATAGATTTAAGGTTGACATTAATAAGACGGAAACATAAATTTATATAGATAAAATATCAAAAAAGCACAGGAATAAGAGATATAAGACGGAAACATAAATTTATATAGATAAAATATCAAAAAAGGACAGGAATAAGAGATATGTTATTAATACGAGATATTAAGTGAATATGAAATTTAGAGGATATAGAAAATTAGTATGGATAGGTTATTTTTAGATTTCTTGTGTATTTTCAAATTATCATAAGTTCTCTTTTTATAATAAAATATTTAGACAAAAAAGGAAAGTGTTTTGTGGCTGCAACCATAATTGATTATCACCTAGCAAAATACAAAAGATTTTATTGGATTTAAACCCTAATTGATTGGAAGACTTCCTTAATCGACTATAGATCGAGTTCACCCCATAATTTATTAGACAAGTATCATAATATTTGGGCATTTCTTATCACACCACCCTTGTTTCTTAGGCACCATCTGAATTTTCGGTTTTGCCCCCTGATTCCGGATGTGCACATCCGGACGCACCAATTTTTTTAAAAACGCTGATTCTTTCCGGATGTGCACATCCGGAAACATTCCTGATCTGCAGATCCGGAAAAAAGGCAGAACATTATTTTTTTTTTAAAAATCAGTTTTTTTCTTGGTCGCATATGTTAATAAATCGTCGCAATTTAATATACATTTGACAACATCCATATATAAAATAAAATGATATATATATATAATAAATCTCTGTCAAAATACAGTGCATACATCTAATATAAATATAATACATCAAACAAAAAACTACTGCGTATGGCGAAGGATCTCTCCTGGCTCCCCTGCTCCTCTGCCCCTACCCGCCATCCTGGATCGATGTCTGCGGTACTGAAGTGCCCCCTGAGCAATCGCAATAATCCTGTCCACGGCAAGTCTGGCACCAGAGCCCTCAGGGAGGTGACCGTCCGCAATGGCCTGCCGCGTTATCTGCTCTATCTCACGATAGCGTGGTAGGCCATCCTGAGTGTGGTCCAGCTAAGACTGCCGCTCCTCTAATATCTCCTGATGAGCAGGTCTGGGTGGCGATCCCTCAGCAGTAGGCACCATGCATGGGTGTGAGACGGTGTAGAACCACACGATGTACCCAGTAGCAACGCTCCAGTCTGTCTCCGCTCTGGTCGCCCGAGCCTCCTCCGGTACCAAGTGGGACTGGTAGTCAGTATATAGCTCATCTATCTGCCTGCGGGTCAAGCCTAGAGGAGCAGACTCATGAGGCATCCTGGGCATCGTCTGCGTGTAACCGAACTGACGCAAGACGCGCTCTGGCAGGTATCGGGCAGTAACAGTCGAACTGCATGCCAGCCATCATGAGAACAAACAAACCTCATCGAACGGGCGCGTCACACGGTGATCGGCATAGGGGCAATACAAAACGTCCTCAGCAACAATCTGATCTAGATACACTCTGAAGGGGTCGGGCGCCTGGTTCCCTCTGAGCAGGACAAATGCAGCAGCACGTGGCATATCCTCAGTGTACCCCTGGGCACTCCCCCAACCAGTAATATAGGGAAAGTGCTGTAAAATCCACGCCTGAAATGGAAAACATAACATGGGTGTCAAACATTATAATGAATACAGAAAGAAAAGAAATGAAAAAATCACTTAGAATATTAGATTGTTACCACGTATAGCGTACAGCTGCCTGCCACAGTCTTGGCTGCCCAGCGGCAACCATCAGAGAGCCTAGAATAGGTGAATGCCAGCGCAACAGCCCCCCAGTTGTACCGATGGATCTCTGTCTGATCCGAAAGGTACCTGAGGTAGACGATATCAACATAATAGGCGCTGGTGTCCACAAACACCTGCGTGCCTAGCAAAAACAAGTAGTAGCACCTTAGGGCACGCGTCCTGTGGATCGCCACCTTAGCTGGATCACCATCTGCCCGTCCCGCCTCTACAAGCGCCTCAGTAAATCTATCCATAAAAAATGAGAACCGGACGTGTGCGCCCCTCAACTGGTGCACCTCCGCATGTGCATTCTCTGGGCTAGCCCCTAGCTCTGTAACCAACAACTCTATGCCGTCTGCCTTCGTCATCCTACCGTGACTCAGAAGGGTACCCGTGATCGGTAGATGTAAGAGGCACGAGATGTCGTCTAGCGTGATCGTGATCTCGCCGTACGGTAGATGGAATGAGGATGTCTCAGGGTGCCATCTCTCAACAAATGCCATCAGGATACCGTACTGGATCTGGGAATACCCAATCCTAGACAGGCCTCCAAGACCAGACTCCGCAACTGCAGATGTGAACCACTCAGCTGTAGGCAGCATCTCAATCGTGTCCATAACCTTGCCCCCATGGTTATAGAACTTCTGTGAATCCTTATCCTGAAAATTTCCAAATAAAACAATGTTACAAATGAACATATTTTCAACGAATACAATTCTATAAATAAACCGAGAAAGGTTACCTGTCCTAGCCAGACAAATCTGGCAGTATGCTCAGAGTACCCCACTAGTAGGGACATATCAGACGGTCCCCCAGGGTAACCGCCCAGCTCATCGAAATCGTCATCAACGTCAACACCCTCATGTGCTGGGTGATCACCCTCTGGAACAGGAACAGGAACAGGGGAACGAGGAGGAGCAGCTGATGGAGCTGGAGTCTCCCGACGACGCCTGCGTGCGGGCTGGGACCCTGATGAACTAGCAGTAGAATCCCGACGCCTCCGAGATGTAGAATCGGCGGCTGACGAAGGAGTGGCCTGAACCTGTGATGTGGAAGTGGCCTGAACCTGTGGTGTAGGATGTCCCTCAGCTGTAGGGGCTACCCCAACTCCCTCTGCGTCGGAAGCCTGGGCTGTAGACTGCATCCGCTCACGTCGGACAGATGCGTGCTGAGCTGTCCGTCCATGTATGGTACGATCGTCTCTGCCAGCCATGTAATCTGCAAAGCATAATAAATAAATTAAATTTTGTTTAAAAATAATTAAACAAAAACAAACGAAATTAAAAAAGGAAAAAAAAAGAGTCTTCCGGATGTGCACATCCGGAAGGACTCAAAATTTTAAACGTTAGGTATTTCCGGATGTACACATCCGGAAACACTAAACGTTTCAATGTTTCCGGATCTGTACATCCGATACGTATTTTGAAGTTTAAAAACGACACTCATGGCCACTGTAACAACCAAAAGGGCAATTTTATGCCCTGATCGTCCGTTTGAAGCAGTAAAAATGAACTACATTGTCTCTAACCTATGTTATTCATACAACCTAACAATTTCTACACCTAAATATCTACTCTAAATCGATTACTCGAAAATTACTCAGAAACTCTAAAATTTGAAAACTTACCGATTAAAATGTGATACGGAGGATTTGGAGTGTGTTGATCGTTGTAGTAGTTGCTCTGCGCCGAACTCGAGTGGAAAAAATCGAGATTTGTGGTGATTGCAAATTTGAGAGTTTGAGAGAGTTTGAGAAGGAGTGGAAATGGAAAGGTGAATAATGAGGGGGAAGATCGTCTGGCGCGAAGTAATAAGAAATACTTCCGGATGTGCACATCAGAATTATTTCCGGATATGCATATCCGGAACATTTCAGCGTTTTTTAAAATTGGTGCGTCCGGATGTGCACATCCGGAATATAGGGACAAAAAAATAATTTCACGTGGTGCCTAAGAAACTTGGGTGGTGCATTAAGAAATGCTCTAATATTTTAGAGCATATTTTTCGCTGCATAATCAATTAATTAAGTTTTGTAATCGATTAGTCTTTGGTTTTAAAATGCTTGGCCCAAACAAAGAAGTTTTAGAATATGTTTTTGAAAGATATGATGTTTTAAAATCAAACAGGCTAAATTACAATTTTGGTCACTGGTTTGGTTTACTCACGGTTTTAATTTCCATATTTTTTTTAAACAATTTTGGTCCTCCATTCTAATTTTGATTCAAAAAAACAATGAACAGTGCATGACCGTACATGAACAGTGTAAATAAACAGTGCATGAACAGTTAGATCAAAATTGAGATAAGAGACCAAAACTGTTTAAAAAAAAAATAAAGAGACTAAAACCTTAAATAAACCAAAACAGGAGGACCAAAATTGTAATTTAGCCAAACAAATATTAAGTGTATGTATGATACAACTTTATTACTTTGAAAGGCTACTTTCAATTTTACATTTGATCGTATTTGAAATAAATAATCAGACAAGGACAAGCTTTTCATAATTGACTTCGATTCTTGGTTAAATTCTTTAGATTTATATTCTTTTGCATAGATCACCAGAAAACTCTTGCTTTTTTTATTTGATTCATACTTAAACTTTATTTGATAATGTTTATGATTTTTTCCTTAATTTCTTTGTCATCGTCAAAATCAGACGTAACTATTCAGCATATAGAACCACAACCACTCCTTCTACATCCAACATGATTTATCTTGGCCTTTCTTCTGCATTCACTTCTTCCAATCTAACTCATGAGTTATTAAGCCCATTGGAGATACTTAGTTTACTAAGCGCATGCATGCTTGCCAAGATGGGTCCAAAATTGACTTACCCAATCTAGATCAATGATCCAAGTTTATATTTTTTTGAGGGGTGGAGGAATATCCATGTCCCTATGGAAAGTATTTAAAAGATATTATGATATGGAAAATATTCTTATGTAGTTTGATAAATATGGAAGATTGAGCAAAAAATGGCGGCAACTGGAGATCTTGTATAGTTTTACACTGCATCGTCCTATCAGCTCTAAGTTGCAACTATCGTTCCAAAATTGCAAGACAACATTTACCGTAAGGAGAATGAACCTTTGAGCTCTATGCAAGATAAATACTATTTGAAGGGGAAGTTGGAAGAGATTAATTACTTTGAGATAAAGTTGAAGGGTACTTTGGCATAGGTTATCATGAATTCTGCCTCGAAGTTTGCCTATATTTTTTAGAGAGATTATTGCTCTGGTAAATTTGGTATCCCTTGAAGTTGATATGTCTAACGCTAATTATTGAAGGTGGTCTAGGATGAGGTGTTTGTTAAAGTGGAAAAGGATAGAGATGATAAATATAGCCAACTCCGTCTTGCTTAGAGCTGACATTGTGAAGGATAAGGTAGATAATGATGACAATGTTTAGAATTTGTATGATTGTTTTTGCCACGGGGTGTTGTCTTGCTGAGAGGTTGGTCGTAGAAACAGAAGTACTATTTATGTCCCAAATTATAAATTATTCTGCAAAAACTATTTGTTCCAAATTATAAGTCATTTTATAATTCCAATATAACATTAATTACATTTTTTTTAATATGTCTTTAACTATTTATTTCTCTTTCTTTTTTTGATTCTATTAATTTCTTTTTTTTCTGTAATTAATGAAGGACAATAATGTAAAGTCATACATAATTTCTCTTCCTCATACAACATTGATTATTTTTCTTAAACGGTGTGAAATGCGCAAAACGTCTTATTATTTGTAACAGAGGGAGTATGTATTAAATATTATTATCGCCACAGGGAGTGATGCAATTTCCAAAACGTTCAATAGTTTCTATGATTTTAAGAAAAGCTGTGTGGAAGTTTATTTGTTGTAAGATTAATGATGAAAATACAATGAATAAAATGGCGTTTTAACAAATGAGAAAGCTTGTTGGGTTTAGATTTCATTGTCTTATTTTCATGTATTATTGTGATTAGTAATATGAATTTTTAATAAGAAGTTAATATTACCACCTATCGCGATGCGTTTGTGGTTTATGCCTAAATTGACAATGTGAAATCAATCGTATTGAATAATAAACGATTTCTCAGCCTACTAAACAATATGATAGCATTAAGATTTCATGGTATATGTGGATGATAAATTTAAATCTATGTCTAGAGAAGAAAAGTATCTCTCAATATCGATTCAAAACCATGAAAACTTGTTCTAGTTAGCTACTCTAAAACAAGCATTAAGCATGAAGATGATCATCAATATTAAAGCATAGTTAGAATTACATAAAATTCCATGGTCAAGATTTATACATGGATATTCAGACGACTACATTTAACTCCAACAAAAGAGAAATTGGCTATTATTACTCATAGTAGTTGTACGATGATGATCTAGAAAAAAAAATAGGTATAACATCTGCACCGATTTCTCGAACAACCCTTCCGCCTTCAATCTTCCCTCTTTCTTTCTTTTCTGTTGTCTCTAGATTTCTAGTAAAATGATGACTTGAATTGTTTTCATATGATCTCAAATTAATGGCTTGGAATGCTATTTATAAAGTTTTGTTGAGGCACACCCTCGCTTAGTGAGGATTTTAACTAGCTTAAGAAGTCTGATTTTCTTCACCTCTAAGTCATGTTTAGCTCATCCTCAAGTGTTCTTTGACCGCCATACTTCTCTTAGCAAACCGCCCTTTCTCGCTTGGTGACCAAACTCTTCCTTCACTCTGAAGTAATTTATCCAAGAAATTTATGAACCACCTTACCTCATTTAGTGAGGTTTCTCTCTCTCTCTCTCACACACACACACACACTCTCTCCCTCTCTCTCTCTCTCTCTCTCTCTCTCTCTCCTATTGAGGTTCTTTCTTCTTTATGAAGTAACTTGGCCATGAATTAATCTCTAAATCTCCATAGATCTCTTAGCAAGACCATGTATTTCGCTTCATGAGGAGATCCCTAGAAGGTTTATTTTGAGTTTTGTTCAGTGGGCTCTTATTTTGCTTGGCGAGGTAATTGTCTTTTGGGCAGGGTGAATCCCTATTTTGCCTAGCGATGTATCTGCCATTTAGTTGGTAAAATTTGTGGTTTCCTTGACCATTTTCACATGTAGTTATGGATAACATAATTTAAAATCTCACACAAGTGTTTTATTTTCTTTTTATGACAATTTGGAGGTTTTTTTATGTGATTACTTGTAATTTAAGTTAATATGTACTTATGTAAAATCAGTAAATTTAGCATTTATCAATGACAAATCTAAGAGCAACATGTTTATTAGAAAGAAACATGCGTGTTTGGTTGATAATAATACGATTGATCAAATCTTATCAATGACGAATATAAGAATAATATGTTTATTAGAAAGAAAAATAAACATATGTGCTTGGTTGATAATAATATGATTGATGAATGTTGACCCGCATAGTGTAACTATGACCAAGGTGTAGTTCTAATCCATATAGGTTTTGATAATGTCACGACATAGAATAAACATCATGAACATAATCAAAGAATAAAGATTTATAGAAAAGCATGAAGTAATATTTCTAATGATGACACAAAAAAATTAAATATCATGAAATTTATCAAGAAAACCTGACTATTAAAAACACGTACTGATCCGAAGTACAAGTTGTAATATATATATTTTTTGATCAATTATGCAAAATAAAGGGGCTTCTCTTTAAGTACTAAAATCATACACACACTTATAAAATATTTTTTAAAACATCATCAATTTTCAGCATCTTCTGAAAAACTCTTTAGAAATAGCAAAACTCTTTTTAAACTAAGCATAATCGATTGTGATGAGTTTATATTCTACTATGAAGCAAAATTCAGCATATATTCCATTAGGTGGAAATATAATCGATTATGGTGTTTGTCCCGCTTAGTAATAGATTATGTATATACTGAATGATCAATTATGGTTCAAATCATGCAAAATTCTCCATTTTTGCATGTGCATAATCTATTATTTTTGTAGCATAATTGATTATGCTCTGGATATGGCTTTTCCAAAGTTTCCTTATAAGCCAAAGTTTTCTAATACAGAAAGAGGGTTTGTGCTCATTTTAAAACACACAAAATTTTCAGGAAAAAAAAACTCTTCTCTTCTAGTCTCACCTTTCTCCTAAAATTTTCTTATACAATTTATATAGTTGTATTACTTAGAAATTAACTACTTAAATAACAACTTGTGTAATCCATGACTTTAGTTTTTTATCTATAATCATAAGAACAAAAGAGAGCTTTTCTATTGAACCCATATAATATAAAGGTTGTAAGCTGAACTTGGGATAAAATCTTAGTGTAAGATATTACGTGTTGAACTTATGATAAAAACTCAGTTGATAGTGAAAATCTCAAGGTGCTATTTTGGGGGGCTGGATGTAGGATTTTTAGTTTTGGACCGAACTAAGATAAATGCCATGTATTCTTTACTTATCCCTTATCTCTTTATTTTCTTTATCCTTTTATTTACAACATTTTCCCCATATAATATATTCTTAAAAATTCTTTAAAAACATTTTTATTTAATCATGTTCTTGAAAAAAATTATATCATAATTTACCCCTCTTGTGTTTGCAGTCACTTTATTAACAAGTGGAATCAGAGCTTAACTCTTAATTAAAGATTAATCATAACAACAAGGAGGGTTACTTCAAACAATTCATTAAACAAACCCCTCGTCTTTCAATGGTGAAAAGTTTGCTTGCTGGAGAGAAAAAATGAAATTTTTATTGAATGGACGAATTGTGATATTTGAGGCGCTGTCAAAAATGGTCCTTTTGTTCCCACAAGTTAATTATGTGGCGTAAAAAGACCTATAAGTTTATAGAGCAAAGAGGAAAAAAAATACACAATGCACTTTGGAAGCTAAAATCATCATCACTACCACTTTAGGTATTGATGATTTTTTTGTGTATCCCACTATAACATTAGTAAAGAAATATGAGACACCCTTTAAGTTAACCATGAAGGTATAATCGACGTAAAAATAGCTAGGATGAATAAATTAACTCATGAGTATGACTTGTTTATAATGAATCTTGAAGAAAATATCAAAGATGTGGAAAAACACTTCATTCATACAATAAATCACTAAAAACTTTTCAAAATGAGGATTTAATTAAAATAGTCAGTAGATTCTTAAACTGCAATTGTGAACCTAAAGTAACTCTGATTTTTCAGTATAAATATTTTTCTTATATGGATTTGGCTACTCTGTTAGGTAAATTGCACAAACATGAAATTGAGTTAAACTCCCTTTAATACTTGTTTGGTATTGTCCAATGTAGGACTCTTAACACCTCATCACGGCCAGGGCTAGACAACTAGAGCATGGAAATAAATGGTGGGTGGCCCGATAGTAGAAACATGATAGTAAGTTGCCAACCGAATCTTAAACGAGACCATGATACCATATTAAGAAATGTGGTTTGGGCCTACCTCAACCTTACAAAACTGAATCATAAGTTTGAGTTATGCTTAACCACATTTCTTAACATGGTATCAAATCTTGGTTTAAGATCGAATAGGCCACCTGCTATCAAGTATCCACTATCGGGTTATCCATAATTCATTTACATGCTTCAGGTGACTAGTCATGGGCATGAGGGGATGTGTTAAGAGTCCCACATTAGACAATATATGGCCTGAACATGTGCTTATAAGTAAAGGCAATCCTCACCCTATAAGCTAATTCTGTACAGATGAGTAAGGCTCAACCACATTTCTTAACATGGCATCGGAGTGTGAAATGTGGTTTATGCTTAACTCAACCTTACAAAATTGGCTTCTAGGGTGAGGATATCTCCCACTTATAAGCACATGTTCAAATCATATATTGTATGACATGAGACTCTTAACATCCCCTCATGCCCATCATTGGACATCTGGAGTGTAGAAATAAATGATGGGTGACCCGTTAGCAGAAACCTTGTAGAAGGTGACCCACTTGATCTTAAGCGAGGCTATGATACTATATTAAGAAATGTGATCGGGCCTAACTCATCCCTACAAATCGGTTTTAAAGGGTTAAGTTAGGCCTAACCATATTTCTTAACATGGTATCAGAGCCCGGTTCCGTTTAGGTCCCTAGATTTGAAACAGGCTCTTATACCATTTTAAGAAATATGTGTGGGCATAACTCATCCTTACAAAATCATCTTGTATGGTGATGATTTTTCCCACTTATAAGCGCATGTTCAGATCGAATATTGTTGGATATGAGACTCTTAACACACCTTGTTGGGCCTAGGACTAACCATCTGGAGCATGGAAATAAATTTGTATGTGGCCCAATAGAAAATACCTGATAGCAGGTGACCCACCAGATCTAAAATCAGGCTCTGATACCTTGTTAATAAATGTCGTTTAGGCCTAACTCAACCTTATAAGTGATGTTTTTCCCCACTTATAAGCACATGTTCAAATCGAATATTGTTGGACGTAGGGCTCTTAACATACCTCGTTGGGCCTAAGACTAGTCATCTAGAGCATGGAAATAAATTTGTATGTGGTCCAATAAAAAATACCTGATAGCAGGTGGCCCGCCAGGCCTAAAATCAAGCTCTGATACCTTGTTAAGAAATGTGGTTTAGGCCTAACTCAACCTTACAAGCCAGTTTTGTAAGGTCGAGTTAGGCATAAACCACATTTCTTAACATGGTATCAGAGCCTCGTTTAAGATCCATTGGGCCACATGCTATTAGGTTTCTACTATTGGGCCATCAACCATTTATTTCCATGCTCTATATGTCCAGCCCTGGGCCTGAAAGGGGTGTGTTAAGAGTGTCACATCGGAAAATATACGACCTGAAGTGTTCTTATAAGTTGGGGTAATCCTCACCCTACAAATCAGTTTTATGGATGCGTTATGCCCTACCAAGATCTAAGATACAAATGAAGAAACACAAATAAAGAAACACAACAACCTCACCAAGATCTACCCAAAGGATGGAAAACTGAAAGAAACCATCCAATAGTAAATGTGATATAAAACATATCAAAATGGGTAACTAATCAACAATCCCAAAACCAAGTATTTCATTACATGACTTTTGTTTCCCATATTGAGCCAAAAGACATCAATGAAGCTCTCATTAGTGAACATCGGTAGCTTGTTATGCAAGAATAGTTAATTAATTTATAAGAAACAATGTTTGGTAACTTTTTTTTTTTCCAAAACCTAGGACTAATATATGAATTAGAACCAAATGGGTCTTTTGCACCAACATTATGAAAATGGTATCATTTAAAAAAAAAAAAACAAAACAATGCTTGTTTCAAAAGGATACAACCACAAAAAGCTAAGCATAGATTGTGATAAAACTTATGCCCATGTAGCTAGAGTAAAATCCATTTGAATGTTTCTTACTTTCTCTTGCATGATGAATTTTAAACTCTTCCAATTGTATGTGAAAAATACATGCCTAAACGGCTATATTCAAGAGGAAGCATATATTGATTAACCGGTTTTAAAAACTTCCCTTCTCCTATTCATGTCTTCAAGTTAAAGAAATATATTTATGGTTTAAAACAAGCCCCTTGTGCTTGGTATGCCCGTTTAAGCAAGTTTTTACTTGAAAATAGTTTTCAAAGAAGGAAGGTTGATACAACTCTTTTTATAAAAAAAATATTAGCATAACATCCTTCTTGTTTAAATTTATGTCTATGATATTATATTTGGTGCTATTGATGAATCTCTATGTAAGGATTTCTCCAATATAGTTCAAAGTAAGTCTAAAATGTTATTAATGGGTAAGATTTACTATTTCATTGGACTTTAAATATATCAAACAAAATAAGGAACATTCATAAGTCATCCCCAATGATCACATTTTAATACTTAAATAAATATGAGAGAGGAAAATATGTAGAAGAAAGAAAATATAAAAGTATAGTTGGTTTCTTTTTTATCTTACTGCTAGTCGCATCGACATCATGTTTTATGTTTGTATGTGTGCATGTTTTCTAGAAAAACCCAACGAATCACAACTCATTACGATGGAACGCATTATGAGGTATCTTACTAACAACATATGGATTTATGGTATCCTAAAGGAACAAATTTAACATTGCTAAGGTACTTTGATTCCAAATTTACAGGATATAAAAGGGATCAGAAAAGTACCAGTGAAACAACATTTGCTTGGAAAGTGTCGTGTTATCAACAACTGAAGTGTAATATGCATGTAGGTAGTTGTGCACAAATATTCTAGATGAAGAAAAATTAAGTTATTATGGCATTAATCTCTGAAATGTCTCGATTAAGTGTGATAACATATTAACGCCATAATTCTCACTAAAAATCCATTACTTCACTCTCTGACCAAACACATTGAAATTAGGAACCATTTTATTAGGGACCACGTTAAAAAAAATTATTCATTGTGTTTGTGAATTCATTTAATCAACTCGCATATTTTTGACCAAATCTCTTTCTAAAGAAGAATTATTTTTTATAAGAACTGAATTAGGAATATTGAATCATTCATGGAATTGAATAAACTATTCTATGTGCACTTTCTACTTGAATTCTTGGTTATCCTTTTCTCTCTTTTTTATAATTCCATTTCTCTTCATCTTAACGTCTCTTTCAAGCCACCTCTCTGAGAGATGTTCATCACCCATAAAGGGGACAATGTGGTTCTATGTGCATACATGTTTTGATGATGACGCAACAAAGAACACACTATTGGGAAACAAGTGTGAGTTATGTGGAGAAACAAGTGTGAGTTCTAAATCCCACATTGCTTAGAAAAGTGAAGGTTGAGCACTTTATAAGTAAGAAGACCCATACACCTATCACCTTAAGGTTTTAGGTGAATATGTGGTGTCTCTCTCACTTGTTTGGGTGAGTCTTTGACCTTTAGGTGAGTGTTTGACCCAATGTGAATGCTTCCCCCTCATGATGATCCATCACTGGTATCAGAGCCTGGTTCGAGTAAGGGACCGGCTCCTTGTGTTGAAAGTCTTCCTGACATTGTGGTCAGGCGGCGTGTTTCGTTGAAGTGCCCATGACGAGATAAAGGTGTCTCTCAACGGTGGTACAAGTATATGGATGAAAAGAGTTTCCGCTTGAGGGGGAGCATAGTGGATGGACTCACACTTGAGGGGGAGATTGTTGGGAAACAAGTGTGAGTTGTGTGGAGAAACAAGTGTGAGTCTTAAGTCCCACATTGCTTAGAAAAGTGAAGGTTGAGCACTTTATAAGTAAGAGGACCCATACACCTATCACATTAAGGTTTTGGGTGAATATGTGGTGTCTCTCTCACTTGTTTGGGTGAGTCTTTGACCTTTAGGTGAGTGTTTGACCCAATGTGAATGCTTCCCCCTCATGATGACCCATCAGTGGTATCAGAGCCTGGTTCGAGTAAGGGACCGACTCCTTGTGTTGAAAGTCTTCCTGACATTGTGGTCAGGCGACGTGTTTCGTTGAAGTGCCCATGATGAGATAAGGGTGTCTCTCAACGGTGGTACAAGTATATGGATGAAAAGAGTTTCCGCTTGAGGGAGAGCATAGTGGATGGACTCACACTTGAGGGGGAGATTGTTGGAAAATAAGTGTGAGTTGTGTGGAGAAACAAGTGTGAGTTCTAAGTCCCATATTGCTTAGAAAAGTGAAGGTTGAGCACTTTATAAGTAAGAGGACCCATACACCTATCACATTAAGGTTTTGGGTGAATATGTGGTGTCTCTCTCACTTGTTTGGGTGAGTCTTTGACCTTTAGGTGAGTGTTTGACCCAATGTGAATGCTTCCCCCTCATGATTATCCATCACAAACATCATGAACATCATCAAATAATAAATATGTATCAAAAAGCATGAAGTAATATTTCTAATGATAATGCAATAAAGATCAAACATTCTAAATTTCATCAAGAAATAGACCTAATTGTTGAAAGCATGCCTCTGATCTGAAGCGCAAGTTTTAGTATCTTTATGGGATCAAAGATTTTAAATAAATTATGAACAAAATGTTTTTCAAAGCTTCATCTCTTTTCATCATCTTCTGATAAAACTCTTTCGAAATAGCCAACTATCTTTTTTAAACTAAGCATAATCGATTATGATGGGTTTATAATCGATTATGAAGCAAAACTCAATCTATAATTGATTACAGATTTCTAATAATCGATTAATGTTTATATCTTGCAAAACTTTCCATTTGTACAAGTGCATAATCGATTAATGTCGCAACATAATCGACTATGGATCAATTAGAGCTTTTCCAAAATTTTCTTATTTGCCTAAATTTTTTATAAAAAGAGGTATTGTGTTCATTCTAAAACACACAAATTTTTGAAAAACTCCTTGTGTTTTACTCTCAACTTGCTCCTTAAATGTTCATATACAACTCATATAGTTTTATTGCTGAGAGTAAATGCTCAAATAGTAACTTGTGTAATTCATTGTTGTATTTGTATCTATAATTGTAAATCCAAAAGAGTGACAATCTCTTGAATCAGATAATATAAAGATTTTAAGTTAAACTTGAGATAAAATCTTAATGTAAATGGTTGATGGCTGAACATGTGATAAAATCTTAGTTAATAGTGGAAATCAAGGTGTTATCCTTGAGGACTGAACATATGCTTTATGATTTTGGGTCGAACCAAGATAAATCATGTGTGTTATTTCCTTATCCCATATTATTTTATTTTTGCATATCCTTTTATTTATTACATTCTTCTTCATTTAATCTCTTCCTTAAAACTTATTAACCTTTTTTTATTTAATCAAGTTTTTGAAAGAATTTTTTTTTCACAATTCATCACCTTTTGTGAAGTAACTTGGTTAATAAGTGAAATTAGAATTTAACTCTTGTCTAAAGATTAATAGTCTCAAAAGATAGGATAACTTCAAATGATTCATTACACAAACCTTCATTTTTAACAATGAAAGTTGTATGCTTACCGAAAAAAGAAAATAAAAAAATTTATTGACTTTTTCCTTCATAAAAGGTATCACTTCTTTACATTAATCCAATCTATGTTGTTGGGAAGACTTGTCTATTTTCTTCTCCCAAATTGGTCCACATCAAAGATCATCAGGGACGATATGAGATCTTCACTTTATTAACGTTGGATGTAACATCTCCCTTTTCAAAATAAAAGTTTGAATGTGCTACTAATATTCATATATTGCAATTTTTATGTTTTCCCTTGCTGTAAAATTTTTACATTGCAATCTCATTTATATTGAAATAAATATATAATAAAACAAAAATTGATTTTCTTGTTGACGTGGTAAGCTAAGATTTTTCCAAGTTTGATTTTAGGTCTATATCATATTAAGTCTAAAACATAGATAAACCCATTAATACTACTACATCATGGTGTTGGTGTAAGGTGTCATGCATATGCAGTCCCTTTGGCATATTGCCACATCAGGGATGCTAATGCAAAACATATTATTTATATATTCCTACTAACAGATTGCCACAAGTTTTTGACTTCATTTTTTCCTTATATAATGATTCAAATCACTAAGTGTATTTTTATCTATTATTAGTCTCTGATGTGTTTAATTCGAATCATATTTCTTGATGATTCAAATAACTTTTTTTAATCAGAAGTTCATTGAAGTCTAAGTTTGCAATGATTTGAATCACACAATATTGTGATTCAAATTACCTTCACAATCACTTTTTCTTTTTTTGCAATGATATGAATCATGTGTTTATGATTTAAATCAAATTTTTTTCTGATTCAAATCACACGCCCTTTTCTGAGTAGTTCAGAAGTGCCTTAGTGGAATCCATTTAAAATACTTTAAATGTTTATTCGAAACAAGTTATTAAAATCTATTTTTTAAATATATTTTTACATAGGCAAAAATACTATGTTGATCGTTTAAATTATTATTTTTAGCATGTCAATCTTTTATTTTTTTTTCTACAAATAGATCCTATTTATTTTTAAATTGTAACAACCAGATCTTTCAAGTTTTGTCTGTTGTACAAATTACGTCTTTATTGTAACAAAACTGGTATAGAATTGCAACAAGTGTACATGAAGGTACATAAAGTCATGTATTACGACAAGTGTTACATGAAAATACCAAAAGTCATGTCTTATGACACTAACTTCAAAATTAAAATAGTCACCACTTCCGAACCAAAATACACATCAACACTACAAAAATCAAAACTAACAACATTATTGTTGGAATCTAACCCAAAACCTTTTGGAAATTCATATTCAATCATGATCTCAAGATTGTCAACAAACACCCAATGGCAATGAAAAGGATTGAGAAAGAACAGAAAGAAAAGAAAGAAAAACGTTGGAGGAAAAGATGAACAATTTATTGCAGAGAACTCTCTGCCCACAAACTGTGGAAATTCTATTATTTCACTTGCAACTGCAAACTGTGAATACAAGTTCTCAAATCTGAGTCTGTTCTACTTCTTCTTACAAAAATAAGGGTTTCTCCCTATTTATAGATTTAAGTTAGCTTGCATCCCAAGCCAAGACCCAAAACTATAAAAGCCCAAAATAGTTAACATTACTAAAATAGGCCTAAGTCGAAATCCTGTGTGAAGGAACCTCCTTCGACACTTCGACACACTATTACAACTTGACACACACATTATCACAATCCGTCTACTCCTTGTTTCTGTCGAGCTAAACTGCTTCAACACAAGGAATTACAACTCAACACACCACCTAATTCATTATGTCTAAGCTGTCTACATTCATCATGGCTCTTAGTCTTCTGAAAACTTCGACCTGCACTCCCTTCGTCATGATATCTGCAATCTGATTCTCAGTTCTGCAGTGTTCCAATTTCATCTTCCCTTCTGCTACCTGCTCTCGAAGATAATGGAACCTCATTTCGATGTGCTTGCTTCGACCGTGTGCTATTGGATTCTTCGCCAGGTTGATAGCTGACATGCTGTCAATCTTCATGGTAATTGCTCCATGATTCTTTCATGTAATCTCTTCGACCAAGTTCACCATCCAGGTTGCTTGACATGCACAAAGAGAAGCAGCTATATATTCTGCTTCACATGATGACAATGCCACTACTGGCTCTTTTCTCGAACTCCAAGCAACTGGTGCACTACCTAACATAAACACATATCCAAATGTGGATTTTATATCCTCAACATCACTACACCAGCTAGAGTCGGTGTATCCCACTAACTTGCATTCTTTTCCTTTATCAGTTGTAGGAAACAAAATACCGTAGTCGAGAGTCCCTTTCAGATACCTCAGTATCCTCTTCGTTGCTGCTAGGTGTGATACCTTTGGCTTCTGCATGAATCTACTTACCATACCCACACTGTATGCTAAGTCAGGCCTTGTGTGACAAATGTATCTAAGTGACCCAATAAGTCTTCAGTATTGGGTTGGGTCGACATCATCTTCATCTGAATCCTTCGACAGTTGCAGCCTGGTCTCAGTTGGAGTCGAATTAGGGTTGCAATCTTGCATCTCAAATCTCTTGAGTATTTCGCCTGCGTATCTTCTTTGGTGCGTCATTAAACCTCTACTAGTCTTGTAGAATTTGATGCCAAGGAAATATGAGAGTTCTCCCAAGTCTGACATTTCAAACTCCTCACTTAGGTCATGTTTGAAATCTTTGATCTCCTTCTTACAACTCCCTGTTATCAACAAATCATCGACATAGAGGCATTGTATAAGCAATTCATTATTACTTCTCCTTACATACACTTCATGCTCAGTCGTACACTTCACAAATTCCTTCTCCCTTAAGAAGCTGTCGATTTTCTTATTCCACGCTCTTGGAGCTTGCTTAAGTCCACACAGGGCTTTATGTAGCCTGTACACCTTTCCTTCTTCACCTCATTTCATATACCCAACTGGTTCTGCGACATAAACTTCTTCATCTAAGGGGCCATTAAGGAACGCACACTTCACGTCCATCTGACATGTGTGCCAGTTGTTCATATTTGCTAGACCGTCAACCAACCTGATTGTTTCGATCCTAGCAAGAGGTGCGAACACTTCATCGAAGTCGATTCCTTCCTTCTGTAGAAATCCTTTGGCCACAAGTCTAGCCTTGTGTCGAGTTACTTCTCCTCTAGGATTCACCGTCACCTCGTAAACCCACTTTACATCAATTGCCTTCTTGCCTTGAGGCAATTCAACAAGTGACCAGGTGTTGTTGACTTCGATGGACTCTAACTCCTCATGCATTGCTTTCACCCACTTCGAATCTTTCAATGCCTCAGCTGCATTGACTGGTTCGACATCTGCGTAGAAAGCATAATGTACCAGCTCACCCTCTTTATCAACCACATCATCTGATGTAATTACACATTCTTGCAACCTTGCAGGCATGTGTCTTGTTCGTTGAGGTCTGCTTTGACCTGCTTCATCTCTGACTTGTTTCTGTCAAACTTCTCTTTCGACTTCAGTGGCTGGTTTTTCACAAGAGATTCTCACTGAATCCTCTTTGACATTCTCATTCCAATCCCATTCTTTAAGCTCATATATGGTCACGTCCCTGCTGATCACTACCTGCTTATTCACTGGGTCAAACAGTTTGTAACCTCTAGTCGAATGATATCCTATCAAGATTATCTGATTTGACTTGTCATCAAGCTTCCTTCTCAACTGATCTGGAACATGTCTATGTGCTATAGATCCAAACACCTTCAAGTGACTGAGGCTAGGCTTGACACCAGACCAACATTCTTCTGGTGTGATTCCTTCAAGCTTCTCCGTCGGACATCTGTTCAAAATATACGTTGTTGTCGAAACGGCTTCTCCCCATAATTCTTTAGGTAAATACTTTCCATTCAACATACTTCTCACCATGTTCATGATGGTCCTGTTCTTTCGTTCTGCAATGCCATTTTATTGTGGAGTGTAGGGTGGCACCACCTCATGCATAATCCATTCTTTTTCACATAATGCATCGAACTCTTTCGAAATATACTCTCCACCACCATCAGTCCTCAGAATTTTCAACTTTCGACCACTATGTCTTTCGACCATGGATTTAAATCTGGAAAATACCTCGATCACATCACTTTTCTTCTTGATGAGGTAAGTCCACAACTTTCGACTATAATCATCTATGAACGTGAGAAAGTATCTATTGGCACCAATCGAATCCACCTGAATTGGACCACATACATCAGAGTATATGACTTCCAGAATTGCCTTCGACTTCCTTCCTGCATCCTTGCTGAAGTTATTCTTGTGTTGTTTCGACTTAACACACTCTTCATAGACTTCACTTGGAATGTCAATTTCTGGTAATCCTGAAACCATATTTCTTCTCTTTAGCTCTCTGATATCATTGAAGTTGAGATGGCCTAGTCGAAAATACCATAACCAGTCATCTCTGCTGGCTGCAGTTGCTAGACACTTATGCTCCATCACCTTAAGTTCAATCTTGAAGGTCCTATTATGAGACATTGGAGCCTTCAAGATCAACCTACCACCCGCGTCGAGGACTCTCATCATCTTGTATTCGACAACTACCTTGTAGTTCTTTTCGACCAGCTCCCCTATACTGAGCAAATTACTCTTCATGCATGGTATGTACAACACATTAGAAATTGTTGACCTCTTGCCATCTTTCCTCATAATCAAAACATCACCAACACCTTCAGCTGCTAGAGTGTTATCATTTGCAAACTTCACTGTGTTCTTCGACGAGGGCTTCATGTTGACAAACCAATCTTTCCTTCCAGTCATGTGTGATGAGCATCCTGAGCCCAAGTACCACTGATCTTGGAATCTTTCTTCATCTCTCGTTGTGACCATCAGCAACGTATCTTCTTCTTCATGTTTCACCATCTTTGCATCAGTTTCTTGATTTTTCTTCTATTTTAGACAGTCACTAAAATAGTGGCCATACTTCTGACAATTGAAACACTGAATGTGACTTTTGTCAGATTTTCAACCACCACCTCTTCCTCTACCTGCAGCACCACCTCTTTGGTTGCCTTGATTCCAGGGTTTTTTCTGATTCGACCAGTTTCCTCCTCTACCTTTGTTGTCGTTCCCGCTTCCTTTGCCTTTCCTTTCCTTTCTGACCGCGCCTGCAAAACCATATCACTCTTCGACTTTCCTGTAGCTCTTTCAACCATCATTTTTTCATGAGACTTAAGCGTCCCTTGAAGCTCTTCCTTTGTCAATACTGACAAGTCTTTCGACTCTTCTATGGCTACTACCACGTGGTCGAACTTTGGAGCCAATGACCTCAAGATCTTTGCAACAACTGATCTTGATGTCAACACCTCTCCACATACCTTGATTTGATTCACCAGCTTTGTAACTCTGGTGAAGAAATCTGTTATACTTTCATTGTCTTCCATCTGAAGTAACTCATAGGTTTTCTTGTGAGTTTGTAACCTCACCTCTTTCACCTTCTCTGCGCCTCCAAACGACTTTTCAAGAATCTCCCACGCTTTCTTCGCTGACTCTACATCACTAACCTTTTTAAAGTTATTTGGATCAACACACTGATGGATTATGAAGAGAGCTTTATCATCTTTCTTCTTCAACTCTTTGTGTGCAGCCTTTTCTTGATCCATCGCGTTCTCTGCAAGTGGTGTTACTCCTTCCTTCACAAGATCCCAAAGATCTTGATAACAGAAAACCACCTTGATCTGCTTGCATCAATTCTCATAATTGTCTTTCTTGAGAATCGGAAGGCTCGCCGAAAAGTGCCCGTTCGGATAGTTCATCGCCATCACGGTTTTCCTTCCTTGAATTGCAACCGGAGCTCTAGATACCAGATGTTGGAATCTAACCCAAAACCTTTTGGGAATTCCTATTCAATCTTAATCTCAAGATTGTCAACAAACACGCAATGGCAATGAAAAGGATTGAGAAAGAACATAAATAAAAGAAAGCAAAATGTTGGAGGAGAAGATGAACAATTTACTGCAGAGAACTCTCTGCCCACAAACTGTGGAAATTCTGTTATTTCACTTGCAATTGCAAACTGTGAATAGTGTATCGACACTTCGACACACTATTACAATTTGACACACACATTATCACAATTCGTCTGCTCCTTGTTTCTGTCGAGCTAAACTGCTTCGACACAAGGAATTACAACTCAACACTTATGACATAGACTAGCATCTTCAACATCTTCAACATGTTCTTCATCATCTCCTTAAATGACACATCAACGCCGTTTGTGCCACATACGCGTTTTGGAAACAAAGTTTGCGAAAAAGGTCAACAATGTACACGTTAGTTAACATAAAGAATCAAATTGTCGCAAAAAAACATAAGGACTGATTTGTTATAATAAAATAACTTAAAGGACACAGGCGGTATTTTTGCCTTCTACGTACATGTAGATTTGTTTGATATATATATATATATAAGGTAATATTAGCTTTTGCTCGTGTTATAAGAAAATACGCCATTACAAACTAGTAGGGTTTTGTGTTCGCTATATTGGAGACAAGATAGAAAGAAAAAACATGAGTAGAAGTTGTCAAATCCTTTGGTGACGATCTCATATCATAGGCAAGTAAATAGAAACAAAAAAATTGCATTATCCACAGGAGAAGGATAATATATATCACCTAGAAGCGCTAATACTCATTTTCTCTAGATAAAACATCAACTTTAAGATTATCAGATAAAGGAAAGTAAAATACATATCTATTGTGATAATACTTTTGTCATTTGCTTATCTTAGAATTCAATTTTTCACTTTATAACAAAACATATTGAGATTAAACATCACTTTAATAAAGACTATGTTCTAAAAAGAATTTTAGATATAATATTTTTGATACAAATTATCAACGGGCTGATGTTTTTACAAAAACCTTAGCTAAAGATATATTCAATTTTATAAAGGAAATTTTAAATATTCTCCTTGTAAAAGAATGGTGTTTGAAATCATATGGGTGATCCTCTAGATAAAAAAATCCATCTTTTTTCTTTTAAAAAATGATCATATAGGACATTTTTAACCTTTGGTAATTTAAACCCTCTTGATCATTTATCCTCTGGGATAAAATAACCCTCGGGTAATTATGTATAAATCTCTTAGAACACTTCATCCATTAGACTTACGCGTGCGAAAATTTCTAATGAAAAGTAGATGAAAGTCTGTGACACATGTCTCGAATTTCTCCCTTTTGTGTAGATGACACACCTTCAGCAACATTACACCTCAATTTTCAATATAAATATTTTTGAAAATCTCCTTATTTATTTTCACACATTTTTTCATAACCCTATACACCTTCTTTTCTAAAAATATATTCAAAAACACTTTTTTCATCATTACCTACATTTAATTATTTTGTGTGTCTTTTTATTTTAACTATAAACACACACTCTTACAGTCACACAACTCACCCTTCAATTCTATCTTAAACTTTCTTTCTCTCTCTCTCTCATGGAACTATGTGTTTGCAGATGTAATCAGGAAGTGATCAAATCTAAGAAAGTCATGTCTATCATGGTTTTATTGATGGCAACTTATGAAGATGTAATATGAACTTAAAGCATAAAGACAAGAAACTTTTTCAAGTAATCAAAGATACACAAGATATTTTGTTCAAGCTCTTCCTCCAAATAAAGTCGAAGAGTTGGGGTTTAATGACCACCGTATTATCATCTGATGACGGTGTTCGACTTGAAGATATCTCAAGCTTTATCTTTAAGAAGATTCAAGCAAAGTGCTTATGTGATTGGTGTATTCGAAAAAGACGTGAAGCTTTAGAGTGTGAAATAGAGGAAATGTGAAAACTCTTCTGATTATATCTGAGTGATCAATATTTCATAAAAACACAACGACATTTTTGGAGCCTATCCATATGATTAGAGCATGTTTTTTGAAATGCTCAATCAATTATAGCATATTCCTAATTGATTAGATAAGAGAAAAATGAGTCCATAATAGATTGTAGCAGTGCAATAATAAAGACTAAAGGCTCTCTATCAAATCTTTCCCATATGGGCAAACATAATTGATTATTTAGGTCATCCAATCGATTGTAATAAGGAACCAATCGATTGGACAATTAATATTGCCCATGGATAGTTTATTTTTTTTTGAACCATCCATTAGCCTATAAATTGAGGCCTTTCCCTTCACTTTTTTACATTAAAAAATGTGATATTTATCACCTTCTTCACTCTCATTCTATCTCTCTAATTTTTTTTACTTTCTCTCACATAAATTTAGCCATAGCGCTTTGAGAAAGGTTCTTGCGTTTAAGTGAGGAATTTGTTATAGAAAGGGTAATACTGTAAATTTACCAAGAGTTTTTTTCTCTTGAATGGATTATGGGAGTGTGTGACTTGAACTATTGATTGGGCCATGCTGATATATGACTTCATCTTATCTTCCACATTTGAATTCACAATTAAATGTGTCTTTGTTCCAACCACCGGGCCAGTCCTCTACAGAGGATAGTCAGTCCGGTTCGCTTGAAGAAAATCTTTTCTATGATCAGACTCGATCATTTCCTGCATGAACATATATATTCCTTAGGAAGTGTTGATTTGGGTTCCAATATAAACACATTAAAATATTTGTTTGGGGGATCTAATATTAAGTCACCGTTTGGTTCGTGATTTGAGACACTTAAGGAAAATCTCTCTCTCGGGGTTTTTGGAGATAACCACTGAAAAATATTCTTATCGGCTCTTTACCTCACCCTGGTATAAAGCTCAACTTGGTTCGAGATCAACCTAATATAAAATATTGGTTTGGTTTGTGGCTAGTCTATGTAAAACATCGGTTCAGTTCAGAGGATAGCCAGTTCAAAACTCCACATTGGTTCGAGATAAGTCCGTATAAAATATCGATTTAGCTTGGTTATTAATCTCTCAAGGCTTTGTTCGTGTTTAGAAATAAGACTAACCGCTTCAGTTCACTGTTTACTTTTTGGTTGGAAGTTAACCTGAAACTTCATTTATCCTTGTATAGGGGGGTGGTTCACGAGCTTAACCTTCTAAAACCTAAAAAACATTTTTTTGATACTCTTAAGATAAATTCTTAGGGAGAGGATTATGTTACTTCATTTAGATAAAACCTCTATAAATTATGGTGTCATCTATTTTCTTTATCTTTTACTTTCCACATATTTGCTTTTCTCTGATTTTCCGCTGCAATATTCAAATGTTTTCTTGAAAATGGTTTTGAACTCTGATTTAGAAAACAAAATTGTTATTTTCAAACCCTCACAACTCACCCTCTATCTTGTGTGTGGAGTTACATGTTCTACAAGTCGCACTAGAGCATAACTCTTGTTCAAAGACTAATCGTCTCAGGAGGAAGATGACTTCCAACACTATTTCTAACAACATATCTTTCCTAAACACACCTCCACTATTCAATCGTGATAAGTTTAAACTATGAAAAACTAGTATTAACATTTTCATTCAATGTTTTGATTTAGAATTGCTGGAAACAATAATCAACGGTCTATTTATCCCTACTCACCATATAAATGGAGAAGTAGTAGATAAACTTGACTTCCTTTGGACCATAGAGGAAAAGAGAAACTTTGAAATTGATTTCAAAAATAAGAATTTTTTTGTTATGTCTTTAGATGATGATCAATTCCTCTATGTTCATAATTGCAAATTTGACAAAGAAATGTAGGACACCCTTGAGATGATATATGGAGTTTCTCTAAGTATCGAACAAGAGCGAATGAACACATGAGGCAAAGAAGATGAATGCTTTATTCAAAATTATGTCACTAAATTTAGAAATGTTAGAATGTTTGGAAATAACAAATATCTAAGAATTAAAATTGGAAGAAAAAAAATATGATTCAATCCTTAAATCAAGAGATGGGAGTGTTCATGACTTTAAGGAAAAATCGAAGAAGGAAGAAATTACAGAGATTTTGAACGAACAAGTTCAATTACTTATAGATGAAGGAATAGGGCCAAAGCTCGAATAATCCTTAACAACTTCATCAAAATCCCATAAGAAAGGTGAGACACACTTGAGATGATATATGGAGTTTCTCCAAATATCGAACAAGAGCGAATGAACACATGAGGAAAAGAAGAAAAATGCTTTATTTATAAATACATCACTAAGTTTAGAAATTTTAGAAATAATGTTAGAATGTTTGTCACTAATAAATATCTAAGAGTTAATAATTGGAATAAAAAATATGATTCAATCCTTAAATCATGAGATGGGAGTGTTCATGACTTTAAGGAAGATCGAAGAAGGAAGAAATTGTAGAGATTTTGAATGAACAAGTTCAATTAATTAAAGATGAAGGCATATGGTCAAAGCTCGAAGAATCCTTAACAACTTCATCAAACTCCCATAAGGTAACACATGTAGTTTCCTTCGAAATAACCAATCGTCTGAGTAGTTGAACGATTGTAATACCCCAAATTTTGACCACTAAGATTTCCCATCATTGTGCAAATCATCAGCACAATATGGATGTACCTTTGTACCTCATTAGTCTCCCCAAAGATGGGTGAGCATCCACTACAATCAAAATTAGGGTTTCAAGCCCTCTCTGAGCTTTAGACAAAGGCTCAATCAAGAAAGGACTTGATTTTCAACTTGTCTAATCTCTCAAACATCCTCAAAGGATCAAAAGGACTCCCACTTCAAGGATTAAGCACAAGGTTGCTCCCTTCTAGGTGGATCAAGCCTCAAGATCGCCAGTGTCACCAAATTAGGGTTTTGATCACCCAGGGCCTCCAGATGAAAAGTTTCATCTGGGCACAAGCCATTGATCCAAAACATAACCTAGTATACTTCATGGAACCTCATGAACCCATGCATCAAGTCAATTTTGCCTCAAGGGATGCATTCATCAAAAATCAGGAATTAGGGTTTCTTGACCTAATTCACCCTTAAGTTGACTTTTGGGACAAATCATGAGCCAAGACTTCAAGAGATGATTTGAGGGTCTCTAATATACCATATTGATCCATTTGGGACAATGGATTAATCCAAGAAGTTTGAGCAACAAGTCTCAATTCCATCTGCACCACAATTAGGGTTTTAAGGGAAAAGTCAACTGTAACTTTGACTTTTGACCAAGACATGCTCCCAAACCCTAATACATGATTGAATATACCCTATGACACCCATGGAACATGTCCATCAAGTTTTATTTAGGTCAAGGACATGATTTCCTGAAGAATTGCACAGTTTGGAATTCATCTGATAAAAAGTCAACTGTGCACAAAAGCCAACTTTGACTTTTTGAGATTTTTCACCAAAATGGATTTTTAACCCTAAAATGATGTTAATGTATGATTTGAATCATCATTCATCAAGAAAAATCAAGAAAAGTGAGATAACTTGTAAAAGGGGTAACCATAAAACTTAGAAATTTTTCTAAGTTAAAAATAAAGTGGCAAGGGTACCAACTTTGAAGGACCATAACTCCTAAACCACAAGGCCATTTTTTCTCATCCAAAGATGGATTTGTAGCCCTCATTATCACCTACAAAAACTTCAACTACAAGTCATTCCAATTCATTAAGGATTTTGAGTTATGGAGTGATCAAAGTGGTTGAAAAGTGAAAATGTCACTTTTTCCAACACTTAGTGAAATTTTCACTAAGATTCTGCCTCACTTTTTGCCAAATGTAGGGGGATTTCTCACTTGGAATCAAAAGAGATCAAAATAAAACTTGTTTAAACAGTTGTTGTATCATATAAGAGCTTTCCAAAATGGCCAAGAACATTGCCAAATTCAACTTACACCATGAGATATGACATTGGTAAGTTGCCTTGCTGAAATCTGTCAAAGCAAGGCAGATTTTGCATTTTGGCTCGATTTGCCAAAATCAGCCAATTTCAAATGCTCCTATCCACTTGGACACATCTGAGGATTGAATCTAAAAGGGACAATCACTGAGCCAAGTCTCCAAAGTCCATGGAACAAGAAATAGCATGTTGAACCTAGAGTTGCCAAAATAGGGACAAGACTCCAAATTTGGAATGAGGCATTCAATGGAACCATCAAGGTGGCATGGACTGAGCCATTCTCATCTGAAATCAGTCAAGACTTATCCAAGACCAAGGGAACCAAAGCTCTGTGCCCTAACCTCTAGTCAATTTCTAGAGGAGACTTGGATTTTCATTTGCCCACATTGGCCAAACCTACTTACCAGCTGCCATGCACTATTCCTTGCAAAACAAACTTGCTCTACTATAAATAGAGCTCAATTTTGGTCAGTTTGAGTACACCAAAGCCATCTAACAGATGCTTTCCTTAAAATCTCTTCTTTCACTCCAATTTTGCCTTCTAAGGCAAGTCACTATCGGGTTTTGAGTTTGAGAGCAATTCCAATCAAACCAATCACTCACACACCTCACATACATCACATATGAGCTGATCAAACACTTAGATTACTTCTGAAACATCAATTTCACAAAATCACCAGCTGGTTGCTCAAGGTTTTAACCAAAGTGCAGCTGAGGTACCACAAAATGATCCAGCCAATTTCAATCAAGTCCAACCATCCAAACACAATCCATAGGGTGTAGGGAAGCTGTTCAGATCATCACAACTCATCTGTAACACCTCCAGATCAAAAATCACTTTGAACTTGCTGTCACGACCTAAAGGTAAGCACATGCTTGGGCATCTCTCAATCTATGCATATTTCCTCGCACAATAATTTGGCCATATGTTCATAATCATGCATGGAATGTTTTCCCTCAATTAATTGCATTGTTTGAATCGTGTATAAAAAATCCTAGCCTTCATGCAGAAATTAGGGTTCTTGAGGTCTCTTCGTGATTTCTTGTTGTATGTTTAATTTAAATGAAATTAAAGCACATAGACATGATCGTGAGGTTGAGACGAGCATAATGATATGTGGATTGCATGATATGATTACGTATTCATGGAGATTGGATAGAAAATGCAAATCTGAGAAACCAAGAACACACGCGTGTTCTTCAGCTTGTTCTTGGCGCCATTTTTGAATAATTCAAATATTTGAATTTTGTGATTTTGTTTAATTGATTCAAAAATTAATTTCTCTCTGAGTTTTAATGATTTTGAGTTGATTCTTTTTTTAATAATTCACAAAAATTTTAAAATATTTTATTTTCCCAAAAAATCCCAAAAATATTATTTCATATAATTGATATTTTTGCAAAGAATTAATGTTTTAATTGTTTTTGGCATTTTAAATATTTTTTCTACATTGATTTTGCAACTTTTAATGCTTTCTAATTATTTTGTAGGTCAATACTCAATTTTTGAAGCATTAATCCAAGATCACAATTTGTTTCCCATGTGTTAAACAATTTTTGATCATTTTAATTGGATTTTTATTCAATTAAATACATTTTTGGAAATAAATTAGGGTTTTGGATTAATTCAACCCTCATAAATCATTTTCAAAACACTCATGGGCCTCTATTAGAGTGTAAGACCCAATCCTTTTTTTGACCAAATCATTTTTGGGCTTCACTTATTGTATAAGTCCCGATACCGTCAAAAAACAAACGGCGCGATCGTCGCCTTTTCAAAAATCATCTGGGCCTACCCTCGGGTAGTAAGACCCATTTCTTTTCTTTAAAAAACTTTTTGGGCCTCTTGAGAGAGTGTAAGACCCATCCCTCCTTGTACAAAAACTTTTTGGGGCCTCACTCATTGTATAAGTCCCTCTGTACAAGTAAACGGTGCGATCGTCGCCCGTTTAAAAATAAAAAATCATCTGGGCCTCTCCTTGAGCTATAAGACCCATTCAAAACACTTTGGGCCTCTATTAGAGTGTAAGACCCAATCCCCCTTTTAACCAAAACATCTTGGGCCTCACTTATTGTATAAGTCCCTCCGCGTTAAAAGAAAACCTCGGCGCGATCGCCATTTTTAAAACGAAAAATCATTTGGGCCTACCCTCGTGTTATAAGCCCCACTCTTTTTTCTTTAAACCTTTTTGGGCCCCTTAAAAGAGTGTAAGACCCATCCCTTTGTACAGAAAACCATTTTGGGCCCCAGTCACTTGTATAAGTCCCGCTGTACAAAGTCAAACAGTGCGCTCACTGATAAAACCCTGGGCCTCTCCTTGAGCTGTAAGCCCCAAATCTTTCTTTTTCAAAGCACTTTCTCCTTTGATTTTGAATATACTGTTGTTTTCAATCTTTCTTTGTCGAACAACTAACCAAACAGCATGGAAGCACTACAACCGAGTAAGTGGTTATCGCTTTCATTTACTGCTTTCATATTATAAACTGTATTGTGGGGCTGCTCACTGTAAGTCTCCTTTCATAAACTCATATCTACTGTGTAATAATAGTATAGATATTTCGAGTTTCCCCGGCAACTACGTCTAGAACTAGGTGACGCCGTTTCATTTATTCATAGAAATAGACGCCTAGATCCCCAATAGGAGCACCAGATACAGTCTTCTCTTCGGCTGTCCTCCTTAGGAATCGTCAAGAAGCTCTACTCCCCAAGATGAATGTATTCTCCGTGAATGGCATCTTTGAGTTTCTTCCAAATTCTCGAACTTTCCTGACTTGATCTATTCCTTGCGGATAGCTTGCCTTGAATGTCTCGGGGTTTGGGTACCCCCTACGGTCATAATCTTGGACCTTAACTAAGGAACCCTCTTTAAAAGCTAAAAGTCGCTGGATAGTAAACCTCGCACGTTTACCAGTGGTTTTTATCTTTAAAAGAGTTATCTCTCCTAATGGAAAGGAGATGATAGACCCACGGGCTTCTTAAAAGCATCGACCTCCTCTTGGGCATTGTTCAAGGACCCACAGGCTTCCTAAAAGCAACCCCGCCTCCTCTTGGGCTTCGTACAAGGACCCTACGGCTTCTTAGAAGTATTCACAGCCTCCTCTTAGGCTTCGTATAATGATCTCTTCCTTCGGGAATGATAGCCTCCTCTTGGGCTTCGTACAAGGACCCGTCGGCTTCTTAAAAGTTTCCAGCCTCCTCTTGGGCTTCGTACAAATTGTCCCGACGACCTCCTAGAGGTATAGGAACAGAACCTAGTCATCCTCCTAGAACAGTCATTTCATAGAGTCTACTACTGTTTCTCAAAGCATAGTACAAAAGAAAAAAACTATAGACTTGGACAGTCTAATCTCCTTGAGTCTCAAAGACATTCTCAAGTTACCCCCTTCGTTAAATAGGAAGGAGACCCGCAGACTCGGGCAGTCTCAATACCCTTTGGATTTCCAGTTTCCTAAAAAAAAAAGGAAACAACCCTGATCCTCAGATCTAACCCATGAGTACAGTGTTTCTCATATAAGAACTGATTTTCTCTTTCAAAATCAGTATACTGGACCTGTCACTTAACTGACACAGTAACCTTAGCCTTTTCTTGGGCTTTGTACAATGATTCTCCCCAGCGGAGTCAAACAACGTTTTAGCCTCTCTCTCTCGGGCTTTGTACGAGACACATAAGAGACTCCCTCGTTGAGTCAATCACCTTTTCGCCTCCATCTCGGGCTTTATACGAGATACAAAAAGGTTCTTTTTTTTAGCCAAACAAACTTTAGCCTCCATCTCGGGCTTCGTACGAGATACAAAAACACTCTCTTGTTGAGTATAAAAGATTCTCTTGTTGAGTCAACCCTTTTAGCCTCTCTCTCGGGCTTTATACGAGACACCAAAAGACTTCATCGTCAAGTCAAAACCTTCTCGCCTCTCTCTCGGGCTTTGTACGAGATACAAATAGCCTCCTCTTAGGCTTTGTATAAGAAAACCACTGGTTGATCCAATCAACCTTTTAGCATCAAAACTGTGCCTCGTTCACAGTACACAAACATCAACAATTCCTTTCCCTTCATCTAATCGTTGTAAGCGGCAAGCCTCTGGATCATCTACATCCATGCCACTGTCCTTCTTTTAGCATGAGGAATTCCTAAGGAAAGATGGCATTGCTCTACACTGAGTTAAAGTCTTATCCTTCAGGTTAAAACCCTTTCTTCGGAAATTATGGGATTGCTCGGATCCGCGTATCCCAGTTAAAGTAATTCTCCTTCCCCTCTCTTTAGAGATGAAAAATTCTCTCTAAAGCCGAGGTCTTTCAGCTTCACGTCTTGGGCTTTGAACAAGACACAAATAGACCTTTCAGCTTCACATCTTGGGCTTTGAACAAGATAAAAACCACCTTTCGCTTCACGTCTTGGGCTTTGAACAAGACACCAAAACACCCATTTCTTCCCATAGAATATGAGGAACTACTAACGCTCTGATTTCCCTGTTTCGGTAAACGGGAATACGTAGGCATAAGATCGAAAGAAAAGATCTTAGCGAGCACAATCAACAAAAAACCCAAATCCCATATCTCCATCAATCAAAAGCAGTAATTCAAAAGCATCAGTCCTAACATCCTAATCCTTGTTCCCCGCCAGAAACCTTCTGCCCAGGTAAAAGAAAAAAGAGAGAAAGAAAACAGTATTGGAGAAAATACAAATAACCAGTACAAAGGCCCCCCACATTGATAGCATTCGTAACCTAACAGACCGCTGTTTAAACTCAGTATGCAAAGCAGGGTTAATTGGAGACATCTATTTCCCTTCCTTATTCAGCTCACAATAGGATAAAAAATGAATCGACCTGTAGTCAAAGCTCAAACCGCAGAGAGCGACCAGCGCTTAAGAACCGCGTCCAAAATCGCTCGCTACAGAAAAGTGGCGCCCACCGTGGGGCCAAATCTTCTTTCTTAAACGTTTAAGGTGAAAACCTTCGACAAACCTTTTTTCTCTTCACTTGTGTGAATACCACAGATTGGGGCTTCCGCCGGGGAACCCATTTCTGTCAGGAACTTAGGAATCATAGCTTTATAAGTCTAGGATGATTAGGACAAATATATATACTGCTTTTCCTAATTGCTATACGTGTTTATTTTTCTGTTACTGGGAATGCGTGTGATGCCGCATGTGGTGAGAATGAGTATACACTTAGGATAAGTGATGGCGACGGGGTCGACCATCAACCTCAGTGGAGGTTGACCAACGTAACCCATTCACTCTTCTAGCCAATGGGCCGGTTGTTAAGTCTGAGAAGCTGAGGAGCCAAACCCTTTCGTAGTGCGGAAGCTATCAGAAATAGTTGTTACGCGATACTACCCTCATTTGAGGCTGGTGATCTATTCTCGGTGAATGGAACTTACTCTAAGATTGCTTTACAACTCGCTGGCGATCCGCTTGTTGTCTTGCTTTCCTGGGAGGAGCTGATGATAATGAGTACAGGTACAAAAATCACCCTAGTATAAACCTTTGGGGATGGGTAGAGCCTTGACTTCATGACAACGACCCTTTGACCCCATGTTTTTTCTATGTTTTTGTGTGCTGCATTCATGCATCCATTTAATAAAACATTAAAACATTCAAAAAACTTCTCTTCTAGTCTCTCTGTTTTTTAAATTAAACTAAGAATGTGATTGCAAATATCAGAGAAAAAGATTGCATTAATGGATTTCGGTAGAAGGAGAACTCGCCAGTATACCTTTAAGGTTCCAAAGCTAGGGGATTTGAGAAAGTTAGCGAGGATGATCGTTAACCCAGAGGCTTTCAGAGCCAAGCACGGTGGTTTGCTACCACTGTTAAGAGTCCATGTGATTAAGGGGATCATGGACGTGCTCATTCAGTTCTACGATT
Organism: Lathyrus tuberosus; assembly: GCA_022829125.1. Classification (NCBI taxonomy): domain Eukaryota; kingdom Viridiplantae; phylum Streptophyta; class Magnoliopsida; order Fabales; family Fabaceae; genus Lathyrus; species Lathyrus tuberosus. The sequence goes on along the minus strand of JALAZF010000603.1, from coordinate 2,769,542 downwards.
CGGTTTATCACTGTTTCACATTCCCGGATTACCAGCTATCACCAACGCTGGAGGAGTATTCTCATCTGACTGATTTACATATCACTGATCGAGCTCCGTTTTCTGGACTGGAAGAAATTCCAAAGAATCAGACTATTGCAATAGCAATTCATTTGGACGAGTCTGAGGTCAGGACTCACATGACCACTAAGGGTGACATCCAAGGTTTGCTAGCCCAGTTCTTGACAAAAAAGGCTCTATACTTCGCTAGTATAGGGAACGAGACTGCTTTTGAAAGCATCTTTGTCTTGCTCACCTACGGGTTATTTTTGTTTCCCAACATCAATAACTTCGTCGATATCAACGCCATTAAGGTTTTTCTCATTGGAAACCCTGTGCCGACTTTGCTCGCAGATGCGTATCATTCTATACACTTGGGAAATTTGTACAGCGGAGGGGAGATCACATGCTGTGTACCTTTGCTCTACAAATGGTTTATCTCTCACTTGCCCAAGTCTGCTGCTTTTTGGGATTGCAAGAGTGTCTTACGTTGGTCGCAGAAGATCATGTCTCTCACCAATTCCGATATAGATTGGTGTAATAGGATTTATGAGGGAATCAGAATCATTGACCATTGTGGAAACTTCCCCAGCGTACCCCTCATAGAAACCAAAGGAGGAATCAACTATCATCCGATATTGGTTCTTCATCAATTTGGATACCCGATGAGACACATCCCACTGGGTGTTCATCTGGAAGGTCTTTTCTTCAAAGAAGGAGAAAATGACAGAGCACTAAAGATGGAAATAGTGCAAGCCTGGAAACACGTTCATAAGAAAGGACGAGAGTCTCTGGGAAAACCGGACTGTGTCTCGGTGGAGCCTTATCTCCATTGGGTACAAACTAGAGCTCTTAAGCTAAAAATGCCTTATCCTCGTTACGGAATTCTTCCATCGAGGGAAACTGTTATGTACTTCATGACGGAAACTGAAAAGCTTCAGGTTACTCTCAACAAAGTTCAAAAGGAAATAATATCTTGGAAGAAAAAGTACCGCACCCTCGACGTAGAGTGTATCCAAATACAGCAACTACTAAAAGAGAAAGATGCTCTGATTGAAATTTTGGAGCAGCATGCTGTAGAGAATCAAGATGACCAAAGGAATTTGCTCACTCCTTTCACTTGGCAAAAGAATGACAACCCGACAACGGCCCAGGAGCCCCGGTCAAAGAAAGGAAGATACCAGAATCAGCACCCGGTTTCTCCTCAGATAGGACTCGGGACCCATTAGTTTAGGTTTCAGTTTCTGCACTTTGTAATCTACTGTATTTCCATTTCTGTAATCCTTTGAATTTCAATAAAAAGGGGTTTCCCCACTGTTTGATGTTTGCAATCTAATCGTCGAAGTTTATTTTGATTAAACCAAAGAACAATTAATATAATCATTGCATTCATCATTCTCACATCGCGTATTCTTCTTCCCTACGAATCTCACGTTTGTGTCTCGATTCTAGAGTCAAACTGTCTCATTCGTATAATACTCGGGCCAATCGTCAGAAAAAGATGGATGATCTTGAGGAAGAAAACAGAGAGTTGAAAGAAGAGATCGACGCTCTGAGAGAGGATATGAGAAAGCTTTGTAACGACATGCAAGCCATGGCAGAAGCTCAGCTACAAAGAACTGTGATCTCAGAGATCACCTCAACGCCCATCATAGAAAAGTATGATCCTAGGTATCAGATACCGAAAGATCGTCCTTGGGGCATGCCTGTTAACTATATCCCGGAAGGATATGTTCCGCCGATCACTGAAGATCATGGAATCGTAACAGAATCCGCTGGGCCTGAAGGTTACAAACTTTGGGTAAGCGAAGATGCCAGGGGCATACTGAAGACTCCTGAAGGTTACAAACTTCGGGAGGCGCCAAAACTTACTGCCGTAGTCACGGTACCACCCTTTGTGGTGCGTACTGTCTCGGAAGGACAGATTCCACAGACACCTTCTGGTAAGAAGGAAACTATATTTGACATAATGGATGAATTCCAGGACCAGTTCTTGGAAATGCAGAAAGAGCTGCAAGCCATTCGCGGTCAGGATCTATTTGGAAAGGACACCGCAGACCTCTGCTTGGTCCCAAATGTGAAAGTCCCGCACAAGTTCCAAGTGCCCGACTTTGAAAAATACAAGGGTAACTCTTGCCCTCAGAGCCATCTGGTGATGTACGCTCGGCGGATGTCAGCTTAGACGGAGAATCAGGACCTGCTGATTCACTACTTCTAGGATAGTTTAACCGGTGCCGCACTCAAATGGTACATGGGTTTAAACCGTACTATGATCAGTACATTCAGAGATCTTGGTACTGCCTTCGTCCAACAATACAAGTATAATTTAGACATGGCACCCGACAGAGATCAACTCAGATCAATGTCGCAAAAGGACAAAGAAACCTTTAAGGAGTATGCTCAAAGGTGGCGTGAAATTGCCGCTCAGATTTGTCCACCTCTTGAGGAAAAAGAGATGACAAAGATCTTCTTAAAGACCTTAAGCTCATTTTACTATGACCGAATGGTTGCCAGTGCGCCCAGTGATTTCACCGAGATGGTCGGCATGGGCGTACGTCTTGAGGAAGCCGTCCGAGAAGGACGTTTGGTAAAAGACACTGGATCAACGAGCAGTACTAAAAAATATGGTAGTGCTCTCCCTAAGAAAAAAGAGCAAGATATTGGGAATATCTCTCTCGGAAAGCAAAGGCGACGTTATCAGCCAGTAGCAGTTGTTACTCCTGCTATCGGCCCTGCGCCTATTCCTACGTATCAACCTCAGGTTGCGCAGAGCCAACCTGATCAGCAAAGGACACAACAGCCTCTTCAGCAGCCTCGTCCTCCATATAACAACAACCGTACAACACGGCCACCAGGATTTGATCCTATACCCGTAACGTACGCAGAGCTGTTTCCGTTACTGCTGGCTAAGGGGCACATTCAGACTAAGTCTCCCCTTTCAGTTTCGGAAAATCCGCCTTTTTGGTTTAAAGCGGATCAAACATGCCCTTATCATCAAGGAGGTTCAGGGCATAACATTGAGATTTGTCTCAATTTCAAATCCGACGTGCAAAAGCTTGTTAGGAGCGGGCTCTTATCTTTCAAAGATACGAATCCTAATGTTCTTACGAACCCGCTGCCTCAACACGAGAAAGCTGCAGTCAATCTGATTGAGAAAGAGACTAACAATGTCTATCAAATTCACGATGTACTATTATTGGGGACCAATCTGGTCAAGATGCATTGTAGACAGAGTGGATATGGCCATGTGCCACCTCATAATTATCACCAGTGTGATGTCTGCTCTAAAGACAACCAGGGATGTTCTGTGGTGCAGCAGCTCTACAGGAACAAATGGATCGTGGATGGATCCAAGAGCACCGAGTTCGTGGAGTTAACATGGTTTACACGAATTCCAATGTCATTCAAAACCACGACATCCGTGCGATGAATGTCAACTTGGTGGCAATGCACTCAAGGCAAAGCCAGTATCATAATCTGCCACGGCACGATTACAGTCCCTGTCTGATTTGCTCGGTAAACAAACAGGGATGCTCTTTCATACAAGAGGCCCTCCAGCGTCAGATGGATCTTGGATGGATCCAAGACTACCATGATAGGAACTCCTATTAAATCAACATGGTTCAGATCTTCGACATCCGCGTAATGAATACCAACCTGGTAGAGTTACATACTGAGCAGGTCCGACTTGGATTCATAATATCACATGACTATCAAAATTGTAAAGCGGGTTGCGAAAACGATCGAGGTTGTACCCTTGTCCAGGAGGCACTTCAGCAGTTGTTAAATCACTGGTGGATGTCAATCTATATGGACGAAGATACTCAGCAGATTAGTATCAATAACAGGAATCCTACTCGTCGTCAAAGTCAGGATGTCCGATCAATGGAAGGTAACCTAGTGAGGTTACATTGTATTCAAAGTGGGCGTGGCCAGGTGCCACCACACAACTATGACAGTTGTAGCGTCTGTGCAGAAAGTAACCAAGGGTGTTACCTTGTGAGAGCAGCTCTTCAGGGTCAGGTCGATCATGGAGAAATTCGTCCATATCCAGGTTCAGGACCCATCATTTGGTCGCCGAACTACCTTGCCGAGCAAGTTGAGGATGTTGTCACGATCTCTGGTCATCACAGGACCAGGGATGTTTTTGCCATCATCCCTCTACTTGACGAATCTAGAGTTCCCAACCGGGAACGGATCAAGTTTACTTATGATGGTCAGAAAAATCAGAAGGTTCCCATAGTCATCTATCTACCAGGGCCACTACCGTATGAATCAGCTAAGGCAATCCCTTACAAATACGGTGCAACAATAATCGAGAATGGAAAGGAAATTCCATTACCCTCCGTCGTGAATATTGCAGACATCAGTCGTGTAACACGGAGCGGCCGAATCTTCAACCGAGGGGTTGGAGAATCCAACAAAGAAAAGGAACTTCAGGCAAAAATTCCTGATCCACCAGTCGGTCAATCTTGTAATCCCGACTTTTCAAAAGACAAAGATGAGATGCTAAAGCTCATCCAAAGGAGTGAATATAACATTGTTGATCAACTGTTACAGACTCCTTCAAAGATCTCAGTATTATCACTGTTACTCAGTTCAGAAGCCCACAGGGAGGCTCTACAGAAAGTCTTGGAGCAAGCCTTTGTGGAACAGGATGTAACAATCAGACAATTCGATAGCATTGTCTCTAACATCACTTCCTGCAATAATTTGGGATTTAGTGATGAAGAATTACCTGAAGAGGGTCGCCGTCATAACATGGCGCTCAACATTACAGTTAACTGCCAGGGCGATGCTTTAGCCAACGTACTGGTAGACACAGGGTCAGCCCTGAATGTTATGCCGAAGTCCACTTTGACGCAATTATCATTCAAGGGCCCTCCGATGAGAGTCAGCGAGGTCGTCGTCAAAGAATTCGACGGATCCAGAAAAACGGTTATCGGCGAAGTTGATCTTCCCATAACTATTGGTCCTCACACTTTCCAAGTCACTTTCCAAGTCACTTTCCAGGTCATGAACATCCGGGCAACATACAGTTGTTTATTAGGAAGACCTTGGATACATCAGGCTGGAGCGGTTACTTCAACCCTCCACCAAAAGCTAAAGTTCGTCAAGAATGATCAACTTGTCACGGTTTGTGGGGAACAAGCCTTGCTTGTGAGTAACCTATCATCATCTACTTGTGTGGAACCCGAGGAGGTTATTGGAACTCAGTTCCAAGCACTATCGGTGAGCAAGGACAATCAGTTCAAAGAAGGAACTTCAATTTCTTCATACAAAGATGCTATCAAAGCGGTCGAGAGTACCGATACGACAGGATGGGGACGGCTTGTCATTCCTATTGACAATAAAACAAAGAAGGGTCTTGGTTTTTCTGCAACCTGTACCCAGACAGTTGCCAACGATGAAAGTCTTCATCCCCTTCCAAACTTCTTCCACAGTGGAGGTTTTCTCCACCCAGTGTCTCAAGCAGTACATGCTATCAATGAGGAAGATCCCTCTGACACAGGTGAAGAATGGAAGTCCTATCTTAACAAGGACGGTTATATGTCTCAGGAAGAGGTGCCTATGCCTTTTTCTTTCCTACAGAAAGTCCGAGATTTATACCAAGATCAGATGTCGAAATGATCTACGGAGATTGTGATCCGGAAGGATGTCGTGCTCCGCCAAATTCATTAGAGGAAGACACTCTGATGAAAGACAACTTTGATCACAATTACTATGGCCCGATGGATGGCCTGCCAATGTGGCAGCCTTACCCAGGAAACTTGGGGCAAGAAAGTCAGCCGAACAATGAAACTCAGCTGAGCATCATTGAACAGAATACCTATGTCCTCGCCATGTCATGGGATCAACACTCAGGTTATTCGGAAATTACTCAACATGAAGATGAATTCGCAACGTTCGCAGGACTTGAATTCATCAACTATGCTTTTCCCGAGGTCAACGTCATCGAGAGGGATGATTCCTCCAGTTCCAAAGAAGTTTGGGACACCCTGGGACAACCAAGTGGAAAATACGACTTTATGGTCAAGTACTCTGCTCCCGAAAGCTCTCGTATCAGGTTCGAAGACATCCAGCCAACTGGATAGGGAAATACAGCTGAGAGCACAAATGCTCTGCAAAATGCAACAGAGGAATCCTCCTACGACAATTATGCCTGGGAAACAGGTTCCAACGATCCTGCTCCGCCAGAAATCAGCGTTATTTCTGAAGACAAATCGAGGAAGGTGCCAGACTTTGTAATTCACCGAGGAGTTCGCCGCCAATGGGTTGCTGTCGAGGTTCCGAAGGTCGTTCATCAGTCAAAGTAATTGCCATCTTTAACCTTTCACCCTGCCCAGGTGAAACGGATGTTTTGATAGGGCTCGCTTTCTGTAAATTTCCCTCTTCGCTTTGCCCAAAGCGACAGAGTTTTGTTTTATAGGGCTGTAGTTTCAAGATTCGACTTGTTCATTAATAAAATAACGTCGTTCTGTAATTTCCGCATTAATTGCTGTTTTCTCTTTTTGCTTTTTCAGAAAATGGTAATCCTAAAAAACATTCAATAATAAAAACAAGCAGTAAAATCAAAACACTGCACACACTTGCATTTTCTCTATCTCTTCTAAACACGAATCATCACGTTATGCAGATTGCTTGTTTTAAACCCAGTTGAAACATACGATCCGATGCCTTCTCCTAACTTTGAATTCTCGGTATTCGAGGCTAAAGAAGAAGTTGACAACGAAATTCCAGAAGAGATCTCCCGACTACTCAGACAAGAGGAAAAGTCCATTGAACCTCACAAAGAACCGTTGGAAACGGTAAACTTGGGTTCAGAAAAAGAGAGAAAAGAAATCAGGATCGGAGCACTGCTCAGTCCAACTGCCAGAGAAGATCTGATAAAGCTTCTCAAAGAATTCCCCGATGTATTTGCTTGGTCCTATCAGGATATGCCAGGGTTGGATACCAGCATCGTGGAACATCACTTACCGTTGAGATCGGAATGTCCTCCAGTAAAGCAAAGGTTGAGACGGACTCACCCGGACATGGCCATCAAAGTCAAAGAGGAGGTACAGAAACAGATCGACGCGGGTTTCCTCGCTACATCTGAATATCCTCAATGGTTAGCCAACATCGTACCCGTTCCCAAAAAGGACGGAAAGGTCAGAATGTGTGTTGATTACAGAGATCTAAACAAGGCAAGTCCAAAGGATGACTTTCCTTTACCACACATTGACATGCTGGTTGACAGCACAACAAAGTTCAAAGTTTTCTCCTTCATGGATGGATTCTCGGGCTATAACCAGATCAAAATGGCGCCGAAAGACATGGAGAAAACTTCGTTCATTACCCCATGGGGTACCTTTTGTTACAAGGTAATGCCGTTCGGTTTGAAGAATGTCGGGGCAACCTATCAAAGGGCCATGATTACTCTGTTTCATGACATGATACACAAGGAAATCGAAGTGTATGTCGATGATATGATTGCAAAATCAAGAACAGAGGATGAGCACGTTGAACATCTATCAAAATTGTTCGAACGCCTAAGAAAATTCAAGCTCCGCTTGAATCCTAACAAGTGCACCTTCGGTGTCCGTTCAGGGAAACTACTAGGGTTCATCGTCAGCCAGAAAGGAATCGAAGTTGATCCTGACAAGGTCAAGGCCATTCAAGAAATGCCTTCTCCGAAAACTGAAAAACAAGTCAGAGGATTCCTGGGACGTTTGAACTACATCTCCAAATTCATATTCCTTATGACCGCGACGTGTGCGCCGATTTTCAGATTACTCAAAAAGAACCAGGATTGCGTTTGGTCAGAAGATTGCCAAACCGCCTTCGACAGTATCAAAGAATATCTGTTGAATCCTCCGATTCTATCACCTCCAGTGGAAGGAAGACCACTGATCATTTACCTCACAGTCCTAGAGGACTCAATGGGATGTGTACTTGGCCAACAAGACGAAACTAAACGAAAAGAGTCTGCCATTTACTATCTAAGCAAGAAATTCACCGACTGCGAGACTCGGTACACAATGCTTGAGAAAACTTGTTGCGCTTTGGCTTGGGCAGCTAAACGTCTTCGCCAGTACATGATTCGCCATACTACTTGGTTGGTCTCCGAAATGGATCTAATCAAGTACGTTTTCAAAAAACCTGCTCTCACGGGAAGGATTGCCCGTTGGCAGATGTTACTATCAGAATATGACATAGAGTACCGTGCTCAGAAAGCCGTTAAAGGAAGTATTTTAGCCGATCATTTGGCTCATCAACCGATTGACGATCAAGAATCAATCGGGTTTGACTTCCCAGACGAAGATGTCATGTATCTAAAGATGAAAGATTGCGATGAACCGCTACCCAGTGAAGGGCCAGAACCAGGTTCCCAGTGGGGACTTATCTTTTACGGAGCAGTCAATCATTATGGAAACGGAATTGGGGCAATCATTGTTACCCCTCAAGGTTCCCACATTCCTTTCACTGCCAGACTTACGTTCAAATGTACGAACAACGAGGCCGAATACGAAGCTTGTATTATGGGTCTCGAAGAAGCGATTGATTTAAGGATCAAAAACTTGGACGTATATGGCGACTCAGCCCTGGTTATTAACCAGATAAAAGGAGATTGGAACACATACCAATCAGGATTGATTCCTTACAAAGACTATGCAAGAAGGTTGTTACCCTTCTTCAACAGAGTCGACTTTCATCACATCCCTCGTGATGAGAATCACATGGCTGATGCATTAGCCACTCTCTCTTCCATGATTAGTGTAGGTCGATGGAATGACATACATAAGATCGACATCATGCACCTTGAATGGCCCGCTTACATCTTCGCGATTGAAGCAGTCATAGACGACAGACCTTGGTATCACGATATCAAATGCTTCCTTCAGAAACAAGAGTACACATCTGGGGCACTCAGAAAAGACAGGAAAACCCTCAGAAGATTGGCTGGAAACTTCTTCCTGAGCGGTGACACTCTTTATAAGAGAAATTTTGACATGGTCTTGCTCCGATGCGTCGATAGACCAGAAGCAGACATGCTCATGAAAGAAATTCATGAAGGATCCTTTGGCACTCATGCCAATGGACACACAATGGCGATAAAAATTCTCAGGGCCGGGTATTATTGGTTGACCATGGAATCCGACTGTTACAAGTACATGAGGAGGTGTCACAAGTGTCAGATATACTCCGACAAAATTCATGTACCGCCATCACATCTCAAAGTTCTTTCTTCCCCGTGGCCTTTTTCCATATGGGGAATCGACATGATTGGTATGATTGAGCCCAAGGCTTCAAACGGACATCGGTTCATCCTGGTAGCCATTGATTATTTCACCAAGTGGGTCGAAGCAGCGTCATTCCCCAATGTAACCCGACAAGTGGTGGTCCGATTTATCAAAAACAATATCATCTACCGTTATGGTGTTCCAAGCGAGATCATTACTGATAATGGATCTAACTTGAACAATAAGATGATGAAAGAGTTGTGTGCAGAGTTCAAGATCGAACACCATAACTCATCTCTCTACCGACCCAAGATGAACGGAGCGGTAGAGGCGGCTAACAAGAACATCAAGAAGATCATTCAAAAGATGGTTGTAACCTATAAAGATTGGCACGAAATGCTACCCTTTGCTCTTCACGGTTATCGAACATCTATCCGCACTTCAACAGGGGCAACCACCCCTTTCTCTCTAGTATATGGCATGGAAGCAGTGCTCCCCATAGAAGTAGAGATCCCATCAATCTGGGTATTGATGGAAGCTAAGCTCACCGAAGCTGAATGGTGTCAAAGTCGACACGACGAACTGAACCTGATCGAAGATAAGCGAATCACGGCACTATGCCACGGTCAGTTGTATCAACAGAGAATGAAGAGGGCGTTCGAAAAAAAGGTCCGACCTCGTGTCTTCAGAAAAGGAGACCTCGTGCTCAAGAAGATACAATCATTTCTCACTGACTCTCGGGGCAAATGGACCCCAAATTATGATGGCCCCTATGTGGTCACGAAAGCTTTCTCAAGCGGCGCCTTGAGACTTGCAACCATGGACGGAGAAGAATTTTCCTACCCCACGAATGTTGATGTAGTCAAGAAATACTTCGCCTAAAACTAAAAAAAAAAAAACGTCTCGGTGGATTGAAAACCCGAAAGGGCGGTCCAGGCAAAAGTTAGAGACATGAAAAAAAATCATCCCGATGGATTGGAAATCTCATAGTACAATCCAGGCAAAAATTAGGGATAATGGCAAGTAACTATGTTCAACAGAGGCAAGTCCCTCAGCAGCAGTTACAGCATCATCTATCGGAGGAAATCTCCAGTCAAAGGTAATCTTCGACGGAAGCTCAGGATGTCCCGAACTCAAAGTTGGTAGAAGGATAGTGGTCGTTATGTTTCAACGTAGCCCTTTTCCCTGTAAATTACCATTTTCTAACTTTGTATATACTCTTTGGAATCACGCGTTTGGCTGATCTCCATCTTATCAATAAAATTTGAGCCCTTGTGCTTTTGTTTGTAACTCTTTACTTGTTTTAGGTTTACAAAACGACGTTGTTTAAACTTAATCAGCGATTCTTGAAATAAAACAAAAATAAATTTACTTGTTAAAATTTTTCTGCTTTTAAATTAAAGATGGCATTTCTTTTGACTGTTGAACATCAGAAGAACATCGATCACTTCTCCCGAAGTAAGCGAACTTCAAAGTGCAGAATCAAAGTACTCCTTCTAACCCAGTACGCCTGAATGAAGGGATCAACTGTGTCAGAGACCTTGTTTCGTCTGACATCCTCGGCCGAGTTCTCATCTCCTAAGCCCGATCAACATAGCTCCCAACGGGACTATCTCTCCTAAGCAAGGTGGAATTGCTATTTTGAATCAACGGTACTTCTTCGCCCCGCGATGGCCGAGTATCCGATTGTGTTCATCCATTAGTCTGTATGTCGCGTCTGTTTTGTCAGCATATACATACATACATCATGCATTTTTTAGTTGCATTCACATTTCATATTGCATCACTATCACTCTAGTCGGTCTTGTCCCCTAGTGGTAGAAGTCCTCTCAATCGAGTTATTAGTTCTTGCCTCGTCAGAAAATACTGTGTCTGAACAACCTCGCTTCCAGTTTAATTCTGGAAAGAAGTTGGTCCTTGACCACTTTGATAACTTGAACCTCTGAAAAGCCAGAGAAAACTTTCAATAAACATCACTCTTCGCCATTGAAGATGATATCCTTGCTTTCCCGGATTAAGGAAAATGTGATATTTATCACCTTCTTCACTCTCATTCTATCTCTCTAATTTTTTTTACTTTCTCTCACATAAATTTAGCCATAGCGCTTTGAGAAAGGTTCTTGCGTTTAAGTGAGGAATTTGTTATCGAAAGGGTAATACTGTAAATTTACCAAGAGTTTTTTTCTCTTGAATGGATTTTGGGAGTGTGTGACTTGAACTATTGATTGGGCCATGCTGATATATGACTTCATCTTATCTTCCACATTTGAATTCACAATTAGATGTGTCTTTGTTCCAACCACCGGGCCAGTCCTCTACAGAGGATAGTCAGTCCGGTTCGCTTGAAGAAAATCTTTTCTATGATCAGACTCGATCATTTCCTGCATGAACATATATATTCCTTAGGAAGTGTTGATTTGGGTTCCAATATAAACACATTAAAATATTTGTTTGGGGGATCTAATATTAAGTCACCGTTTGGTTCGTGATTTGAGACACTTCAGGAAAATCTCTCTCTCGAGGTTTTTGGAGATAACCACTGAAAAATATTCTTATCGGCTCTTTACCTCACCCTGGTATAAAGCTCAACTTGGTTCGAGATCAACCTAATATAAAATGTTGGTTTGGTTTGTGGCTAGTCTATGTAAAACATCGGTTCAGTTCAGAGGATAGCCAGTTCAAAACTCCACATTGGTTCGAGATAAGTCCGTATAAAATATCGATTTAGCTTGGTTATTAATCTCTCAAGGCTTTGTTCATGTTTAGAAATAAGACTAACCGCTTCAGTTCACTGTTTACTTTTTGGTTGGAAGTTAACCTGAAACTTCATTTATCCTTGTATAGGGGGGTGGTTCACGAGCTTAACCTTCTAAAACCTAAAAAACATTTTTTTGATACTCTTAAGATAAATTCTTAGGGAGAGGATTATGTTACTTCATTTAGATAAAACCTCTATAAATTATGGTGTCATCTATTTTCTTTATCTTTTACTTTCCACATATTTGCTTTTCTCTGATTTTCCGCTGCAATATTCAAATGTTTTCTTGAAAATGGTTTTGAACTCTGATTTAGAAAACAAAATTGTTATTTTCAAACCCTCACAACTCACCCTCTATCTTGTGTGTGGAGTTACATGTTCTACAAGTCGCACTAGAGCATAACTCTTGTTCAAAGACTAATCGTCTCAGGAGGAAGATGACTTCCAACACTATTTCTAACAACATATCTTTCCTAAACACACCTCCACTATTCAATCGTGATAAGTTTAAACTATGAAAAACTAGTATTAACATTTGCATTCAATGTTTTGATTTAGAATTGCTGGAAACAATAATCAACGGTCTATTTATCCCTACTCACCATATAAATGGAGAAGTAGTAGATAAACTTGACTTCCTTTGGACCATAGAGGAAAAGAGAAACTTTGAAATTGATTTCAAAAATAAGAATTTTTTTGTTATGTCTTTAGATGATGATCAATTCCTCTATGTTCATAATTGCAAATTTGACAAAGAAATGTAGGACACCCTTGAGATGATATATGGAGTTTCTCTAAGTATCGAACAAGAGCGAATGAACACATGAGGCAAAGAAGATGAATGCTTTATTCAAAATTATGTCACTAAATTTAGAAATGTTAGAATGTTTGGAAATAACAAATATCTAAGAATTAAAATTGGAAGAAAAAAAATATGATTCAATCCTTAAATCAAGAGATGGGAGTGTTCATGACTTTAAGGAAAAATCGAAGAAGGAAGAAATTACAGAGATTTTGAACGAACAAGTTCAATTACTTATAGATGAAGGAATAGGGCCAAAGCTCGAATAATCCTTAACAACTTCATCAAAATCCCATAAGAAAGGTGAGACACACTTGAGATGATATATGGAGTTTCTCCAAATATCGAACAAGAGCGAATGAACACATGAGGCAAAGAAGAAAAATGCTTTATTTATAAATACATCACTAAGTTTAGAAATTTTAGAAATAATGTTAGAATGTTTGTCACTAATAAATATCTAAGAGTTAATAATTGGAATAAAAAATATGATTCAATCCTTAAATCATGAGATGGGAGTGTTCATGAATTTAAGGAAGATCGAAGAAGGAAGAAATTGTAGAGATTTTGAATGAACAAGTTCAATTAATTAAAGATGAAGGCATATGGTCAAAGCTCGAAGAATCCTTAACAACTTCATCAAACTCCCATAAGGTAACACATGTAGTTTCCTTCGAAATAACCAATCGTCTGAGTAGTTGAACGATTGTAATACCCCAAATTTTGACCACTAAGATTTTCCATCATTGTGCAAATCATCAGCACAATATGGATGTACCTTTGTACCTCATTAGTCTCCCCAAAGATGGGTGAGCATCCACTACAATCAAAATTAGGGTTTCAAGCCCTCTCTGAGCTTTAGACAAAGGCTCAATCAAGAAAGGACTTGATTTTCAACTTGTCTAATCTCTCAAACATCCTCAAAGGATCAAAAGGACTCCCACTTCAAGGATTAAGCACAAGGTTGCTCCCTTCTAGGTGGATCAAGCCTCAAGATCGCCAGTGTCACCAAATTAGGGTTTTGATCACCCAGGGCCTCCAGATGAAAAGTTTCATCTGGGCACAAGCCATTGATCCAAAACATAACCTAATATACTTCATGGAACCTCATGAACCCATGCATCAAGTCAATTTTGCCTCAAGGGATGCATTCATCAAAAATCAGGAATTAGGGTTTCTTGACCTAATTCACCCTTAAGTTGACTTTTGGGACAAATCATGAGCCAAGACTTCAAGAGATGATTTGAGGGTCTCTAATATACCATATTGATCCATTTGGGACAATGGATTAATCCAAGAAGTTTGAGCAACAAGTCTCAATTCCATCTGCACCACAATTAGGGTTTTAAGGGAAAAGTCAACTGTAACTTTGACTTTTGACCAAGACATGCTCCCAAACCCTAATACATGATTGAATATACCCTATGACACCCATGGAACATGTACATCAAGTTTGATTTAGGTCAAGGACATGATTTCCTGAAGAATTGCACAGTTTGGAATTCATCTGATAAAAAGTCAACTGTGCACAAAAGCCAACTTTGACTTTTTGAGATTTTTCACCAAAATGGATTTTTAACCCTAAAATGATGTTAATGTATGATTTGAATCATCATTCATCAAGAAAAATCAAGAAAAGTGAGATAACTTGTAAAAGGGGTAACCATAAAACTTAGAAATTTTTCTAAGTTAAAAATAAAGTGGCAAGGGTACCAACTTTGAAGGACCATAACTCCTAAACCACAAGGCCATTTTTTCTCATCCAAAGATGGATTTGTAGCCCTCATTATCACCTACAAAAACTTCAACTACAAGTCATTCCAATTCATTAAGGATTTTGAGTTATGGAGTGATCAAAGTGGTTGAAAAGTGAAAATGTCACTTTTTCCAACACTTAGTGAAATTTTCACTAAGTCAGATTCTGCCTCACTTTTTGCCAAATGTAGGGGGATTTCTCACTTGGAATCAAAAGAGATCAAAATCAAACTTGTTCAAACAGTTGTTGTATCATATAAGAGCTTTCCAAAATGGCCAAGAACATTGCCAAATTCAACTTACACCATGAGATATGACATTGGTAAGTTGCCTTGCTGAAATCTGTCAAAGCAAGGCAGATTTTGCATTTTGGCTCGATTTTCCAAAATCAGCCAATTTCAAATGCTCCTATCCACTTGGACACATCTGAGGATTGAATCTAAAGGGGACAATCACTGAGCCAAGCCTCCAAAGTCCATGGAACAAGAAATAACATGTTGAACCTAGAGTTGCCAAAATAGGGACAAGACTCCAAATTTGGAATGAGGCATTCAATGGAACCATCAAGGTGGCATGGACTGAGCCATTCTCATCTGAAATCAGTCAAGACTTATCCAAGACCAAGGGAACCAAAGCTCTGTGCCCTAACCTCTAGTCAATTTCTAGAGGAGACTTGGATTTTCATTTGCCAACATTGGCCAAACCTACTTACCAGCTGCCATGCACTATTCCTTGCAAAACAAACTTGCTCTACTATAAATAGAGCTCAATTGTGGTCAGATTGAGTACACCAAAGCCATCTAACAGATGCTTTCCTCAAAATCTCTTCTTTCACTCCAATTTTGCCTTCTAAGGCAAGTCACTATCGGGTTTTGAGTTTGAGAGCAATTCCAATTAAACCAATCACTCACACACCTCACATACATCACATATGAGCTGATCAAACACTTAGATTACTTCTGAAACATCAATTTCACAAAATCACCAGCTGGTTGCTCAAGGTTTTAACCAAAGTGCAGCTGAGGTACCACAAAATGATCCAGCCAATTTCAATCAAGTCCAACCATCCAAACACAGTCCATAGGGTGTAGGGAAGCTGTTCAGATCATCACAACTCATCTGTAACACCTCCAGATCAAAAATCACTTTGAACTTGCTGTCACGACCTAAAGGTAAGCACATGCTTGGGCATCTCTCAATCTATGCATATTTCCTCGCACAATAATTTGGCCATATGTTCATAATCATGCATGGAATGTTTTCCCTCAATTAATTGCATTGTTTGAATCGTGTATCAAAAATCCTAGCCTTCATGCAGAAATTAGGGTTCTTGAGGTCTCTTCGTGATTTCTTGTTGTATGTTTAATTTAAATGAAATTAAAGCACATAGACATGATCGTGAGGTTGAGACGAGCATAATGATATGTGGATTGCATGATATGATTACGTATTCATGGAGATTGGATAGAAAATGCAAATCTGAGAAACCAAGAACACGCGCGTGTTCTTCAGCTTGTTCTTGGCGCCATTTTTGAATAATTCAAATATTTGAATTTTGTGATTTTGTTTAATTGATTCAAAAATTAATTTCTCTCTGAGTTTTAATGATTTTGAGTTGATTCTTTTTTTAATAATTCACAAAAATGTTAAAATATTTTATTTTCCCAAAAAATCCCAAAAATATTATTTCATATAATTGATATTTTTGCAAAGAATTAATGTTTTAATTGTTTTTGGCATTTTAAATATTTTTTCTACATTGATTTTGCAACTTTTAATGCTTTCTAATTATTTTGTAGGTCAATACTCAATTTTTGAAGCATTAATCCAAGATCACAATTTGTTTCCCATGTGTTAAACAATTTTTGATCATTTTAATTGGATTTTTATTCAATTAAATACATTTTTGGAAATAAATTAGGGTTTTGGATTAATTCAACCCTCATAAATCATTTTCAAAACACTCATGGGCCTCTATTAGAGTGTAAGACCCAATCCTTTTTTTGACCAAATCATTTTTGGGCTTCACTTATTGTATAAGTCCCGATACTGTCAAAAAACAAACGGCGCGATCGTCGCCTTTTCAAAAATCATCTGGGCCTACCCTCGGGTAGTAAGACCCATTTCTTTTCTTTAAAAAACTTTTTGGGCCTCTTGAGAGAGTGTAAGACCCATCCCCCCTTGTACAAAAACTTTTTGGGGCCTCACTCATTGTATAAGTCCCTCTATACAAGTAAACGGCGCGATCGTCGCCCGTTTAAAAATAAAAAATCATCTGGGCCTCTCCTTGAGCTATAAGACCCATTCAAAACACTTTGGGCCTCTATTAGAGTGTAAGACCCAATCCCCCTTTTAACCAAAACATCTTGGGCCTCACTTATTGTATAAGTCCCTCCGCGTTAAAAGAAAACCTCGGCGCGATCGCCATTTTTAAAACGAAAAATCATTTGGGCCTACCCTCGTGTTATAAGCCCCACTCTTTTTTCTTTAAACCTTTTTGGGCCCCTTAAAAGAGTGTAAGACCCATCCCTTTGTACAGAAAACCATTTTGGGCCCCAGTCACTTGTATAAGTCCCGCTGTACAAAGTCAAACAGTGCGCTCACTGATAAAACCCTGGGCCTCTCCTTGAGCTGTAAGCCCCAAATCTTTCTTTTTCAAAGCACTTTCTCCTTTGATTTTGAATATACTATTGTTTTCAATCTTTCTTTGTCGAACAACTAACCAAACAGCATGGAAGCACTACAACCGAGTAAGTGGTTATCGCTTTCATTTACTGCTTTCATATTATAAACTGTATTGTGGGGCTGCTCACTGTAAGTCTCCTTTCATAAACTCATATCTACTGTGTAATAATAGTATAGATATTTCGAGTTTCCCCAGAAACTACGTCTAGAACTAGGTGACGCCGTTTCATTTATTCGTAGAAATAGACGCCTAGATCCCCAATAGGAGCACCAGATACAGTCTTCTCTTCGGCTGTCCTCCTTAGGAATCGTCAAGAAGCTCTACTCCCCAAGATGAATGTATTCTCCGTGAATGGCATCTTTGAGTTTCTTCCAAATTCTCGAACTTTCCTGACTTGATCTATTCCTTGCGGATAGCTTGCCTTGAATGTCTCGGGGTTTGGGTACCCCCTACGGTCATAATCTTGGACCTTAACTAAGGAACCCTCTTTAAAAGCTAAAAGTCGCTGGATAGTAAACCTCGCACGTTTACCAGTGGTTTTTATCTTTAAAAGAGTTATCTCTCCTAATGGAAAGGAGATGATAGACCCACGGGCTTCTTAAAAGCATCGGCCTCCTCTTGGGCATTGTTCAAGGACCCACAGGCTTCCTAAAAGCAACCCCGCCTCCTCTTGGGCTTCGTACAAGGACCCCACGGCTTCTTAGAAGTATTCACAGCCTCCTCTTAGGCTTCGTATAATGATCTCTTCCTTCGGGAATGATAGCCTCCTCTTGGGCTTCGTACAAGGACCCGTCGGCTTCTTAAAAGTTTCCAGCCTCCTCTTGGGCTTCGTACAAATTGTCCCGACGACCTCCTAGAGGTATAGGAACAGAACCTAGTCATCCTCCTAGAACAGTCATTTCATAGAGTCTACTACTGTTTCTCAAAGCATAGTACAAAAGAAAAAAAACTATAGACTTGGACAGTCTAATCTCCTTGAGTCTCAAAGACATTCTCAAGTTACCCCCTTCGTTAAATAGGAAGGAGACCCGCAGACTCGGGCAGTCTCAATACCCTTTGGATTTCCAGTTTCCTAAAAAAAAAGGAAACAACCCCGATCCTCAGATCTAACCCATGAGTACAGTATTTCTCATATAAGAACTGATTTTCTCTTTCAAAATCAGTATACTGGACCTGTCACTTAACTGACACAGTAACCTTAGCCTTCTCTTGGGCTTTGTACAATGATTCTCCCCAGCGGAGTCAAACAACGTTTAGCCTCTCTCTCGGGCTTTGTACGAGACACATAAGAGACTCCCTCGTTGAGTCAATCACCTTTTCGCCTCCATCTCGGGCTTTATACGAGATACAAAAAGGTTCTTTTTTTTAGCCAAACAAACTTTAGCCTCCATCTCGGGCTTCGTACGAGATACAAAAACACTCTCTTGTTGAGTATAAAAGATTCTCTTGTTGAGTCAACCCTTTTAGCCTCTCTCTCGGACTTTATACGAGACACCAAAAGACTTCATCGTCAAGTCAAAACCTTCTCGCCTCTCTCTCGGGCTTTGTACGAGATACAAATAGTCTCCTCTTAGGCTTTGTATAAGAAAACCACTGGTTGATCCAATCAACCTTTTAGCATCAAAACTGTGCCTCGTTCACAGTACACAAACATCAACAACTCCTTTCCCTTCATCTAATCGCTGTAAGCGGCAAGCCTCTGGATCATCTACATCCATGCCACTGTCCTTCTTTTAGCATGAGGAATTCCTAAGGAAAGATGGCGTTGCTCTACACTGAGTTAAAGTCTTCTCCTTCAGGTTAAAACCCTTTCTTCAGAAATTATGGCATTGCTCGGATCCGCGTATCCCAGTTAAAGTAATTCTCCTTCCCCCCTCTTTAGAGATGACAAATTCTCTCTAAAGCCGAGGTCTTTCAGCTTCACGTCTTGGGCTTTGAACAAGACACAAATAGACCTTTCAGCTTCACATCTTGGGCTTTGAACAAGATACAAACCACCTTTCGCTTCACGTCTTGGGCTTTGAACAAGACACCAAAACACCCATTTCCTCCCATAGAATAGGAGGAACTACGAACGCTCTGATTTCCCTGTTTCGG
This sequence comes from Lathyrus tuberosus, assembly GCA_022829125.1. Taxonomy (NCBI): domain Eukaryota; kingdom Viridiplantae; phylum Streptophyta; class Magnoliopsida; order Fabales; family Fabaceae; genus Lathyrus; species Lathyrus tuberosus. Next base: position 2,750,181 of record JALAZF010000603.1, on the reverse strand, counting down.
TAAATGGGAATACGTAGGCATAAGATCGAAAGAAAAGATCTTAGCGAGCACAATCAACAAAAAACCCAAATCCCATATCTCCATCAATCAAAAGCAGTAATTCAAAAGCATCAGTCCTAACATCCTAATCCTTGTTCCCCGCCAGAAACCTTCTGCCCAGGTAAAAGAAAAAAAGAGAGAAAGAAAACAGTATTGGCGAAAATACAAATAACCAGTACAAAGGCCCCCCACATTGATAGCATTCGTAACCTAACAGACCGCTGTTTAAACTCAGTATGCAAAGCAGGGTTAATTAGAGACATCTATTTCCCTTCCTTATTCAGCTCACAATAGGATAAAAAATGAATCGACCTGTAGTCAAAGCTCAAACCGCAGAGAGTGACCAGTGCTTAAGAACCGCGTCCAAAATCGCTCGCTACAACGATCTTCAGAGAGTTCAACAACAAATGAAAGAACTTCATCTCTAAGAGAATGTGAAGATCAATACAAATGATTATAAATAATCTTCATGGAGTCAGGTTAATGCAACCTTGCTCTAGCACACTTTCAAAATAAACCCTACCTCAATTAGGTCATTTAAGGGTTGTAACGTGGTCTGGTTCACAGTTTTTGAAACAGAAGGATATAAGGCTCAAAATTTAATTTTAACCTGCCACTTTTTCTTAATGATTCTCCATTCCTACGTTCAATTAATTCAACTCACGCATTCAATTAACCCGCCACTTTTTCTAGGCCCGAAGTTGTTGACTACAGATTAACTTCTTATCTCTCCAATGTTTGGGGATTGAAACAATGCCTTACATCATCAGGAAAGTTCTACTTTGAAAGCATACCATAGAAATTTTGGGTATTTTGTTTTCATCATCCTCCCTCCAATCTTTGCTAAAGAAAAAATGTGATAAAGGAAGTTAATGGGAGAAATATATATATATATATATATATATATATATATATATATATATATATATATATATATATATATATATATATATTATATAAATAGAAAATGAATGAATACGACATGACTGATTTAAAATGCAAGTTCACTTCATTAATATTACCATTAAAAGAAAGTCACAATGCTTAAAAGCAAACAACGTTTAACATGCAAAGAAATTACAAATGAAATGCTAAAATTAGCCAAATGATTGCCAGCGTAAAAGGAACTCTCATGCTTGATTCACTGTTGGGCTACCCTTTTTCAGAGTTAAAGGTCATCATGCTCATTGAGACTGGTATGTTTGTCATCTTCACTTTCTTCCATAGCATGGACTGATGGGCCTGCATGACCAAGTGAAGGATTGACGTTTATATGAAGGCCTTGGGGCATAAATGAAATCAATTTGGACTAAATCAGATCCTGAACCCTGCTCTTGCACGCTTTACAGTCCCAGATGAATGTCTAGGTGCACCTATGTGAAAACCACATCGGGCGTTGGGGTCAAAGCCCGGCGGGTATGGAAAAGGCACTAGATTCAGTACCTTCCACTCTACGAATCCACAGTTGATCAAATATGGTAGTATTTGATTGTATGGTACTGGAAAAACTGCCTCTTTGTCCTTTGAGGGTTGTGTCACCGTTGCAGAGCGTATTGCTATTGGCATGGCTGCTGCTGTGACATTTTTTATTAATGCTGAGGGGGACCTTGATTTCTAGGAGAATATTGACCATGTGGAAGGAGTGACACCTGATTTGGAAGCCCAAAAGGTTGTTGACTCTGAACAACTGAGATGTATGGGTATTACTAATGAGACACTAGAGGTAGAGCTTGGCTAGTTTCCCATACTACATTAACTTTAACATCCTCTTCCTTTTGGGAATTGACGATGGATTCACTTTCACTAGTCTGTCTACTCGAGGTGCCTTGGATTCTTCCACTCTTGAGGCTGCTCTCGATACGTTTTCCAATTGACACCAAATGAGAAAAGTCTGATGATGCACTACCTACAACCCTTTCGAAGTACGGACTATGCAAGGTATCCATGAACAAGTTAACCAATTATTTCTCCAGGAGTGGTGGTTGAACGGGGGCCACTAATTCTCTCCATCTTTGAGCATACCCCTTGAAGGACTCATTACTCTCCTGAGATAAGCCTCATAACTGCATACAGTCGGGAGCCATGTCAAGATTGTGTTTGTACTGCTTGAAAAAGGCGTTAGCTAGGTCCAAACATGATTCGACGTGGCTTATCTCTAGCTACATGTATTAACTCAATGATGCCCCACTCAGACTGTCCTGAAAACAGTGAATCATTAGTTTATCGTTGTGAGCATAAGAGGTCATTTTTCGGCATAACAACACCAAATGATGCATTGGTCAGTTGTCATCTCTATACTTCTCAAAATATGGTGTCTTGAAATTTGGAGGTATTACTAGTCCAGGTACCAACTACATGTTTAAAGCATCGAGACCAAAAGCATCATGCCCTTCTATGGCTTTAAGTCTTTTATCCAATACACATAATTTTTCAAAAACTACCACAACTCGTGGGTCTTTGCTTTTCATCACAGTGACTGCCCCCCTTGGGAATTCAACATGGAGAATTTAAAACTATGATACTCAACATAATCATGAGATTAGCAATGTCCCTCTCGAACAATGGGATGCTCTTGTATAACTTGTTTCTCAACAGGGATCTGCACAGGCTGAGGTTGAGCAAGATCCTTCACTTGTGGTGGAATGAAATTCTCAGTGACTGCAAGTCGACGAATGTTGTCATTTCTCCTTGTAAAGGGTATCATAGCTTCCACAAGTTAGTCTAACTAGTTTTTCATCAAGTCCACATCCTCTCTTAACGCAAACTGGTTATGCTCTTCTGGGTTCATGATCCTTCAAAAGTTGCTTTAAGTTCGACACACGTGTCGAGAAATCAACAGCGGGTTATGGAAAAAGAATGGATGAGTTTTTTAGCTTTGGTGGAAGAATGATATGCAATGCATGCTGATGAATGCAAATGCAATGGTATGCAAATGAATGCAATGTATTTTTTATTTTTATTTTTATTTTTCCATGTACAAGGTCTCATAAGTCCGAGGTACAAATGGAAGATAAGGTTGATTACTTGCTACACCGGGTTCTCATCGGGGATGATCTAGGGATTATCAAGGTTCCCAGAGTCATGGATCCACAAGAATGTTTGCCACTTACGACAACTACATGTTGATCATCAACTCCTTCAAGAGAATCTACCCTGAGTGAGATCTTCATATCAAGCCTTACGAGAACTACATCTCGAGGATCCGCACTACGTGACCATCGACTTTGGTTCAAGACATGGTTCCTAGAGTCAAGGATCCATAAGAATGTTTTCCGCTTACGACAACAACATGTCGGTCGTCAAATCCATCAAGGGAATCTACTATGAGTGAGGTCTTCGTACCGACCCTTACGAGAACTACAACTCGAGGACTTTCACTACGCGACTATCATTCCTAGTAGGACATAGGGTTTAAAGGTTCTACAAGGGTCCTTAGATTCATGGATCCTCATAAAAACATTGAATCTTACGACAACCCCATGTCGGTCATCAATATTTTCAAAGGATCTACTCTAAGTGAGGTTCTCGTGCCGACCCTTACGAGAGCTACATCTTAGGGACCCGCACTACTCAACCACATCTTATCTTATGTTTGCACTCTGGACTTGGGTAGAGATTCTTCTGAAGGTGAGAAAAGTACACAAAAAGGGGGGTGAATTGTGTTTTCCGTTTTCTTAGTTTGCATCTGATCAGAGTTCATTATCTAAACTGGTGTTCAGATTCTGGTTAATTCTTAGCAGTAGAATGTTAATAGAGGCAAATAAATATTAGCAGAAGACACAAAGATTTATATTGGTTCCTCCCAAAGTAAGAGTAGTCCAGTTCCCTTGCTTCGCAAGAGATTTTCACTATAATCAAATCATGATTACAATTGCTTATCAATTCTGCATAAGACTATTACATTTGCTCAGACCCAAGGTCCAAGACTTCATGCTCAAGCTCCTCACTCAAGATGTCTTGCTTATGTTTCACGAACCCAAGACTTCCTTGCTTAGGCCCTCAGCCCAAGAGTTCTGCTCAAGTCTTTCAGACCCAAGACTTCTGCTCCAAGCCACTTTGGTTGAGACTTCTGCTCCAAGCCACTCTGGTTGAGACTTCTGCTCCAAGCCACTATGGCTGAGACTTTACTTCTTGAACCGCAGCCCAAGACTTTCCTTTCCCAATCAATCCACTTGATTAAGACTTTCACAGCTCAAGCATATAGCAAGAGACTTACGTGGCTCAAGCATCTTGGCTCAAGACTTCATTGCTTAAGTCCCAATGACTTAAGACTTTTGTTTAATCAACCTAGTTGATTAAGACTTGCATTGCTCAAGCACATAGCAAGAGACTTACATGGCTTAAGCATCTTGGCTCGATACTTCCTTGCTTAAGTCCCAATGACTTAAGACTTTTGCTTAAGCACATAGTGTCATACCCTAAAATTTGACCACAAGGTTCCACATCATTGTGAAAATCCTCGCCACAATATGGATGTATCTTCATACCTCACCAATCCTCTCAAAGATTGTTGAGCATTCACTTCAATAAAAAATTAGGGTTTTGAGCCCTCTCAGAGCACTCAGGCAAAGGATCAATCAAGAATTGACATGATCTTCAACTTGTCAAGCATCTCAAACATCCATGAAGGATCAAGAGGTCTCCCACATCAAGAATCAAGCATAGGTATGCAACATTTCAAGTTGATCAAGCCTCAAGATCATCAGTGTCACCAAATTAGGGTTTTGGTCGACCAAGGGCTCCAGAGGAAAATTTTCATCTAGGCATGAGCCAATACTCCAAAACATGATTCAAGAAGCTCAAAGGGGCCTCATGAGTCCATTCATAAGTTGTTAATAGATTCAGGGGATGTATTCATCAAAAATCAGGAATTAGAGTTTCTTGACCTAATTCACCCTAAGTTGACTTTTGAAGCAAGGCATGAGCCAAGACCTCAAGAAATGTTTTGAAGACCTCAAATATCTTATATTGATCCTCTCACAAGTTTAAATTTACACAAAGAACTTGATTCATGAGCAATATAAAGATTCAAATTCATCTGGACTACAAACTAGGGTTTCTGAGAAAAAACCATACCTTTGACTTTTGACCAATACATGATCTCAAACCTTGGGAAATGATTCAAGACACTCTAAAACACCTATGGAATCCATCCATTAGGTTTGATTTAGCCCAAGGACTTAATTTCATAAAGGATCACAAAGTTTGAAATTCATCTGCTAAAAAGTTAATTGTGCCCAAAACCAAGTTTGACTTTTGAGATTTTTTGACAAACATCGCTTCTTTAAGTCAAAAATAATATTAACTTATGGTTTGAATCATCATTAATAAAGAAAAATCAAGAAAAGTTAGGTTACTTGCAAAAGGGGTAATCTTAAGAAACTTAAAATTTCACTAAGTTATGGAAAAAAGATGATTTTTACCCAACTTTGCAAGACCATAACTTGTGATCCAAGCAACCATTTTCTTTCATCCAAAGCTCAAATGAAAGCTCTCATTACATACTACAAAAGTTTCCTACTGGTCCATAGTCAAAAGATGCATGGTTTTTGAGTTTTAAAACCATGAAGTTAGGGTTTCATGGGATTTCCACTTTTGACACTTAGTGAAAATTTGGGACAAAATCTGTTTGTATTTTTGCCAACTTTGAGGTCATTTTTCTCCATGATCCAAAACCAAATACAAACATCAAAGTTGAAGTATGATGTGCAAGCTTTCCAAAGAGTACAAGAACATCATCAAACTCCATTTGAGCAAAGAGATGTGGAGTGATCGGCATGCCTTGCTACAAACTGTTTTGCAAAATCAGTTTTGTCAGTTCTTGCACCACACGATTTTTAAGTCAAATTGCAATAATCATAATCTTACCATTTCAACATGGATCAGAATGACTCATCACAAACCTGCAAGATGGTGCCAAAGAACCAAGAAAGAATCTCATAAGAATGATGAAATTTTGTCATGGATGCCTTGAATTCAAATGGCATTTATGTGCAATAGTGCACATTTAAAAATTCCACACTCCTCAATCAAGATGCTCACATAAACAACTATAAAAACATCTGAGGAATGTGGAATTGGTCAAAAGTTAGCTATGCCACTTGAGAGTGTTATTGTACCTTGCTTGAGAAGTAATGACACCAATCCAAAACCATTGAACCAAGCTCTTATCCTTCAAGCCATCACTATTCCTCCAAGACAAACTTATTCACCTATAAATAGAGCTCAATTATGAGGTTTCAAAACACACCAAAATAACTATAATGCTTGTTTTCTCACAAATTCTTTATCTTGCAAATTCAAAGTTCTCAAAGAGTGAAAACTTGGAATTCTCAAACCAGTCCAATTCCACTCAAACCAAGCATCCAAACACTTCAAATAAGCATCATAGAAGTGATCCATAACCTCAAAACACTTCTGTAACATCATAATCACGAAGTCACTATCCTTTTGCTAAAATTTTCCTCAAGGCTGCAGATTGAGTCGAGCCAAGTGATCCAGAAGGTTTCAACCCATTCTAATCATTGGAACACCATCCTTAGGGGTCAAGGAAGCTATCCAGATCATCATATTGCATCTGTAACACCTACGTTGCAGAATTCGATTCACACTTGCAAGGTAAGCTTCCTCAAAACTGAACTCTATGAATCATGCATCATAAATATGTTTTCAAGTTACCAACATGTTTCTGGGTGTTCATAGATCATTAACCCTCAATCAATTGCCATTTATCTTGCATGTATAGGATTTCATATAGTTCTTGCATTTTTTAGGGTTCATCTGATTACAACATGATATCTTGTGATACACTTAAAATAAATGAAATTAAAAAGAACTATTCAATTCCTTGTTAAAAAACACACAACTTTGGTGTTTAAATCATGTCAAATGGCTGCGTATTGAGAGAGATAACATAGGTTTTGCAAATCAGAAGTTGGCTCGAGGAAGAAGATGAAGTCTGACGCGAAATTTGAATTTGCCACACAAATTTCATATATTATGTGTTGGTTTGGTATTTTTATCACCAGCATACGCTGACTCAGTTGGCAAGGGCGTGTTTTGTGAGTTAGAGGGTGAGGTCGTGGGTTCAAACCCCACCTATGTCATTTTTGCCACTTTTCCCATTTTTCTCATACTTTTCATATTTTTCTTATTTAATTTCAAATATTTGTTTTAATATTTAAAATTAATTATTTTTAAATGATTTTTTGCCCAAAAATAACTCACACATTAAAAATATTTTATTTACCAAAAATCACAAAAAATATTTTTATTTTGATATATTTTTAAATATTTCAAAGATTTTTATTTTAATTTGTTTTTAAACATTTTAAATAATTTCTTTTTCTTGATTTTTCAAAACCAATTGAATTTCAAATCATCTTGTGAATTAAAACATCTATTTTCAAACATTTTTTAAAGTTCACAACATGTTTATTAAATATATTTGATATTTTATATCATTTTTATTTAATTTTTCTTTAAGAAATGTATTTTAAATAAAATTAGGGTTTTTCATTGATTTTTAAATCTTTCAAAACTTCATTTGAAACATTTGGGCCTCTAATAGAGTGTAAGACCCAGCCCCTTTTGTAAATAAATAATTTTCGGGCCTCTGTCATAGTATAAGTCCCAGTACGATTTTCAAAATAATGGTGCGTTCATTGTTTTTCATCTGGGCCTCTCCTTGAGTATAAGCCCCATTTTTCTTTCTTTCAATAAACATTTTGGGCCTCTAATAGAGTGTAAGACCCAACCTCTTTGTACATAAATAAATTCTGGGCCTCTGCTATAGTATAAGTTCCACAACGTCTTTCGGTATCGCAGTGCGATCACTGTTTTCAAAATAAGTCATCTGGGCTTCTCTTTGAGTATAAGCCCCAATCTTTTGTACATAAACCTCATTTTAAACAATAAACAACATCCATGGGCCTCTCCTTGAGTTGTAAGCCCCATACCTCTGTTTTCAAAATCACCTATCTGTTTTTGAACTGGTACTAAGAGGAGCATTATTCCCGGTGAAACTACTCTTAGACCACTTGGGCCTCTCTTTGAGTTATAAACCCCAAACTTTATTTTCAATTTAATTAAATAACAATTCTATTAATTCAAATTCAAATTCAAAATCTTCTCAAAACTTTCTTTAATTTCTCAAAACCCTAATCATACAGTTGTAATCAATACAACAAATCACAATACACTTGGGCCTCTTTTCAGAGTGTAAGACTCAACATCTTTTCTATTCAATGCATACATGTTTATATACTTATTAATTCATTTATTTGTATATACTTGTGCATATATGTTTAGAGTTTCCCAACAGTTAGGTTATCCTTAATTCAAGCAGTAGGATACTTCCAACTTAGTTCAATGACTAGTTCCCTCATAGGAAACTTCCCTCAATACAGTCTGCCTCCTCTTGGACTTTATTCAATATGGAAATAAGAAAGGCATTATTCCCGGTGAAACTTTTCTTAAGACTGTCAAAACTTAGAAATATATATAAGAAGTTCATTTCTCCAGAGAGGATTAATTCCCGGTGAAACCTCTTTTAAATTTCTTCAAACCTTGGAATTGTTTAATAAAGAAAGGATTATTCCTGGTGAAACCTTTCTTGAATTTTCTTAGGCTTGGACCAACAGGATTCTTAAAAGTTCCCTATAGCCTCCTTTTGGGCTTAGTACAAGGACCACCAGGCTTCTTAAAAGTTCCCTCAGCCTCCTATTGGGCTTAGTACAAGGACCCAAAGGCTTCCTACAAGCATACGAAAGAATTTAGTCATCTTCACTAGTTCAATCCTCAGGGAAGTCAAAACTCTAGAACATCCAATCAGGCAAGAGTTGATCTTCAAACCCTTAGCCTCCTCTTAGGCTTAGTACAAAGACCCACAGGCTTCCTAAAAACATAGGATAGATCCTGATCATTTTACCAATACATCAATTCCTAGAAGAGTTAAAACCTCTAAGGTTTTCAAACTCACCTTTAAATCCCTTTGAACCCCAACAAGGCTTAACTTTCATCTTTAAAATCCCATCCAGGGTCAATTTACCATCAACAAGTACTCAAAAGAATTAGAGCCTCATGGCATCTGGTAAATCAACTCTGCTCAAATCAACAGCAAGAGTTAGTTTCCCTTTGGATTCCCCAATACAATTTAGACCTTTTCCTGAATTTCAATAATCCTCGGCAAGAGTCATCCTTCTCTTAGGCTTTATATAATGATTTTCCAAGACAACCTCAATCTTGGGCTTTGTACAAGACAGAGACAACACTCCCCAGAGGAGTCATTCTCTTTCAGCTTCAACCTTGGGCTTTGAACAAGGCACACAAAATCCATCATCCCCAGAGATGAGACCATAAGTCCACTCTGTAGGAGGATATTTCCTCTATACATCACATATCAAAACAAACAATCAAAAGCTTTTCCCAGATAAATTGTTGTAAGTGGCACACTTGTTGATTCATAATCCAAGCTGGAGTCCCTATTTTATCATGGCTAAAATTCATCTTTCATCTAACTGCTATAAGTGGCAAGCCTATGGATTCTACACATCCAAGCCAATGTCTCTCTCTTAGCATAAAAGATTCATAAAGGAAAAAGTGGCATTGCTCTACACTGAGTTAAAGCTTCTTCCTTCATGACATATCTCTTACAAAGGAAATTATGGCATTGTTGGATTCCATACATCCGAGTTTAAGTAACTTCCCTTTATAACCAATTACTCAGCATTTGTAATGAATAGGTGAGATATCTCCCTTTAGAGATGACAAATTCTCTCTCTCAAATCAAAATTTAGCTTCAATCTTGGGCTTTGAACAAGACACAAATACTCTGCTAGCTTCAATCTTGGGCTTTGAACAAGACACCAAACTTTCCTCCCATAGAATAGGAGGAACTACGATTGCTCTGATTTCCCAAATCTCTTTACAGGAATACGTAGGCATAAGATTGCGAAATCTTAGCGAGCACACATAAATAAAAAATATTAGGTCCAGTACCTTCCTAAAGACAATAGAAAACCCAAAAACAACAAAAACATTCTCCCTCCCAAAGGAGAAACTTTCCCAATTAATAGCAGATAAACACAAGAAAGCATTTCAAACAGTAGAAATACATGCAAACAAAAGTTCCTATAGATTACTATAGATACTCTGGGTGTTAATAGTGTCCCTTTGTATAACCAAACCCCGATCCCCAATCTCTTAGCATATGTTAACGAAAACACTTGCGTGCAGGGTTACTTTAAGATATCTTCCCCTTCCTTTCAAGCTTCATAGGATAAATACAAAAATCAGAAACTAGCACCCAATAGCGGTAGGTGGTCGCGTCACCAAAAAACCAACGCTACACATAGCAAGAGACTTTGATCTAAACTACTAAACAAGTTAAGCAAAATAGAGAACAAAGTGTACGTGATGTAAGTATCATAGGTACGGGAAATCACCATAATAAAGACTTAAAGCACTTAAGATTTCTAAGATATTCAATGTGTAAGAAACCTTAAGGCTTTTACAATTACAACAAACAACATAAAATATGCATATACAATGGTGTTGATAATTGATGATCTTGTTACCCATTCTTCTGGATAATCCTTGTTAAAGATTCAATTTGAACCTTCATCCATATATAAAGCCTTTGCAGAAACTAGCCGTTGAAAAGGTAACTTGATCAAGAGTCTTTGCTTTTGCTCCATAGTACAAGAGACGTTGAAGATAGATACACCAGAAGATCTTGATCCAATGTGTAACATGTTTAACCTTTGAGTCTTCAAGAGATCATGTACTATTATAGCCGTTGAGACTAGATATCCATAAAGCATGCCAGCCTTTCTTAAGCCTTGTAATCTATAGACTCTAGCTGACAAACTTATTTGACAATATAACTTGCTTTCTACAGTACGAACAACTTCAACTTTATCACCAACTATGAATGGTACCAGAAGCTAATTTGCATTCACTAAGTGTAGAGACAATTATGTTGCTTCTTTTGATGATGATACCTTCAGCTTCAGAGTCTACGCCAAACATCACTTAGCAAGTGTACTTCAGATTCTACCACCAGAAACTAGTAATTAAGCAGCTCCCAAGTCCGCTAATATAAAACAGATTCTGACTATACTATTTACAAGTATTAGAACTTGCACACGTGTAACACACATCAAATAAACCGTTGTTCTTTCAATACTTTATTATCATCAAAACCCAAGGAAAATATGTCACGAACAAATCTTGTTCTAACATCTTTCCCATAAGGTTTCAAGCCATCAGAGTATCCATAACAAGAGCTCAAGAAATCCAAGCAATAGATACAAGATAATAATGAGGCAATACATAAAATAAAGGCAAGAGATAGAAGAAAGCGAATAAACAAAGCTAACAATCATCACAAATCGAACTATGTTAGGCTTAACTCTCTCTTGCTTGGAACATAAGTCCCTAGAAGAGTAATATATCTCCTTGGTGGTAATATCATCTGAATGGCGCTCTGAGCAATTTCAGCCTCAATAGAGTTTTTCATTCATGTCATGACTATAATATTGCATCTGTCCCAAGCTACTGAGAGGTGATCTGAATTTTCTGGAGGAATTATGGTTCCATAAAAAAAATTAATTTGTTCTTCGATCCGTGGCCACCATGATGGATCTTGACCATGAATGATAGTTGGAGTTATTGAGAGACGATGAGACGATGGTAAGATCAGGATTATTACTTAGATACGTGAAGTATAGATCAAACATATTGATTTGGTACAGTTGCATTTATGGTATTATGTGAAGGAGATAAGATTGTGTGAATTGGATGTGAGTTGGCGTTTTCCAACTCAATGGTACCATAGTCATCATCAAAAAGTAACAATAAAATAAAGAAAGAGAAGGAAATAGAGAAAATGAAGGAACCTATGTTTGTGTAAAGTAGGTAAGCAAAGAAATAAATAAAAAATCCAATTGAAAAATTAATGATAAAATGTAGGTGGATGAATCAAGGAAAATCTTGAAAGGTGAAGAAATATTAGAGTGTTCTCGTCTTTTGATATTATGTTGACATATGACAGTTGATGCTATTAAACATATCATTTAAAAAAATTATAAAAAAAAAAGAATACTAATAAAATGATTTTTTTATTAATTTGAAATTAAAACTTTACATTAGTATAACCCTTCTAATTTTTAATAGTAAAAAAACCATTAGTTAGCGAAAATGTATAACTAACTTAAACATAAATCCTTTAGAGCTTAGTGATTATAGACCTATATGTCTTGTGGGAAGTTTGTACAAGATTCTTGCAAAGCTACTTGCGGCTAGACTAAAAAAGGTGATAGGAGGATTAGTGTCTCATAACCAATCCACTTTTGTTCCGGAGAGAAATATTTTAGATGGTGTAATGGTAGCTAATGAGGTGATTGATCTAGAAACTAGAGATAATAAGGAGTGTGTCTTTTTTAAGGTAGACTTTGAAAAATCCTACGATTGTGTAAATTGGGAGTTTCTTAAGTTCTTGTTGACAAAGATGGGTCTTGGTAAATTTTGGATGAAATGGATGGATGCTTGTATTTTTTCGGGTCATATATCGATTTTAGTCAACGGAAGTCCAACGGAGGACTTAAAGATTAAGAGGGGATTGATGCAGGGGGATCCCCTATCGTCGTTCCTGTTTGTGATTGTAGCGGAGGGATTAACTAGATTGGTTAAAAGAGCAACCTAAATTGGAGAAGAGGCTTTAAAGTTGACGATGATATTACGGTGGATGTTATTCAATTTGCGGACGACACTTTAATGGTGGGAAGAGGAGGATGGACGAATATTTGGAGTTTAAAGGTGGTATTGAGGGGTTTCAAACTAGTTTCGGGACTTTGAGTGAATTATCACAAAAGTAGGCTAATTGGAGTTAATGTTAACACACGTTTTTTGATGGCAGCAACCAACTTTCTTTCTTGTAAAGTTGAATCTGCAGCTTTTAATTTCTTGGGCATCCCGATTGGTAGTAATCCAAGGAGAGTAAATACTTGGAAACTAGTCATCATGAAATTCAAAAACAAGTTGGCGAGTTGGAAAGGTCATATGTTTAGTATGGCAGGTAGAATCACCTTGATTAATTCTATTCTTTCTAGTTTACCTATTTTCTTGTTTTCTTTTTATAAAGCACATGTGGTTATTTGGAATGAGATAGATAAGATTATTAGGAATTTCCTTGGTGATGTGATATATTGGATCGAACTCTAGTTTTAGCATGCCGTCGAAGTCCACTCACATGTTATTGTCGAAGACCTACATGCTGTAGTCGAATTGTATTCTAGTATGTAGGAGATCGAATTGGGCCTTGTGTTATGGATCCAATTGTTTAAGTTAGCTTGTACCCTAAGTTAGCTTGTAATGGGTAATTGTTAAAAAGCCCATTAGTTTAGTGTGTTAGGTTTATTATAAATAGCATACTAGTCTCTCTTCATAAGGTGTGGCAAATCCTTATTAGCTTGAGAGAGGTTAATTGTTGGTATTGACTTGTAATCTTTGAACCCTATTGAGAAAGTGAATAGTAAAACAGATTTAACCAATTCTCTATTCTTCTTCCTCTTTTCTTTTCCTTTGTGAACCCTAATAGGGTTTCGTGTGTTTGTTCAAGTTTTTCTTTCTTTTCTACCTGTCATACCCCAAATCTTACCCTCAGATATTCTGATCGTTTGCATATTATCTTGAGTCAGTCGTCTCGCATTTTAGTTAAACATCTCATTAATCATGCATTTTTCGTTAGAATTTAATTTGTTTTATTTCTTTTTTTACTAACCATTTTCAATTATCTTTTTTATTATTTTTAGTTTTACTATTATTATTTCTTTTATTATTATTATTATTATTAGTTTTATTATTATTAATTTTATTATTATTAGTTTTATTATTATTATTATTATTATTATTATTATTATTATTATTATTATTATTAGTTTTATTATTACTAAGCATTATTGTTATTATTAGTTTTATTATTACTAAGCTTTATTATTATTATTATTATTATTATTATTGTTATTATTATTACTTTTATTTTTGTTTGACTTCATGTCCATAAAGGGAAAAATGGTAGGTTGGGACCACTACATTGTAGTACAAACACTTCACATGGATTGCCAACTTGGACTTATCAATGGCCAAGAATCATCCTCACATTTCACATGGATTGCCAACTTGGACTTATCAATGGCCAAGAATCATTCTCATAAAGTCACATGGATTGCCACATCAACACTCCCACCTCATTCACACTATAAATAAGATCTCTCTTTCTCTCATTTTTTGGCACCAACAATACCACACATACATTCTCAAAACCTTGCACATTCATTACATATTTTTTAAGTCAAATATTTTTTTTTGTTTTTTTAGGAATCAAATTTTATCCTTTTCTTTTACTTACATAATACCCATAAACATTCACCATCTTCACCACAACAACAACTTCCATCAAAACACTTTCACTTCCTTCTACACAACAAGCTTAACCTTTGCTAGCTTTGGAGTTTGTGAGTATCATTCATCCTTTATTTTTGTTCATACCATATATAGTTAGTAGTTTAGTATATATATATATTTTTAGTTTGTGAAGTTATGTTGTAAAAATGTAATATTTTATGTGTTCATGTTTTTGTTATTGTTATATTATTATTAAGATTTATTTATTTTTGTACCTAAATCTTTCCATTTAAATTTAATGATTAAAATTTTTTTAAAAAATAAAAAATACGAAAGAAGAGGACTGTTGGAATATAGCATTCTAGCAGAAACCTCGAACGATTGGTCTCAAGTCTCGCACTTTGGGGTAGCCATTCATTCATTCTTTCGCTCCTCAAAATACCTTTAATTAACTTGGACGAATAAGAGCCGTCAAGATCTAGCATCTTGTCACAACTCTTCGAACAATTGATTTTCATCAAGCGTTCATTGTCCATTAAACCATTTTCATATCAACTTGGACGAATAAGAGTCGTCAAGGTCTAGCATATTGGCATAACTCTTTGAGCAATTGATTATCGTCAATAGCTCGTTGTCCATTAATTATTTTTCATTTCAACTTGGATGAGTAAGAGCCATCAAGATCTAGCATCTTGGCACAACTCTTCGAACAATTGATTACTATCAATGTTTATTGTCCAACAAATAATTTTACAACCAATCTTGAATGAAAAGGACTGTTAGAGTCTAGCACTCTAACATAACCCTTTGAACTATTGATCACCATCAACTGTTTTTCATTCTTAAAATATATTCAAGCCATTTTTAAACCACTAGCTTTTCCAAGAGATAGCTATTAATCTCTTGTAACTTATTACTAAACTTTCCTTAGAGATATTCATTAATCTCTTCTCCTAAACAACCAATCCTCACAAGCTTTACTTTCAAGCTTTTCACCCGTAGAGCCAGAACTACGGACGCTCTGATTTCTCAAGTTCATCTTGAGAATACGTAGGCATGGGATTGCGAGATCCTAGCGAGCTACCTTTTTGTTTTTCCACCTTTTTTCTTTTTCCTTTGTTCCCTTTACATCTGATGCCTTCTCGGATTCTACCTTTTTGTTTTTCCTACCTTTTTCCTTTACATCCAATGCCTTCTTGGATTCCACCTTTTTCCTTTACATCCAATGCCTTCTTGGATTCCACCCTTTTTACCTTTACATCCAATGCCTTCTTGGATTCCACCTTTCCATTTTTCATCGGAGCCCCGAACTACGAAGGCTCTGAGTTCCTCATTGCACTGTGAGGATACGTAGGCACGAGATTGTGAAGTCTTGTCGAGCCCCTTAGTAATAAAAACCTTTAGGTCCTTTCTCTTTAATATGAAAATATTTCTCCCTTTTCCATCTCAATAACTAGAAGATTTAGAAACAAACCTTAAGCTAACACTCATTCAATCCTAACTAAATTGTTCCCGTTGAGTACAACGGACGTGAGGGGTGCTAATACCTTCCCCTTGCGTAACCGACTCCCGAACTCAGACATTGGTTGCGATGACCATTTTCTTATCCTTTCTTTTAGGGGTTTTATTCGATATTTTCCCTTTCCTTCTATGGAATAAATAAATATCGGTGGCGACTCTGTTAAGTCCATCCCGCGGGCGTGCGATTGCGCCTCGCGAGGTCGTTCTCATTTTTCGAGGTACGACAGATGGCGACTCTGCTGGGGAGATCTCATCCTTAAGTGAGTCAAGCCTAGTTTAGTTAGGTTATCGTATATGTGTTTAGCTTTGTTGTTTCTCTTCCTTCTTTGATTATATGTTTTATTTCTCTTGCTTTACATATATGTATCTGTACATCCTGTGTGGGCTTTGGGTATCTGATATCTTGAATAAAGCTTTACACCCGAGTTTGGAAAAAGAAGAGAGAAAACATAGATTTAGATTTGGTAGTTAGTAGTGTTAGACTACGAGGGTAAGCTCCTTGTAGCAACTAACATGAAGGCTCCTCTATAGTAGACCTGTTTGTAGATCTCGTTATAAAACAGCTTGCCTGTTGCATGACGCTGATTCATGAAGGGTCCATGACTCTAGGTCCCCATTTAGAACCAGTGCTATTTTGGTGGTTGTGTAATATTGGACTTCAAAGATATCTCCTTGCTCTAACCAATATGAAAACCCCAATCAGAATAGACCTTTTCGTCACTCTCGTTGTAAAATGGCTAGCCCGTTGCATAACGTTGATACGACTAAGGTCCATGACTCTGAAACCTTCTCAAAAACCTATAAAATATCCCGTGAGTGGGTTTATGGGTAGATAATCTAGAACTATCCGTTATAGGGAGACCTACCTAATAGGATATTCTGATTTATTCGTGTTATCTCAGATCCTAACCATACCTACCTTGCATTTTCTTTTTGCATCCTGTGTTGCATGACATTGCATATCATTTGCATCCTTTGCATGATTCATTGCATGCGTCTGTTTGTCCAGTTACTCATCTCCAGTTGTCTCTATATTCCAGAGTCGATCTGTGAGTCGTCAAGCTGATTCCTCGACACCGATACAGGACTAGAGATAATTTCAGACGCAGAATTTTAGAACAACCCTCTGCCAGGGCAAGTGAAGCTTCAGTCGACTTCAACTCAGCTACTTTCCGAAGACAGGACAACTCATCCATGTTGTTGACTAGTCATTAGGCCATGTTTCTTATTGTTTGCATTTTCCTTTGTTTTGTACTAGCTGTTTGCTTCTAAATTATGTTTGTACTTTCAGGTTAATGAAATAAGCATTTGCAAATTTTTGATTCAATTCATTTATGTTTGCTATTTACATCTTTATGCTTTCTTTTGCAAAATGTTTTATCTCTTTTCCACTTTCTTTTTTATTGTGCAAATATGGGAGGGAGGATGATGAAACATTATACTCATAATTGTTATGGTATGCTTTCAAATCAAGACTTTGCTGATGATGTAAGGCATTGTTTCAACTCCCAAACACCGGAGACATAAGGAAGATAATCCCTCTTTAACCCCTTCGAGCCTTGAAGTAGGAGTTTCTTTTCTTTACAAATAAAAACCCACAATCTTAACCTGGGGAAGGGTAATTCTCATTTAACTTGATTGTGCATTCAAATACAAGAGTAGCATTCAAGACGCCTTTCAACAAAAGAGTGCATTCACAAGTTTTCCTTCGCACACAACAAGCAAGTGTCGAAGATGTCTTTCAAGTCGAACGCCAATGATGGTTCGTCGTAATCCTTAAGCCAGGCAGCCACTAAAAAAAAAAAGAAAAGTTTATATGACAACCAAAGGAGGAAATCTTTAAATCCGTTATCCTGAAAGTCCTCAATGGCAAACAATTTTGTAAGAAAGTAGTGACCGTCATTTCAAAGTATCTTAACTTCTGAACCATCATCATTATTATCATCAGTGCAATTTCCTAACCTATGGGAACCTGAGTGCATAGTTTGAGTTAACTGAGCATAGGACTGGAGATCATTACGTAGATTGGGTGGGTCACAAATAAACTTTGAGCCTTTATCCTTTGTTTCTTAAACTGTGAACCAGGCCACGTTATAACCCTCAAAATACCTAACTGAAGCAAGTTTATTTTGAAAGCATACTACAGCAAGGTTGCGTAAACTGACTCCAAAAGATCTTTGCAGATAATCTATTTTGGGCATTACACCCTTTGCTTAAACTTTTCACTTTAATGTCTTGAACCACCGTGTTCTGACCAGTATCTCTTACACTTTGCACCTCTTTCAAAATGATTTTGATTTCAAAAGTTGCATGAACTTTGCATTTACCATGTTTGTACAAATACTTTTGTTTGCAAACTAGCTTTCTTCTTAAGGAATTTTAAAACATTTGAGAAACTTGGTCGGTGATCCAATCAGGGGCAAGTTCCTTCCATATCCTGTTAAGAATCAGTTCAAGATTTGTAGTTTAATGGCGACTTCTCAGAATCGGTTTATCCAGAAAACTTTTCAAGACTCAGACTGGGGCAAGCTTTCTAAGATCACCGTGAAACGGTCATTTCCAGAATCAATCAAGCTGAAGCAATGATCAGCTCATCTATAATAGTCAACTAATCTGGGGCAGTTTACCTGAAGAATCCCCAAGAAGCTCTTCATCCTTCCTACAAGGATCATCAATTTGGATACAGTTTACCAGTGTGGCAATGATGTGTTCAGCAGTAGCATCTCTAGTCCCAAGCAGAATGGCAGTGATCTCTGTGTTGAGGAATCAGTCTTCCAGTCTTGTCTACCCAAAAGAGTCGAGTCGGGCCGTCAGCATCTGCACCTGCATTTGCATTCGATCATATATCATATGCATAGCATTAGTGTTTCATCCTCATTTGCATTTCTCCTGAGGTCGTGTCGTTATCCGCGTCTTACCTTGTGGTCAATGTCCGACTCACGTGGCCCTACCAAACAGATATTGTCGTGTCTATCTGACGTTCTTCCAGATATGACCTTTCTTATCCGATTGTTTTTCAGGATATGTCTGTTCCTCTTTTGTGTCCAATGTCGTTCTTGGATGTCATATATATTTGTCTCTTTCTGATGTTCTTCCAGATTGAGTCCTATGTTCTGATGTTTTTCCAAATAGTCCTTTGTAATTCTGATGTTTTTCCAGAATTTCATTTCTTTTACCGTCTGATGTTTTACCAGATCGAGTCTTCTGTTCTGACGTTTTCCCAGAACTCTCTTTGAATTATCTGATGTTTTTACAGATATACCCCTTTTCTTTACCATCTGATGCTTTTTCGGATGTGTCTCTCTTTCTGATGTTTTTCCAGATTGAGTCTTTTTTTCTGATGTTTTTCCCGAACCTATCTGATGTTTTTCCAGATATCTCGCTTTGTTTATTCTGATGCTTTTCCGGAATGATATTGCTTTTGCCATCTGATGCTCTTCCGGATGTGTCTCTCTTTCTTATGTTTTTCCAGATTGAGTCTTTTGTTCTGATGCTTTTCCAGAACCTATCTGATGTTTTTCCTGATATTTCGCTTTGTTAATTCTGATGCTTTTTCGGAATGACATTGCTTTTACCATCTGATGCTCTTCCAGATGTGTTTCTCTTTCTGATGTTTTTCAAGATTGAGTCTTTTGTTCTGATGTTTTTCTAGAACCTATCTGATGTTTTTCCAGATAGTCCTTTGTAATTCTGATGCTTTTCTAGAATTTCATATCTTTTGACATCTGATGCTTTTCAGGATGTGCCTTTCTCTTTCTGATGTTCTTCCAGATTGAGTCTTTTGCTCCTGATGTTTTTCCATAGCACTTTTTGTGTCTATCTGATGTTCTTCCAAATCTGACCTTGTTTATCTAATGTTCTTCCAGATATAATGTTGCTTATCTGATGCTCTTCCGGATATGTTTTCAAAACCCTTTCCCGTACATTTAATGCTCTTCTAAATGTTTCGTATGTATCTTTAGAATTCTTGTCTTCATCTAATGCTCTTCTAGATGTCTTCAATTCGTTTCTGACTTTGGTTAACGGCTGCTGAATGTTATCGAGTCTGTTTCCATTCTCCATCCAATGCTTTTCTGGATGTGTGGTGGAGTTTATTCAATGATTTTCCGAATATCTCTGATATGCGTCCCGGAGTTCATTCAATGCTCTTCTAAATGTCTCAATTGTCTGTTATTTTCCAGAGTCTATTCAACGCTTTTCTGAATACCTCTGGTGTTTTCTTATCTCATGTATTTCCCAGTTTTTTCCCCACCTCATTCAATGATCTTCTGAATGTCGTGACTCTTTTCCATCCATTTCCATTCATGGATGATGACTTTTGATTCCCCAGTGGAGACTGTCTTTCCGGTTCTGCTTCCATTGAGGAACTTGTGTTATCTTTTCTTTCTAAAGTGTCAGCCGATCACACTTGAATCAGTTGTCTCATCACTTTAGATATTCCCCAGTTTTGTTTCAGCTTCCCCAATGTTGTATTTTTCCCCAGTGAGTGATTGCTCATTGTGTGGACTTTGTCCTTGCCTGCTTTCGTCTTCGTTTTGCATTTACCATTTCACACTTTTCATCATATTAGAGTTCATAGCATGTCATCATCTTAGTTTGTTTCTTTGGTCCATAGCATTGCATGTCAGTGCATCTAAGGGCAAAATTTTTGGTTATCTATATTCAAATACCTTCCACCATGATTTCATGAAGACTATCATCACTCATGTCATCCGGTGAAGATATTTAAATAGGGGCAACTGTCATACCCCAAATTTTACCCTCAGATATTCTGATCGTTTACATATTATCTTGAGTCAGTCGTCTCGCATTTTAGTTAAACATCTCATTAATCATGCATTTTTCTTTAGAATTTAATTTGTTTTATTTCTTTTTTTACTAACCATTTTCAATTATCTTTTTTATTATTTTTAGTTTTACTATTATTATATCTTTTAATTATTATTATTATTATTAGTTTTATTATTATTAATTTTATTATTATTAGTTTTATTATTATTATTATTATTATTATTATTATTATTATTATTAGTTTTATTATTACTAAGCTTTATTGTTATTATTAGTTTTATTATTACTAAGCTTTATTATTATTATTATTATTATTATTATTACTTTTATTTTTGTTTGTCTTCATGTCCATAAAGGTAAAAATGGTAAGTTGGGACAACTACATTGTAGTACAAACACTCACATGGATTGCCAACTTGGACTTATCAATGGCCAAGAATCATTCTCACATTTCACATGGATTGCCAACTTGGACTTATCAATGGCCAAGAATCATTCTCATAAAGTCACATGGATTGCCACATCAACACTCCCACCTCATTCACACTATAAATAAGATCTCTCTTTCTCTCATTTTTTGGCACCAACAATACCACACATACATTCTCAAAACCTTGCACATTCATTACATATTTTTTAAGTCAAATTTTTTTTTTAATATTTTTTTTAGGAATCAAATTTTATCCTTTTCTTTTACTTACATAATACCCATAAACATTCACCATCTTCACCACAACAACAACTTCCATCAAAACACTTTCACTTCCTTCTACACAACAAGCTTAACCTTTGTTAGCTTTGGAGTTTGTGAGTATCATTCATCCTTTATTTTTGTTCATACCATATATAGTTAGTAGTTTAGTATATATATATTTTTAGTTTGTGAAGTTATGTTGTAAAAATGTAATATTTTATGTGTTCATGTTTTTGCTATTGTTATATTATTATTAAGATTTATTTATTTTTGTACCTAAATCTTTCCATTTAAATTTAATGATTAAAATTTTTTTAAAAAATAAAAAATACGAAAGAAGAGGACTGTTGGAATATAGCATTCTAGCAGAAACCTCGAACGATTGGTCTCAAGTCTCGCACTTTGGGGTAGCCATTCATTCATTCTTTCGCTCCTCAAAATACCTTTAATTAACTTGGACGAATAAGAGCCGTCAAGATCTAGCATCTTGTCACAACTCTTCGAACAATTGATTTTCATCAAGCGTTCATTGTCCATTAAACCATTTTCATATCAACTTGGACGAATAAGAGCCGTCAAGGTCTAGCATATTGGCATAACTCTTTGAGCAATTGATTATCGTCAATAGCTCGTTGTCCATTAATTATTTTTCATTTTAACTTGGATGAGTAAGAGCCGTCAAGATCTAGCATCTTGGCACAACTCTTCGAACAATTGATTACTATCAATGTTTATTGTCCAACAAATAATTTTACAACCAATCTTGAATGAAAATGACTGTTAGAGTCTAGCACTCTAACATAACCCTTTGAACTATTGATCACCATCAACTGTTTGTCATTCTTAAAATATATTCAAGCCACTTTTAAACCACTAGCTTTTCCAAGAGATAGCCATTAATCTCTTGTAACTTCTTACTAAACTTTCCTTAGAGATATTCATTAATCTCTTCTCCTAAACAACCAATCCTCACAAGCTTTACTTTCAAGCTTTTCACCCGTAGAGCCAGAACTACGGACGCTCTTATTTCTCAAGTTCATCTTGAGAATACGTAGGCATGGGATTGCGAGATCCTAGCGAGCTACCTTTTTGTTTTTCCACCTTTTCTCTTTTTCCTTTGTTCCGTTTACATCTAATGCCTTCTCGGATTCTACCTTTTTGTTTTTCCAACCTTTTTCCTTTACATCCAATGCCTTCTTGGATTCTACCTTTTTCCTTTACATCCAATGCCTTCTTGGATTCCACCCTTTTTACCTTTACATCCAATGCCTTCTTGGATTCCACCTTTCCATTTTTCATCGGAGCCCCGAACTACGAAGGCTCTGAGTTCCTCATTGCACTGTGAGGATACGTAGGCACAAGATTGTGAAGTCTTGTCGAGCCCCCTAGTAATAAAAACCTTTAGGTCCTTTTTCTTTAATATGAAAATATTTCTCCCTTTTCCATCTCAATAACTAGAAGATTTAGAAACAAACCTTAAGCTAACACTCATTCAATCCTAAATGGTTCCCGTTGAGTATAACGGACGTGAGGGGTGCTAATACCTTCCCCTTGCGTAACCGACTCCCGAACTCAGACATTGGTTGCGATGACCATTTTCTTATCCTTTCTTTTAGGGGTTTTATTCGATATTTTCCCTTTCCTTCTATGGAATAAATAAAGATCGGTGGCGACTCTGTTAAGTCCATCCCGCGGGCGTGCGATTGCGCCTCGCGAGGTCGTTCTCATTTTTTGAGGTACGACAGATGGCGACTCTGCTGGGGAGATCTCATCCTTAAGTGAGTCAAGCCTAGTTTAGTTAGGTTTTCGTATATGTGTTTAGCTTTGTTGTTTCTCTTCCTTCTTTGATTATATATTTTATTTCTCTTGCTTTACATATATGTATCTGTACATCCTGTGTGGGCTTTGGGTATCTGATATCTTGAATAAAGCTCTACACCCGAGTTTGGAAAAAGCAGAGAGAAAACATAGATTTAGATTTGGTAGTTAGTAGTGTTAGACTACGAGGGCAAGCTCCTTGTAGCAACTAACATGAAGGATCCTTTATAGTAGACCTGTTTGTAGATCTCGTTATAAAACAGCTTGCCTGTTGCATGACGCTGATTCATGAAGGGTCCATGACTCTAGGTCCCCATTTAGAACCAGTGCAATTTTGGTGGTTGTGTAATATTGGACTTCAAGGATATCTCCTTGCTCCAACCAATATGAAAACCCCGATCAGAATAGACCTTTTCGTCACTCTCGTTGTAAAATGGCTAGCCCGTTGCATAATGTTGATACGACGAAGGTCCATGACTCTGAAACCTTCTCAAAAACCTAGAAAATGTCCCGTGAGTGGGTTTATGGGTAGATAATCTAGAACTATCCGTTATAGGGAGACCTACCTAATAGGATGTTCTGATTTATTCGTGTTATCTCAGATCCTAACCATACCTACCTTGCATTTTCTTTTTGCATCCTGTGTTGCATGACATTGCATATCATTTGCATCCTTTGCATGATTCATTGCATGCGTCTGTTTGTCCAATTACTCATCTCCAGTTGTCTCTATATTCCAGAGTCGATCTGTGAGTCGTCAAGCTGATTCCTCGACAGCGATACAGGACTAGAGCTAATTTCAGATGCAGAATTTCAGAACAACCCTCTGCCAGGGCAAGTGAAGCTTCAGTCGACTTCAGCTCAGCTACTTTCCGAAAACAGGACAACTCCTCCATGTTGTTGACTAGTCATTAGGCCATGTTTCTTATTGTTTGCATTTTCCTTTGTTTTGTACTAGCTGTTTGCTTCTAAATTATGTTTGTACTTTCAGGTTAATGAAATAAGCATTTGCAAATTTTTGATTCAATTCATTTATGTTTGCTATTTACATCTTTATGCTTTCTTTTGCAAAATGTTTTATCTTTTTTCCACTTTCTTTTTTATTGTGCAAAGATGGGAGGGAGGATGATGAAACATTATACTCATAGTTGTTATGGTATGCTTTCAAATCAAGACTTTGCTGATGATGTAAGGCATTGTTTCAACTCCCAAACACCGGAGACATAAGGAAGATAATCCCTCTTTAACCCCTTCGAGCCTTGAAGTAGGAGTTTCTTTTCTTTACAAATAAAAACCCACAATCTTAACCTGGGGCAGGGTAATTCTCAGTTAACTTGATTGTGCATTCAAATACAAGAGTAGCATTCAAGACGCCTTTCAACAAAAGAGTGCATTCACAAGTTTTCCTTCGCACACAACAAGCAAGTGTCGAAGATGTCTTTCAAGTCAAACGCCAATGATGGTTCGTCGTAATCCTTAAGCCAGGCAGCCACTAAAAAAAAAAAAAGTTTATATGACAACCAAAGGAGGAAATCTTTAAATCCTTTATCCTGAAAGTCCTCAATGACAAACAATTTTGTAAGAAAGTAGTGACCGCCATTTCAAAGTATCTTAACTTCTGAACCATCATCATTATTATCATCAGTGCAATTTCCTAACCTATGGGAACCTGAGTGCATAGTTTGAGTTAACTGAGCATAGGACTAGAGATCATTACGTATATTGGGTGGGTCACAAATAAACTTTAAGCCTTTATCCTTTGTTTATTAAACCGTGAACCAGGCCACGTTATAACCCTCAAAAGATCTAACTGAAGCAAGTTTATTTTGAAAGCATACTACAGCAAGGTTGCGTAAACTGACTCCAAAAGATCTTTGCAGATAATCTATTTTGGGCATTACACCCTTTGCTTAAACTTTTCACTTTAATGTCTTGAACCACCGTGTTCTGACCAGTATCTCATACACTTTGTACCTCTTTCAAAATGATTTTGATTTCAAAAGTTGCATGAACTTTGCATTTACCATGTTTGTACAAATACTTTTGTTTGCAAACTAGCTTTCTTCTTAAGGAATTTTCAAACATTTGAGAAACTTGGTCGGTGATCCAATCAGGGGCAAGTTCCTTCCATATCCTGTTAAGAATCAGTTCAAGATTTGTGGTTTAATGGCGACTTTTCAGAATCGGTTTATCCAGAAAATTTTTCAAGACTCAGACTGGGGCAAGCTTTCTAAGATCACCGTGAAACGGTCATTTCCAGAATCAATCAAGTTGAAGCAATGATCAGCTCATCTATAATAGTCAACTAATCTGGGGCAGTTTACCTGAAGAATCCCCAAGCAGCTCTTCATCCTTCCTACAAGGATCATCAATTTGGATACAGTTTACCAGTGTGGCAATGATGTGTTCAGCAGTAGCATCTCTAGTCCCAAGCAGAATGGCAGTGATCTCTGTGTTGAGGAATCAGTCTTCCAGTCTTGTCTACCCAAAAGAGTCGAGTCGGGCCGTCAGCATCTGCACCTGCATTTGCATTCGATCATATATCATCTGCATAATTCATATACATATGCATAGCATTAGTGTTTCATCCCCATTTGCATTTCTCCTGAGGTCGTGTCGTTATCCGCGTCTTACCTTGTGGTCAATGTCCGACTCACGTGGACCTACCAAACAGATATTGTCGTGTCTATCTGACGTTCTTCTAGATATGACCTTTCTTATCCGATTGTTTTTCAGGATATGTCTGTTCCTCTTTTGTGTCCAATGTCGTTCTTGGATGTCATATATATTTGTCTATTTTTGATGTTCTTCCAGATTGAGTCCTATGTTCTGATGTTTTTCCAGATAGTCCTTTGTAATTCTGATGTTTTTCCAGAATTTCATTTCTTTTACCGTCTGATGTTTTACCAGATCGAGTCTTCTGTTATGATGTTTTCCCAGAACTCTCTCTTTGAATTATCTAATGTTTTTACAGATATACCCCTTTTCTTTACCATCTAATGCTTTTCCGGATGTGTCTCTCTTTCTTATGTTTTTCCAGATTGAGTCTTTTTTTCTGATGTTTTTCCAGAACCTATCTGATGTTTTTCCAGATATCTCGCTTTGTTTATTTTGATGCTTTTCCGGAATGATATTGCTTTTGCCATCTGATGCTCTTCCGGATGTGTCTCTCTTTCTGATGTTTTTCCAGATTGAGTCTTTTGTTCTGATGTTTTTCCAAAACCTATCTAATGTTTTTCCAGATATTTTCCTTTGTTAATTCTGATGCTTTTTCGGAATGACATTGCTTTTACCATCTGATGCTCTTCCAGATGTGTTTCTCTTTCTGATGTTTTTCCAGATTAAGTCTTTTGTTCTAATGTTTTTCTAGAACCTATCTGATGTTTTTCCAGATAGTCCTTTGTAATTCTGATGCTTTTCCATAATTTCATTTCTTTTGCCATCTGATGCTTTTCAGGATGTGCCTTTCTCTTTCTGATGTTCTTCCAGATTGAGTCTTTTGCTCCTGATGTTTTTCCATAGCACTTTTTGTGTCTATCTGATGTTCTTCCGAATCTGACCTTGTTTATCTAATGTTCTTCCAGATATAATGTTGCTTATCTGATGCTCTTCCGGATATGTTTTCAAAACCCTTTCCCGTATATTTAATGCTCTTCTAAATGTTTCGTATGTATCTTTAGAATTCTTGTCTTCATCTAATGCTCTTCTAGATGTCTTTAATTCGTTTCTGACTTTGGTTAACGGCTGCTGAATGTTTTCGAGTCTGTTTCCATTCTCCATCCAATGCTTTTCTGGATGTGTGGCGGAGTTTATTCAATGATTTTCCGAATATCTCTGATATGCGTCCCGGAGTTCATTCAATGCTCTTCTGAATGTCTCAATTGTCTGTTATTTTCCAGAGTCTATTCAACGATTTTCTGAATACCTCTGGTGATTGCTTATCTCATGTATTTCCCAGTTTTTTCCCCACCTCATTCAATGATCTTCTGAATGTCGTGACTCTTTTCCATCCATTTCCATTCATGGATGATGACTTTTGATTCCCCAGTGGAGACCGTCTTTCTGGTTCTGCTTCCATTGAGGAACTTGTGTTATCTTTTCTTTCTAAAGTGTCAGTCGATCACACTTGAATCAGTTGTCTCATCACTTTAGATATTCCCCAGTTTTGTTTCAGCTTCCCTAATGTTGTATTTTTCCCTAGTGAGTGATTGCTCATTGTGTGGACTTTGTCCTTGCCTGCTTTCGTCTTCGTTTAACATTTACCATTTCACACTTTTCATCATATTAGAGTTCATAGCATGTCAGCATCTTAGTTTGTTTCTTTGGTCCATAGCATTGCATGTCAGTGCGTCTGAGGGCAAAATTTTCGGTTATCTATATTCAAATACCTTCCACCATGATTTCATGAAGACTATCATCACTCATGTCATCCGGTGAAGATATTTAAATAGGGGCAACTGTCATACCCGAAATTTTACCCTCAGATATTCTGATCGTTTGCATATTATCTTGAGTCAGTCGTCTCGCATTTTAGTTAAACATCTCATTAATTATGCATTTTTCGTTAGAATTTAATTTGTTTTATTTCTTTTTTTTACTAACCATTTTCAATTATCTTTTTTATTATTTTTATTTTTACTATTATTATTTCTTTTTATTATTATTATTATTAATATTAGTTTTATTATTATTAATTTTATTATTATTAGTTTTATTATTATTATTATTATTATTATTAGTTTTATTATTACTAAGCTTTATTGTTATTATTAGTTTTATTATTACTAAGCTTTATTATTATTATTAATATTATTATTATTATTACTTTTATTTTTGTTTGTCTTCATGTCCATAAAGGGAAAAATGGTAAGTTGGGACCACTACATTGTAGTACAAACACTTCATATGGATTGCCAACTTGGACGTATCAATGGCCAAGAATCATTCTCACATTTCACATGGATTGCCAACTTGGACTTATCAATGGCCAAGAATCATTCTCATAAAGTCACATGGATTGCCAAATCAACACTCCCACCTCATTCACACTATAAATAAGATCTCTCTTTCTCTCATTTTTTGGCACCAACAATACCACACATACATTCTCAAAACCTTGCACATTCATTACATATTTTTTAAGTCAAATCTTTTTTTTTTTTGTTTTTTTTAGGAATCAAATTTTATCCTTTTCTTTTACTTACATAATACCCATAAACATTCACCATCTTCACCACAACAACAACTTCCATAAAAACACTTTCACTTCCTTCTACACAACAAGCTTAACCTTTGCTAGCTTTGGAGTTTGTTAGTATCATTCATCCTTTATTTTTGTTCATACCATATATAGTTAGTAGTTTAGTATATATATATTTTTAGTTTGTGAAGTTATGTTGAAAAAATGTAATATTTTATGTGTTCATGTTTTTGTTATTGTTATATTATTATTAAGATTTATTTATTTTTGTACGAAAATCTTTCCATTTAAATTTAATGATTAAACTTTTTTTTAAAAATAAAAAATACGAAAGAAGATGACTGTTGGAATCTAGCATTCTAGCAGAAACCTCGAACGATTGGTCTCAAGTCTCGCACTTTGGGGTAGCCATTCATTCATTCTTTCGCTCCTCAAAATACCTTTAATTAACTTGGACGAATAAGAGCCGTCAAGATCTAGCATCTTGTCACAACTCTTCGAACAATTGATTTTCATCAAGCGTTCATTGTCCATTAAACCATTTTCATATCAACTTGGACGAATAAGAGCCGTCAAGGTCTAGCATATTGGCATAACTCTTTGAGCAATTAATTATCGTCAATAGCTCGTTGTCCATTAATTATTTTTCATTTCAACTTGGATGAGTAAGAGCCGTCAAGATCTAGCATCTTGGCACAACTCTTCGAACAATTGATTACTATCAATGTTTATTGTTCAACAAATAATTTTACAACCAATCTTGAATGAAAAGGACTGTTAGAGTCTAGCACTCTAACATAACCCTTTGAACTATTGATCACCATCAACTGTTTGTCATTCTTAAAATATATTCAAGCCACTTTTAAACCACTAGCTTTTCCAAGAGATAGCCATTAATCTCTTGTAACTTCTTACTAAACTTTCCTTAGAGATATTCATTAATCTCTTCTCCTAAACAACCAATCCTCACAAGCTTTACTTTCAAGCTTTTCACCCGTAGAGCCAGAACTACGGACGCTCTTATTTCTCAAGTTCATCTTGAGAATACGTAGGCATGAGATTGCGAGATCCTAGCGAGCTACCTTTTTGTTTTTCCACCTTTTCTCTTTTTCCTTTGTTCCCTTTACATCTAATGCCTTCTCGGATTCTACCTTTTTGTTTTTCCAACCTTTTTCCTTTACATCCAATGCCTTCTTGGATTCTACCTTTTTCCTTTACATCCAATGCCTTCTTGGATTCCACCCTTTTTACCTTTACATCCAATGCCTTCTTGGATTCCACCTTTCCATTTTTCATCGGAGCCCCGAACTACGAAGGCTCTGAGTTCCTCATTGCACTGTGAGGATACGTAGGCACGAGATTGTGAAGTCTTGTCGAGCCACCTAGTAATAAAAACCTTTAGGTCCTTTCTCTTTAATATGAAAATATTTCTCCTTTTTCCATCTCAATAACTAGAAGATTTAGAAACAAACCTTAGGCTAACACTCATTCAATCCTAACTAAATGGTTCCCGTTGAGTACAACGGACGTGAGGGGTGCTAATACCTTCCCCTTGCGTAACCGACTCCCGAACTCAGACATTGGTTGCGATGACCATTTTCTTATCCTTTCTTTTAGGGGTTTTATTCGATATTTTCCCTTTCCTTCTATGGAATAAATAAAGATCGGTGGCGACTCTGTTAAACCCATCCCGCGGGCGTGCGATTGTGCCTCGCGAGGTCGTTCTCATTTTTCGAGGTACGACAGATGGTGAATCTGCTGGGGAGATCTCATCCTTAAGTGAGTCAAGCCTAGTTTAGTTAGGTTTTCGTATATGTGTTTAGCTTTGTGGTTTCTCTTCCTTCTTTGATTATATGTTTTATTTCTCTTGCTTTACATATATGTATCTGTACATCCTGTATGGGCTTTGGGTATCTGATATCTTGAATAAAGCTCTACACCCGAGTTTGGAAAAAGCAGAGAGAAAACATAGATTTAGATTTGGTAGTTAGTTGTGTTAGACTACGATGGCAAGCTCCTTGTAGCAACTAACATGAAGGCTCCTCTATAGTAGACCTGTTTGTAGATCTCGTTATAAAACAGCTTGCCTTTTGCTTGACGCTGATTCATGAAGGGTCCATGACTCTAGGTCCCCATTTAGAACCAGTGTTATTTTGGTGGTTGTGTAATATTGGACTTCAAGGATATCTCCTTGCTCCAACCAATATGAAAACCCCGATCAGAATAGACCTTTTCGTCACTCTCGTTGTAAAATGGCTAGCCCGTTGCATAACGTTGATACGACTAAGGTCCATGACTCTGAAACCTTCTCAAAAACCTAGAAAATATCCCGTGAGTGGGTTTATGGGTAGATAATCTAGAACTATCCGTTATAGGGAGACCTACCTAATAGGATGTTCTGATTTATTCGTGTTATCTCAGATCCTAACCATACCTACCTTGCATTTTCTTTTTGCATCCTGTGTTGCATGACATTGCATATCATTTGCATCCTTTGCATGATTCATTGCATGCGTCTGTTTGTCCAGTTACTCATCTCTAGTTGTCTCTATATTCCAGAGTCGATCTGTGAGTCGTCAAGCTGATTCCTCGACACCGATACAGGACTAGAGCTAATTTCAGACGCAGAATTTCAGAACAACCCTCTGCCAGGGCAAGTGAAGCTTCAGTCGACTTCAGCTCAGTTACTTTCCTAAGACAGGACAACTCATCCATGTTGTTGACTAGTCATTAGGCCATGTTTCTTATCGTTTGCATTTTCCTTTGTTTTGTACTAGCTGTTTGCTTCTAAATTATGTTTGTACTTTCAGGTTAATGAAATAAGCATTTGCAAATTTTTGATTCAATTCATTTATGTTTGCTATTTACATCTTTATGCTTTCTTTTGCAAAATGTTTTATCTCTTTTCCACTTTCTTTTTGATTGTGCAAAGATGGGAGGGAGGATGATGAAACATTATACTCATAATTGTTGTGGTATGCTTTCAAATCAAGACTTTGCTGATGATGTAAGGCATTGTTTCAACTCCCAAACACCGGAGACATAAGGAAGCTAATCCCTCTTTAACCCCTTCGAGCCTTGAAGTAGGAGTTTCTTTTCTTTACAAATAAAAACCCACAATCTTAACCTGGGGCAGGGTAATTCTCAGTTAACTTGATTGTGCATTCAAATACAAGAGTAGCATTCAAGACGCCTTTCAACAAAAGGGTGCATTCACAAGTTTTCCTTCGCACACAACAAGCAAGTGTCGAAGATGTCTTTCAAGTCGAACGCCAATGATGGTTCGTCGTAATCCTTAATCCAGGCAGCCACTAAAAAAAAAAAGAAAGAAAAGTTTGTATGACAACAAAAGGAGGAAATCTTTAAATCCTTTATCCTGAAAGTCCTCAATGGCAAACAATTTTTGTAAGAAAGTAGTGACCGCCATTTCAAAGTATCTTAACTTCTGAACCATCATCATTATTATCATCAGTGCAATTTCCTAACCTATGGGAACCTGAGTGCATAGTTTGAGTTAACTGAGCATAGGACTGGAGATCATCACGTAGATTGGGTGGGTCACAAATAAACTTTGAGCCTTTATCCTTTGTTTCTTAAACCGTGAACCAGACCATGTTATAACCCTCAAAAGACCTAACTGAAGCAAGTTTATTTTGAAAGCATACTACAGCAAGGTTGCGTAAACTGACTCCAAAAGATCTTTGCAGATCATCTATTTTGGGCATTACACCCTTTGCTTAAACTTTTCACTTTAATGTCTTGAACCACCGTGTTCTGATCAGTATCTCATACACTTTGCACCTCTTTCAAAATGATTTTGATTTCAAAAGTTGCATGAACTTTGCATTTACCATGTTTGTACAAATACTTTTGTTTGGAAACTAGCTTTCTTCTTAAGGAATTTTCAAACATTTGAGAAACTTGGTTGGTGATCCAATCAGGGGCAAGTTCCTTCCATATCCTGTTAAGAATCAGTTCAAGATTTGTGGTTTAATGGCGACTTCTCAGAATCGGTTTATCCAGAAAACTTTTCAAGACTCAGACTGGGGCAAGCTTTCTAAGATCACCGTGAAACGGTCATTTCCAAAATCAATCAAGCTGAAGCAATGATCAGCTCATCTACAATAGTCAACTAATCTGGGGCAGTTTACCTGAAGAATCCCCAAGCAGCTCTTCATCCTTCCTACAAGGATCATCAATTTGGATACAGTTTACAAGTGTGGCAATGATGTGTTCAGCAGTAGCATCTCTAGTCCAGTGATCTCTGTGTTGAGGAATCAGTCTTCCAGTCTTGTCTACCCAAAAGAGTCGAGTCGGGCCGTCAGCATCTGCACCTGCATTTGCATTCGATCATATATCATCTGCATAATTCATATACATATGCATAGTGTAATACCCTAATTTTTACCCCTAAGATCCCACATTTCATTTTGCATCTCATACCACAAGATCACCTGTACCCTTGTGTTTTTATTACTTGCTTTATACTTGTTTATGTTTACTAACCTCTAACCAAATACAAAATTTTGCTGCAGTTTCTCTCTCTCTCTCTCTCTCTCTCTCTCCGTGTTGTGCAGGTTTGTCAAAGTAAGGGCATGATTTCAGATCAAATGTGGTTGTTCGTTTTTGATCCAGTTCATATGGATGTTTAACCTAATCTTGGTCAAACTATCAAGCAATTATTTCAAGTGCCAGTTATCCGTTTCAGTGAGCTATTCCTCAAAGTAGTGACTGTCAAGTTGTTGTGTGGAGATATTCATCAGGTTCATCTGAGTTCATCAATCAAGACTGTGTTTATCTGTGGATTTATTTTCCAAGATAATTGATTCAGATGAATTTTGAAGTGATTCAGAACTTATTCAAATGGTCGTTGCTCAGTTGTGACTTGTTCAGTGGTAGCTGTGTTTTATCAGAGGCTTGTGGAAATAAATTTAAAATTGGTTTTGGGCTAAAAATAAAGATTAGTCATCCATGATCCATATCCATTCCCATTTTTTGCTATCCAATTTCTGAACCATTTTTTATCCACTTTTAATCTCTTTTGTCACCTTTCTAATACCCGCATTTTTTTTCAATATCCATTTAGAAACCCACTTCCATTTTCCAATTTTTCTAAATCCACATTTTTTTATCCAATATTAAATCCATTTCCATTTCCCAATATCCATTTTTGAATATCCAATTCTCATATCCATTTTCAAATATCCAATTCTATATCAATTATCCAATTTTCCTTTCTTTTTCTAAAAAAATTTAATTCTTCAATTATCTTTTTTCTAACCATTTTTTTTATCACCATTTTAATCCAAATTCAATTCCAAAAATTATCAAAGCCCATTTTGTTTTTTTTTAAGGCCCATTTACAATAAAAAAAATAGGCTTAATTGCAACTATGGTCCCCCTATTTTGTGTTTTTTTGGGTTTTGATCCCCCCATTTTAAAAACCACGATTTTGGTCCCTTTTTTAAGTTTTGAGTTTAATTTTGGTCCCCTCTTCAATTTTGATCCAACTGTTCATGCACTGTTCATGTACGGACATGCACTATTCATGTACGGACATGCACTGTTCATGAACAATACATGAACAGTCAGCGTTAAAATTGGGGTGGGGGACCAAAATTGAACTCAAAACTTAAAAAAGGGACCAAAATCGTGGTTTTTAAAATGGGGGGGATCAAAACCCAAAAAAACACAAAATAGGGGGACCATAGTTGCAATTAAGCCTAAAAAATAAAGAGCAAAAAATTGGCTCATGGAGCTCACACGACCCACCTCACGTTGCCATTCCAAGCCGTCATTCCTAGCCACTTCCACAAGCAGCTTCTCAAATAAGCCATCACAAGCCATGACTTGTACAGCTCCAAAAACCAAAGCGCAAGCAGCTCCACAAACCAATTTCCAGCCGCGGATGCATCTTCCAGCCGAGCCTTGCCAAGCTTCAAACACGCACTGCACACATCACAAAACTACACACTAATTCCATCACAAAACGCACACTTCATAAACCAAAAACGGCACGCATACAAGCCGTGAATAAAATGCAGCTAACAAAGCAAAACGACTTCGTAAAAGCGGAATATGAGCAAAACGCAGAGAAAACTCAAAAACGGCAATCACTCTCCCTCACTCTCCATCTATAAATACAGCTTCATTTCTCACAATTTCTCAAGCTTTGATAGCCCTCAAACCTCTGCCAAAATCACAACTCAAACCATTTTTCTTCACCGATTCAAATATTCAACCGAAATTATTTTCTTCGTCCAAAATCCTCACCACTCCAAACAACAAAGAAACTTGCATAAATCAACAACAACCACACTCATTCAAGGCAAGGAAGAAGAGAGGAAGAATTTAAAGAGTGCTTACTTGATTTTTGAAGGTAGTGAGATTTTTTCCGGCGAAGCTTTCGACACTGTTTCTTTTTATTAGTTCACTGTTGGTTGAAATCGTTTGCATATTCTTGATCTACTCTTCATTCTGATTGTAACCGTGTAAAGATTTTATCCCGTCGCTCCGCCGCTCCGATTTCGGTGAAACTCCATTTTTCTTGGATGTGAATAGTACCGCGCTAGGCTTTGGAGAAGAAGAAGATATTCTTCATTTTCTTTTCTGATCTTTTTTCTTTTTCATTTCCTTTTCTTTGTTTTTTTTGTTTTTTGAAAACGATGGGCCTAGCCCATTCATTACACCACCACCATTTTCTAAAACTAACCTCTTTCACTTTTTTCTCTATTTTTCTTAAAAAGTTAGTTCCATTTGGTTTCTATTTTTTTTTAGTAAGCTTTTGAAATTAAATTTTACTTTTAAATTCTGTTTTAGAAAAATCTCTTGAAATTGATTTGAATATTTTGTTCTTGTTTTTTATTTTCCTTTTGATATTGGATTTGGATCACATTTTAAGAATTTATTTCTCTTTAAATTCATTGGACTTA
Source organism: Lathyrus tuberosus (assembly GCA_022829125.1). Classification (NCBI taxonomy): domain Eukaryota; kingdom Viridiplantae; phylum Streptophyta; class Magnoliopsida; order Fabales; family Fabaceae; genus Lathyrus; species Lathyrus tuberosus. Next base: position 2,714,780 of record JALAZF010000603.1, on the reverse strand, counting down.
GGGTGTAGATGAAGTTGGATAAATGTTCACTAATTCAAATCTACCTTTAAAGTGAATTATTTAATTCACTTTAGGTGCTTTGAGTTAATGATATATTTAACACTTTAATCCACCAAAATGAGTGAATGAACTTAAAGATGGAATTGTCTTGAATTTGTAATTCAAATTTGGTTTCCTCTTTCTTCTATTTCTTTTTATTTTGATCTATGAAAGTCGAAGTGATCGTGAAATTTCTTTGTTGAATTTCGATCGAGACGAGATCATTACCACTTTTTCTTTTCGTGTGGCATCGCTTTAGGATAACGATCCCTATATCGTTTATCTCGCGTGCATTAACACATATATCTCATGGCCGGCCTCATTCGTAGGGTAATTGCTCGAACAAATTACTCGGCGTGCGCTTAACATAGACCAAAATTTGTCCCGCCTCGGAATAAATATAAAAAATAGTTGATTATTTGTCTTATGGTTCACAACTCATGAAACTTGTTGTTAGGAGGCTTTGGTCTTATCAATCCTCTAATGAGTTTCATCAACCTTGACCTAAGTGCAATTATTCAATTGTTATTGATCACTAACATTAACAATTAACCACTAACTTACTAACAATTTTATTATGTTAATTTTGTTTATGTTTCCTTCTCGCTCCTTATCTCTTTTATTTCTTTTATGCTTCATTATTATCATTCCATATCATGTTTATGTTTCCGCATTTTTTCCTTTGTCCGTTGGACACATGTTTATGCTTATGCCATTTCTCTTTTGTCCATTTGGACTTAAAACATTAATAAAGGCCAAAACCATAAAAAAACTTAATTCTCCTCATTTTGGACTATTGGTTACTATCCTATGCTTTGGAGTGATCTCTTTATGGACCTCTTTTGAAGTAATATTGGACTTATGGACCTAGAATTAGGACTTCTTATCCCTTTGCTTTGGGTATTGATTGAAGACTTGCCTTTATTTGGCCAATTTGCTTAAGGATGGAATTCTTTTAATATTGCTTTGAAGTGGCTCCATTTTGGTTAGATCCTTCTTTTCCCTAGCTTTTATTTCATGCCCTAGGATAGTCACTTCTTCTCCTCCCCATTCTTAAATTTTCAAAATCTTCTCTCTTTTTCAAAACCTTCTTGTTTTCAACTTAAAACCGCTTTCATAATAAAACCTTGACTTTTGTCAAGTGACTTTTTAAACTTTGTTTTCTTAATAAATGTCAATCCATTTAACTATATTTTGACTATTTCATAAAAACATAAAAAATATAAAACTCATCCAATTTTTTGTGCTTTTATGCACCTTTTTTTCTTTTAAACTTTTCAAAAGAATTAGACATGAGTCATTTTTGTTGATGAGATGTAAAACTCCTAACCATGGTATTTTGTTGAAAGTATGGTCATTTTCCACTTAGATGTTGAAGTGATTAGTCTTGTTGATGTTAATCCAAGCAAATCCTCCATCTTAATGTGATGCAAATGCCACTTTCCCATACCTTTGGGTAATTAGTTGAGTATTCTCTCTTGAGAATGACAGGTTGTCTTTTTCAAGATAAAATAAATCATAACCAATCATTTTTGTTCTTTGTACCACGAACTACGGGGTTTTGATCCTACATTGCACATCGTGGGTACGTAGGCATGAGGCGATAAGTCTCTCCAAACAGAAAAATATTAAAAAATAATTCTCCTCTCATCTCTTCAATCTCTTTTTCAAGCACACCCTTTTTTTTTAGACCAAAAAGCAGTGAATACATCAAAGGGCTCCTATAGAGTACTATAGATGTATTGGGTGCGTAAAACCTTCCCTTTACATAACCAACCCCCCTTACCCTTATCTCTTTAGGATTTGTTCGCTCTTTTTTCCTTTCCTTTATGGATAAAAATAAAAGTGCGGTGGCGACTCTTGCTTATTTTTGAGTTGAGTTAATTAATAGCTTATACTCACAAATTTCCCCGCTACACATAGCATTAGTGTTTCATCCTCATTTGCATTTCTCCTGAGGTCGTGTCGTTATCCGTGTCTTACCTTGTGGTCAATATCCGACTCACGTGGCCCAACCAAACAGATATTGTCGTGTCTATCTGAAGTTCTTCCAGATATGACCTTTCTTATCCGATTGTTTTTCAGGATATGTCTGTTCCTCTTTTGTGTCCAATGTCGTTCTTGGATGTCATATATATTTGTCTCTTTCTGATGTTCTTCCAGATTGAGTCCTATGTTCTGATGTTTTTCCAGATAGTCCTTTGTAATTCTGATGTTTTTCCAGAATTTCATTTCTTTTACCGTCTGATGTTTTACCAGATCGAGTCTTCAGTTCTGACGTTTTCCCAGAACTCTCTCTTTGAATTATCTGATGTTTTTACAGATATACCCCTTTTCTTTACCATCTGATGCATTTCCGGATGTGTCTCTCTTTCTGATGTTTTTCCAGATTGAGTCTTTTTTTCTGATGTTTTTCCAGAACCTATCTGATGTTTTTCTAGATATCTTGCTTTGTTTATTCTGATGCTTTTCCGGAATGATATTGCTTTTGCCATCTGATGCTCTTCCGGATGTGTCTCTCTTTCTGATGTTTTTCCAGATTGAGTCTTTTGTTCTGATGTTTTTCCAGAACCTATCTGATGTTTTTCCAGATATTTCGCTTTGTTAATTCTGATGCTTTTCCGGAATGACATTGCTTTTACCATCTGATGCTCTTCCAGATGTGTTTCTCTTTCTGATGTTTTTCCAGATTGAGTCTTTTGTTCTGATGTTTTTCTAGAACCTATCTGATGTTTTTACAGATAGTCCTTTGTAATTCTGATGCTTTTCCAGAATTTCATTTCTTTTGCCATCTGATGCTTTTCAGGATGTGCCTTTCTCTTTCTGATGTTCTTCCAGATTGAGTCTTTTGCTCCTGATGTTTTTCCATAGCAATTTTTGCGTCTATCTGATTTTCTTCCGAATCTGACCTTATTTATCTAATGTTCTTCCAGATATAATGTTGCTTATCTGATGCTCTTCCGGATATGTTTTCAAAACCCTTTCCCGTACATTTAATGCTCTTCTAAATGTTTCGTATGTATCTTTAGAATTCTTGTCTTCATCTAATGCTCTTCTAGATGTCTTCAATTCGTTTCTGACTTTGGTTAACTGCTGCTGAATGTTTTCGAGTCTGTTTCCATTCTCCATCCAATGCTTTTCTGGATGTGTGGCGGAGTTTATTCAATGATTTTCTGAATATCTCTGATATGCGTCCCGGAGTTCATTCAATGCTCTTCTGAATGTCTCAATTGTCTGTTATTTTCCAGAGTATATTCAACGTTTTTCTGAATACCTCTGGTGTTTGCTTATCTCATGTATTTCCCAGTTTTTTCCCCACCTCATTCAATGATCTTCTGAATGTCGTGACTCTTTTCCATCCATTTCCATTCATGGATGATGACTTTTGATTCCCCAGTGGAGACCGTCTTTCCGGTTCTGCTTCCATTAAGGAACTTGTGTTATCTTTTCTTTCTAAAGTGTCAGCCGATCACACTTGAATCAGTTGTCTCATCACTTTAGATATTCCCCAGTTTTGTTTCAGCTTCCCTAATGTTGTATTTTTCCCCAGTGAGTGATTACTCATTGTGTGGACTTTGTCCTTGCCTGCTTTCGTCTTCGTTTTGCATTTACCATTTCACACTTTTCATCATATTAGAGTTCATAGCATGTCAGCATCTTAGTTTGTTTCTTTGGTCCATAGCATTGCATGTCAGTGCGTCTGAGGGCAAAATTTTCGGTTATCTATATTCAAATACCTTCCACCGTGATTTCATGAAGACTATCATCACTCATATCATCCGGTGAAGATATTTAAATAGGGGCAACTGTCATACCCCAAATTTTACCCTCAGATATTCTGATCGTTTGCATATTATCTTGAGTCAGTCGTCTCGCATTTTAGTTAAACATCTCATTAATCATGCATTTTTCTTTAGAATTTAATTTGTTTTATTTCTTTTTTTACTAACCATTTTCAATTATCTTTTTTATTATTTTTAGTTTTACTATTATTATTTCTTTTTATTATTATTATTATTATTAGTTTTATTATTGTTAATTTTATTATTATTAGTTTTATTATTATTATTATTATTATTATTATTAGTTTTATTATTACTAAGCTTTATTGTTATTATTAGTTTTATTATTACTAAGCTTTATTATTATTATTATTATTATTACTTTTATTTTTGTTTGTCTTCATGTCCATAAAGGGAAAAACGGTAAGTTGGGACCACTACATTGTAGTACAAACACTTCACATGGATTGCCAACTTGGACTTATCAATGGCCAAGAATCATTCTCACATTTCACATGGATTGCCAACTTGGACTTATCAATGGTCAAGAATCATTCTCATAAAGTCATATGGATTGTCACATCAACACTCCCACCTCATTCACACTATAAATAAGATCTCTCTTTCTCTCATTTTTTGGCACCAACAATACCACACATACATTCTCAAAACCTTGCACATTCATTACATATTTTTTAAGTCAAATCTTTTTTTTTGTTTCTTTTAGGAATCAAATTTTATCCTTTTCTTTTACTTACATAATACCCATAAACATTCACCATCTTCACCACAACAACAACATCCATCAAAACACTTTCACTTCCTTCTACATAACAAGCTTAACCTTTGCTAGCTTTGGAGTTTGTGAGTATCATTCATCCTTCATTTTTGTTCATACCATATATAGTTAGTAGTTTAGTATATATATATTTTTAGTTTGTGAAGTTATGTTGTAAAAATTTAATATTTTATGTGTTCATGTTTTTGTTATTGTTATATTATTATTAAGATTTATTTATTTTTGTACCTAAATCTTTCCATTTAAATTTAATGATTAAACTTTTTTTTAAAAATAAAAAATATGAAAGAAGATGACTGTTGGAATCTAGCATTCTAGCAGAAACCTCGAACGATTGGTCTCAAGTCTCGCACTTTGGGGTAGTCATTCATTCATTCTTTCGCTCCTCAAAATACCTTTAATTAACTTGGACGAATAAGAGCCGTCAAGATCTAGCATCTTGTCACAACGCTTCGAACAATTGATTTTCATCAAGCGTTCATTGTCCATTAAACCATTTTCATATCAACTTGGACGAATAAGAGCCGTCAAGGTCTAGCATATTGGCATAACTCTTTGAGCAATTGATTATCGTCAATAGCTCGTTGTCCATTAATTATTTTTCATTTCAACTTGGATGAGTAAGAGCCGTCAAGATCTAGCATCTTGGCACAACTCTTCGAACAATTGATTACTATCAATGTTTATTGTCCAACAAATAATTTTACAACCAATCTTGAATGAAAAGGACTGTTAGAGTCTAGCACTCTAACATAACCCTTTGAACTATTGATCACCATCAACTGTTTGTCATTCTTAAAATATATTCAAGCCACTTTTAAACCACTAGCTTTTCCAAGAGATAGCCATTAATCTCTTGTAACTTCTTACTAAACTTTCCTTAGAGATATTCATTAATCTCTTCTCCTAAACAACCAATCCTCACAAGCTTTACTTTCAAGCTTTTCACCCGTAGAGCCAGAACTACGGACGCTCTGATTTCTCAAGTTCATCTTGAGAATACGTAGGCATGGGATTGCGAGATCCTAGCGAGCTACCTTTTTGTTTTTCCACCTTTTTTCTTTTTCCTTTGTTCCCTTTACATCTGATGCCTTCTCGGATTCTACCTTTTTGTTTTTCCAACCTTTTTCCTTTACATCCAATGCCTTCTTGGATTCTACCTTTTTCCTTTACATCCAATGCCTTCTTGGATTCCACCCTTTTTACCTTTACATCCAATGCCTTCTTGGATTCGACCTTTCCATTTTTCATCGGAGCCCCGAACTACGAAGGCTCTGAGTTTCTCATTGCACTGTGAGGATACGTAGGCATGAGATTGTGAAGTCTTGTCGAGCCCCCTAGTAATAAAAACCTTTAGGTCCTTTCTCTTTAATATGAAAATATTTCTCCCTTTTCCATCTCAATAACTAGAAGATTTAGAAACAAACCTTAAGCTAACACTCATTCAATCCTAACTAAATGGTTCCCGTTGAGTACAACGGACGTGAGGGGTGCTAATACCTTCCCCTTGCGTAACCGACTCCCGAACTCAGACATTGGTTGCGATGACCCTTTTCTTATCCTTTCTCTTAGGGGTTTTATTCTATATTTTCCCTTTCCTTCTATGGAATAAATAAAGATCGGTGGCGACTCTGTTAAGTCCATCCCGCAGACGTGCGATTGCGCCTCGCGAGGTCGTTCTCATTTTTTGAGGTACGACATATGGCGACTCTGCTGGGGAGATCTCATCCTTAAGTGAGCCAAGCCTAGTTTAGTTAGGTTTTCGTATATGTCTTTAGCTTTGTTGTTTCTCTTCCTTCTTTGATTATATGTTTTATTTCTCTATCTTTACATATATGTATCTGTACATCCTGTGTGGGCTTTGGGTATCTGATATCTTGAATAAAGCTCTACACCCGAGTTTGGAAAAAGCTGAGAGAAAACATAGATTTAGATTTGGTAGTTAGTAGTGTTAGACTACGAGGGCAAGTTGCTTGTAGCAACTAACATGAAGGCTCCTCTATAGTAGACCTGTTTGTAGATCTCGTTATAAAACAGCTTGTCTGTTACATGACGCTGATTCATGAAGGGTCCATGACTCTAGGTCCCCATTTAGATCCAGTGCTATTTTGGTGGTTGTGTAATATTGGACTTCAAGGATATCTCCTTGCTCCAACCAATATGAAAACCCCGATCAGAATAGACCTTTTCATCACTCTCGTTGTAAAATGGCTAGCCCGTTGCATAATGTTGATACGACTAAGGTCCATGACTCTAAAACCTTCTCAAAAACCTAAAAAATATCCCGTGAGTGGGTTTATGGGTAGATAATCTAGAACTATCCGTTATAGGGAGACCTACCTAATAGGATGTTCTGATTTATTCGTGTTATCTCAGATCCTAACCATACCTACCTTGCATTTTCTTTTTGCATCCTGTGTTGCATGACATTGCATATCATTTGCATCCTTTGCATGATTCATTGCATGCGTCTGTTTGTCCAGTTACTCATCTCCAGTTGTCTCTATATTCCAGAGTCGATCTGTGAGTCGTCAAGCTGATTCCTCGACACCGATACAGGACTAGAGCTAATTTCAGACGCAGAATTTCAGAACAACCCTCTGCCAGGGCAAGTGAAGCTTCAGTCGACTTCAGCTCAGTTACTTTCCAAAGACAGGACAACTCATCCATGTTGTTGACTAGTCATTAGGCCATGTTTCTTATCGTTTGCATTTTCCTTTGTTTTGTACTAGCTGTTTGCTTCTAAATTATGTTTGTACTTTCAGGTTAATGAAATAAGCATTTGCAAATTTTTGATTCAATTCATTTATGTTTGCTATTTACATCTTTATGCTTTCTTTTGCAAAATGTTTTATCTCTTTTCCACTTTCTTTTTGATTGTGCAAAGATGGGAGGGAGGATGAAGAAACATTATACTCATAATTGTTGTGGTATGCTTTCAAATCAAGACTTTGCTGATGATGTAAGGCATTGTTTCAACTCCCAAACACCGGAGACATAAGGAAGATAATCCCTCTTTAACCCCTTCGAGCCTTGAAGTAGGAGTTTCTTTTCTTTACAAATAAAAACCCACAATCTTAACCTGGGGCAGGGTAATTCCCAGTTAACTTGATTGTGCATTCAGATACAAGAGTAGCATTCAAGACGCCTTTCAACAAAAGGGTGCATTCACAAATTTTCCTTCGCACACAATAAGCAAGTGTCGAAGATGTCTTTCAAGTCGAACGCCAATGATGGTTCGTCATAATCCTTAAGTCAGGCAGCCACTAAAAAAAAAAAAGAAAGAAAAGTTTGTATGACAACCAAAGGAGGAAATCTTTAAATCCTTTATCCTGAAAGTCCTCAATGGCAAACAATTTTGTAAGAAAGTAGTGACCGCCATTTCAAAGTATCTTAACTTCTGAACCATCATCATTATTATCATCAGTGCAATTTCCTAACCTATGGGAACCTGAGTGCATAGTTTGAGTTAACTGAGCATATGACTGGAGATCATTACGTAGATTGGGTGGGTCACAAATAAACTTTGAACCTTTATCCTTTGTTTCTTAAACCGTGAACCAGACCACGTTATAACCCTCAAAAGACCTAACTGAAGCAAGTTTATTTTGAAAGCATACTACAGCAAGGTTGCGTAAACTAACTCCAAAAGATCTTTGCAGATCATCTATTTTGGGCATTACACCCTTTGCTTAAACTTTTCACTTTAATGTCTTGAACCACCGTGTTCTGACCAGTATCTCGTACACTTTGCACCTCTTTCAAAATGATTTTGATTTCAAAAGTTGCATGAACTTTGCATTTACCATGTTTGTACAAATACTTTTGTTTGCAAACTAGCTTTCTTCTTAAGGAATTTTCAAACATTTGAGAAACTTGGTCGGTGATCAAATCAGGGGAAAGTTCCTTCCATATCCTGTTAAGAATCAGTTCAAGATTTGTGGTTTAATGGCTACTTCTCAGAATCGGTTTATCCAGAAAACTTTTCAAGACTCAGACTGGGGCAAGCTTTCTAAGATCACCGTGAAACGGTCATTTCCAGAATCAATCAAGCTGAAGCAATGATCAGCTCATCTACAATAGTCAACTAATCTGGGGCAGTTTACCTGAAGAATCCCCAAGCAGCTCTTCATCCTTCCTACAAGGATCATCAATTTGGATACAGTTTACCAGTGTGGCAATGATGTGTTCAGCAGTAGCATCTCTAGTCCCAAGCAGAATGGCAGTGATCTCTGTGTTGAGGAATCAGTCTTCCAGTCTTGTCTACCCAAAAGAGTCGAGTCGTCAGCATCTGCACCTGCATTTGCATTCGATCATATATCATCTGCATAATTCATATACATATGCATAGCATTAGTGTTTCATCCTCATTTGCATTTCTCCTGAGGTCGTGTCATTATCCGCGTCTTACCTTGTGGTCAATGTCCGACTCACGTGGCCCTACCAAACAGATATTGTCGTGTCTATCTGAAGTTCTTCCAGATATGACCTTTCTTATCCGATTGTTTTTCAGGATATGTCTGTTCCTCTTTTGTGTCCAATGTCGTTCTTGGATGTCATATATATTTGTCTCTTTCTGATGTTCTTCCAGATTGAGTCCTATGTTCTGATGTTTTTCCAGATAGTCCTTTGTAATTCTGATGTTTTTCCAGAATTTCATTTCTTTTACCGTCTGATGTTTTACCAGATCGAGTCTTCTGTTCTGACGTTTTCCCAGAACTCTCTCTTTGAATTATCTGATGTTTTTACAGATATACCCCTTTTCTTTACCATCTGATGCTTTTCCGGATGTGTCTCTCTTTCTGATGTTTTTCCAGATTGAGTCTTTTTTTCTGATGTTTTTCCAGAACCTATCTGATGTTTTTCCAGATATCTTGCTTTGTTTATTCTGATGCTTTTCCGGAATGATATTGCTTTTGCCATCTGATGCTCTTCCGGATGTGTCTCTCTTTCTGATGTTTTTCCAGATTGAGTCTTTTGTTCTGATGTTTTTCCAGAACCTATCTGATGTTTTTCCAGATATTTTGCTTTGTTAATTCTGATGCTTTTCCGGAATGACATTGCTTTTACCATCTGATGCTTTTCCAGATGTGTTTCTCTTTATGATGCTTTTCCAGATTGAGTATTTTGTTCTGATGTTTTTCTAGAACCTATCTGATGTTTTTCCAGATAGTCCTTTGTAATTCTGATGCTTTTCCAGAATTTCATTTCTTTTGCCATCTGATGCTTTCCAGGATGTGCCTTTCTCTTTCTGATGTTCTTCCAGATTGAGTCTTTTGCTCCTGATGTTTTTCCATAGCACTTTTTGTGTCTATCTGATGTTCTTCCGAATCTGACCTTGTTTATCTAATGTTCTTCCAGATATAATGTTGCTTATCTGATGCTCTTCCGGATATGTTTTCAAAACCCTTTCCCGTACATTTAATGCTCTTCTAAATGTTTCGTATGTATCTTTAGAATTCTTGTCTTCATCTAATGCTCTTCTAGATGTCTTCAATTCGTTTCTGACTTTGGTTAACGGCTGCTGAATGTTTTCGAGTCTGTTTCCATTCTCCATCCAATGCTTTTCTGGATGTGTGGCAGAGTTTATTCAATGATTTTCCGAATATCTCTGATATGCGTCCCGGAGTTCATTCAATGCTCTTCTGAATGTCTCAATTGTCTGTTATTTTCCAGAGTCTATTCAACGCTTTTCTGAATACCTCTGGTGTTTGCTTATCTCATGTATTTCCCAGTTTTCCCCACCTCATTCAATGATCTTCTGAATGTCGTGACTCTTTTCCATCCATTTCCATTCATGGATGATGACTTTTGATTCCCCAGTGGAGACCGTCTTTCCGGTTCTGCTTCCATTGAGGAACTTGTGTTATCTTTTCTTTCTAAAGTGTCAGCCGATCACACTTGAATCAGTTGTCTCATCACTTTAGATATTCCCCAGTTTTGTTTCAGCTTCCCTAATGTTGTATTTTTCCCCAGTGAGTGATTGCTCATTGTGTGGACTTTGTCCTTGCCTGCTTTCGTCTTCGTTTTGCATTTACCATTTCACACTTTTCATCATATTAGAGTTCATAGCATGTCAGCATCTTAGTTTGTTTCTTTGGTCCATAGCATTGCATGTCAGTGCGTCTGAGGGCAAAATTTTCGGTTATCTATATTCAAATACCTTCCACCATGATTTCATGAAGACTATCATCACTCATGTCATCCGGTGAAGATATTTAAATAGGGGCAACTGTCATACCCCAAATTTTACCCTCAGATACTCTGATCGTTTGCATATTATCTTGAGTCAGTCGTCTCGCATTTTAGTTAAACATCTCATTAATCATGCATTTTTCTTTAGAATTTAATTTGTTTTATTTCTTTTTTTACTAACCATTTTCAATTATCTTTTTTATTATTTTTAGTTTTACTATTATTATTTCTTTTTATTATTATTATTATTATTATTAGTTTTATTATTGTTATTTTTATTATTATTAGTTTTATTATTATTATTATTATTATTATTATTATTATTATTAGTTTTATTATTACTAAGCTTTATTGTTATTATTAGTTTTATTATTACTAAGCTTTATTATTATTATTATTATTATTATTATTATTATTATTATTATTACTTTTATTTTTGTTTGTCTTCATGTCCATAAAGGGAAAAATGGTAAGTTGGGACCACTACATTGTAGTACAAACACTTCACATGGATTGTCAACTTGGACTTATCAATGGCCAAGAATCATTCTCACATTTCACATGGATTGCCAACTTGGACTTATCAATGGCCAAGAATCATTCTCATAAAGTCACATGGATTGCCACATCAACACTCCCACCTCATTCACACTATAAATAAGATCTCTCTTTCTCTCATATTTTGGCACCAACAATACCACACATACATTCTCAAAACCTTGCACATTCATTACATATTTTTTAAGTCAAATTTTTATTTTTTATTTTTTTTAGGAATCAAATTTTATCCTTTTCTTTTACTTACATAATACCCATAAACATTCACCATCTTCACCACAACAACAACTTCCATCAAAACACTTTCACTTCCTTCTACACAACAAGCTTAACCTTTGCTAGCTTTGGAGTTTGTGAGTATCATTCATCCTTTATTTTTGTTCATACCATATAGTTAGTAGTTTAGTATATATATATTTTTAGTTTGTGAAGTTATGTTGTAAAAATGTAATATTTTATGTGTTCATGTTTTTGTTATTGTTATATTATTATTAAGATTTATTTATTTTTGTACCTAAATCTTTCCATTTAAATTTAATGATTAAACTTTTTTTAAAAAATAAAAAATACGAAAGAAGATGACTGTTGGAATCTAGCATTCTAGCAGAAACCTCGAACGATTGGTCTCAAGTCTCGCACTTTGGGGTAGCCATTCATTCATTCTTTCGCTCCTCAAAATACCTTTAATTAACTTGGACGAATAAGAGCCGTCAAGATCTAGCATCTTGTCCCAACTCTTCGAACAATTGATTTTCATCAAGCGTTCATTGTCCATTAAACCATTTTCATATCAACTTAGACGAATAAGAGCCGTCAAGGTCTAGCATATTGGCATAACTCTTTGAGCAATTGATTATCGTCAATAGCTCGTTGTCCATTAATTATTTTTCATTTCAACTTGGATGAGTAAGAGCCGTCAAGATCTAGCATCTTGGCACAACTCTTCGAACAATTGATTACTATCAATGTTTATTGTCCAACAAATAATTTTACAACCAATCTTGAATGAAAAGGACTGTTAGAGTCTAGCACTCTAACATAACCCTTTGAACTATTGATCACCATCAACTGTTTATCATTCTTAAAATATATTCAAGCCACTTTTAAACCACTAGCTTTTCCAAGAGATAGCCATTAATCTCTTGTAACTTCTTACTAAACTTTCCTTAGAGATATTCATTAATCTCTTCTCCTAAACAACCAATCCTCACAAGCTTTACTTTCAAGCTTTTCACCCGTAGAGCCAGAACTACGGACGCTCTGATTTTTCAAGTTCATCTTGAGAATACGTAGGCATGGGATTGCGAGATCCTAGCGAGCTACCTTTTTGTTTTTCCACCTTTTTTCTTTTTCCTTTGTTCCCTTTACATCTGATGCCTTCTCGGATTCTACCTTTTTGTTTTTCCTACCTTTTTCCTTTACATCCAATGCCTTCTTGGATTCCACCTTTTTCCTTTACATCCAATGCCTTCTTGGATTCCACCCTTTTTACCTTTACATCCAATGCCTTCTTGGATTCCACCTTTCCATTTTTCATCGGAGCCCCGAACTACGAAGGCTCTGAGTTCCTCATTAAACTGTGAGGATACGTAGGCACGAGATTGTGAAGTCTTGTCGAGCCCCCTAGTAATAAAAACCTTTAGGTCCTTTCTCTTTAATATGAAAATATTTCTCCTTTTTCCATCTCAATAACTAGAAGATTTAGAAACAAACCTTAAGCTAACACTCATTCAATCCTAACTAAATGGTTCCCGTTGAGTACAACGGACGTGAGGGGTGTTAATATCTTCCCCTTGCGTAACCGACTCCCGAACTCAGACATTGGTTGCGATGACCCTTTTCTTATCCTTTCTTTTAGGGGTTTTATTCGATATTTTCCCTTTCCTTCTATGGAATAAATAAAGATCGGTGGCGACTCTGTTAAGTCCATCTCGCGGGCGTGCGATTGCGCCTCGCGAGGTCATTCTCATTTTTCGAGGTACGACACTACCCTTGTGAATTTCTTGGTGTTCAAGAAACCAAATATACTTTGTTATTTCGGAATCCTAATTCACAACAAATTGGTGCGGTGAGCGTGGAGAAGATGCCTTGAACAAAGTATGAGATTGAAAAGTTCACCGGAATGAACGACTTCGGTCTGTGGCGCTTGAAGATGAAAGCCCTACTGGTTCAACAGGGTTGTTTGGAAGCGTTGAAGGGAGAGGCAGCCATGGACGTTGCGTTAATGGAAAAATAAAAGACGTCCATGATAGAGAAAGCCCACAACGCAATATTGTTTAGCCTTGGTGATAAGGTTCTTCGACAGGTATCAAAGGAGACTACGTCATCGGGGTTATGGTTGAAACTTGAAAGTTTGTACATGACCAAATCTCTGGTGAATCGACTCTACCTGAAGCAAGCTTTGTATTCATTCAAGATGAGTGAAGAAAAAGTTTTGACTGAGCAGTTGGATATGTTCAACAAGCTGATTTTTGATCTTGAAAATATTGATGTGAAGATCGATGACGAAGATCAAGCACTGTTGTTGTTGTGTGTTTTGCCCAGAACACATGCTCACTTCAAAGAAACTCTCTTGTATGGAAGGGAGTCCCTGAGCTTTGAAGAAGTTCAATCAACCCTGTATTCTAAGGACCTGAACGAACGAAAGGAGCATAAACCTTCGACGGTTGGTGAAGGTTTGGCCGTTAAGGGAAAATTCTTGCGAAAAGACGGTAAGTTTGATAAGAAGAAAGGTAAAAGCCAACAGAAGTCTTATAGTGGCAAAGCATCTGGTATTCGATGTTATCATTGTAAGAAGGAGGGTCACACAAGAAAGTTGTACCCTGAACGCCTGAATGATCATGGAGGTAAGGATAATGGCAACACATCCGTTGTTCAAGATGACTTCGACTCATCTGATGTCCTTGTGGTTTCAAGCAGCGACTAAAGAAAATAGTGGATTATGGATTCAGGTTGCACTTGGCACATGACTCCAAACAGAGAATTATTCGAAGAGCTATGTGATCAAGACGGTGGATCAGTGCTGCTGGGAAACAATAAAGCTTGCAAAATTGCAGGTATTGGATCTGTGAGATTCAAGCTCCATGATGAGTAAATAAGGTTATTGACTGAAGTCAGGTATGTACCTAACTTGAAGAGAAATTTGGTTTTTCTTGGTGAATTCGACAGAAAGGGATAAGTTTTTGAAGGAGAGAAAAGTATCCTAAGAGTCACGAAGGGGTCGAAGGAAGTCTTGAGAGGAGTTAAGAAACAAGGCTTGTATACCCTTGAGGCTGAAGTTGTAAGTGGTTCGACAAATGTTGCATCCACGAAACCTTTGTCGAAGACAGAAATTTGGCACATGAGATTGGGCCATGTCAGTGAAAGGGGTCTGGTTAAATTGGGGAAATAAAATATGCTTGGAGGAGACAAAGTCGAAAAGCTGAAATTTTGTGAACCCTGTGTACTTGGAAAATCTTGCAGAGTGAAGTTCAACAAAGGAAAACAAAGAACACATGGATCCCTTGATTACATCCATGCTGATCTTTGGGGGTCTGCAAGGTGTCCATCACATTCAGGAGCAAGGTATTTTATATTCATAGTCGATGATTATTCCAGAAAGTTGTGGGTATTCATCCAGAAGACTAAGGATGAAACTTTTGAGAATTTCAAAGGTTGGAAGACACTGGTGAAAATCAGACTGGCAGAAAAGTAAAGAGGTTGAGAACCGACAATGGCCTTGAATTTTGCAATGAGGCGTTCGACAGCTTGTGTGTTGTCTCAGGTATTGCAAGGCACAAAACTACTGCAGGTAATCCAAAACAAAATGGTTTGGCAGAGAGGTTTAATTGAACTATTTTGGAAAGAGTTAGATGCATGTTGACTAGTGCTGGGTTAAAGAAGGTGTTTTGGGATGAGGCTGTTTCGACAATAACATATCTGATAAACAGATGTCCTTCGACTGCGTTAGATATGAAGACCTCTGAAAAAGTTTGGTCGGGACATCCACCTAGTCTCGACAGACTGAGAGTATTTGGCTGCGTGGCATATGCTCATATTAAGCAAGACAAGGTCGAACCTAGAGCTCTAAAATGCATGTTCATGGGATACCTTGAAGGAGTCAAAGCTTATAGGCTATGGTGCCTAGAGCCAGGTCACAAAAGGTGTATCACCTGTCGAGATGTAGTTTTCAATGAAGCTGAGATGGCTTTCAAGAAAACTAATGATGTTGATGAATAGCTGGAACAAGGAGAGATTCCTGTTGAGGTGGAGCATGTTGATGCTGAATTGCGTATCCCAGATGAAGTCAAAGAAGAAGCAGAAGATGCTATCGAAGATGAGGAGACTGATAACGACTACCTGCTAGCAAGAGAGAGGTCAAGGGGAGTCATCAAGCCACCTCAGAGACTTGAGTATGCATATCTTATAGCTTATGCCTTAATCTCTGCAAGTGATGTTCTCGACGAAGAACGTAGAGACTATAAGGAAGTTATGAGGAGTCGAAAGAAGACTGAATGGCTGAAGGCCATGGATGATGAGATGAAATCTCTTCATGATAATAACACATGGGAACTGATCAAGAAACCTGCTGGAGCCAGGTTAGTCATCTATAAATGGATTTTCAAAGTTAAGGAAGGAATCAAATGAGTGGCATCGAAGAGATATAAGGCAAGATTGGTCGCTAGGGGGTTCACTCAGAAAGAAGGTGTTGACTTCAATGATGTGTTCTCTCCTGTTGTGAAGTACATGTCCATTCGAATGTTGCTTGCCATGGTGGCACAGTTCGATCTTGAACTGGAACAGATGGATGTGAAGATTGCATTCTTGTATGGTGATCTAGATGAAACAATCCTGATGAGGCAACCTGAAGGGTATGTCGAAAAGAGGAAGGAAGATTATGTGTGCAAGCTGAAGAGATCTTTATATGGATTGAAATAATCTCCTCAACAGTGTAATAGAAGATTTGACAAGTTCATGGTATGCATAAGTTTCATTAGAAGTCAGTTCGACCACTATGTTTACTTCAGATTTAGACCTGGTAATTCATTTGTTATTTTGTTGCTTTATGTGGATGATATTCTAATATCAAGCAACAATATCGAAGATGTAATGAGAGTGAAGGCTGAACTCAATAAGGAGTTCAACATGAAGGATTTGGGAGCTATGTCCATGATTCTTGGGATTGACATCCGAAGAGATAGAAAGCAGTCGAAATTATGCTTATCTCAAGAGGCATACCTACGGAAGATTCTCGAAAAGTATGGTATGTCGAATTCAAAGCCTTTTGTGACTCCGACAAACCCTCAATTCAAGCTGAGTATAGATCAGTGTCCCAGTACTAATGTCGAAAGAGCTTATATAAATAGTGTAACACCCTTTTCTGTAACACCCTTCTAAACCCCGCGGAAATATATAAATAAATCAGAGTAAATATCATGTCTTTCACAAAAGGGTGTCACACATAATTTCAAAAACAATCTATAACACCTGTCATGCTCATTAACACTTAAATGATTTCATGTTTAAAAAAACTTTCACATTAGCATGTAGCAGCGGAATCACTTCCATTAAGAATCTCATAACATTCAAGTCTCAAATAAACTTCCTTCATTAAATCAATTAGGCATAAAAAGCCACTTCACCATAAAATTCAAATTAGATTAACAAGTAAATAGAGTATACAATCGTATTTCTCAAAACATGAATCAAACGTTCCCCAGTGTTACATAATCAGAGCACGACTCGACCCAAAATAAATAAGGAAGCTAAACAAGCTCCTCTAAATAGCTATCCTCGTACTAGCAAGCAACTCTAATCTTCAGTACCTGAGCGATATCGTATAAAACATCATTCCAACAGAAGGGTGAGAATTCAAATCATTATTGAAATTATAAGATAATGATTATTGTAAAACATATAAACACGAATAATAAATAATCTCACACTTCAATATTCATCAACAAGTATCACTCAAGTATCCACACAATTCATATCAAGTTCCATTATTCAACAAATCACAATCATTCGCATACTTCCATATAACAATCATTTATGCAATGCGACTCGATGCAAACTCAATGCAACTCATGCCATGTGGTACCAACACTTGTTATTTTTTTTCGGTTTTTACATTTAAACCGGGTCCGTCCCCTAGACCAATAACAAAACAAAAGTCCGTCCCCTAGGCTTTCAAACCCCACTCTAGGTTTGGGACAAGTCACTAGCTCCCACGGAACTAGCAAGCATTGCCTCTTGACACAAATGATGCGTATGCAATCAACAACAATATGCAATTAAGACCGTTCTCTAATCTTAATATCATGCATATCTCAAATAATTCATCACACTTGAATTATCACACAATTGCACACACAATCACATTTCCATAATCAATGTACTCATACTTTAAACATTATCACTACAATTAGCAAATAATGCACAAGGATCGACTCGATCCAATCACAACTCACAAAACATAAATTACCGATTAAATATAGCATAATTAATCAATCACCAATAATTGAATCTAATATTCAATAAAACTTCACTACTCAATAAATAATCAATATTTAAATAAATAGTCCAGATTTAATAAATATTAAATATTTAATATTTAATAATTAATCACTACTTAACTTAACCTTGAGTTAATTAAGTAACATTTTTTAAAATAATTAGTTTTGAATAAAATACTAATACTAACAATCCATATATATATATATATCAGCGCACCATTTGAAAGAAAAAAAGGGGTGCTACTTCTAGTTACTGTTTGTCAGAATGTATCTACTGATATATGAATTCTTAAGCTCATATTGAAGTCAAATTTGTATGATTCATATAGGCCATAGCAAAACAAATATGTACAATCGGTTATACTACTTTATTAATATATAATAATATTAACCACTTGAAAGATATTGATTGGTTCTATAAATTCCAATATAGTGTACCTATATATTACAACCATGTGCATATTTAATGAAAAGAAGGTGGGTCAAACTACTACAATCATGCGCTGGAGATGTTTATGGCTAGTTCGCTACAGCAAGTTTCTAAAGGCAAGGAGTCAAATGGTCCAGTAATAATGATTAACTAATGCTGGCATGGTGCACACTCCCTCAGCTCCTGCGCCTCAATCATGAAAGGTGGGCTATTTGTTTTATCTTGTTGGGAGACTACCGTTTTATCTCTCATTACATATACTTCACTCCTAACTAAGATTTTTTTACCAATATGTCACTGTTTAAAATTAAAAACACTAAAATACCACACCTTAAAAAAAATTTACCAAAATATCACACGTTTTTTTGGGATTTGGCCAATGGTTGGACGATCTATTAAAAAAAATTTCGAACTGCATGGACTCGGCCAATGGTTGGCCGAACCATTGAAAAGCTTTATTTTTTTATTATTTTTTCCTTCTCTTTCTCTTTCTTTGTCACTTCTTTTTCTCTTTTTTTAATTATTTTTTCTTTCTCTCTCTTTCTCAGCCACGTCTCTTTCACTTTTCCCAGCCACTTTTTTTTTTCTTTCTCTGTCATGGTTCGGCCAACCATTGGCCGAGCCCATACAGTCCAAAAAATTTTTCAATAGATCGTCCAATCATTGACCGAACTCAAAAAAAAAATATGGTATTTTGATAAATTTTTTTTAAAGTATGGCATTTTAGTGTTTTTAATTTTAAACAGTGGCATATTGGTAAAAAAATCCCTAACTAATTCTATCAAAATAAACATATACAGTACACCATTTTCCGAAGCATGTACATCTTTTATGACAACAAAAGCTAAAGGATATATTACATATACTCCCTCCGTCCCAAATTATAAGACGTTTTGGGTTTTTCACACAAATTAAGAAACTTAATTATTACTTTATGGGAAAGACAAATTATGTATAACTTTACAGTAATACCCCTCATAATTATATAGGAGAGAGAAATTAAAAGAGTTGAAAGAATAAATAATAATAAATATTTGAGGGTATATTGGAGAAGATGTCATTTATATTGCATTGGAAATGTAAGGTAACTTATAATTTAGGACAAATTTTTTTGACAAAATGACTTATAATTTGGGACGGAGGGAGTATATTCACTTCATTGCTATCAATCAAAGGCTACATGATATATATGCACACTTATTTTCATGCGCCTGAGCTAATAAGAGAGAGTGGTTGGTACTATTTTCTCTGTGTCTTGTTTTTAATTAATGAGCCACTATAATTCAACAAGTACTACTACCCCTATTATATATATATATATATATATATATATATATATATATATATATATATATATATATATATATATATATATAAAAGCATTAAGTAATTGCTAGCAAGAAAACAAGGTTCCTGCGCACACCTCCATGAAAACAGGGGTCGGTTCATTCACTACTTCCAGATTTTACAACTCTAATGGGTACTCCAAATATTAAATAGATCTCTAAACTATCACCAAAAATCAATTTCCAAACATCAAAAATTAATAATTTCAGAAATAATCATTAACCTAATTAATTCCAATTTCATAAAAAAAATTTGGGGATTTTTCACTAACCTCATTTCTACCCATTAATCAACACCCAATAATCCCAATAATGAAAGAAAACCCACCCTTACCTTGAATTTCTTGATGAATTTGTTCTTGATTTCTTTGGATTTTTCTCCTCTTCTACTCTTCCTCTTTTCTCTTCTCCTCTTCTACACTTTCTCTTCTTTTTAATTTTTCTAGTTTTCACTCTTACTAACTCTTTCTTTTAAACCCTACTATTCACAACCAAATGGGCCTAACTCACTTATCATACTTAATATCAACACCTCCCCTTAAGCCCAACAATTTCTAGCAACTATAAAATCATATTAAATAGAATAAACTAAATAGTTCACTAAATACCAATAACCCAATTAAATAATTAATTAGATAAATTCAACAATTCATTTTATTTTCAAATAATAAATTAAATCACACATTGCAATTTAATCAATTAAATCAATTAATTCACATAAATTAAATAAACTAACTAATTTATATAAACTCAATAAATTATATAAATTAATTAATTCATATAAATTCACTAAATCAAGTAATTCATTTAAATCCAATAATTCAAATAAATTAGATAAATCACATAAATCAATATTTAATAAAATCACTCAATAATTAATATAAATCATTAATTACTAAAATTGGGGTGTTACAACTCTCCCCCACTTAAAAGATTTTCGCCCTCGAAAATTACCTCAAACGAACAACTCAAGAATAGATAACGGCTGCCTCTAACCCGACGGTTCTGATGTTTGATCTTCGAATTCTAACAAGTCAAACAAGAATACAAAAATTCGGCAATATCTTTCTTCACACGAGGCTACCAAAATACTTTCCTCAAATCTTGATACATCTTGGGAGCACCGGGATGAATACTCAATCCACTACGATGCCCTCCCTCACGAATACTCTTCTTCAGCTCAACAATATCCGGAACACAAACTCTATCACGACATCTCATGATACCATTTTCATCAATCCGAAAATCACCACCTTGACCTTGATTGATCAAAGTCAACCGATCAACTAAACTCAAATCAAATTTTTGACCTTCTCGAATCTCATCAAGAATGTCACTAGTAAGCTCCAACATACCAAGCCTAACTCCATAAGAAATCTTCTCACACACCAAACTCATATCACGGAATTGCCCAATCATCTCCAACTCTTTTACCATCATCATCGACATATGCAAAGATTTCCTACTCAATGCATCAGCTACCACGTTTGCTTTACTCGAATGGTAATTCAAACCAAAATCATAATCTTTCAAAAGTTCCAACCATCTTCTTTGTCTCTCATTCAATTCTTTCTGATCAAAGAGATACTTCAAACTCTCATGATCACTATACACCTCAAATCTCGTACCAAACAAATAATGCCTCCAAAGTTTCAACACAAACACAACAGCGACCAACTCTAAGTCGTGCGTCGGATAATTCCTCTCATGCACTTTAAGTTGCCTTGAAGCATAAGCTACAACTTGTCGATTTTGCATCAACACACCTCCCAAACCCATCAAAGAAGCATCATAATACACAACAAATGGTTCTGACAGATTCGGTAAAACCAAAACAGGAGCTGTAGTCAATCTTCTCTTAAGTTCTTGAAAACTTTCCTCACACTTTGCATCCCAAACAAAAGCTTGACCCTTCCTAGTCAAAAGCGTCAACGACAAAGATAATTTAGAAAATCCTTCAATAAATTTTCGATAGTAACCTGCCAAACCAAGAAAACTTCTAATCTCAAAAATAGATTTCGGAGCTTCCCATTGCGATACAGCTTCAACCTTCGACGGATCAACTGCAATACCTCTACTCGAAATCACATGTCCAAGAAAACTCACTTCCTTCAACCAAAGCTCGCACTTAGAAAGCTTAGCATACAACTGCTTTTCTTTCAACACAGATAACACAATCTTCAGATGCTCAGCATGTTCCTCTTCACTCTTAGAATAGATCAAAATATCATCAATGAACACAACCACAAACTTGTCCAAATAAGGATGGAAAATCTTGTTCATGTACTTCATAAATACACATGGTTCATTAGTCACACCAAATGGCATCACGAAATACTCATAATGATCATACCTTGTTCTAAAAGCAGTTTTCTGAATATCTTCAGCCTTCACACGAATCTGATGATACCCAATTCTCAAATCTATCTTACTGAACACACTTGCACCAACCAACTGATCCATCAAATCATCAATCCTCGAAAGTGGATACTTATTCTTGATAGTCACCTTGTTTAATTGTCTATAGTCCACAAAAAGTCTCATAGAACCTTCTTTCTTCTTAACCAACAAAACTGGTGCACCCCACGGTGACACACTCGGACGAATAAACCTCTTCTCAATCACATCCTCAAGTTGATTCTTCAACTTTTTCAATTCCGATGCGGACGTACGATATGAAGCCATCGATACCAGACTAGTTCCAGGAACTAAGTCGATCGAAAACTCCACCTCAAGTTCCGGCGGTAAATCTCTTATCTCATCAGGAAAAACTTCCAGAAATCACAAACAATTGGCAAAGTACCAACTGCTCCACTTTCACTAATACTCAAGGTTGTCATCAAAATAAACATCTCAGCACCATATTGCACCGACTCATTCACTTGCTTAGCAAACATAAACAAGTCTCCTTCATTCTCAAGCTCAAGAAAAATAACCATCTTATCACAACAATCTGTAGGCACTTGGCTTAATTCCAAATAATTCATTGTACACACCATCTAAGCTCGCAAGACACGTCTATTCTATCCAACAGGATCCCGTCTACTATAAACAAGAGATTAAGGGTGACCAGTTCCTCAATTTGTCAATAGACAGTCGACAATCATGATGGGGGCATAAACCATCTTTACCAGACTATAATAGTGTTCAACGACAGACTGAGCCACCACTTCACACTTGAAGCATCTTGGAGAATCACCAGCTCCTCCCCCACTTGTTTCAATCCCACTTCTGCAGACAAAGGTTAGAAAAACAAATGTGTACCGACAGTGTTTTCACACACATGTCGCATACTAGGGAACAAACAACATTAGACAACCTGGTCGGATGGACCGACCTGCTCTGATACCACTAATGTAACACCCTTCTAAACCCCGCGGAAATATATAAATAAATCAGAGTAAATATCATGTCTTTCACAAAAGGGTGTCACACATAATTTCAAAAACAATTTATAACACCTGTCATGCTCATTAACACTTAAATGATTTCATGTTTAAAAAAACTTTCACATTAGCATGTAGCAGCGGAATCACTTCCATTAAGAATCTCATAACATTCAAGTCTCAAATAAACTTCCTTCATTAAATCAATTAGGCATAAAAAGCCACTTCACCATAAAATTCAAATCAGATTAACAAGTAAATAGAGTCTTTGGAAACCTTCTCGAATCCTCGCCTTTCCCTTTTTCCTCAGAGCTCCCGCCTTTCTCCTTCTTTTCACGATCTAACAAATGAATCTTTTTCCTCTCAATTCCGCTTTTTGTTAAACCCTTGGGCTTCTAAAATGGGCTTTCCCAATAATACCCTCACTAATCCTCCTCAAAAGTTCATCTTACCCTTAATTCCTCTAATATTATTTAAATTAATAATAATACTAATATATTCATATTATATGCTATTATTTAATTAAATAACCAAAATACCACGAAAATACCGACGTTAACACAAACCACCAAAATTCACCGAAAACTCACGAATATTATATTTAAATAAATTAAATAAATATTCTTACAGATTTAGGGTGTTACAACTCTCCCCCACTTAAAGAATTTTCGCCCTCGAAAATTAACTCAAGGAAATAGAGTCGGATACGACTCCCTCATCTGATCTTCACATTCCCACGTCCAACTATCGTCAGCTGGTCCACCCCACAACACCTTCACCAAAGCTATGTCTTTACCCCGCAGTCGCTTCATCTCTCGACCAACAACCCGCACAGGTAATGCTTTCACTGTCAGGTTATCCTTCACTTGTACATCATCCATCTGAATCACTTGCGACGGATCCGGAATGTACTTCCTCAACTAAGACACATGGAACACGTCGTGCAAATTCGCAAGCGGCGGCGGTAAAGCAATCTGATAGGCTACTTCTCACACCCTCTACGAAATTTGATACGGACCAACAAAACGTGGAGTAAGCTTCCTAGACTTCAAAGCTTGTCCCACACCAATCACTGGCGTCACTCTCAGAAACACGTGATCTCCCTCTTGGAATTCAAGTGTCTTCCTTCTCTTATCATGGTAGCTCTTCTGACGACTCTGCGAAGCTTTCATCCTTTCTTGGATCATCTTAATCTTCTCAGTCGTCTCTTGTACAATCTCAGGTCCAAGTACAGCACTCTCGCCTGACTCATACCAACACAAAGGAGTCCTACGCCTCCTCCCATATAAAGCTTCATAGGGTGCCATTCCAATACTAGCATGAAAACTATTATTGTACGTGAACTCAATCAACGGTAAATGGCTATCCCAAGATCCTCCATGATCCAACACACAAGCCCTCAGCAAATCCTATAAAGATTGGATAGTCTTTCCTGTCTGACCGTCCGTCTGCTGATGATAGGCAGAACTCATCCTTAACTTAGTACCCAAAGCATCTTGCAAACTCTCCCAGAACCTAGATGTAAATCTCGGGTCCTTATCCGACACAATTGTTGGTTGCGGAATAGCGGCAAGCAGCAAAAATATTTATTTTTGGAAGAATTCCCTCCGGGATTTATGTTGTGTCCACAGAGATCGGTTCGAGGGAAAGAATGCCATTCGATAATCTCTCGCGTTTATGAGTTTGGGTTTAAATGGGTTTAAACATAGAAACAGAAAAGTAAATATTAAAACAAAAAGAATTCATTCTTCAGAGAGAAGAAACTTATCCGGCATGCACATAAGCGACTCCTCACAAACTTAAACTTACCGGCCAATTATACTCCACCTACAATACTCCTCAATATCACCCAACATCGTTCACAACAAAGGTTATGTCTAACGTAAAGTTGAGATAACAACCGTGTTACCATCGTCGACACTCTCACACCCGACTCAAGACACATAGGCATTAAGCTTCGACGCCTATTGAAAATTGTTAGCTCTAAATCTATCTCTAGAATCCAGAAACTAACAGATAATCATCCTTAATCAAAGTTTGCGAGGATTATCTCTAACGCAACCCAAACCCCGCGCATAAAGCAAAAATCAGAGACAATCACCAATAGAGATTTGTAAAGCAAATATCATACAACGCCATGGGCGACAAATATACATGAGTTCAGAGTAAATACATATACAACAACCCAACAAAGAAGAAAAACACAAAGAAGAAGAGAAATGAACCAAACATCTCGCAGTTTGTCAAAGTCGATCGACGATCAATCCACCCTGGTTCATCCGTATGCAAGCTTCCATGTTGTTTTCTAAGCTAATCTACTGAAAAATGAAGTTTGATGGAGTTGGGAGCAAAAATCCCCAAAACCATAACCTAAAAAATGGTAAAAATGAACTTATAAACATTACAAATTCTGTCACGTTCGCTAAGCGAACGATTTAATCGTAAAGCGAGCCTCAAAAAGTGGAGTTAAGTGCCTATTGAACAGTTAAACCAATTATGCACGAACATTTGCTGGAAAGTTCGCTTTGCGAACTTTCTGGAGAACATTTGCTGGGAAGTTCGCTTTGCTAACTTTGGTCCCTTTTTCTACTGTCTCGTTCGCTGGGAAGTTCGCTTTGCTAACTTTCTGGCGAACATTCGCTGGGAAGTTCGCTTTGCGAACTTTGGTCCCTTTTTGCTCCCAACCCTTGTTTTGACCATAACTTTTGAACCGTAACTCGGATTGACGCACGGTCAGAAGTGTTGGAAAGCTTATTCAATGCTCTATACAACAATGGCAAGATATCCTTGATTGAATACCTGCAAAAATGAGAGAAAATCAATTAAACTCATTGATATTTACACGATACGTAATATATACACTAAAATGTAAAGTAAACGTATTTATAAACAAATAGGGGTTTATTCGAACGATATTAACAAAAAGTATCGATAAGTGCAACAATACTTATATACAAAAATAGTTACATTTTACACTTATCAAACTCTCCCCAACTTAACCTTGTTTGTCCCCAAACAAGAATCAAACAACTCCAAGAAACAGAGTGACAACCAAAGAATCATGAATCAACAGGTCTTGAAAAACGGAAACAAATGAATGGTTCAAATGAAAAATGGTACACACAAAGTAAATACTTACCACTAAACTACAATGATAACATAGTCACGAAACAAATGTAAAAATACAAAAATCATGTCAAACATCCTAAAACAACACAAGTTCAAACGTGAATCACACCTAGCAAAAACAATCATCGGTAGATGAAAAACACAAAATGAGGTACTTTTCACTCACACAACAATCTTGCAAACAAAAGACTAAATTATGCATCCATCCAAAAATTCACATTGAGCATACAAAGGCAAGAATCACAAGGACTTTCAAGGTTGTAGCGTGGTCGGGTAAACAAACAAGGGACAATTTCTAAAGGTAATTGAAACAAAAACTTGCCTAAACCTAAGGGAGGGATCAACTCACAAAGACTTAAACACACAATTCCAATCAACTTCTTCCAAAATCCCAAGTGTTACACAAAATTCAATACTTATTTAGCACAATTATTTGAACTCTTTTTGTTTCATTTATCAATGATTTTCTTTTTCTTTCTTTTTTTCTTTTCTTTTCTTTATCATATTTTTGTCTTTTTTCTTTTCTTTTTCAACCTCATAGAAACCAACCAATGAGTAAACAATCATTCTCTCCCCAACATGAATTCAACCACATCATCATGTGAATACTCCCAACTTTCTAAGGCAAGGCAAAAATTCATACAACAACACAAATTTGAGGGTTCAAGAAAAAACAAAATCCATTCAAAAATAAGTGAACTAAATACTCATAGACAAGCATTAAGTTCAATTAAAACATGGATCAAAAAGCTCAAATGGGTTACGAATGATCACACACTCACAAGGTGAATGACTATTTGGATAGGTAGTTGTGCTCAAGATGAAACAAAATGCCTTGATCCTTTTCATGCTTTCATATAGTCAACACAAACAAAAGATTAAGCATAATAAAATCCAGTTAGAACAAGAATGTTGGTACTCCGCGTATATATGAACAATGGAAAGCTACCTCACAAAAAGGTTGGGAACTAAAGTGATTCAAAACAAGAACAAGTATACAAAAGAATGAATGGCATGGAAGTTTGTAAAATGTATAAGTATCATGAATATGCTAAAGTCAAGAAAGCGAAAAACACATACCTTGGAAGTGTACAAAACTTAACAATATCATTACCATACATCCGCAAGTTGAAACGATCAAACTTGGAACATCACCTTAAATTTCCCCAAGCTAATCAAAACAAGCTCATTGACAAGCACAAGAATTATTAATATAAACAAACTAAAAGACCGGGTGAAAATGCATTAAACAAGTTGTAAAGTGAAGATTTGAGAATTTCACGAAAAATCCGAGTACAACTTGTTTAATGAATGTTCACCACACTACCTAAGCTAGAATGAAAAAGTAATAACGAAACAAAGAAAATGATAAAACATGCTTATTTTACGTCGTAAGCTCGACGCCTTTACAATGCTTAGCTAGCAACTTCCTTCCTTCATGCCATGGTGATGTCTCACCGCGCAAACCAAAAGCAAGTGTCATAACCAAACACTTAAACAAACGTTACGGGAACAAAATATACAAGTATCATTATAAACAAGTGAAATTATACAATATGTACGATATCTACAAAACTCAAAAACAAAGAAACTATCGCAATGCAACTCAATATCAAAACCAATCCCCGGCAACGACGCCATTTTGTTGGTTGCGGAATAGCGGCAAGCAGCAAAAATATTTATTTTCGGAAGAATTCCCTCCGGGATTTATGTCGTGTCCACAGAGATCGTTTCGAGGGAAAGAATTTCGTTCGACAGTCTCTCGCGTTTATGAGTTTGGGTTTAAATGGGTTTAAACATAGAAACAGAGAAGTAAATATTAAAACAAAAAGACTTCATTCTTCAGAGAGAAGAAACTTATCCGACATACACATAATCGACTCCTCACAAACTTAAACTTACCGGCCAATTATAATCCACCTACAATACTCCTCAATATCACCCAGCATCGCTCACAACAAAGGTTATGTCTAACGCAAAGTTGAGAAAACAACCGTGTTACCATCATCGACACTCTCGCACCCGACTCAAGACACGGAGGCATTAAGCTTCGACGCCTATTGAAGATTGTTAGCTCTAAATCTATCTCTAGAATCCAGAAACTAACAGATAATCATCCCTAATCGAAGTTTGCGAGGTTTATCTCTAACGCAACCCAAACCATGCGCATAAAGCAAAAATCAGAGACAATCACCAATAAAGGTTTGTAAAGAAAATATCATACAACGTCATGGGCGACAAATATACATAAGTTCAGAGTAAATACATATACAACAACCCAACAAAGAAGAAAAACACAAAGAAGAAGAGAAATGAACCAAACATCTCGTGATTTGTCAAAGTCGATCGACGATTAATCCACCCCGGTTCATCCATATGCAAGCTTCTATGTTGTTTTCTAAGCTAATTTACTGAAAAATGAAGTTTGATGGAGTTGGGAGCAAAAATCCCCAAAATCATAACCTAAAAAATGGTAAAAATGAACTTATAAACATTACAAATTCTGTCACGTTTGCTATGCGAATGATTTACTCGCAAAGCGAGCCTCAAAAAGTGGCACTTAAGTGCCTATTGAACAGTTAAACCGACTCTGCACGAACATTCGCTGGAAAGTTCGCTTTGCGAACTTTCTGGCGAACATTCGCTGGGAAGTTTGTTTTGCTAACTTTGGTCCCTTTTTCTACTGTCTCGTTCGCTGGGAAGTTCGCTTTGCTAACTTTCTGGCGAATAATCGCTGGGAAGTTTGTAACACCCCATTTTTAATTATTTAATCGTCTGGTTTTATTTTAATTGTTGGCCTTGTTTAGGGTGCGTGTCTGAGTGTGTAGGGGGTAATGTTAGTAATATGGAATTATTATTATTATTATTATTATTATTATTATTATTAATAGTATATTTCATATTATTATTATTATGGTTATTATTATTATTTAGTAAAATAAAATCTGATATAATTAAGTAGATAATGGTATAATAGAATTAGTGAGGGCAGTTTGGTAATTAGAGATTAATTAGTGAAAATTGGGGAGGATTAGCCATAATCAGAATTTCAGAGAGAGAAGGAGAAAAGCTAAGGAGAAGGGAAGAACAAGGGAGAGCTAGGGCACCCATCTTCATCAATTTTCGCAAAAATTAATCAAGAATTCGAGGTAAGGGGGGAGAATGGGTTCAATTCAGGTGATAATAACATGAAAGGGTAGTGAGGGGTCCTTTCCCTCGTAGGATTTTCGTATGTTTTCTGGTTGACGAAATTCTGAGTATGATATGAATGTTTGATTTATGATATATGTGGAATTGTTGATGATAGTTGGATTTCATGTATAAATCGTATGGTGTGTTGATGTTGTGTAAATACATGTATTGCAGATTCGGTGTTGATGCAGGTTGAGAGGACGACTTAGATCCCAAACTTGTAATTCTAATATAGTAATGATAGGTGAAGTTGTAAGATGAGATTATAGGTCCTAAAACTAATGTAGAAACAAGTTTAGGACTGAATTTGAGTAGAAAAGTAAGGATCCCGTAGCAGAAAACCAGACTAAGTGGGAAAATTGCATTTGCGTAATAGATCTGGCCATACGCGTATCAGGTAGGGTAATACGTGTATGGCTATGGTCATTACGCGTATGGGAGGGCCAAAAGGAGGATTGGCACGACCCTCTGCCCATACGCGTAACGGTACGCGTATGGAGGCTTGGGCAATACGTGTAAGGGAGTGGCATTACGCGTAAGGAGATCTGAAGTGGAATTTTGAGGGAAAATAGGTCTCTGCCCATACGCGTATCAAGTGGGGAAATACGCGTATGGATGGGCGAGTGGGATGGGAAATACGCGTATGGCCAAGGGCAATACGCGTATGGCCAGGGTTAGTGCAGAATTTTACCGTTTCGCGATTTCTTTCCCGTTTTCGCGTCCGAAGTCGTTCCTTTTGGTTTGAGAGGTTGGGAATAGATGTCAGACCTTGAGAAATACAAAATTGGAGACGAAAATAATTAATTTAATAATTTTTAGAGAATTAATTGATTAATAGTTAATTGGTGTTGTGTGAAGTAATCGTTTGGTGTTGGATGTTGATGTGTGATTCAGGTGTGATCAGGAGGATCGTGAACATGTATATGTATGTTGTTGTACATGTGTTTTGTATGTATATTGTGTCATGCATTTCATGGTGTTGGTGGGATGAATCATTGCTCAGGAGGAGTGTATGTGATTCATCCGTACTCTGATATGGAGAATGGTGGGGATAGATCATTGCCAAGTAGGGGTGTATGTGATCTATCCGGGTTCGATTGAATGAACCATGATGTTGGTACCACATGCATTGTGTCCATAGTTGTGTCGCATTGCATTTTGTTGTTGGATGTGTGTTGTATAGTGATGATTGGTGACCAGTGGGTCTTGATTGCTTGATTGTACGTGAATACTACTCTTATCATGTATTTATTCACTGTTTAATATTGAATGTGATTCTCACCCTTTGTTGTTGTTGTGTCTGTGCTTCTTCAGAAGTACAGATAATCCAGGTACTGAGGTTGCTGGAGTACGTGTTACTTGTTCGAGTCGCAGGAGTCGCTATGATACGTAACACGGGATTTACGGAGATTTCAGTTATTTGTTATTTGTTATTGTTTTTGGTTACGTATCTTTATTTTGATGAATTTATGGTGAACCATGATGTTATGTGGAGTTTTTCTTGAGTTGTTGGCATGTGGCCGTGAAATAAATAAATAAATTATTTTCCACTATTTATTTCATTCAATAAAAGGAGTTTTGATGTTGTTTTCATGAATGTGGCATCCTACTTTATTTTTGGTGTAAAAACTCTGATTATTTTCATAGAATTTTATGTATTTTTCATAAATGGGAAAGTGGGTGTTACAATTGGTATCAGAGCAGGTCGGTCCATCCGGCCAGGTGTAGTAGTTGAGTATGTCCTTAGTATAGGAGTCGTTTGTGTGTTTTGACCATATGTTAATTGTTGAACAGTATGGCAGGAAGGAATGATGTTGCTCTTGCTGCTGCTATGCAAGCCATGGCACGAGCTGTAGAGAACGCCAATCAGGCTGGAGGTGATCAGTTTCGTGACTTAGCACAGTTCCAGAGCAACAAGCTGCTTACTTATGAGGGAGGTATCTTAGATCCAGAGGCTGCACAGAAATGGCTGAAGGCTGTGGAGAAGATCTTCAGGACCATGGAATGCAGTGATGCTCAAAAGGTACGGTTTGGTATGCATATGCTGGAAGGAGAGGCTGAGGCTTGGTGGGACAATAGTCGTCAGAGATTGGAAGCTGCGGGTACTAAGATTACTTGGGCTGTGTTTCAAGCTGAGTTTCTGGAAAAGTATTTCCGGAAGACATTCGAAGTGCAAAAGAGGTTGAATTTTTGGAGCTGAAACAGGGTGATAAGACAGATGCTGAGTATGCCCTAAGTTTGAGGAGCTGGTTCAGTATTGTGCTCATTACAATACTGAAGAAGCTATGACTTCGAAGTGTTTGAAGTTTGAGAATGGGCTGCGTCCCGAGATCAAATTGGGTATTGATTGTCAGAAGATAAGAAACTATCAGAGCTGGTAAGCAGAAGCAGAATTTATGATAATGATAACAGAGCCAGAATTGCTCATTACAAGGCTGTGAATGAGAAGAAAGGTAAGCAGAGATTTGGAGGTACTCCTTATAGTTCTCCAGCTGATAAGGGGAAACATAAAACTGATGTGGGGAAGAAACCAAAGGAAAAAGGGGGTAGGTGCTGATACTCTCAAGTGCTTCAGATGTGGTGGTGCGGGTCACCATGCTAATAACTGTCCGAATGAGGTGAAGAAGTGCTTCAAGTGTGGCAAAGCAGGTCATGTTATAGCAGATTGCAAAGCCACTATGCCTACTTGTTATAATTGTGGAGAGAAGGGTCACATCAGCACTCACTGCGAGAAGCCAAAGAAGTCTCAGGCGTCTCAAACTGGTGGGAAAGTGTTTGCCTCGGTGGGAGCTCAATCCACTGATGAAGAGCGTTCCATCAAAGGTACTTGCTTTATTAATGATATTTCTTTGATTGCTATCATTGACACGGGTGCAACACACTTATTCATTTCTGTTGATTATGTGAAGAGATTAGGAATTGTGTCGTCTACTCTAGAGCAGAGGATGACGATTGAAACTCTATCTATTGGTTCTGTGGTTACTTTTTTGGTGTGTTTGAAGTGTCCGCTGACCATGTTTGGTAGAGATTTCAGAGTGGACTTGATTTGTTTGCCACTCGGTAATCTCGATGTTATTTTGGGAATGAACTGGTTGGAGTTCAACCAAGTTTATATTGATTGCTTCAAGAAGACGTTATTGTTTCTTACTCCTGAAGAGGAAGCATTAGCAGATTCGCTATCTAGCAGGGAGTTGAGGGCGTTGTTGGAGGATGAAGCGAAGTTGTTCGCGGTGTTTGCCTCGTTATCTGTTGAAAGCAAGACTTCAGTTAATGAATTACCAGTAGTAAATGAATTTCCTGAAGTGTTTCCAGATGACATCACAGAATTGCCTCCGACAAGGGAAGTAGAATTCACTATTGATCTTGTACCGGGTACCAGACCTATCTCTATGGCACCGTACAAGATGTCGGCATCAGAATTGGCAGAGTTGAAATCTCAGGTCGGAGAATTGCTCGATAAGAAGTTTATTAGACCAAGTGTGTCGCCGTGGGGAGCTCCAGTGTTGTTGGTGAAAAAGAAGGATGGTAGTATGCGTCTGTGCATTGATTACCGTCAATTGAATAAAGTGACCATTAAGAATAAGTATCCACTTCCGAGGATTGATGACTTAATGGATCAGCTGGTAGGGGCTCGCGTTTTCAGCAAGATTGATTTGAAGTCGGGTTACCATCAAATTAGAGTAAAGGAAGGTGATATTCAGAAGATTGCATTCAGAACTCGTTACGGACATTACGAATATGCAGTGATGCCTTTCGGAGTGTCTAATGCGCCGGGTGTATTTATGGAATATATGAATCGTATTTTCCATTCTTATCTGGATCAGTTTATTGTGGTATTTATTGATGATATACTGATTTATTCTAAGTCTGATGAAGATCATGCAGGACACTTGAGAATTGCATTGCAGGTGTTGAAAGATAATAAATTGTTTGCAAAGTTCTCGAAGTGTGAGTTCTGGTTGAAGACTGTGAGTTTCTTGGGACATGTTATTTCTGGTGATGGTATAGCGGTGGATCAATCTAAAGTAAGCGCAGTACTTCAATGGGAAGCTCCGAAGACAACAACAGAGATTAGAAGCTTTTTGGGTTTGGCGGGTTACTATAGAATATTCATTGAATGGTTTTCTAAATTGGCGTTGCCATTGACTCAGTTAACCAGGAAGAATCAAGCTTTTGTCTGGGATGCTGCCTGTGAGGAAAGTTTTGAGGAACTGAAGAAGAAATTGACTACGGCACCAGTGTTAATTTTACCAAGTCCAAATGGTTCTTTCGTAGTGTATTGTGATGCGTCTAAGATGGGATTAAGCGGTGTGTTGATGCAAGATGGCAAGGTAGTGGCTTATGCTTCAAGACAGTTGAGGGTGCATGAGAGGAACTATCCTACTCATGATCTTGAATTAGCTGTAGTGGTGTTTGTGTTAAAAATCTGGAGGCATTATTTGTATGGATCAAGATTTGAAGTATTCAGTGATCACAAGAGTTTGAAGTATTTATTCGACCAGAAGGAATTGAATAGAGGTAGAGAAGGTGGTTAGAGTTCTTAAAGGATTATGATTTTAATTTGAGTTACCATCCGGGAAAAGCTAATGTTGTGGCAGATGCTCTGAGTCGGAAGACAATCCATATGTCTGCGTTAATGGTGAAGGAAATGGAACTGATCGAACAGTTCATAGATTTGAGTATGGTTTGTGAAACTACACCGGGAAGTATCAGATTGGGTATGGTGAAAGTGAATAATGACTTTTTGGATGTAATTAAGGAAAATCAGAAACTGGATGTGAAATTAGTGGACTTGATGCCTACAGGAGGAGATGATCCTGATAGTGACTTTAAAGTGGATAATGTTGGTGTGTTGAGATTCCGGGGCAGGATTTGTGTGCCAGATAATGTGGAATTGAAAAAGGCAATCTTAGAATAAAGTCATCGGAGTAGCTTGAGTATTCATCCAAGAGCTACAAAGATGTACCATGATTTGAAGAAGTTGTTTTGGTGGTCCGGTATGAAGAGGGACATAGCCCAGTTTGTCTACACTTGTTTGACATGTCAGAAGTCAAAAGTAGAGCACCAGATGCCTTCGGGATTGATGCAACCGTTAGAGATTCCTGAATGGAAATGGGACAGTATTTTGATGGATTTTGTGACTGGTTTGCCGAATACGGCGAGGGGCTTTGATGCTATTTGGGTAGTGGTGGATCGACTTACGAAGTCCGCACATTTTATACCAATTAACATCAGTTTTTCGTTGTCGAAGCTGACGGAGATTTATATCAGGATAATTGTGAAGTTACATGGTGTTCCATCGAGCATAGTGTCGGATAGAGATTCGAGGTTTACTTCAGAATTCTGGAGGAGTCTACAGGAAGCCTTGGGTTCTAAGTTGAAGTTAAGCTCGGCTTATCATCCACAAACCGATGGTCAGTCAGAAAGGACTATCCAGTCGTTGGAAGATTTGCTGAGAACCTGTGTGTTGGAGAAAGGTGGTGCGTGGGATAATCATTTGCCATTGATCGAGTTCACGTACAATAACAGTCACCATTCTAGCATTGGAATGGCGCCTTTCGAAGCTTTGTATGGTAGGAGGTGTAGGACACCTCTGTGTTGGTATGAAACCGGTGAGAATGTGGTGCTTGGACCATAAATTGTGCAACAGACTACTGAGACGATTCAAATGATCCGTGAAAAGATGAAGGCGTCTCAGAGTAGGCAGAAAAGTTATCATGATAATCGGAAGAAAGATTTGGAATTCAGTGAAGGGGATCACGTGTTCCTGAGAGTTAACCCAGTGACCGGTGTGGGTCGTGCTTTGAAATCTAAGAAGTTGGATCCTAAGTTTATTGGACCGTATCAGATCTTGCAGAGGATTGGTACAGTCGCTTATAGAGTGGCATTGCCACCAGAACTTTCGAACTTGCATGATGTGTTTCACGTGTCGCAACTTCGGAAGTATGTTTCAGATCCGTCTCATGTTGTTCAAAGGGATGAAGTGCAAATCTGAGAGAATCTTACCGTGGAGACGATGACTTTAAGGATCAAGGATCGCAAGATGAAGCAACTCAGAGGAAAGGAGATACCTCTGGTGAGAGTAGCTTGGGGAGGAGCTGCTAGCGGAAGTGTGACCTGGGAATTGGAGAGCAGGATGCGGGAGTCGTATCCAGATCTGTTTCCATCAGGTACATTTTCGAGGATGAAAATAATTTAAGTGGGGGAGAGTTGTAACACCCCATTTTTAATTATTTAATCGTCTGGTTTTATTTTAATTGTTGGCCTTGTTTAGGGTGCGTGTCTGAGTGCGTAAGGGGTAATGTTAGTAATATGGAATTATTATTATTATTTTTTTATTAATAGTATATTTCATATTATTATTATTATGGTTATTATTATTATATAGTAAAATAAAATCTGATATAATTAAGTAGATAATGGGATAATAGAATTAGTGAGGGCAGTTTGATAATTAGAGATTAATTAGTGAAAATTGGGGAGGATTAGCCATAATCAGAATTTCAGAGAGCGAAGGAGAAAAGCTAAGGAGAAGGGAAGAACAAGGGAGAGCTAGGGCACCCATCTTCATTAATTTTCGCAGAAATTAATCAAGAATTCGAGGTAAGGGGGAGAATGGGTTCTGTTCTGAACTGGACCAATGGCTAGACATGGCCCAATCCGCCTCTGCTCCAGAGCAGCCCAAATTGCCTAAGTCCAATCCACAGAAGGGCAAAAGTTACCTTTCTGCCCCTCCAACCGGGCAAGGAATGCAACGTTCCTCCCGGGAATCACTGCCCGTTATGCACGACCTCATCGCTCCCCGAACAGCTAAGGGCAGGTGCCCGAAACCACGCTTATGCCCGACATAACGGCTAGTTTTGGACACCCTGCCCGACATAACGGCTAGTTTGGGTAGTTACCTATTCTTTCGGGAAAACGGTTATTTCTCCCTGAAAATAGGACCGTTGGCCACGCGCTGGGGGCTCTATCTAAACCCTCTCGCTTGAGAGGGTCAGGGATCCAATATTCACCCTAAGAATTCATACTTTGTACTTGCTCTTTTCTCCGACCCTTTCTCACTTGAGCGTCGGAGTGCCTTGCAAGTACACCCCCTCCTCGCCATACGACCAGCATCCCTGACGCACTTGGCGGCCTGATTATACAGGATCTGATCCAGCCTTCACGATTAGTGGCGCCGTCTGTGGGAAACTTGTTCTCCCCATCTTTCTTTCCTCAGTAATCGAAGATCAAAACAATTCTCAAACTTCATCACGATCATGGCCTCCCAAGATCGCTCCAAGGATGCTCTCCAAACCATCATCCTCCCCGTCAACAAAACTGACCGTGAAGGCTAGATCAGATCCTATAGAATCAGACCGCCAAGTGCGTCAGGGATGCTGGTCGTATGGAGAGGAGGGGGTGTACCTGCAAGGCACTCCGACGCTCAAGTGAGAAAGGGTCAAAGAAAAGGAGCAAGTACAAAGTATGAATTCTTAGGGTGAATATTGGATCCCTGACCCTCTCAAGCGAGAGGGTTTATATAGAGCCCCCAGCGCGTGGCCAACGGTCCTATTTTCGGGGCAAAATAATCGTTTTCCTGAAAGAATAGGTAACTATCCAAACTAGCCGTTATGTCGGGCAGGGTGTCCAAAACTAGCCGTTATGTCGGGCATAAGCGTGGTTTCGGGCACCTGCCCTTAGCTGTTCGGGGAGCGATGAGGCCATGCTTAACGGGCAGTGATTCCGGGGAGGAACGTTGCATTCCTTGCCCGGTTGGAGGGGCAGAAAGGTAACTTTTGCCCCTCTGTGGATTGGACTTAGGCAATTTGGGCCGCTCTGGAGCAGAGGCGGATTGGGCCATGTCTAGCCATTGGTCCATTCCAGAACAGGAGCCCCCCAAGTCGTTGCTCCGAGCATGGGAGTGATGACTTAAGGACTACTCGTTGATCCGGAGATCTAGTATAGAGTCGTCGTTTGAAGACGAGGAGGATTGTCTCAAAGTGCTCGTGACCCCAGATGTTCGTGAGATTCGTGGTCGTGGCCTTGTTGCCCGGAGTTTGGGGAAACTAATGGTCAGACAGAATTGGAAACGTTGGGTCGCCACGTGTGCATCGAGCTCCGTGTAGCAGTTAATAGGTAATGATGGCTAGTTGGTAGCCATCATGGCCTACGAGCGCGTGTTTGCACGTGCCCCTTAGTATAAAAGGGGGAAAATCATTCCATTTTGAACTTTTCCTTTCTGATTTCTCCTCGTTTCCTTCGAGTTCTTGCCCGTCACCGTCTTCAGCCTTTCCGACCACCGTTACAAGCTTCAAGCAGCCGCTTTTTCTACTAAAAACAAGTAAGTTTTCGGATCCTTTGCTTATTTTTGCTCCCCTTTGTTGTTAATGGTAGGTTGCATGCGGTTAGGGCTAGGTTTAGATGATGAAACGAGTGAGTTTCTGGTGATTGTTGGCGGTGGACGGTGGTCGTGCCACTTTTCTACTTCTAACATGTCACTGGACGTGTCTGCATGCTTCGTTAGGAGGGTGTTTGGCGGCGTCATCGCGATGGCGACGCCTGCATAACCGTCGCGATTTTCCATTTTCTGAATGAATGATGAGTTTTCCGGCAGGATAACTCCAGATTCTGGTGAAGCTTCGTGATTTCCGGCAGAGCTTCAAACGGAAACTGGGATTGAGTCCGGGGAAGCTCCTCGTCAGATATGTTTCGCACGGCTCCTCGCGGGGAGGTTCCAACCTTTCCTTTGATGTTAGGGCTTCGGCTGGGACGCTGTCCTTAGCCCTTTGTGCGCCCTTTCACTTGACTTAGCAGTGGAAGAGGGATTTAATTTGCTGTCGAATTCGCATTCTTCTCTGCTTTTCAGGTGATCGACATGGCGACGGGGCCGGATAGAGAAGTTATTTTGGACACCTCTGAGGAGGAAACAGGATCCTCAGATAGGAGCAGCTCGACGGCTTCGAGCTCGTCGTCTTCGAGCTCTCCAAGTGATGTCGGGGAAGGAGAGGTTTTGGATGATATGGACGAGGGTGTTGCTGATGATTCCGCGGAGGAATGGGAGGTGGCCGAGCCTACTGAGCACGTGTCCAAGCTTGCGGGGGATGCTTTTACTGTAGTCGGGCCGGAGGGAGAGTGGATGGTGCATTTTCTTGCCGAGGATGAACGGGTCTGCACGAATTTTGGGGACCGTTTCACGATGTACGAGTACGCCTTTAAGGAGCTGGGCCTGAGATTACCGTTCACTGATTTTCAGCAGTTAATGTTCGAGCATTTGAAGTTAGCCCCCAAACAACTGCATCCGAAATCTCTGGCCTTTATCCGGGCGTTTGAGTTTGTGTGCGACCATCTTGCTATAGGGACCACTCTTCCTCTGTTCTTTACTGTCTTCCATCTTCAGCGGCAGCTGTCGGGGAGGAAGTATGTCTGGGTTTTGTTGAAGCAGCCCTGCAAGCTGTTTAAGGCTTTTTCGGAGTCGATAAGGACGTTTAAGGAATGTTATTATGTCGTTGAGCCCTTGTCCGAAGCTGCCCAGGACAGCACATACGTCTGGGAGATAGAGGTTGACGAGGATGGGAATGAGCTGCACGACGAGGAAGGGAAGTATATTGGGCGGAGACTTTACAAGTTCCCCATCCACTGGTCACCCGACCACTTCACCAGGGAGCCCAGTGATTATGTTTTTCAACCGAGCGAGCTGCTCGGGGAGGATGCCGCGGCTTATGAGGCACTGGTGAACTAGGTCAACTCCTTCCGGCTCGCTGAGTGCTGGACGAGCAGGGGCAGTCCGATCTTCGAGGAGGACGGGAGCCAGAGAGTTGAGCGTAGGTTCATCAATGTTAAGGTACTGCTGGAGTGCAAGGCTCCTCAGGACGTCGCGAAGCTGCTCTGTAGTCTTAGTTGTTTAATTTTGTGTGTCATTTTCTTTCCTCGTAACTAACATGCTCGTATTTTGTCTGTGCAGGTGAGATGCCTCAGGTCCACGACAGAGTGGTGAGGAATGCTCTTGCAAGGAATAAGACTGGGGTGGCTCCTCCGAAATCTCGGTTTGCTGGTGTTCGTGCTCCTCCTGCTGTTCAAACTGCTGCGGGGACCTCCTCTTCCCCTACTCCTGCTCCTCGGGGGTCACCTCATCCTTTAGCTGGTCGACCTAAGCGACCAAGGTTTAATGATGTTGTGGACCTTACACGGGCGTCGGAAAAGGGGAAGTTCGAGCTTCCTCCTTGCATCCATGACCGGAAGTTCTTCGAGGGGAACTCTCTGATTGTGCCTCGGGCGGAGTCTTTTCGCTTGGAGAGCATGGACCGCCCGAGAAAGAGGGCGTTGGTGGCCCAGGACACTTCTGCCATGGTTAGGATGTTGGAGATGGCAGCTGTGTACACCGAAGGGGATTCGGCGACTGAGGCCGAACTCACCGCTGCCCGTGCTACCGTGGCATCTCTCAAAGAAGAAGTCAAGAGCGTCGGCGAGGCTCGGAAGAAGGTTGAAGAGGAGGCGGTGAGGCTGAAGGAGGAGAACTCCACGCTGGCGGCTGAGAAGAAAGCTGCCGAGGAGCTGATCAGGGAGCTAAGGGCGGTCAATGCCTCGGGTGTCGACGAGCCGGAAGACGTGAAGGCGTTAAAGACTAGATCCGAGCTGGTTACCCGTCTGCTGACGGCCGAGGACGACGGCATCGTCGTTGCGGAGGAGTCTTTCGGGAATGTCGTGGCCCAACTGCGGGTGGTGAACCCTGAGTTAGAAATTTCTGTCGAGGGTACTCACTACTTGGCGCATGTTGAGGATGGTCGCATTGTCATGCCCGACGGTCTCTTTGAATGTACGCCCGAGGACCAGCCCGCGGAGGACCAGGGATCTCAGCCGGAGCCATCCTAGCAGGAGGATGAGTGAGGAGTTTGTTATTTTGATGTTGTTGTAATCCGTCCGGCCTGCGTGCCATTGAATCATTGTAATTTATTTTTGGGGGGCATGGCCCCCGTTTCATGTAACAACGTACAATTGTGGTCTTTGCGGCCACTTGTTAAATTATCACATATTTAGTTCTGTTGTTTGCATGATTTTACTTGCTTTTATTTTTGCTAAGTATTGTATTCATGCTCGCTGTGAATGTATGTCTGCCCGTGATAGGGGGTATTTGACTTGTGTGAATATTTGTTGGGGGAATTGCTTGTAATAGATGTGTTCGGCAGTGTGGAGAACTGGTCGAACTGCCGGGGAATTTCCTGGCGGGGAGCGGAGCTCAGGTCGCGTTTGAGGCCTGAGTTCGCGGCGTGAACATCCCATCGCGAGCTGGGGTTCTGCCAATCGTGGTACTTTGACGACGGCGATGCTCGATCGAGGATCGCTGTCGAGCAATTACCCGGCTCGTTACTGAGCGGGGTTATGCTTTAATCGGCGATGCTTGTACCTAGATGTGCATAGTGGTCGGTAGCTAACGTTCCTCGTTGCGACGGGTCGAACCGATAACTTAGCTATAATATTGTTTTAGCTTTTCAGCGTTCCATGGTCGAGCAAGTTCTTCCCCAGTGAGATGTTCTAGGTAGTAGTTCCCGTTTTCCCTTTTTGCCCGAACGCGATAGGGTCCTTCCCAGTTGGATGCTAGTTTGCCTTCGCGAGAGTCTTTGTGGTTTCTTCTTAGAACAAGGCTTCCCACGTCAAACTCTCGCCGTATCACCTTGGCATTGTGCCTGATGGTAATTTTTTGTTTTAGTGAGGCTTCGCGGAGGGCTGCCCCGGTTCTGATTTCCTCGACGAGGTCGAGCTCTTCTCTTAAAGACTCGTCGTTCATCTCCTCGTCTAGGGGCAACTCTGTCCGCCTAGAGGGCACGTGAACTTCGACGGGGATTACAGCCTCGGTTCCGTATGCTAAGCGGAAAGGTGTTTCCCTGGTCGTTGAGTGTGGAGTTGTACGGTACGCCCAGAGCACGCTGTGTAGTTCCTCGACCCATGCCTTCTTTGTTTCGTCCAGCCTTCGCTTGAGGCCTTGAAGGATGACTCGGTTAGCTACCTCAGCCTTCCCTTTTGTTTGGGGATGCTCGACGGATGCGAAGTGTTGCTTCGTGCGCAGTTGGGCGATGAAGTCCTGAAACTTCCTGTCCGTGAATTGCGTCCCATTGTCCGTTACTATCGCTTGGGGAATACTGAAACGTGCAAGGATGTTTCGTTTGTAGAAACGCAGGATGTTGAGGCCAGTTATTTTGGCTAGAGCTTCTGCTTCTATCCATTTGGTGAAATAGTCCACGCCCACTATGAGATATTTGTTCTGATTTGATCCTACCACGAAGGGTCCTAGGATGTCTAGGCCCCACCAGGCGAATGGCCACGGGGAGGACATGGGCTTAAGCTCGTTAGGCGGAGCCAGGTGCATGTCCCCGTGCCGTTGGCATTTGTCACATTTCTTCACGTGTTATTTCGCGTCGTTTTGCATGGTCGGCCAGTAGTAGCCTGCCCGGAGAGCCTTTCGAGTAAGGGACCTTCCGCCCAGATGTTGGGTGTTGATTCCTTCGTAGATTTCGCGCAGAATGTGTGTGACCATTTCCTCCTCGACACATTTGAGCAGCGGGATGGAGAATCCCCATCTGTAGAGTTTATCTTTGACCAAGACATAAGAGCAGGCTCTTCGCCTGACTATGATGGCCTCCTTTGGGTCGGGCGGGAGTTCGTCTTTGGCGAGATAGTTGTAGACTGTGGTCATCCAACAGTTATTGTCTCCGATCACTTGCACGTCGAGTGTCGGGGAGGCCTTCTCGATGCTGGGTCGAGGAAGCACCTCCTGTATGACGGACTTGTTTCCGCCTTTCTTCTTCGTGCTGGCTAGTTTGGATAGCACGTCTGCTCGCACGTTATGTTCGTGGGGAACATATTTCACTTCCAATGTTGTGAATTTCTCCATTTCCTTCTTCACCAGGGCCAAGTATTCAGTCAGGTTGTCGTTTTTGGCTTGGTATTCACCCCGGACCTGGAGGGCCACGAGTTGCGAATCCGTGCAAATGATGACTTCTTGTGTGCCCAGGTCCTCGGCAAGGCGTAGTCCAACGAGGAAGGATTCGTACTCCGCCTGGTTATTGGAGTTTGGGAAAGACAGTGTGAGTGATACCTCGATGATAATTCCTTTGTCGCTCTCTAGTATGATGCCCGCGCCGCTTCCTGCAGAGCTTGAGGCACCGTCGACGAAGATGGTCCATTTACGTGCTTCGCTCGCGGGGGAGTCTGCGAACGTCATCTTCGCGACGAAGTCGGCCAGAGCTTGGGCCTTGAGGGCTTTTCTGCCTTCGTATTGGATGTCGAATTCAGACAGTTCCAACGACCATTTGAGCATTCGGCCGACCATATCTGGTCGTCCGAGCAGCTGTTTTATGGGCTGATCTGTTCGAACTACGATCGTGTGAGCCAGGAAGTAGTGTCTTAACCTCCTGGCTACGTTGATGAGGGCCAGTGCCACCTTTTATATCTGCTGGTATCTTAACTCTGGTCCTTGCAGCGCTTTGCTCGTGAAATAAATGGGCTTTTTCCCGTCAGGCGTCTCGCGGATGAGAGCGGCACTAACTGCCTCGGTTGGTACGGCCAGGTATAGGTACAATGTTTCGCCGTTGTCTGGTCGAGAGAGGACCGGTGGCTCTGAGAGTGCCCGTTTTAGATGGAGAAGGGCCTTGTCACACTCCTCGATCCATTCGAACGTTGCCTCTTTGCGGAGGAGTTTGAAGAATGGTAGGGCGTGCTGGGCGGACTTGGCCACGAAACGAGATAGTGACGCGAGCATCCCGTTGAGGGATTAGATGGATTTTTTGGACTTGGGCGTAGGAATCTCGGAGAACGCCCGACATTTGTCAGGATTGGCTTCGATTCCTCATTCCATTAAGTAGAAGTCGAGGAATTTGCCTGCCCGGACACCGAACGTGCACTTCTCCGGATTGAAACACATTTTGTATTTCCTGGCCTGTTCGAAGACCTTTCGTAAATGGGCAGTATGATCGGTTTCCTCGTGGGATTTTACGATCATGTCGTCCATGTAGACTTCGAGCATGTCGCCTATTTCTCCCCGAAACACTTTGTTCATCATTCATTGGTACGTTGCTCCAGCGTTCTTCAGGCCGAAGGGCATTACGTTGTAGTAATAGTTGCCTGATTCGGTCATGAAGGCCGTGTATTTTTTGTCGGACATTGCCATTGGGATTTGATTGTAGCCCGAGTAGGCGTCCATAAATGATAGAAGTTTAAAACCAGCAGAATTATCAACAAGTTTATCAATATTGGGGAGGGGTAGGCATCCTTCGGGCATGCCTTATTGAGATCGGTATAATCAATGTACATGCGCCATTTTCCATTAGATTTTTTAACTAATACAACGTTGGACAGCCAAGTGGTGTACTTGGCTTCCGAAATAAATTTGGCCTCGAGGAGGTCCTTTACAGCTTTTTCAGCAGCCTCCATTTTCTCCGGAGACTGCTTCCTCCTACGTTGTGCTACGGCCTTGATGGCCGGGTCAATGGTCAGCTGGTGACAAGCGACGGATGGATCTAAGTCGGGCATTTCTGCGGTGCTCCATGCGAAGAGGTCGGCATTCTCTCTGAGGCATGCTTTGAGCTGCTTCATCGCGATGTCAGGCAGGTCTGCTCCGATCTTCACTCCCCGTTGGGGGTCTTCGCCGAACAGAACTATCTCGAAGTTGCCATCCGGGATTAGGCGCATCGGATGGGAGCCGCTGCTGGATGACATGGATGGGCCGGCCGAAGCTGCTCGTTCCTCCTGTTGGTCCTCCGGGAAGCGACTGTCGAGGTCGATAGAGTCGACCTGGGGCAGGGGCTTGGCCACCTCGGAGCTGCTTGGCAGTGCTGGTCTGCTCGACACTTTTGGCCTGGGCGCAATGGTGTTGAGTCCCTTTGTAGCTGCTTCGAAACACCGTCGGGCAGCTTCTATATCACCATGGAGGGTGGCGACCATCCCTTTCGAGGTGTAATACTTCATCTTCAGGTGGACGGTCGAGGGCACTGCTACCAACTCGGCTAGAGTTGGCCTTCCGAAAATGCATTGGTACAGCGATGGGCAGTCAATTACTAGAAATTGCACCTTGATGGATCTGGCCATTTCAGTTGATCCGAAGGTCACAA
This sequence comes from Lathyrus tuberosus, assembly GCA_022829125.1. NCBI lineage: Eukaryota > Viridiplantae > Streptophyta > Magnoliopsida > Fabales > Fabaceae > Lathyrus > Lathyrus tuberosus. Next base: position 2,670,347 of record JALAZF010000603.1, on the reverse strand, counting down.
TCAGCTCGACGTAACCCCACGGCTTGGTCACATACCCATTGAATCCCTGTAAATCGGACCCTACGTATGGGGTAGGGTGTGATTCGTCCAGCTGAAGCGTTGAGAACAGCTGGGAGTACATGATGTCGACCGAGCTGCCCTGGTCGACTAGGATTCGACGAACGTCGAAGTTTGCCATTTGGGCTCTGACGAGCAACGATATGCTTGAGTTCGGGGAGCCGCCGAGGAGTTCCTCCCTGTAGAAGGAGATGGGGATGGAACCCTTCGGGGCCGGATCAAGCGTGGTCACTTTTTCGTGCTGGTGTTAATCAGGTGTTCGAACTTCCGTTTCACGGACCCCACAGTGACTTTGTTAAAACCCCCACCGGAGATGACCATGGTGGAGGGGAAAGTCTCCCACGGGCTGTGGGCTGCGAAATATGTAGGGGCGCTGAGCCCGTCAGGGACGTTGAAGTCCTCGGGTCGTGATATGGACATAGCGACCTGTATTTTGGTGTCTTCCGAGGAGGGTACCTCCTCCTCGACCTTCTTGGACTCCTGGGCCTCCTGCCAGGGAGTATCCTTCTTCTTCGCGAACTGCTTCAGGTGGCCGTCCCTGATCAGTATTTCAATGGCATCCTTCAGATGGATGCAGTCCTCCATGGTGTGGCGTGACTTTTGTGGAAATGGCAGTATTTTGATTTGTCCACGTTTGGTATGTTCGGAAGCTGTTTGGGGAAGCGGACCCCAGCCTGTTTGAACTCCGAATTGGCATATTCGGATAGGATCTTTTCCTTGGAAACGGTCAGGGGAGTGTAGTCGTGGAACCGCCCGGAGGGGCCTTTGCTGTCACGGGAATCACGAGGACGGTCCTCGGGCCTTCTATCACCTCGACGAGATGTCGAAGCTTCTTCTGCTTTGGATGCTCGAGCGTTCTCCTGATGGCGCGATGCTTGGACATGGCTGGCCGCAACCTTCTCTTCATACTGAATGTGTGATTGGGCTTTGAGGACGAGGGCGTCTAAGTTCCTCGGTGGCGCGAGGCCAATAGCTTTAGAAAACTCGGAGCCTGGGCGGAGCCCCTGCTCGAGGAAAAACTTCTTCATTCGTCCTTCGTCGGGACCTGCACCGCTTCTTTGTTAAACCTCTCGATATACGGGCGGAGAGGTTCGTCTTTACCCTGGATTATGGCTCCCAGAGAGGCCTCAGTTTTGGGGTGGCGGCGAGATGCTGTAAAATGCCGCGAAAACATCCTGTCCAGCTGTTTCCACGAGGTGATGGACTCCTCGGGCAGTTGTTTATACCATGTCATTGCTCCCTTCCGAAGGGTGGTTGGGAACAGTCTGCATTTAATGGCGTCCCGTACGCCGCGGTAGTCTAGCAGCGCATCGATGTTCTCGATGTGCTCGTCGGGGTTGGTGGTCCCGTCGTATGTGCCAAGCCACGGGGGTTTCTCCAAGCCTTTTGGGAGACGGGTAGCCAAAATCTCCTGGGACAACGGGCCGCGAGGCTCGTCTTCATCACTAGAACTGGTGTATGATGGGGACCGGACGGGATGCTCGCGTCGGCGGTTCCTTTGCGGGGAAGGTGAGTGGTTCCTTCGAGGAGAAGGTGAATGGTTCCTTCGAGGAGAAGGTGAACGGTTCCTTGCGGGGAAGGTGAGCGGGCCCATCCTTTGGATTTGATCGGGGGAGACAGCTCATTCCTCTGAGTCCTCTTGTGGTCATGAGCGTACTAGTCACGCGGGGAGATCTGGTCGCGCTTTCGGGCTACGCGAGGATCATGCTCTTGGCGCAGTCTTCGGTCGATTTCTCTCCGTGGCTGCAGGCTTCTTGATCGTCGCTGGTTCCTCCGCGTAGGAGGGGATCTTGGACGGCGATATTCTTCCAGTGCCCCGATCCTCTCGTTCTGCTGCAGGATCAGGGTGTTAGTTTTGTTGAGTTCCTCCAGGAGGGCTGCCACGGCCGGGTCGGAATTGGACGGAACAGGAACAGACTGGAGGTCGAGAGAAGGTTGATCGTTGTTGCGATCAGTAGGGGTAGGGGAAGGAGAAGCGGTGGCTCCATCCCTGAGGAAACGGGCATCTTGGAGGAGAGATGACGGGCCGTCAACGTCAGTTTTGTTGACGGGGAGGATGGTGGTTTGGAGAGCATCCTTGGAGCGATCTTGGGAGGCCATGATCGTGATGAGGTTTGAGAATTGTTTTGATCTTCAATTGCTGAGGAAAGAAAGATGGGGAGAACAAGTTTCCCACAGACGGCGCCACTGATCGTGAAGGCTGGATCAGATCCTATAGAATCAGGCCGCCAAGTGCGTCAGGGATGCTGGTCGTATGGAGAGGAGGGGGTGTACCTGCAAGGCACTCCGACGCTCAAGTGAGAAAGGGTCAGAGAAAAGGAGCAAGTACAAAGTATGAATTCTTAGGGTGAATATTGGATCCCTGACCCTCTCAAGCGAGAGGGTTTATATAGAGCCCCCGGCGCGTGGCCAACGGTCCTATTTTCGGGGCAAAATAACCGTTTTCCCGAAAGAATAGGTAACTACCCAAACTAGCTGTTATGTCGGACAGGGTGTCCAAAACTAGCCGTTATGTCGGACATAAGCGTGGTTTCGGGCAGCTGTTCGGGGAGCGATGAGGTCGTGCGTAACGGGCAGTGATTCCGGGGAGGAACGTTGCATTCCTTTCCAGATTGGAGGGGTAGAAAGGTGTCTTTTGCCCCTCTGTGGATTGGACTTAGGCAATTTGGGCCACTCTGGAGCAGAGGCGGATTGGGCCATGTCAAGCCATTGGTCCAGTCCATAACAGGTTCAATTCAGGTGATAATAACATGAAAGGGTAGTGAGGGGTCCTTTCCCTTGTAGGATTTTCGTATGTTTTCTGGTTGACGAAATTTTGAGTATGATATGAATGTTTGATTTATGATATGTGTGGAATTGTTGATGATAGTTGGATTTCATGTATAAATCGTATGGTGTGTTGCTGCTGTGTAAATACATGTATTGCAGATCCGATGTTGATGCAGGTTGAGAGGACGATTTAGATCCAAAACTTGTAATTCTAATGTAGTAATGATAGGTGAAGTTGTAAGATGAGATTATAGGTCCTAAAACTAATGTAGAAACAAATTTAGGACTGAATTTGAGTAGAAAAGTAAGGATCCCGTAGCAGAAAATCAGACTGCGTGGGAAAATTGCATTTGCGTAATAGATCTGGCCATACGCGTATCAGGTAGGGTAATACGTGTATGGCTATGGTCATTACGCGTATGGGAGGGCCAAAAGGAGGATTGGCATGACCCTCTGCCCATACGCGGTACGGTACGCGTATGGAGGCTTGGGCAATACGCGTAAGGGAGTGGCATTACGCGTAAGGAGATCTGAAGTGGAATTTTGAGGGAAAACAGGTCTCTGCCCATACTCGTATCAAGTGGGGCAATACGCATATGGATGGGCAAGTGGCATTACGCGTATGGCCAAGGGCAATACGTGTATAGCCAGGGTTAATGCAGAATTTTACCGTTTCGCGATTTCTTTCCCGTTTTCGCGTCCGAAGTCGTTCCTTTTGGTTTGAGAGGTTGGGAATAGATGTCAGACCTTGAGAAATACAAAATTGGAGACGAAAATAATTAATTTAATAATTTTTAGAGAATTAATTGATTAATAGTTAATTGGTGTTGTGTGAAGTAATCGTTTGGTGTTGGATGTTGATGTGTGATTCAGGTGTGATCAGGAGGATCGTGAACATGTATATGTATGTTGTTGTACATGTGTTTTGTATGCATATTGTGTCATGCATTTCATGGTGTTGGTGGGATGAATCATTGCTCAGGAGGAGTGTATGTGATTCATCCGTACTCCGATATGGAGAATGGTGGGGATAGATCATTGCCAAGTAGGGGTGTATGTGATCTATCCGGGTTCGATTTGAATGAACCATGATGTTGGTACCACATGCATTGCATTTTGTTGTTGGATGTGTGTTGTATAGTGATGATTGGTGACCAGTGGGTCTTGATTGCTTGATTGTACGTGAATACTACTCTTATCATGTATTTATTCACCATTTAATATTGAATGTGATTCTCACCCTTTTTTGTTGTTGTGTCTGTGCTTCTTCGGAAGTACAGATAATCCAGGTACTGAGGTTGCTGGAGTACGTGTTACTTGTTCGAGTCGTAGGAGTCGCTCTGATACGTAACACGGGATTTACGGGGATTTCAGTTATTTGTTATTTGTTATTGTTTTTGGTTACGTATCTTTATTTTGATGAATTTATGGTGAACCATGATGTTATGTGGAGTTTTTCTTGAGTTGTTGGCATGTGGCCGTGAAATAAATAAATAAATTATTTTCCGCTGTTTATTTCAGTCAATAAAAGGAGTTTTGATGTTGTTTTCATGAATGTGGCATACTACTTTATTTTTGGTGTAAAAACTCTGATTATTTTCATAGAATTTTATGTATTTTTCATAAATGGGAAAGTGGGGTGTTACAAAGTTCGCTTTGGTCCCTTTTTGCTCCCAGCCCTTGTTTTGACCATAACTTTTAAACCGTAACTCGGATTGACGCACGGTCGGAAGCGTTGGAAAGCTTATTCAATGCTCTAAACAACAATGCAAGATATCCTTGATTGAATACCTGTAAAAATGAGAGAAAATTAATTAAACTCATTGATATTTACACAATACGCAATATATACACTAAAATGTAAAGTAAACGTATTTATAAACAAATAAGGGTTTATTCGAACGATATTAACAAAAAGTATCGATAAGTGCAACAAAAATTATATACAAAAATAGTTACATTTTGCACTTATCAACAATACTCGACTAACTTCAAGTCAGATTGTTGTCCCACACTGATCTCTTCCAGAATACCACTAGTCAACTTCAACATTCCCAACTTCACACTGTCAGGAGTCGCTTCACACACCAAACTCAAATCTCGGAATTATTCAAGTAACTCCAACTCTTTCACCATAAGCATCGACATATGCAATGACTTTCTGCTCAATGCATCAGCCACTACATTTGCTTTGCCCGGATGATAACTCAAATCAAAATCAAAATCCTTCAACAGCTCTAACCACTTTCTCTGCCTCATATTCAATTATTTCTGATCAAATAAGTACTTCAGACTTTTATGATCACTGAACACTTCAAACTTAGAACCAAACATATAATGTCTCCAAATCTTTAACACAAACACCACAGTGGCCAACTCCAAGTCATGTGTAGGATAGTTCCTCTCATGAACTCGCAATTGCCTCGAAGCATAGGCAACAACTTGTTCATTCTGCATCAATACTCCACCAAGACCCATCTTCGACGTATCACAATACACCACAAAAGATTCGCTCGGATTCAGAAAAATCAACATTGGAGCGGTCGTCAACTTCTTCTTCAATTCCACAAAGCTTTCCTCACAAGCTACATCCCACACAAAAGCTTGACCCTTTCGAGTCAACTGAGTCAAAGGTAGTGCCAACTTAGAAAAGCCTTCAATAAAGTTGCGGTAATAATCCGCCAATCCCAGAAAACTTCGTATCTCAGTAGCAGACTTCGGAGTCTCCCACTGTAACACAACATCAATCTTAGAAGAATCAACAGCAATTCCACCACTCGAAATCACATGGCCAAGGAAACTCACTTCCTTCAACCAAAACTCACACTTCGACAGCTTTGCGTACAACTTCTTCTCCTGCAATACTCACAACACAGTTCTCAAATGCTCAGCATGCTCTTCTTCAGATCTAGAATATATCAAGATATCATCGATAAACACCACCAAAAACTTGTACAAATACTCATGAAAGATCCGATTCATATACTCCATGAACACACCAGGTGCGTTGGACACTCCAAACGGCATCACAGTGTATTCATAGTGACCATACCTCGTCCTGAAAGATGTCTTCGAAATGTCATCAAGCTTAACACGAATCTGATGATAACCCAACATCAAATCAATCTTGCTAAACACACATGCATCTACTAGCTGGTCCATCAAATCATCGATTCTCGGAAGTGGATATTTATTCTTGATATTCATTTTATTCAACTGTCGATAATCAACAGACAACCTCATACTTCCGTCCTTCTTCTTTACTAACAGCACAGGAGCACCCCGCGGAGAAACACTTAGTCAAACAAACCTCTTCTCAAACAACTCTTCTAATTGTTTCTTCAGTTTACTTAACTCAGAAGCTGGCATCCGATAAGGAGCCATTGACACTGGACTCGTACCTGGTATTAAGTCCACTGCAAACTCTACTTCATGTTCTGGAGGCAAATCACTGATGTCATCTGGAAACGTATCTGGGAATTCATAGAGAACCGGTAATTCGACACTTGCAGCTTCACGATCAATCTGCAACAATGCAAACATTGCAAACACCAGGGCTTCGTCTTCCACCAGATCATCCACTTGCTTAGCAGATAAGAACATCAACTCTCAAGCATCACCAAACTCAGGAAACTCCACAGTCTTGTTGTAACAATTGATATTAACACGGTTGAACTCTAACCAGTTCATTCCAAAGATTACATAGATTTGGTGCAAGGGAAAGCACACCAAATCCATCACAAAACTCTTCTCAAAAATCGTCACAAGACATCTCAAACACACAAAGGTAGTAGTAACAGAACCATTAGCTGGAGTTTCTATTACCATGTTACTATTTATATCAGACAACTTCAAACCTAATCTATTAGCACATTCAAGCGAGATAAAAGAATGAGTAGCACCAGTATCAATAATAGCAACCAACGCGATATTATTAATGAAACATGTACCTCGAATCAGGTTGTCCTTCTCTGGCACCTCTGCACCATTCAAAGCAAACACTCTTCCATTGGTCTGAGCAGTAGTGGCAGTCTTCTTTGGCTTCTGACACTGGGTACTGATATGACCTTTCTCTCCACAATTGAAATAGGTTGGACCTTCATCTTTGCAATTAGTAGCTCTATGCCCCTTCTTACCACACTTGTAGCACCCCACCACATTATTGGTACACACATCAGCACGGTGGCCTTGCTCGCCACACTTATAACACTTCCTAAAAGTAGGAGCTCCAGCTGTCGCATCTGCGAAAATCAACCGGCGGAAAAGAACAGAAGAGTCACCACCGAACGTTATTTATCCCAACGCAGGGAAAGGAAACGGTCGAAGAAAACCTCAATAAAGGGAAAGGAATGGTCATCTCAACCATAGCCTGGGTTCGGGAGTCGGTTACGCGAGAGGAAGATATTAGCACCCCCTCGCGTCCATCGTACTCGATGGGATCCACGCTTGTTGTTATCGATCAAAGGGTGTAGGTTATCTGAAGCTTCACTGCTAACTGGAAACTGGGAAACTGAGAAACGGGGGGAGAAAAGGAAAGGTGACTCGATAGGACATTATCGTCCTAGGCGTACGTATTCCCTCGGGAGTGGGAAAGTCAGAGTCAACGTAGTTCGGAGGACTACGGGATTGTGGGGGAAGGTTGCTCGCCAGGCGTCGCGCCTGTGCCTACGTATCCTCAATATAACCAGAGGGAGGAAGTCAGAGCAGTCGTAGTTTGACCTAACGAGGTCTTGCTAAAGGGAGACAAAAGGGTTGATAAATAAGGTTGTGCTCGCAAAGATCTCGCACGATCTCCTGCCTACGTATCTCCATTAACCAATGAAGAATCAGAGTGACGTAGTTCCCCTCACTAGGGATGACTTTGCTTTGTTTATGTTTTTTAGTGGAAGACACCAACGTTCGTGTTCCAGCAGTTTAGGTGTCGCCGCTCATTGTACGGAGTCTTACGCATTTACCTGTTTGCGGTAGAACGGAAAAGATGCATCCTTTATAAGGGAATGGAAGAGATGAGAAGTGAATTATTTGTTTTTGTCTTTTAGAAGAAGGTGTTTTGATTGATTGTGTTTGTAACATATATCGTGCTAAAGTCTATGACATAGGATCGAATGCGTCGCAAATCGACCCAAGACGGGACGCTTTCTAAACACTCTAGGAAAGTGAAGGAAAATCCCTCACTCTCCATTTCCTATGTACTTAAGGCTCATGGCGTACTCAACATGTAGTATTTATTAAGTGTTTTTGATTTTGTTTTGAGATGAGAGAGGAGACTCAAAGGTGTAAGAGAAAATGGAAGTTAGTTGTTAGTGTGCTCACTGAGATATCGCATCTCGTGCCTACGTATCCTCTACTTGTATTTTTTCCATATGAAGCCTTCTGCTTCCCTTTGTCAGCTAAAGTTGTATAAGGTTTCCCCCTATACTGCCCTTTCTTCTCACTCAACTGCTTGTAGTGAGCAGATCAAGCTCGGCTATCCTCATCGTATATCCTACTCTTATCCACCAGCTCAGTAAACCTGCGAATCTGTTGGTACCCAATACCCTACTTAATTTCCGGTCTCAGCCCATTCTCGAACTTGAGACACTAGGACATCTCAACATTAACACGGTTGTAGTGTGGATAAAACTTCACCAGCGTCTCGAACTTCGCAGCATACTCCGCCACAGTCATGTCTCCTTGCTTCAGCTCAAGGAATTCCACTTCTCTCTTGCCACGAGCATCCTCTGGAAAATACTTTCCCATAAACTCCTGCTTAAACACAGCCCATGTTATCACAGTGCCAACATCTGCGAGTCTCTGACGGGTGTTATCCCACTAATCCTCAGCCTCTTCTTCCAGCATATGCATTCCAAACTGAACTTGTTGCTCATCAGTACACCCCATCACTCTAAAGATCTTCTCAATCTCCTTCATCCACTTGTGTGCACTTTCTGGAACATGAGCACCCACAAAAGTCGGTGGATTGTTCCTCTGAAACTTTCCCAAAGCACGAAACTCATCTGGAACTCCCCCATTCAGATTGAGCTGCGCCACTACATTAACAACTGATTCCAACGCATCAACAATAGCACGATCATTTCTTCCAGCCATCCTGTATACCACCAATAAGGTTAGAAGAACCAAAACATCTACCGTGTACACACACTCGTCGACTGATAGGGGACTGACATCACGTAAAAACCTGGTCGGACGGACCGACCTGCTCTGATACCACTAATGTAACACCCTTTTCTACCCCCAAGAATAAACACGGTAAAAATACACAATTTAACAAATAAACATCAGAACCACCTCAGAAGGGTGCACATTTCTCAATAAAACTCAAAATAACACATTTACTCCATAAACACGGGTTTTCCTCAAAATACTCAAAGGTCATCAAAATATTCAAAAGCCATCAATTATAGCAACGGAACCACCATAACCCCAAAACAAAAGGGTTTATAGTAAAAACCATAATCTTCAAAAATAATAACAACACGAAATTCTGGTATGACAGACCCAGATGTCGAATAAACATGTCGAGACATCTGGTTTGTTATCAGCAACATATACAAGATATAGACAGTTAAAGAAGTTGCTAAAAAGTAAAGTGCACACAAGAATTGTTTACCCAGTTCGGTCTAACAACCTACATCTGGGGGCATACCAAGCCAGGAAGGAACTCCACTATTAGCAGTATCAATTCATAGACCCTACAGCCAACACACCCGTTGACGATCTACTCGCTTAATAACTACCCAATGACCCTTCTACCTAAGTTCTCCCTAGATAAGAGACTTCATCTCTCTTCTAATCATCACAATGATGTCTAGCAGTCAACACCTCAACCACTGCATCAATAACTTGATTTTCAACAACTCTTCAATCACAGAAAAGTAGAAGACACACTTCAAAGAAACACAATCATCATTGCTTAAAAGCTCATAGATGATTGACAAATACAACTCAACTAAACAGTCCAACTCTAAGTACAAAACAGTACCAGAGTGGCTCACAATTTCACACAAACCCTAATGATCTACATCTTGGACCCGTACTTTTTCTAGGTTACAAGCATTCTATTTATAACATATTCCCAACTGGATTTGGGCTTCAAATCACAGCATAACAGCTGCTACAAAATAGCAGAAACATCTGCTACATAATAGGTCTTCAATCAAATCCTTCCTAATTTATCTCCATAATTAGAAAGTCATTATTCTTCAATATTCTTCTTGAAACCTATAAAACAACACCACATAGGATAACATAGTGTTCCCAGAAACATTCCTTACATTGGGCTTGGGCATTAGCAGGTCTTAGTTTTAATTAATAATTAAAACTAATTATTCTCCAAATCTTTATGCATGAAAATAGCCAACCCTATTCTTCACAAACAGATTGCTTCCAAATAATATCACTCCAACATAATTTTACTCCCAGAACTACGCATGCAATCACTCAACACAAACACACAAAAGATTGCTAAAAATAGCGCAGCAAATAAAACCTAAAAACCTGAACTGGAAGTTCTGTCTATTGATGTCAGAACATCGTGTTTGACATCATGCACAAATCCTGCAATACTAACAACACACCACCAACACTTCACCTGCATAATGTTAGAGACAGCATGTCAAGACATCAAGTAGAACATCTTGATGCAACACATTGTTTTACCAAAATTGCTGCCAATACATAACCAATAAACTCCCCCTTTGGAAATTTTTGGCTAAAACAACTCCTTATCAGAGATCCCTGCAGCAACCCACACAAACACAACTAACATTCTCAGAAAACCAGAAACTCCCCCTCAAGCCAAGGAGCACAGAAAAACAAAGAAGAAAACCAGCACCTGCACACTAGAAAACCATCTACAAAACCATCTGCAAAACCAGGAAAACCAGCAAAACAACTACTACACTACTACTACTCTCCCCCTTTTTAGCCACAATTGGACAAACTCCACTAGGAAACTTCCATAACAACCAGAACAAATAAGCAACATTCAGAATAAATCCATAGAGAAGAGAGTACATTAATACAGACCAAGCACAAAAAGTTCCAAAGGCAAACTCTGAATCATCCAACCAACATACTCAGAACAGAACAGACTATTCTATATCCTTGTGAGACTGGTTCAAATACGAAATCCAGACACAATAGCTGAACAAACCTACTTCTCTCCCCTTTTTGGCCAAAAATTGGGGTAAATGTACACTTCTGGTTCAATCCATTGACACACCAGGTCTAAACTGTCATGTCCACCATAAACTTCACCAGTAACACAATGTCACGACATCTTGTTTGACATAACACCCTCACCAGAGCCACAAACAATCTTAATAAACAACTGCACTACTTCAACAACAAAAGTTCAACTCCCCCTATCTAAGATAACCAGTGCTCCTTTGCAAGAAGAACACCTTAAATGAATGGAAAACATAAGACTCATCTTCATGTCTTCAAGAGCGCACCCTCTGTTCAACACACCTGCTGAACGCATTCACTTAATGCTTGATCCTCAAACAACACTAGTACATTTAACTGACAGGAGTTGCTCCTTCAACAAGAAACACCACAAAATCACCAATGATATCCCATGACACCTTTATGATCATATAGTAAGAAAGTCCCAGGATCACATCCTTGTACTACAATCAACAAACTCTTGGATTGAGACCAAAATCACCATTGATGTCTCTCATCCAGAAACCATCCATACCCTGTACAACTCCACCTTGAATTTTACAGCCATAGACATTCTTGTTCCTTGAGATACAATCCAATTGAATCAGGAATGCTTCACACAATCATCCACAAGTTCTGCAGCACAAACACACTGTCTTCCACTACACTCTAAGTAAAGTCCTCTTACTTTGAATTAATAAAACACACCAAGTCAAGTGTGACATCTCCCATCAACAAAGACCCCTACAGAGTTCTTCCAAAAACTGCAGAGAAAAATACATTCTCCCAGACACAAACAAAACCGTCCTTCAGACTGCTCCTCATAAGCATGTGTGCACATGATTCAAACAATTAGCTTCACATGGCTAGAACCATACATGTCCTATTAAGAACACACCAAAACACCATCCAGCAGAAGAATGTTATAGCATGTTATCTGACATTATATCCTCATAAGAGGCAACCAAACTCCACAAGCTTGATCAGCATGAGAGCTTCACAATATATGCACATTTGCAGCAAAATCCATAGACAAGTACTCCCTATGTCATGGATAACCAATGCTCTAGATGGAGATTAACATTTGAGCACCAGATCTTCACACACTTGCTGAGCACATTCACATACTATACTCTCACTCCTAGAGAACACATCCAATTATCCTGACTGGTTTGACACTGCTCACAAACTCCACGAATTCTCAGCTTACTTAAAAGCTTTACTGAGATCCAATCTCTTCAAGAGAAAGAACAGCTCTTAAAAAAACTTTTTGATCAAATCACCTCATCTAACACAATTCCTTTGCCATTACATCCACTAGTAGTTGTTGATACTAGTGAGGTCTTCAAAAATAGTAGTCATGCTTTGCCAGAACATACTACTAAAAACAAGATCAGAATCTCCACATTCTAATCCACATAGTCAGAAACACCTCTTCTGACAAAAATGCTTGAGCATCCAACTCCAAGTGCACAATCTCAATCATCTTCCAAATATAACCATCAACAATCAAGATGTTACAATCATCATTTAGGACATCAGCTTCCCATCACCATTCAAAGGACTCATTGCACATAGACGTCCTTCAAGAAGCTCCCAATAAAACACAGCCAGAGCAGCTTATTCAGGTTAACATAAACACCTGAACACCATAGAGAGAGAAATAAACTAGCACACCCTCTCTGAAGCAAAAAGTTCAGATTGCAGACTTGCATACTCACATCAGACAAATACTTAGCTCCCATCAAAGTATTTATCATTTGGTCTGACATTCTTCTTTCGCACACATCAGGCATCTGCTGATTCTTCTTCATGACAAATCATCATGACACCCATTCACACCACAAAATCATTCCAGATTAGGTCAGTGTCTTGACCTTTCACTCTACCCTGAGCTAAACAAACTTCCTTGGCTGAGGAAGCAAAGAACTGAAATGATGTTTCAACATCAGTTCTGACATCAGTCTAAATCACATGGATTTAAACATTTACCATGGCTTTGGAGACAGCAACCATAGTAATCCCCATGCATCTCTTGCAAGGGACATAAGAGGATCAACCATCAGTAGCTGACCAACCTTCAAAACCAGATCATACACACATGCAAGAACCTGCATACTCTACATCTCAAGAATCTTCTTCTCAAACTTCTAAAGCTCAGACCTCCTGTCTGACTTTGAGATGTTGGATGCCATCCTTCTGTACCTAAAGGGGAGATACCCTCTAACAGGTTTCTGGAGCATACAAAAAAAACATTGACTGGTCATCTCAACCAGATTGTTAAAAAAATATGCTTCTCCCAACACTTCAACCTACAAGGATGCCCTTCAATCCTTGCAAAAAAAAAAGTTCCATTATGTGATGACACCACATAACTGAACTCCAGCTTAAGAAGAAACTTCTCATGCAGATACCAGGGAACCATAATCCTTTGGTCCCAAAACACCAACTCCTCCTTGCTCCAAACACAAATCTGAAATGTTTATCCTAGATGGTTTGGATGACATTCCAACTATGAAGACACCAGTCAACCAGTTAGGTTAATACATCTCCTTTGTGCACAGCCCTTTGAGTTTCTCTTCCACTAGAAAAAGAGTTCTATGCTCTCATAGACTTGATAGTGATATCAAGTTTGAGTAAACAACCTCCATCCTGTTTTTGAGAAACACCACCAGAAATATTGAGAAAAATAAATTCTCAATACAAAGATGTCAAGAAATTATGCTGACATTTCTTCGAGTTCTTCCAGCATCAGATTAAGGACTCCCCCTTATTAACTGCTAAGAACTCCTAAGGGAACTATTCATTCTCCCCTCCAATAGTTGCACATCCGTGGTTGATACACACATATAACTCCTTTCAAACAGAATCTGCTCCAAGGCCATACACAAGATTCCATACATCTGGCTCCTTTTAACAGAAGGAACTTCCAAATTTCAGAGAGAATGTCCTTGACATTTGAGCTTGACCTCCACACAAAAAAAATAGCCTTTGTACTCCTACTTACTTGGATCAGAAATACAGTAATCCAATGAGTGACAATATATTGATCATCTCTTGACCAACACACTTATCTAAGAAACTTCTTAGACACACAACCCAAATGCCTCCTCTTCCAAGCCAGGAGTAGGTTCCAAACAGATGTGATCAATACACATTTTTTTAGCCCCCCAAGCATCTGCTATGCCATACCTTTATCCAATAAGATTCTGCACAATCTGCTGGTTTGATGTTCCAACATCTGGTAGGACATTAATTCCCTTCTCAAGAAACACGCCAAGAGATCCTTTATCAAAGCCTAGAGATTGGCCTTGTAGGGTTGGAAGCAAGAATAAATTGCTTATAACTTTCTTTAGATCTCTTTTCAACACCCTCATATAAAAGTTCCTTTATGAGTGGACTTGGGATGAACCACAAGTATCTTGGGCAACTCTAACAAGCTAGTTGAAGATATCCTCAAGTATCACCACACCATGTGATACACCTTCAGAGGAGAACAGAGTGTTGTAGCCACAACACACAAAACCACCAAGAGTTTTCTGACATATACAAATGCAGCGGAACACAGAAAAAGAAAACCCCTCAACAACCTTCAGAAAAAAACTTAATAACCTCTGTACAAAAACCACACTTCAGGTGCAATAGGCCAGCATAGGTTGAAAATAAATCACCCCCACAAAGCAGCTCACCACCAAAGCTACACGCCTGACAACATCAAATAGAGCCAATACACACCCTGTCACGAATAGTTCATCCTCCACTTCAAGGGACCATTCAAACAACATATGAACTGACCAAGTCCAAACAACTTTTCAGCACAACTATCTTCCTTGCACATGAACCAGAAAGTATCTTCCCTAGGATCTCACCCAGAAAAACGAACAGGATGCCTGCTCTGATACCAATTGAAATTCTGGTATGACAGACCCAGATGTCGAATAAACATGTCGAGACATCTGGTCTGTTATCAGCAACATATATAAGATATAGACAGTTAAAGAAGTTGCTAAAAAGTAAAGTGCACACAAGAATTATTTACCCAGTTCGGTCTAACAACCTACATCTGGGGGCATACCAAGCCAGGAAAGAACTCCGCTATTAGCAGTATTAATTCATAGACCCTACAGCCAACACACCCGTTGACGATCTACTCACTTAATAACTACCCAATGACCCTTATACCTAAGTTCTCCCTAGATAAGATACTCCATCTCTCTTCCAATCATCGCAATGATGTCTAGCAGACAACACCTCAACCACTGCATCAACAACTTGATTTCCAACAACTCTTCAATCACAGAAAAGTAGAAGACACACTTCAAAGAAACACAATCATCATTGCTTAAAAGCTCATAGATGATTGACAAATACAACTCAACTAAACAGTCCAACTCTAAGTACAAAACAGTACCAGAGTGGCTCACAATTTCACACAAACCCTAATGATCTACATCTTGGACCCGTACTTTTTCTAGGTTACAAGAATTCTATTTATAACTTATTCCCAACTGGATTTGGGCTTCAAATCACAGCATAACAGCTGCTACAAAATAGCAGAAACATCTGCTACATAATAGGTCTTCAATCAAATCCTTCCTAATTTATCTCCATAATTAGAAAGTAATTATTCTTCAATATTCTTCTTGAAACCTATAAAACAGCACCACATAGGATAACATAGTATTCCCAGAAACATTCCTTACATTGGGTTTGGGCATTAGCAGGTCTTAGTTTTAATTAATAATTAAAACTAATTATTCTCCAAATCTTTATGCATGAAAATAGCCAACCCTATTCTTCGCAAACAGATTGCTTCCAAATAATATCACTCCAACATAATTTTACATCCAGAATTACACATGCAATCACTCAACACAAACACACAAAAGATTGCTAAAAATAGTGCAGCAAATAAAACCTAAAAATTTGAACTGGAAGTTCTGTCTACTGATGTCAGAACATCGTGTTTGACATCATGCACAAATCTTGCAATACTAACAACACACCACCAACACTTCACCTGCAGAATGTTAGAGACAGCATGTCAAGACATCAAGTAGAACATCTTGATGCAACACATTGTTTTACCAAAATTGCTACCAATTCAGAACCAACACAACAAATAATAAGTTCAACATGGTTCGACTCAACGACCCCGACCCGATGTTACACTATCAGAGCAATGTGTAGCTAGCGATTTTGGACGTGGTTCTTAAGCACTGTCGCTCTGGGGTACTACAGGTCTATTCATTTTTTATCCTATTGAAGCTGATGAAGGAAGGGGAATAGATGTCTCCAACTAACCCTGCTTGAAAACTGAGGTTAAACAGTCAAAACTGTTGGTTTATAGATGCGGTTTTAGTTCGTGGGCCTCTCTCTGCTTCTTTTGTTCAGAACGAAATACCGGGACTGTTCCTGGGGAATTTGTTAGGATACTGCGCTAGATTGGCTGGAGGTAGGGGACTTTAGGGTTTTTTTATTAGTGTGCTCGCTAAGATTCTTTTTCAATCTTATGCCTACGTATTCCCGGGATAGGGAAATCAGAGCGATCGTAGTTCCTCCTATTCTATGGGAGGAAATGGTGTTTTGGTGTCTTGTTCAAAGCCCAAGACATGAAGCTAAAAGTGGTTTGTATCTTGTTCAAAGCCCAAGATGTGAATTTGAAGGGTCTATTTGTATCTTGTTCGAAGCCCAAGATGTGAAGCTAAAAGGGTGTTGACTTTAGAGAGAATTTGTCATCTCTAAAGGGGTCTGTTTGTCACAATTGTTGGGTGACTGATTATCAAGGAGAATTACTTTAACTGGGATATGCAAATCTAGCAATGCCATAATTTCCTTTATAGGGGGTTTTCAACCTGAAGGAGAAGACTTTAACTCAGTTTAAAGCAACGCCATCTTTCCTTAGGAATTTCTCATGCTAAAAGAGGGACAGTGGCGTGGATGTAAATAATCCAGAGGCTTGCCGCTTACAGCAATTAGATGAAAGAAAAGGAGTTGTTGAAGTTTGTATACTGTGAACGAGGCACATATTTTGATGCTAAAAGGTTGACTGACTCAACCGGGGTTTCCTTATACAAAGCCTAAGAGGAGGCTATTGGCCCAACAAAAGGGAGTTTTTATGTGTCTCGTACGAAGCACGAGAGAGAGGCTAAAAGGGGCTGACTCAACAAGAGAGTGCTTTTATATGTGTCTTGTACGAAGCCCAAGACGGAGGCTAAAGACGCTTGACTCAACAAGAGAGTCTTTGTACCTCGTACGAAGCCCGAGATTGAGGCTGAAAATGTTTGACTCAATAAGAGAGTCTTTTATACTCAACAAGAGAGTGCTTTTGTATCTCGTACGAAGCCCGAGATGGAGGCTAAAAAAGGGGTTTGACTCAACAAGAGAGTGCTTTTATACTCACCAAGAGAGTGATTTGTATCTCGTACGAAGCCCGAGATGGAGGCTAAAGGTGATCAACTCAACAGGAGAGTCTTTTTATACTCAATAAGAGAGTGTTTTGTATCTCGTACAAAGCCCGACATGGAGGCTAAAAATGTTTGACTCAATAAGAGAGTCTTTTATACTCAACAAGAGAGTTATTTTGTATCTCGTACGTGTAGCGACCAATTTTGGACACGGTTCTTAAGCGCTGGTCGCTCTCTGCGGTTGAGCTTAAAACTACAGGTCGATTCATTTTTTATCCTATTGTGAGCTGAATAAGGAAGGGAAATAGATGTCTCCAATTAACCCTGCTTTGCATACTGAGTTTAAACAGCGGTCTGTTAGGTTACGAATGCTATCAATGTGGGGGGGCCTTTGTACTGGTTATTTGTATTTTCGCCAATACAGTTTCTTTCTTTTTATCTAGGCAGAAGGTTTCTGGCGGGGAACAAGGATTAGGATGTTAGGACTGATGCTTTTGAATTACTGCTTTTGATTGATGGAGATGCGGGATTTGGTTTTTTTGTTGATTGTGCTCGCTAAGATCTTTTCTTTCGATCTTATGCCTACGTATTCCCGTTTACCGAAACAGGGAAATCAGAGTGTTCGTAGTTCCTCCTATTCTATGGGAGGAAATGGTGTTTTGGTGTCTTGTTCAAAGCCCAAGACGTGAAGCAAAAGGTGGTTTGTATCTTGTTCAAAGCCCAAGATGTGAAGCTGAAAGGTCTATTTGTGTCTTGTTCAAAGCCCAAGATGTGAAGCTGAAAGACCTCGGCTTTAGAGAGAATTTGTCATCTCTAAAGAGGAGAGAAGGAGAATTACTTTAACTGGGATACGCGGATCCGAGCAATGCCATAATTTCCGAAGAAAGGGTTTTAACCTGAAGGAGAAGACTTTAACTCAGTGTAGAGCAATGCCATCTTTCCTTAGGAATTTCTCATGCTAAAAGAGGGACAGTGGCGTGGATATAGATGATCCAGAGGCTTGCCGCTTACAGCGATTAGATGATGGGAAAGGAGTTGTTGATGTTTGTATACTGTGAACGAGGCACGGCTTTGATGCTAAAAGGTTGATTGGATCAACCAGTGGTTTTCTTATACAAAGCCTAAGAGGAGGCTAATTTCCGCTAGGAAAATCATTATACAAAGCCTAAGAGGAGGCTATTTTGTGTCCCGTACAAGGCCCGAGAGAGAGGCTAAAAGTTTTTGACCCGACGAGGGAGTCTTTGTGTCTCGTACGAAGCCCGAGATGGAGGCTAGAATTTGTTTGGCTCAATATGAACCTTTTTGTATCTCGTATATAGCCCGAGATGGAGGCGAAAGGGGGATTGACTCAACGAGGGAGTCTCTTATGTGTCTCGTACAAAGCCCGAGATAGAGGCTAAAACATTGTTTGACTCCGCTGGGGAGAATCATTGTACAAAGCCCAAGAGAAGGCTAAGGTTACTATGTCAGTTAAGTGACAGGTCCAGTATACTGATTTTGAAAGAGAAAATCAGTTCTTATATGAGCATCACTGTACTCATAGGTTAGATCTGAGGATCGGGGTTGTTTCCTTTTCTTTGAGGAAACTGGAAATCCAAAGGGTATTGAGATTGTCCGAGTCTGCGGGTTTCCTTCCTATTTAACGAAGGGGTCGCTTGAGAATGTCTTTGAGACTCAAGGAAGTTAGACTGTCCGTGTCTAGAGTTTTATCTCTTGTACTATGTTGTGAGAAACAGTAGTAGACTCTATGAAAGGACTGTTCTATGAGGATGACTAGGTTCTGTTCCTATACCTCTAGGAGGTCGTCGGGACAATTTGTACGAAGCCCAAGAGGAGGCTGGAAACTTTTAAGAAGCCGACGGGTCCTTGTACGAAGCCCAAGAGGAGGCTATCATTCCCGGAGGAAGAGATCATTATACGAAGCCTAAGAGGAGGCTGTGAATACTTCTAAGAAGCCGTAGTGTCCTTGAATAATGTCCAAGAGGAGGCCGATGCTTTTAAGAAGCCCGTGGGTCTATCATCTCCTTTCCATTAGGAGAGATAACTCTTTTAAAGATAAAAACCACTGGTAAACGTGCGAGGTTTACTATCCAGCGACTTTTAGCTTTTAAAGAGGGTTCCTTAGTTAAGGTCCAAGATTATGACCGTAGTGGGTACCCAAACCCCGAGACATTCAAGGCAAACTATCCACAAGGAATAGATCAAGTCAGGAAAGTTCGAGAATTTGGAAGAAACTCAAAGATGCCATTCACGGAGAATACATTCATCTTGGGGAGTAGAGCTTCTTGACGATTCCTAAGGAGGACAACCGAAGAGAAGACTGTATCTGGTGCTCCTATTGGGGATCTAGGCGTCTATTTCTACGAATAAATGAAACGGCGTCACCTAGTTCTAGACGTAGTTGTCGGGGAAACTCGAAATATCTATACTATTATTACACAGTAGATATGAGTTTATGAAAGGAGACTTACAGTGAGCAGCCCCACAATACAGTTTATAATATGAAAGCAGTAAACGAAAGCGATAACCACTTACTCGGTTGTAGTGCTTCCATGCTGTTTGGTTAGTTGTTCAACAAAGAAAGATTGAAAACAACAGTATATTCAAAATCAAAGGAGAAAGTGCTTTGAAAAAGAAAGATTTGGGGCTTACAGCTCAAGGAGAGGCCCAGGGTTTTATCAGTGAGCGCACTGTTTGACTTTGTACAGCGGGACTTATACAAGTGACTGGGGCCCAAAAAAGGTTTTCTGTACAAAGGGATGGGTCTTACACTCTCTCAAGAGGCCCAAAAAGGTTTAAAGAAGAAGAGTGGGGCTTATAACACGAGGGTAGGCCCAAATGATTTTTCGTTTAAAAATGGCGATCGCGCCGAGGTTTTCTTTTAACGCAGAGGGACTTATACAATAAGTGAGGCCCAAAATGTTTTGGTTAAAAGGGGATTGGGTCTTACACTCTATTAGAGGCCCAAAGTGTTTTGAATGGGTCTTATAGCTCAAGGAGAGGCCCAGATGATTTTTTTATTTTTAAACGGGCGACGATCGCGCCGTTTACTTGTACAGAGGGACTTATACAATAAGTGAGGCCCAAAAAGTTTTTGTACAAGGGGGGATGGGTCTTACACTCTCTCAAGAGGCCCAAAAAGTTTTTGAAAATGATTTATGAGGGTTGAATTAATCCAAAACCCTAATTTGTTTTCAAAATGTATTTAATTGAATAAAAATTCAATTAAAATGATCAAAAATTGTTTAATACATGGAAAACAAATTGTGATCTTGGATTAATGCTTCAAAAATTAAGTATCGACCTACAAAATAATTAGAAAGCATTAAAAGTTGCAAAATCAATGTAGAAAAAATATTTAAAATGCCTAAAACAATCAAAATATTAATTCTTTACAAAAATATCAATTATATGAAATAAATAATATTTTTGGGATTTTTTGTGAAAATAAAATATTTTAACATTTTTGTGAATTATTAAAAAAAGAATCAACTCAAAATCATTAAAACTCAGAGAGAAATTAATTTTTGAATCAATTAAACAAAATCAAAAAATTCAAATATTTGAATTTCTCAAAAATGGCGCCAAGAACAGCTGAAGAACACGCGCGTGTTCTTGGTTTCTTAGATTTTCATTTTCTATCCAATCTCCATGAATACGTAATCATATCATGCAATCCACATATCATTATGCTCGTCTCAACCTCACGATCATGTCTATGTACTTTAATTTCATTTAAATTAAACATACAACAAGAAATCACGAAGAGACCTCAAGAACCCTAATTTCTGCATGAAGGCTAGGATTTTTGATACACGATTCAAACAATGCAATTAATTGAGGGAAAACATTCCATGCATGATTATGAACATATGGCCAAATTATTGTGCGAGGAAATATGCATAGATTGAGAGATGCCCAAGTATGTGCTTACCTTCAAGTCATGACAGCAAGTTCAAAGTGATTTTTGATTTGGAGGTGTTACAGATGAGTTGTGATGATCTGAACAGCTTCCCTACACCCTATGGATTGTGTTTGGATGGTTGGACTTGATTGAAATTGGCTGGATCATTTTGTGGTACCCCAGCTGCAACTTGTTTGAAAATTTAAGCAACCAGCTAGTGATTTTGTGGAATTGATGTTTCAGAAGTGATCTAAGTGTTTGATCAGCTCATATGTGATGTATGTGAGGTGTGTGAGTGATTGGTTTGATTGGAAAAGCTCTCAAACTCAAAACCCGATAGCTACCTTGCTAAGAAAGGCATTTTTGCCAAGAGAAAGAGATTTTGAGGAAAGCATATGTTAGATGGCTTTGGTGTACTCAAACTGACCACAATTGAGCTCTATTTATAGTAGAGCAAGTTTGTTTTGCAAGGAATAGTGCATGGCAGCTGGTAAGTAGGTTTGGCCAATGTTGGCAAATGAAAATCCAAGTCTCCTCTAGCCATTGACTAGAGGTTAGGGCACAGAGCTTTGGTTCCCTTGGTCTTGGATAAGTCTTGACTGATTTCAGATGAGAATGGCTCAGTCCATGCCACCTTGATGGTTCCATTGAATGCCTCATTCCAAATTTGAAGTCTTGTCCCTATTTTGGCTATTCTAGTTTCAACATGCTATTTCTTGTTCCATGGACTTTGGAGGCTTGGCTCAGTGATTGTCCCCTTTAGATTCAATCCTCTGAGGTGTCCAAGTGGATAGGAGCAA
Organism: Lathyrus tuberosus; assembly: GCA_022829125.1. NCBI lineage: Eukaryota > Viridiplantae > Streptophyta > Magnoliopsida > Fabales > Fabaceae > Lathyrus > Lathyrus tuberosus. The sequence continues at coordinate 2,648,241 of JALAZF010000603.1, read as the reverse complement.
TTGAATTTGGCTGATTTTGGCAAATCGACCAAAGTTGCAAATTCTGCCTTGCCTTGACAGATTTCAGCAAGGCAACTTGGCAATGTTGTATCTCATGGTGTAGGTTGAATTTGGCAATGTTATTGGCCATTTTGGAAAGCTCTTACATGATACAACAACTATTTGAACAAGTTTGGTTTTGATCTCTTTTGATTCCAAGTGAAAAATCCCCCTACATTTGGCAAAAAGTGAGGCAGAATCTGACTTAGTGAAAATTTCACTAAGTGTTGGAAAAAGTGACATTTTCACTTTTCAGCCACTTTGATCACTCCATAACTCAAAATCCTTAATGAATTGGAATGACTTGTAGTTGAAGTTTTTGTAGGTGATAATTAGGGCTACAAATCCATCTTTGGATGAGAAAAAATGGCCTTGTGGTTTAGGAGTTATGGTCCTCCAAAGTTGGTACCTTTGCCACTTTATTTTTAACTTAGAAAAATTTCTAAGTTTTATGGTTACCCCTTTTACAAGTTATCTCACTTTTCTTGATTTTTCTTGATGAATGATGATTCAAACCATACATTAACATCATTTTAGGGTTAAAAATCCATTTTGGTGAAAAATCTCAAAAAGTCAAAGTTGACTTTTGTGCACAGTTGACTTTTTATCAGATGAATTCCAAACTGTGCAATTCTTCAGGAAATCATGTCCTTGACCTAAATCAAACTTAATGGGCATCTTCCATGGGTGTCATAGGGTATATTCAATCATGTATTAGGGTTTGGGAGCATGTCCTAGTCAAAAGTCAAAGTTACAGTTGACTTTTCCCTTAAAACCCTAATTGTGGTGCAGATGAAATTGAGACTTGTTGCCCAAGCTTCTTGGATCAATCCATTGTTCCAAATGGATCAATATGGTATATTAGAGACCCTCAAATCATCTCTTGAGGTCTTGGCTCATGGTTTGTCCCAAAAGTCAACTTAGGGGTGAATTAGGTCAAGAAACCCTAATTCCTGATTTTTGATGAATGCATCCCCTGAGGCAAAATTGACTTGATGCATGGGTTCATGAGGTTCCATGAAGTATATTAGGTTATGTTTTGGATCATTGCCTTGTGCCCAGATGAAAATTTCCATCTGGAGGCCCTGGACGACCAAAACCCTAATTTGGTGACACTGTCGATCTTGAGACTTGATCCACCTAGAAGGGAGTAGCCTTGTGCTTAATCCTTGAAGTGGGAGTCCTTTTTGATCCATTGTGGATGTTTAAGAGATTAGACAAGTTGAAGATCATGTCCTTTCTTGATTGATCCTTTGTCTAAGCACTCAGAGAGGGCTTGAAACCCTAATTTTGATTGTAGTGAATGCTCACCCATCTTTGGGGAGACTGATGAAGTATGATGGTTCATCCACATTGTAATGATGATTTTCACAATGATGGGAAATCTAAGTGGTCAAAATTTGGGGTATTACAGATGCCCCTATTTAATCTTCTTGGACCCGAAGGCGTGAATGACGAAGGGATTCGGGCATTCGGGGTGCAAGAGGATTAAATATCGGAATACCCAAAATTTTGGTGGTGGTTATGAATGGTAGCTTACGCATTCATTTTAGCTAAGCAATGATGCTTAAAAAAGGTAAACTTCCCCTCGATCCTGGTCTCCTACCAAGGAACTGGTCTTAGTTTCTGAAGTAAACTTCCCCTCGATCCTGGTTTCCTACCAAGAACTGGTCTTAGTTTCTTTTGTAAACTTCCCCTCGATCCTCGTTTCCTACCAAGATATGGTCTTAGTGTCTTTTGTAAACTTCCCCTCGATCCTGGTTTCCTACCAAGGAACTGGTCTTAGTTTCTTTTGTAAACTTCCCCTCGATCCTGGTTTCCTACCAAGGAACTGGTCTTAGTTTCTTTTGTCAATAAGCTTTATTGACAAGGGATGCTACGCGTAGCGGTTTTCCTCAAACTTCTCGCCGAATTTTCCTGGGGAGATTCCATTTGATGGGAAAAATTTTGATGTCAGACTCACTGGGGGAACCCAGTCGTCTGAGTTGTAGAGTTGCACAAACTTCTCTGTTAGAGATGCCATTTGTTTCTACTAGGGAAAGCGAGTCTCTTGAGAGACTGTTTTCGTTTAGGATCTTTCATCATACCTTTCTCGGGATCTTCCCGGAGAAACGCCATATGATGGGGTCCAATTTTGAGGTGTCGATGACCTTTTCATCAACGACTTTTCGGAGAAATATTGATGTATTGCCGAATCTCTGTTTAAGAGGCTTTCTCTGTGGATTTTCCTTAATCCGGGAAAGCGAGGATATCATCTTTAATGGCGAAGAGTGACATCTGTTGAAGGTTCTCTGTTCTTGCAGAGGTTCAAGTTATCAAAGTGGCCAAGTGTCGACTCTGATCTAAAGATACACTGGTGGCGAGATTGTGCAGACGCAACACTTCCTGACGAGGAAAGAACTGACAAACTCGATTGAGAAAACTGTTTATTACTAGGGGACAAGACCGGCTAGAGTGATAACGATGCAATATGAAATGTAAATGCGAATCAACAATGCATGAAGTACGTATGTATATGCTGACAAAACTGGCGCGACATACAGACTAATGAATGAACATAATTGGATACTCGGCCATCGCGGGGCGAAGAAGTACCGTTGGTTCAAAATAGCAATTCCACCTTGCTTAGGAGAAATAGTCCACGCGGGGAGCTATGTCGATCGGGCTTAGGAGATGAGACCTCGGCCGAGGGTATCAGACGGGAAAACCGCATCTGATACAGTTGATCCTTCATTCAGGCGCACTGGCTTAGAAGGAGTACTTTGATTCTGCACTTTGAAGTCCGCTTACTTCGGGAGAAGCGATCGATGTTCTTCTGATGTTCAACAGTCAAAAGAAATGCCATCTTTAATTTAAAAGCAGAAAAAGTTTAACAAGTAAATTTATTTTTGTTTTATTTCAAGAATCGCTGATTAAGTTTAAACAACGTCGTTCTGTAAAGCTAAAACAAGTAAAGAATTACAAACAAAAGCACAAGGGCTCAAATTTTATTGATAAGATGGAGATCAGCCAAACGCGTGATTCCAAAGAGTATATACAAAGTTAGAAAATGGTAATTTACAGGGAAAAGGGCTACGTTGAAACATAACGACCACTATCCTTCTACCAACTTTGAATTCGGGACATCCTGAGCTTCTGTCGAAGATGACCTTTGACTGGAGATTTCCTCCGATAGATGATGCAACTGCTGTTACTGCTGAGGGACTTGCCTCTGTTGAACATAGTTACTTGCCATTATCCCTAACTTTTGCCTGGATTGTACTTTGATATTTCCAATCCACCGGGATGATTCTTTTTATGTCTCTAACTTTTGCCTGGACCGCCCTTTCGGGTTTTCAATCCACCGAGACGTTTTTTTTTTAGTTTTAGGCGAAGTATTTCTTGACTACATCAACATTCGTGGGGTAGGCAAATTCTTCTCCGTCCATGGTTGCAAGTCTCAAGGCGCCGCCTGAGAAAGCTTTCGTGACCACATAGGGGCCATCATAATTTGGGGTCCATTTGCCCCGAGAATCAGTGAGAAATAATTGTATCTTCTTGAGCACGAGGTCTCCTTTCCTGAAGACACGAGGTCGGACCTTTTTGTCGAACGCCCTCTTCATTCTCTGTTGATATAACTGACCGTGGCATAGTGCCGTGATTCATTTTTCCTCTATCAGATTCAATTCGTCGTGTCGACTTTGACACCATTCAGCTTCGGTGAGCTTAGCTTCCATCAATACCCGGATTGATGGGATCTCTACTTCTATGGGAAGCACTGCTTCCATGCCATATACTAGAGAGAAAGGGGTTGCCCCTGTTGAAGTGCGGACAGATGTTCGATAACCGTGAAGAGCAAAGGGTAGCATTTCGTGCCAATCTTTATAGGTTACAACCATCTTTTGAACAATCTTCTTGATGTTCTTGTTAGCCGCTTCTACCACTCCGTTCATCTTGGGTCGGTAGGGAGATGAGTTATGGTGTTCGATCTTGAACTCTGCACACAACTCTTTCACCATCTTATTATTCAAGTTAGATCCATTATCAGTAATGATCTCGCTTGGAACACCATAACGGCAGATGATATTGCTTTTGATAAACTGGACCACCACTTGTCGGGTTACATTGGCGAATGACGCTGCTTCGACCCACTTGGTGAAATAGTCAATGGCTACCAGGATGAACCGATGTCCGTTTGAAGCCTTGGGCTCAATCATACCAATCATATCGATTCCCCATATGGAAAATGGCCACGGGGAAGAAAGAACTTTGAGATGTGATGGCGGTACATGAATTTTGTCGGAGTATATCTGACACTTGTGACACCTCCTCATGTACTTGTAGCAGTCGGATTCCATGGTCAACCAAGAATACCCGGCCCTGAGAATTTTTCTCGACATTGTGTGTCCGTTGGCATGAGTGCCAAAGGATCCTTCATGAATTTCTTTCATGAGCATGTCTGCTTCTGGTCTGTCGACGCATCGGAGCAAGACCATGTCAAAATTTCTCTTATAAAGAGTGTCACCGCTCAGGAAGAAGTTTCCAGCCAATCTTCTGAGGGTTTTCCTGTCTTTTTTGAGTGCCCCAGATGGGTACTCTCGTTTCTGAAGGAAGCATTTGATATCGTGATACCAAGGTCTGTCGTCTATGACTGCTTCAATTGCGAAGATGTAAGCGGGCCGTTCAAGGCGCATTATGTCGATCTTAGGTATGTCATTCCATCGACCTACACTAATCATGGAAGAGAGAGTGGCTAATGCATCAGCCATGTGATTCTCATCACGAGGGATGTGATGAAAGTCGACTCTGTTGAAGAAGGGTAACAACCTTCTTGCATAGTCTTTGTAAGGAATCAATCCTGATTGGTATGTGTTCTAATCTCCTTTTATCTGGTTAATAACCAGGGCTAAATCGCCGTATACGTCCAAATTTTTTATCCTTAAATCAATCGCTTCTTCGATACCCATGATACATGCCTCGTATTCGGCCTCGTTGTTCGTACATCTGAACATAAGTCTGGCAGTGAAAGGAAAGTGGGAACCCTGAGGGGTAACAATGATTGCCCCAATTCCGTTTCCATAATGATTGACTGCTCCGTCAAAGATAAGTCCCCACTGGGAACCTGGTTCTGGCCCTTCACTGGGTAGCGGTTCATCGCAATCTTTCATCTTTAGATACATGACATCTTCGTCTGGGAAGTCAAACCCGATTGATTCTTGATCGTCAATCGGTTGATGAGCCAAATGATCGGCTAAAATACTTCCTTTAACGGCTTTCTGAGCATGGTACTCTATGTCATATTCTGATAGTAACATCTGCCAACGGGCAATCCTTCCCGTGAGAGCAGGTTTTTCGAAAACGTACTTGATTGGATTCATTTCGGAGACCAACCAAGTAGTATGACGAATCATGTACTGGCGAAGATGTTTGGCTGCCCAAGCCAAAGCGCAACAAGTTTTCTCAAGCATTGTGTACCGAGTCTCGCAGTCGGTGAATTTCTTGCTTAGATAGTAAATGGCAGACTCTTTCCGTTTAGTTTCATCTTGTTGGCCAAGTACACATCCCATTGAGTCCTCTAGGACTGTGAGGTAAATGATCAGTGGTCTTCCTTCCACTGGAGGTGATAGAATCGGAGGATTCAACAGATATTCCTTGATACTGTCGAAGGCGGTTTGGCAATCTTCTGACCAAACGCAATCCTGGTTCTTTTTGAGTAATTTGAAAATCGGCGCGCATGTCGCGGTCATGAGGAATATGAATCTGGAGATGTAGTTCAAACGTCCCAGGAATCCTCTGACTTGTTTTTCAGTTTTCGGAGAAGGCATTTCTTGAATGGCCTTGACCTTGTCAGGATCAACTTCAATTCCTTTCTGGCTGACGATGAACCCTAGTAATTTCCCTGAACGGACACCGAAGGTGCACTTGTTGGGATTCAAGCGGAGCTTGAATTTTCTTAGACGTTCGAACAAGTTTGACAGATGTTCAACGTGCTTATCCTCTGTTCTTGATTTTACAATCAAATCATCGACATATACCTCGATTTCTTTGTGTATCATGTCATGAAACAGAGTAGTCATGGCCCTTTGATAGGTTGCCCCGACATTCTTCAAACCGAACGGCATTACCTTGTAACAAAAGGTACCCCATGGGGTAACGAACGAAGTTTTCTCCATGTCTTTCGGCGCCATTTTGATCTGGTTATAGCCCGAGAATCCATCCATGAAGGAGAATACTTTGAACCTTGCTGTGCTGTTAACCAGCATGTCAATGTGTGGTAAAGGAAAGTCGTCCTTTGGACTTGCCTTGTTCAGATCTCTGTAATCAACACACATTCTGACCCTTCCGTCCTTTTTGGGAACGGGTACGATGTTGGCTAACCATTGAAGATATTCAGATGTAGCGAGGAAACCCGCGTCGATCTGTTTCTGCACCTCCTCTTTGATTTTGATGGCCATGTCCGGGTGAGTGCGTCTCAACCTATGCTTTACTGGCGTACATTCCGATCTTAACGGTAAGTGATGTTCCACGATGCTGGTATCCAACCCTGGCATATCCTGATAGGACCAAGCGAATACATCGGGGAATTCTTTGAGAAGCTTTATCAGATCTTCTCTGGCAGTTGGACTGAGCAATGCTCCAATCCTGATTTCTTTTCTCTCTTTTTCTGAACCCAAGTTTACCGTTTCCAACGGTTCTTTGTGAGGTTCGATGGACCTTTCCTCTTGTCTGAGTAGTCGGGAGATCTCTTCTGGAATTTCGTTGTCATTTTCTTCTTTAGCCTCGAATACCGGGAACTCAAAGTTGGGAGAAGGCATCGGATCGTATGTTTCAACTGGGTATAAAACAATCAATCTGCATGACGTGATGATTCGTGTTTAGAAGAGATAGAGAAAATGCAAGTGTGTGCAGTGTTTTGATTTTACTGCTTGTTTTTATTTTTGAATTGTTTTTTAGGATTACCATTTTCTGAAAAAGCAAAAAGAGAAAACAGCAATTAATGCGGAAATTACAGAACGACGTTATTTTATTAATGAACAAGTCGATTCTTGAAACTACAGCCCTATAAAACAAAACTCTGTCGCTTCGGGCAAAGCGAAGAGGGAAATTTACAGAAAACGAGCCCTATCAAAATATCCGTTTCACCGGGGCAGGGTGAAAGGTTAAAGATGGCAATTACTTTGACTGACGAACGACCTTCGGAACCTCGACGGCAACCCATTGGCGGCGAACTCCTCGGTGAATCACAAAGTCTGGCACCTTCCTTGATTTGTCTTCAGAAATGACGCTGATTTCTGGTGGAGCAGGATCATTGGAATCTGTTTCCCAGGCAGAATTGTCGTAGGAGGATTCCTCTGTTGCATTTTGCATAGCATTTGTGCTCTCAGCTGTATCTCCCCATCCAGTTGGCTGGATATCTTCGAGCCTGATACGAGAGCTTTCGGGAGCGGTGTACTTGACCATAAAGTCGAATTTTCCACTCGGTTGTCCCAAGGTGTCCCACACTTCTGTGGAACTGGAGGAGTCATTTCTCTCGATGACGTTGACCTCGGGAAAAGCATAGTTGATGAATTCTAGTCCTGCAAATGTTGCGAATTCATCTTCATGTTGAGTAATTTCCGAATGACCTGAGTGTTGATCCCATGACATGGTGGGGACACAGGTATTCTGTTCAATGACGCTCAGCTGAGTTTCATTGTTCGGCTGACTTTCTTGCCCCAAGTTTCCTGGGTAAGGCTGCCACATTGGCAGACCATCCATTGGGCCATGGTAATTGTGATCAAAGCTGTCTTTCATCGGAGTGTCCTCCTCTAATGAATTTGGCGGAGCACGGTATCCTTTCGGATCACAATCTCCGTATATCATTTCGACACCTGATCTTGGTATAAATCTCAGACTTTCTGTAGGAAAGCAAAATGGCATAGGCACCTCTTTCTGAGACATATAGTCGTCCTCATTAAGATAGGACTTCCACTCTTCATCTGCGTTAGAGGGATCTTCCTCATTGATAGCATGAACTGTCTGAGACACTGGATGAAGAAAACCTCCACTGTGAAAGAAGTTTTGAAGGGGATGAAGACTTTCATCGTTGGCAGCTGTCTGGGTACAGGTTGCAGAAAAACCAAGACCCTTCTTTGTTTTATTGTCAATAGGAATGACAAGCCGTCCCCATCCTGTCGTATCGGTACTCTCGACCGCTTTGATAGCATCTTTGTATGAAGAAATTGAAGTTCCTTCTTTGAACTGATTGTCCTTGCTCACCGATAGTGCTTGGAACTGAGTTCCAATAACCTCCTCGGGTTCCACACAAGTAGATGATGATAAGTTGCTCACAAGCAAGGCTTGTTCCCCACAAACCGTGACAAGTTGATCGTTCTTGACGAACTTTAGCTTTTGGTGGAGGGTTGAAGTAACCGCTCCAGCCTGATGTATCCAAGGTCTTCCTAATAAACAACTGTATGTTGCCCGGATGTCCATGACCTGGAAAGTGATTTGGAAAGTGTGAGGACCAATAGTTATGGGAAGATCAACTTCGCCGATAACTGTTTTTCTGGATCCGTCGAATGCTTTGACGACGACCTCACTGACTCTCATCGGAGGGCCCTTGAATGATAATTGCATCAAGGTGGACTTCGGCATAACATTCAGGGCTGACCCTGTGTCTACCAGTACGTTGGCTAAAGCATCGTCCTGGCAGTTAACTGTGATATTGAGTGCCATGTTATGACGGCGACCCTCTTCAGGTAATTCCTCATCACTAAATCCCAAATTGTTGCAGGAAGTGATGTTAGAGACAATGCTATCGAACTGTCTGATTGTTACATCCTGTTCCACAAAGGCTTGCTCCAAGACTTTCTGTAGAGCCTCTCTGTGTGCTTCTGAACTGAGTAACAGTGATAATACCGAGATCTTTGAAGGAGTCTGTAACAGTTGATCGACAATGTTATATTCACTCCTTTGGATGAGCTTTAGCATCTCATCTTTGTCTTTTGAAAGGTCGGGATTACTGGATTGACCGACTGGTGGCTCAGGAGCTTCTGTCTGAAGTTCCTTTTCTTTGTTAACTTCCCTAACCCCTCGGTTGAAGATTCTACCACTCCGTGTTACTCGACTGATGTCTGCAATGTTCACGACGGAGGGTAATGGAATTTCCTTTCCATTCTCGATTATTGTTGCACCGTATTTATAAGGGATTGCCTTAGCTGATTCATACGGTAGTGCCCCGGTAGATAGATGACTATGGGAACCTTCTGATTTTTCTGACCATCATAAGTAACCTTGATCCGTTCCCGGTTAGGAACTCTAGATTCGTCAAGTAGAGGGATAATGGCAAAAACATCCCTGGTCCTGTGATGACCAGAGATTGTGACAACATCCTCAAATTGCTCGGCAAGGTAGTTCGGCGACCAAATGATGGGCCTTGAACCTGGATATGGACGAATTTCTCCATGATCGACCTGACCCTGAAGAGCTGCTCTCACAAGGTAACACCCTTGGTTACTTTCCGAACAGACGCTACAACTGTCATAGTTGTGTGGTGGCACCTGGCCATGTCCACTTTGAATACAACGTAACCTCACTAGGTTAGATTCCACTTATCGGACATCCTGACTTTGACGCCGAGTAGGATTCCTGTGATTGATACTAATCTGCTGAGTATCTTCGTCCATATAGATTGGCATACACCAGTGATTTAACAAGTGCTGAAGTGCCTCCTGGACAAGGGTACAACCTCGATCATTTTCGCAACCCGCTTTACAGCTTTGATAATCATGTGATATTAAGAATCCGAGTCAGACCTGCTCAGCATGTAACTCTACCAGGTTGGTATTCATCACGCGAATGTCAAAGATCTGAACCATGTTGATTTGATAGGGATTCCTATCATGGTAGTCTTGGATCCATCCAAGATCCATCTGACGCTGGAGGGCCTCTTGTATGAAAGAGCATCCATGTTTGTTTACCGAGCAAATCAGACAGGAACTGTAATCGTGCCGCGGCAGATTATGATACTGGCTTTGCCTTGAGTGCATCGCCACCAAGTTGACATTCATTGCACGGATGTCGTGGTTCTGAATGACGTTAGAATTCGTGTAAACCATGTTAACTCCACGAACTCGGTGCTCTTGGATCCATCCAAGATCCATTTGTTCCTGTACAGCTGCTTGCACTACAGAACATCCCTGGTTGTCTTTAGAGTAGATATCACACTGGTGATAGTTATGAGGTGGCACATGGCCATATCCACTCTGTCTACAATGCATCTTGACCAGATTGGTCTTTAACAAGAGTACATCATGAATTTGATAGACATTGTTAGTCTCTTTCTCAATCAGATTGACTCCAGCTTTCTCATGTTGAGGCAGCGGGTTCGTGAGAACATTGGGATTCGTATCTTTGAAAGATAAGAGCCCGCTCCTAACAAGCTTTTGCACGTCGGATTTGAAATTAAGACAATTCTCTATGTTATGACCTGAACCTCCTTGATGATAAGGGCACGTCTGATCCGCTTTAAACCAAAAAGGTGGATTTTCTGGAACTGTAAGAGGGGACTTAGTCTGAATGTGCCCCTTGGCTAGCAGTAACGGAAACAGTTCTGCGTACGATACGGGTATAGGATCAAATCCTGATAGTCGTGTTGTACGGTTGTTGTTATATGGAGGACGAGTCTGCTGAAGAGGCTGTTGTGTCCTTTGTTGGTCAGGTTGGCTCTGCTCAACCTGAGGTTGATACATAGGAACAGACGCGGGGCCGATAGCAGGAGCTACAGCTGCTACTGGCTGATAACGTCGCCTTTGTTTTCCGAGAGAGATATTCCCAATATCTTGCTCTTTTTTCTTAGGGAGAGCACTACCGTATTTTTTAGTACCGCTCGTCGATCCAGTGTCTTTTACCAAACGTCCTTCTCAGACGGCTTCCTCAAGACGTACACCCATGCCGACCATTTCGGTGAAATCACTGGGTGCACTGGCAACCATTCGACCGTAGTAAAATGAGCTTAAGGTCTTTAAGAAGATCTTTGTCATCTCTTTTTCCTCAAGAGGTGGACAAATTTGAGCGGCAATTTCACGCCACCTTTGAGCATACTCCTTAAAGGTTTCCTTGTCCTTTTGCGACATCGATCTGAGTTGATCTCTGTCGGGTGCCATGTCCAAATTGTATTTGTATTGTTGGACGAAGGCAGTACCAAGATCTCTGAATGTACTGATCGTAGTACGGTTTAAACCCATGTACCATTTGAGTGCGGCACCGGTTAAACTATCCTGAAAGTAGTGAATCAGCAGGTCCTGATTTTTCGTCTGAGCTGACATTCGTCGAGCGTACATCACCAGATGGCTCTGAGGGCAAGAGTTACGCTTGTATTTTTCAAAGTCGGGCACTTGAAATTTGTGCGGGACTTTCACATTTGTGACCAACCAGAGGTCTGCGGCGTCCTTTCCAAATAGATCCTGACCGCGAATAGCTTGCAGTTCTTTCTGCATTTCCAAGAACTGTTCCTAGAATTCCTCCATTCTGTCAAACATAGTTTCCTTCTTACCAGAAGGTGTCTGTGGAATCTGTCCTTCCGGGACAGTGTGCACCACAGGGGGTGGTACCGAGACTACGGCAGTAAGTCTTGGTGCCTCCCGAAGTTTGTAACCTTCAGGAGTCTTGAGTATGCCCCTGGCATCTTCGCTTTCCCAAAGTTTGTAACCTTCAGGCTCAGCGGCTTCTGTTGCGATTCCCTGATCTTCAGTGATCGGCGGAACATATCCTTCTGGGATATAGTTAACAGGCATGCCCCAAGGACGATCTTTCGGTATCTGATACCTAGGATCATACTTTTCTATGATGGGCGTTGAGGTGATCTCTGAGATCACAGTTCTTTGTAGCTGAGCTTCTGCCATGGCTTGCATGTCGTTACGAAGCTTTCTCATATCCTCTCTCAGAGCGTCGATCTCTTCTTTCAACTCTCTGTTTTTTTCCTCAAGATCATCCATCTTTTTCTAACGATTGGCCCGAGTATTGTACGAATGAGACAGTTTGACTCTAGAATCGAGACACAAACGTGAGATTCGTAGGGAAGAAGAATAAGCGATGTGAGAATGATGAATGCAATGATTATATTAATTGTTTTTTGGTTTAATCAAAATAAACTTCGACAATTAGATTGCAAATATCAAACACTGGGGAAACCCCTTTTTATTGAATTCCAAAGGATTACAGAAATGGAAATACAGTAGATTACAAAGTGCAGAGACAAAAACCTAAACTATTGGGTCCCGAGTCCTCTTCTTTGACCGGGGCGCTTGAGCCGTTGTCGGGTTGTCATTCCTTTGCCAAGTGAAAGGAGTGAGCAAATTCCTTTGGTCATCTTGATTCTCTACAGCATGCTGCTCCAAAATTTCAATCAGAGCATCTTTCTCTTTTAGTTGTTGTTGTATTTGGATACACTCTACGTCGAGGGTGCGGTACTTGTTCTTCCAAGATCTTTTTTCCCGTTGAACTTTGTTGAGAGTAACCTGAAGCTTTTCAGTTTCCGTCATGAAGTACATGATAGTTTCCCTCGGTGGAAGAATTCCGTAACGAGGATAATGCATCTTTAGCTTGAGAGCTCTAGCTTGTACCCAATGGAGATAAGGCTCCACCGAGACGCAGTTCGGTTTTCCCAGAGACTCTCGTCCTTTCTTATGAACCTGTTTCCAAGCTTGCACTATTTCCATCTTTAGTGCTCTGTCACTTTCTCCTTCTTTGAAGAAAAGACCTTCCAGATGAACACCCAGTGGGATGTGTCTCATCGGGTATCCTAATTGACGAAGAACCAATATCGGATGATAGTTGATTCCTCCTTTAGTTCCTATGAGGGGTACGCTGGGGAAGTTTCCACAACGGTCAAATTACACCAATCTATATCAGAGTTGGTAAGAGACATGATCTTCTGCGACCAACGTAAGACACTCTTGCAATCCCAAAAAGTAGCAGACTTGGGCAAGTGAGAGATAAACCATTTGTAAAGCAAGGGTACACAGCATGTGATCTCCCCTCCGCTGTACAAATTCCCCAAGTGTACAGAATGATACGCATCTGCGAGCAAAGTCGGCACAGGGTTTCCAATGAGAAAAACCTTAATAGCGTTGATATCGACGAAGTTATTGATGTTGGGAAACAAAAATAATCCGTAGGTGAGCAAGACAAAGATGCTTTCAAAAGCAGTCCCGTTCCCTATACTAGCGAAGTATAGAGCCTTTTTTGTCAAGAACTGGGCTGGCAAACCTTGGATGCCACCCTTAGTAGTCATGTGAGTCCTGACCTCAGACTTATCCAAATGAATTGCTATTGCAATAGTCTGATTCTTTGGAATTTCTTCCAGTCCAGAAAATGGAGCTCGATCAGTGATATGTAAATCAGTCAGATGAGAATACTCCTCCAGCGTTGGTGATAGCTGGTAATCCGGGAATATGAAACAGTGATAAACCGGATCGTAGAATTGAATGAGCGCGTCCATGATCCCCTTAATCACATGGACTCTTAACAGTGGTAGCAAACCACCGTGCTTGGCTCTGAAAGCCTCTGGGTTAACGATCATCCTCGCTAACCTTCTCAAATCCCCTAGCTTTGGAACCTTGAAGGTATACTGGTGAGTTCTCCTTCTACCGAAATCCATTAGCGTAATTCTCTTCTCTGATATTTGCAATCACAGTCTTAGTTTAATTTGAAACATAGAGATACTAGAAGAGAAGTTTTTTGAATGTTTTAATGTTTTATTAAATGAATGCATGAATGCAGCACACAAAAACATAGAAAAAACATGGGGTCAAAGGGTCGTTGTCATGAAGTCAAGGCTCTACCCATCCCCAAGGGTTTATACTAGGGTGATTTTTGTACCTGTACTCATTATCATCAGCTCCTCCCTAGAAAGCAAAACAACAAGCGGATCGCCAGCGAGTTGTAAAGCAATCTTAGAGTAAGTGCCATTCACCGAGAATAGATCACCAGCCTCAAATGAGGGTAGTATCGCGTAACAACTATTTCTGATAGTTTCCGCACTACGAAAGGGTTTGGCTCCTCAGCTTCTCAGACTTAACAACCGGCCCATTGGCTAGAAGAGTGAATGGGTTGCGTTGGTCAGCCTCCACTGAGGTTGATGGTCGACCTCGTCACCATCACTTATCTTAAGTGTATACTCATTCTCACCACATGCGGCATCACACGCATTCCCAGTAGCAGAAAAATAAACACGTATAGCAATTAGGAAAAGTAGTATATATATTTGTCCTAATCATCCTAGACTTATAAAGCTATGGATCCTAAGTTCTTAACAGAAATGGGTTCCCCGGCGGAAGCCCCAATCTGTGGTATTCACACAAGTGAAGAGAAGGAAGACTGTGCCTAGATCTAACTCTGAACGGCCCCACGGTGGGTGCCACTTTTCTGTAGCGAGCGATTTTGGACGCGGTTCTTAAGCGCTGGTCGCTCTCTGCGGTTGAGCTTAAAACTACAGGTCGATTCATTTTTTATCCTATTGTGAGCTGAATAAGGAAGGGAAATAGATGTCTCCAATTAACCCTGCTTTGCATACTGAGTTTAAACAGCGGTCTGTTAGGTTACGAATGCTATCAATGTGGGGGGGGGGCCTTTGTACTGGTTATTTGTATTTTCGTCAATACAGTTTCTTTCTTTTTATCTAGGCAGAAGGTTTCTGGCGGGGAACAAGGATTAGGATGTTAGGACTGATGCTTTTGAATTACTGCTTTTGATTGATGGAGATGCGGGATTTGGTTTTTTTGTTGATTGTGCTTGCTAAGATCTTTTCTTTCGATCTTATGCCTACGTATTCCCGTTTACCGAAACAGGGAAATCAGAGCGTTCGTAGTTCCTCCTATTCTATGGGAGGAAATGGTGTTTTGGTGTCTTGTTCAAAGCCCAAGACGTGAAGCAAAATGTGGTTCGTATCTTGTTCAAAGCCCCAGATGTGAAGCTGAAAGGTCTATTTGTGTCTTGTTTAAAACCCAAGACGTGAAGCTGAAAGACCTCGGCTTTAGAGAGAATTTGTCATCTCTAAAGAGGAGAGAAGGAGAATTACTTTAACTGGGATACGCGGATCCGAGCAATGCCATAATTTCCGAAGAAAGGGTTTTAACCTGAAGGAGAAGACTTTAACTCAGTGTAGAACAATGCCATCTTTCCTTAGGAATTTCTCATTCTAAAAGAGGGACAGTGGCGTGGATATAGATGATCCAGAGGCTTGCCGCTTACAGCGATTAGATGATGGGAAAGGAGTTGTTGATGTTTATGTACTGTGAACGAGGCACAGCTTTGATGCTAAAAGGTTGATTGGATCAACCAGTGGTTTTCTTATACAAAGCCTAAGAGGAGGCTAATTTCCGCTAGGAAAATCATTATACAAAGCCTAAGAGGAGGCTATTTTGTGTCCCGTACAAGGCCCAAGAGAGAGGCTAAAAGTTTTTGACCCGACGAGGAAGTCTTTGTGTCTCGTACGAAGCCCGAGATGGAGGCTAGAATTTGTTTGGCTCAATATGAACCTTTTTGTATCTCGTATAAAGCCCGAGATGGAGGCGAAAGGGGGATTGACTCAACGAGGGAGTCTCTTATGTGTCTCGTACAAAGCCCGAGATAGAGGCTAAAACATTGTTTGACTCCGCTGGGGAGAATCATTGTACAAAGCCTAAGAGAAGTCTAAGGTTACTGTGTCAGTTAAGTGACAGGTCCAGTATACTGATTTTGAAAGAGAAAATCAGTTCTTATATGAGCATCACTGTACTCATAGGTTAGATCTGAGGATTGGGGTTGTTTCCTTTTCTTTGAGGAAACTGGAAATCCAAAGGGTATTGAGACTGTCCGAGTCTGCGGGTTTCCTTCCTATTTAACGAAGGGGTCGCTTGAGAATGTCTTTGAGACTCAAGGAAGTTAGACTGTCCGTGTCTAGAGTTTTATCTCTTGTACTATGTTGTGAGAAACAGTAGTAGACTCTATGAAAGGATTGTTCTATGAGGATGACTAGGTTCTGTTCCTATACCTCTAGGAGGTCGTCGGGACAATTTGTACGAAGCCCAAGAGGAGGCTGGAAACTTTTAAGAAGCCGACGGGTCCTTGTACGAAGCCCAAGAGGAGGCTATCATTCCCGGAGGAAGAGATCATTATACGAAGCCTAAGAGGAGGCTGTGAATACTTCTAAGAAGCCGTAGTGTCCTTGAATAATGCCCAAGAGGAGGCCGATGCTTTTAAGAAGCCCGTGGGTCTATCATCTCCTTTCCATTAGGAGAGATAACTCTTTTAAAGATAAAAACCACTGGTAAACGTGCGAGGTTTACTATCCAGCGACTTTTAGCTTTTAAAGAGGGTTCCTTAGTTAAGGTCCAAGATTATGACCGTAGTGGGTACCCAAACCCCGAGACATTCAAGGCAAGCTATCCACAAGGAATAGATCAAGTCAGGAAAGTTCGAGAATTTGGAAGAAACTCAAAGATGCCATTCACGGAGAATACATTCATCTTGGGGAGTAGAGCTTCTTGACGATTCCTAAGGAGGACAGCCGAAGAGAAGACTGTATCTGGTGCTCCTATTGGGGATCTAGGCGTCTATTTCTACGAATAAATGAAACGGCGTCACCTAGTTCTAGACGTAGTTGCCGGGGAAACTCGAAATATCTATACTATTATTACACAGTAGATATGAGTTTATGAAAGGAGACTTACAGTGAGCAGCCCCACAATACAATTTATAATATGAAAGCAGTAAATGAAAGCGATAACCACTTACTCGGTTGTAGTGCTTCCATGCTGTTTGGTTAGTTGTTCAACAAAGAAAGATTGAAAACAACAGTATATTCAAAATCAAAGGAGAAAGTGCTTTGAAAAAGAAAGATTTGGGGCTTACAGCTCAAGGAGAGGCCCAGGGTTTTATCAGTGAGCGCACTGTTTGACTTTGTACAGCGGGACTTATACAAGTGACTGGGGCCCAAAAAAGGTTTTCTGTACAAAGGGATGGGTCTTACACTCTCTCAAGAGGCCCAAAAAGGTTTAAAGAAGAAGAGTGGGGCTTATAACACAAGGGTAGGCCCAAATGATTTTTCGTTTAAAAATGGCGATCGCGCCGAGGTTTTCTTTTAACGCGGAGGGACTTATACAATAAGTGAGGCCCAAAATGTTTTGGCTAAAAGGGGATTGGGTCTTACACTCTATTAGAGGCCTAAAGTGTTTTGAATGGGTCTTATAGCTCAAGGAGAGGCCCAGATGATTTTTTTATTTTTAAACGGGCGACGATCGCGCCGTTTACTTGTACAGAGGGACTTATACAATAAGTGAGGCCCAAAAAGTTTTTGTACAAGGGGGGATGGGTCTTACACTCTCTCAAGAGGCCCAAAAAGTTTTTGAAAATGATTTATGAGGGTTGAATTAATCCAAAACTCTAATTTGTTTTCAAAATGTATTTAATTGAATAAAAATTCAATTAAAATGATCAAAAATTGTTTAATACATGGAAAACAAATTGTGATCTTGGATTAATGCTTCAAAAATTAAGTATCGACCTACAAAATAATTAGAAAGCATTAAAAGTTGCAAAATCAATGTAGAAAAAATATTTAAAATGCCTAAAACAATCAAAATATTAATTCTTTACAAAAATATCAATTATATGAAATAAATAATATTTTTGGGATTTTTTGTGAAAATAAAATATTTTAACATTTTTGTGAATTATTAAAAAAAGAATCAACTCAAAATCATTAAAACTCAGAGAAAAATTAATTTTTGAATCAATTAAACAAAAACACAAAATTCAAATATTTGAATTTCTCAAAAATGGCGCCAAGAACAGCTGAAGAACACGCGCGTGTTCTTGGTTTCTCAGATTTGCATTTTCTATCCAATCTCCTTGAATACGTAATCATATCATGCAATCCACATATCATTATGCTCGTCTCAACCTCACGATCATGTCTATGTACTTTAATTTCATTTAAATTAAACATACAACAAGAAATCACGAAGAGACCTCAAGAACCCTAATTTCTGCATGAAGGCTAGGATTTTTGATACACGATTCAAACAATGCAATTAATTGAGGGAAAACATTCCATGCATGATTATGAACATATGGCCAAATTATTGTGCGAGGAAATATGCATAGATTGAGAGATGCCCAAGTATGTGCTTACCTTCAAGTCGTGACAGCAAGTTCAAAGTGATTTTTGATTTGGAGGTGTTACAGATGAGTTGTGATGATCTGAACGGCTTCCCTACACCCTATGGATTGTGTTTGGATGGTTGGACTTGATTGAAATTGGCTGGATCATTTTGTGGTACCCCAGCTGCAACTTGTTTGAAAATTTGAGCAACCAGCTGGTGATTTTGTGGAATTGATGTTTCAGAAGTGATCTAAGTGTTTGATCAGCTCATATGTGATGTATGTGAGGTGTGTGAGTGATTGGTTTGATTGGAAAAGCTCTCAAACTCAAAACCCGATAGCTACCTTGCTAAGAAAGGCATTTTTGCCAAGAGAAAGAGATTTTGAGGAAAGCATATGTTAGATGGCTTTGGTGTACTCAAACTGACCACAATTGAGCTCTATTTATAGTAGAGCAAGTTTGTTTTGCAAGGAATAGTGCATGGCAGCTGGTAAGTAGGTTTGGCCAATGTTGGCAAATGAAAATCCAAGTCTCCTCTAGCCATTGACTAGAGGTTAGGGCACAGAGCTTTGGTTCCCTTGGTCTTGGATAAGTCTTGACTGATTTCAGATGAGAATGGCTCAGTCCATGCCACCTTGATGGTTCCATTGAATGCCTCATTCCAAATTTGAAGTCTTGTCCCTATTTTGGCCATTCTAGTTTCAACATGCTATTTCTTATTCCATGGACTTTGGAGGCTTGGCTCAGTGATTGTCCCCTTTAGATTCAATCCTCTGAGGTGTCCAAGTGGATAGGAGCAATTGAATTTGGCTGATTTTGGCAAATCGACCAAAGTTGCAAATTCTGCCTTGCCTTGACAGATTTCAGCAAGGCAACTTGGCAATGTTGTATCTCATGGTGTAGGTTGAATTTGGCAATGTTATTGGCCATTTTGGAAAGCTCTTACATGATACAACAACTGTTTGAACAAGTTTGGTTTTGATCTCTTTTGATTCCAAGTGAAAAATCCCCCTACATTTGGCAAAAAGTGAGGCAGAATCTGACTTAGTGAAAATTTCACTAAGTGTTGGAAAAAGTGACATTTTCACTTTTCAGCCACTTTGATCACTCCATAACTCAAAATCCTTAATGAATTGGAATGACTTGTAGTTGAAGTTTTTGTAGGTGATAATGAGGGCTACAAATCCATCTTTGGATGAGAAAAAATGGCCTTGTGGTTTAGGAGTTATGGTCCTCCAAAGTTGGTACCTTTGCCACTTTATTTTTAACTTAGAAAAATTTCTAAGTTTTATGGTTACCCCTTTTACAAGTTATCTCACTTTTCTTGATTTTTCTTGATGAATGATGATTCAAACCATACATTAACATCATTTTAGGGTTAAAAATCCATTTTGGTGAAAAATCTCAAAAAGTCAAAGTTGACTTTTGTGCACAGTTGACTTTTTATCAGATGAATTCCAAACTGTGCAATTCTTCAGGAAATCATGTCCTTGACCTAAATAAAACTTGATGGGCATGTTCCATGGGTGTCATAGGGTATATTCAATCATGTATTAGGGTTTGGGAGCATGTCCTAGTCAAAAGTCCAAGTTACAGTTGACTTTTCCCTTAAAACCCTAATTGTGGTGCAGATGAAATTGAGACTTGTTGCCCAAGCTTCTTGGATCAATCCATTGTTCCAAATGGATCAATATGGTATATTAGAGACCCTCAAATCATCTCTTGAGGTCTTGGCTCATGGTTTGTCCCAAAAGTCAACTTAGGGGTGAATTAGGTCAAGAAACCCTAATTCCTGATTTTTGATGAATGCATCCCCTGAGGCAAAATTGACTTGATGCATGGGTTCATGAGGTTCCATGAAGTATATTAGGTTATGTTTTGGATCATTGCCTTGTGCCCAGATGAAAATTTCCATCTGGAGGCCCTGGACGACCAAAACCCTAATTTGGTGACACTGTCGATTTTGAGACTTGATCCACCTAGAAGGGAGCATCCTTGTGCTTAATCCTTGAAGTGGGAGTCCTTTTTGATCCATTGTGGATGTTTAAGAGATTAGACAAGTTGAAGATCATGTCCTTTCTTGATTGATCCTTTGTCTAAGCACTCAGAGAGGGCTTGAAACCCTAATTTTGATTGTAGTGAATGCTCACCCATCTTTGGGGAGACTGATGAAGTATGATGGTTCATCCACATTGTAATGATGATTTTCACAATGATGGGAAATCTAAGTGGTTAAAATTTGGGGTATTACAGTACGAAGCCCGAGATGGAGGCTGCAAAGGTTTGCTCTGTTGGGGAGAATCATTGTACAAAGCCCAAGAGGAGGCTAGGGTTACTGTTTCAGTTGAGTGACAGGTCCAGTATGTTGGTTAAAAGAGAAAATCAGTTCTTATATGGGTAATGTTGTACTCATGGATTTGATCTGAGGATCGGGATTATTTCCTGTTTTTTAAGGGAATGGGGAATCTGAAGGGTATTGAGACTGCCCAAGTCTACGGGTGTTTTTTTTCTATTTTTGAAAGGAACTTGAGAATGTCTTCGAGACTCAAGGAGATTAGACTGTCCACGTCTAGAGTTTTATCTTTTGTACTATGCTTAAGAGAGACCAAGAGACAGTATGTTCGCCGTAGGAAGATATAGACTCTTTGAAAGATTGTTCTATTAAGATGACTAATTTCTGTTCCTATACCTTTAAGAGGTCGTTGGGACAATTTGTACGAAGCCCAAGAGGAGGCGAGAAAAACTTTTAAGAAGCCGAAGGGATAATTTGTACGAAGCCCAAGAGGAGGCTATCTTCCTGTAGGAAGAATCATTATACGAAGCCTAAGAGAAGGCTGTGAAAACTTTTAAGAAGCCGGCGGATCCTTGTACAACGCCCAAGAGGAGGCGGGGATGCTTTTAGGAAGCCTGTGGGTCCTTGCACTAAGCCCAAGAGGAGGTTGATGAACAGTTCCAGAAGGGGTTTCACTTGGAACATTGGCCTTCTGTATATGAACTGTTCAAGGGGGAGATTTCTTAGATCTAGTTATCTAAAATTGTTGTAAAAAAAAATTCTCATGGTTTAGGTTATGTTGAAATATCCGGGAGAACGTCGGAGGTAAGGAGACGAGGTTTTGTCTAGTTCTAGACATAGTTGCCGGGGAAACTCTAAATATCTATACTAGTATTACACAGTCGATATGAGTTTATGAAAGAAGACTTACAGTGAAACAGCCCCACAATACAGTTATATACATATGAAAGCGGTAAATGAAAGCGGGTAAACACTTACTCGGTTGTAGAGCTTCCATACTGTATTGTTAGTTTTTCAACAAAGGAATTGAAAATAACAGTATGTTACAAAATCTAAGGAGAAAGTGCTTTTTGAAAGGAAAATTGGGGCTTATAGCTCAAGGAGATGTCCAGGGTTTTATCAGTGATCGCACTTTCGTTTTGTACAGGGACTTATACAAGTGACTGGGGCCCAAGAAAGGTTTTCTGTACAAAGGGGATGGGTCTTACACTCTCTCAAGAGGCCCAGATGGTTTGTTTTAAACGGGCGATGATCGCGCCGAACTTTTGAAATACAATGGGACTTATACAACATTTGAGGCCTAAAATAGGTTTGTATTTACAAAGGATTGGGTCTTACACTTTATTAGAGGCCCGTGAGTGTTCGGAAAAGTTTGTTAGGGTGAAAATCAATAAAACCCTAATTTCATCATTTTTTAATATAAGTATTCAAAGAAAATTAATACAAATGATAAAAATTCCAAATAATTTTGTATAAACAACTTGTGATTTTGGTTTTACGTTTGAAAAATGAGGCTTTCATCACAAGATGAATTAAAACCTACTTGGTTTTGATTTTCAGAAATGGATATTTATTTTTAAAAGGTTTAAAAACAAATAAAAGACATTTATTCACAAAAATACTAATTATATTAAATAAATAATATAAATATAATTTTTTTGTGCAATAAAATATTTCAACATTTTTGTATTTTTTGCAAAAAGAACCAATAAAAAATAATTAAAATTGAAGGAGTTATTAATTTTTCAAACTATTAAAACTAATATGGAAAATAACAAAAAGTGGGAAAAATAGCAAAAAGGGGATCTGGGGCGAGGGGGATTCGAACCCCAGACCTCTTGTGTATAGTGTGCGCGCCTTACCACTAGAGTGATGATACATCCGTTGATTGAAACACAACCAAAAATATACAAGGCTTGCCTTGCTTTTGGCCTGGCCCAAGGCAAGGCAAGGCAAGTTTTGACAAGAAATGGGAAGGTCCATAACTTTCTCATTTCTCCATGGTTGGGGACAAAATTTATATGCATCTGGCCTAGAATTTCACAAGGAATCCAATGGTGGTGGTATTTTTTTCAAATCATGATTCATCCTCAAAATCCGATAGTGGTTTTGAAATAGACTATATTTTGCATTTTATGTGCTACATCTTGGTACAGGTATGAATTACATGATAAATTGATGCAAACACAACACATATGACATGTAGAAGAGATGCATGATCAATGGACTTCAAAGAAATGCATATTTTGGAAAGTTCAATTCATGATGCTTACCTCTTTTTAAGCTTTTGGAGTTTTTTGTGCAATCTACCAAGTTTCTTGTTCCAAAAATGGTTTGATGCTTTGGACACTCTCAAATTATCCCTTAGAAGCTTTTAGGATGATTGGAATCAGCTGGAACCTGCAAAAACAAAAACTGGCCCTTTCTTGCAAAAGGGGTTAAAATGGCCAAAATTGCAACTCTCTTAAATGGTGTTCCAGATGTTGGGAGCCATTTGGGACAGTTCAAGGATGATATTTGGAGTGTGTTTGAGGTTTTATCTGGTTTGGAAAGTGACTGAATCAAGATATGGCTTGAAAAATGCACAAAAAGCCTATTTTGAGGTTTTGAGATGTGACTTTGAGATTTAAGGATTACAAGTCACTTGTGTGAGTTTGGACAGCTTAGATATGACATATTGGATGTGTTTGGATCATGATCTGTGATGGAAATGCTCTCTAACTCAAAAACTCAAAGTTACCTTGCTAAAGAAGGTATTTTTGCCTAAAGAAAGTGATTTTGAGGAAAGCATTTGTTTGATGGCTTTGGTGTACTCAAACTGAGCACAAGTGAGCTCTATTTATAGTAGAGCCAGTTTTTTTTGGGATCAATAGTGAATGGCAACTGCAGCAGAGGTTTGGCCAATGTTGATCAATAGGAATCCAACTCTACTCTAGCCATTGACTAGAGGTTAAAGCACAGAGCTGTGGTTCCCTAGTTGTTGGATTATTCTTGACTGAATTCAGTTGCAAATGTGTCAGTCCATGCCACCTTGGTGCATCCATTAAATGCTCCAATCCAAAATTGGAGTCTTGTCCCTCTTTTAGGGATTTCTAGGTTTGGCATGCTACTTCTTGTTCCAAAGACTTTGGAGGCTTGGATCAGTGTTTGTTCCCTTTAGATTTGATCCTTAGATGTGTCTAAAGTGATGACAAGGCTTGGAATTATCTGATTTTGCCAAATCGAGCAAAAGTACAAAATTCTGCCAAGCCTTGGCAGTTTTCAGCAAGGCATATTGCCATTGTTATATCTCATGGCTCAAGTGGAATTTGATGGAGTTCTTGGCCATTTTGGAAAGCCCTCATATGATACAATAACTGTTTGATCATAATTGGTTTTGATACTTTTTGGATTCAAGTGAAAAATGCCCCTACATTTGGAAAAAAGTGAAGGCAGATTCTGACTTAGTGAAAATTTCACTAAGTGTTGGAAAAAAGTGACATTTTCACTTTTTGTGATTTTGATCATTCCATAATTTAAAATCCATGGGGAATTGGAATGAGTGGTAGTTGAAGCTTTTGTAGAGGGTAATGAGAGCTACAAATCCAGCTTTGGATGGGAAAAAATGACCTTGTGGTTTAGGAGTTATGATCCTCCAAAGTTGGTACCCTAGCCACTTTGTTCCATAACTTAGAAAATTTTCTAAGTTTTTTATGGTTACCCTTTTTACAAGTTATCCCACTTTTCTTGATTTTTCTTGATGAATGATGATTCCAATCATACATTAACATCATTTTGGGGTCAAAGAACCATAATTGTGAAAAATCTCAAAAAGTCAAAGTTTGACTTTTGTGCACAGTTGACTTTTTATCAGATGAATTCCAAACTGTGCGATCCTCTATGAAATCAAGTCCTTGACCTAAATCAAACTTGATGGATTGATTTCATAGGTGTTATAGGGTGTATTGAATCATGTCTTAGGGTTTGGGAGCATGTCCTGGTCAAAAGTCAAAGATACAATTGACTTTTTCTGCGAAACCCTAACTGTGGTTCTGATGAAATTGAAACTTGTTGCTCAAGCTTCTTGGATTAATCCATTGTTGAAAATGGGTCAATGTGATGTATTTGAGACCCTCAAATCATGTCTTGAGGTCTTGGCTCATGTTTTTTCCCAAAAGTCAACTTAGGGGTGAATTAGGTCAAGAAACCCTAATTCCTGATTTTTTGATGAATGCATCCCCTGAGGCTAAATTGACTTGATGATTGGGTTCATGAGATCCCTTGGAGCATCATAGGTTATGCTTTGAAGCATTGGCTCATGCCTAGAGGAAAATTTCCATCTGGAGGCCCTGGTCGACCAAACCCTAATTTGGTGACACTAGCGATCTTAAGGCTTGATCCACCTAGAAGGGAGAAGCCTCATGCTTAATCCTTGAAGTGGGAGTCCTCTTGATCCTTTGTGGATGTTTGAGAGGCTAGAAAAGTTGAAGATCATGTCATTTCTTGATTGATCCTTTGTCTAAGAACTCTGAGAGGGCTTGAAACCCTAAGTCTGATTGTAGTGGATGCTCACCCATCTTTGGGGAGACTAATGGTTCATCCATATTGTGATGATGATTTGCACAATGATGGGAAATATTAGTGGTCAAAATTTGGGGTATGGCAGATGCCCCTATTTAATCTTCTTGGACCCAAAGGGGTGAATGACGAAGGTATTCGGGCATTCGGGGCGCAAGAGGATTAAATATTGGAATACCCGGAATTTTGATGATGGTTATGAATGGCAGTTCGCGCATCCTTCCTCTTTTGCTAAGCAATGATGCTTAGAAAAGGTAAACTTTCCCTCGATCATGGTTTCCTACTAAGGAACTGGTCTCAGTTTCTGATTTAAACTTCCCCTCGATCCTGGTTTCCCACCAAGGAACTGGTCTCAATTTCTGAAATAAACTTCCCATCGATCCTGGTTTCCTACCAAGGAACTGGTCTCAGTTTCCGATATAAACCTCCCCCCGATCCTGGTTTCCTACCAAGGATCTAGTCTCAATTTCTGAAATAAACTTCCCCTCGATCCTGGTTTCCTACCAAGGAACTGGTCTCAGTTTCTGAAATAAACTTCCCCTCGATCCTGGTTTCCTACCAAGGAACTGGTCTCAGTTTCCAATATAAACCTCCCCTCGATCCCGGTTTCCTACCAAGGATCTGGTCTCAATTTCTGAAATAAACTTCCCCTCGATCCTGGTTTCCTACCAAGGAACTGGTCTCAGTTTCTGATATAAACCTCCCCTCGATCCTGGTTTCCTACCAAGGATCTGGTCTCAATTTCTGAAATAAACTTCTCCCCGATCCTGGTTTCCTACCAAGGATCTGGTCTTAGTTTCTTTTGTCAATAAACTTTATTGACAAGGGACGCTATTTGTAGCGGTTCTCCTCAAACTTCTCGCCGAATTTTCCTGGGGAGATGCCATTTGATGGAAAAAGTTTTGATTGTAGAGAAGCACAAACTTCTCTGTTTGAGACGCCATTTGTCGACTCTATCGGGGAAAACGAGTCTCTTGAGAGACTGCCTTCGCTTGGGGATATTACATCATACTTTTCTTCGAAATCTTCTCGGAGAAATGCCATACAATGTATTCCAATTTTGAGGTGTCGATGACTTTGTTGACATTGACATTCTGGAGAGAAGGACCAATGTGTTGCTGAAAGTCTTTAGTTGATAGGCTTTCTCTAGGGATTTTCCTCAATCCGGGAAAGCGAAGATATCATCTTCCATGGCGAAGAGTGATGTTGGCTGAGGGTTCTCTGGTTTTTCAGAGATTCAAGTTATCAAAGTGGTCAAAGGCCGACTTCATCCCAGAAATAAACTGGAGGAGAGAGGTAGTTTAGATGCAACATTTCCTGACGAGGAAAGAATTGACAACTCGATTGAGATGACTGTTATCACTAGGGGATAAGACCGACCAGAGTGATAGTGATGCAACATGAATATGAACGCAAAGTAGTAATGCATGATGTATATGTGTATATGCTGACAAAACTGACACGACATACAAACTAATAGATGAACACGACTGGATACTCGGTCACTGTTAGGGACGAAGAGGTATCGCTGGTTCAAGATAGCAATTCTGCCTTGCTTAGGAGAAGTAGTCCTCGTGGGGAGCTACGTTGGTCGGGCTTAGGAGATAACAACTCTGCCGGGGGTGTCAGATGAAACAATGGTCTCTGACACAGCTGATCCTTCATTCAGGTGCACTGGTTTAGAAGAAGTACTTTGATTCTGTACTTTGAAGCTCGCTTACTTCTGGAGAAGCGATCGATGTTCTTTCGATGTTCAACAGTCAAAAGAAATTTCCATCTTTATTTTAAGCAGAAAAATTTTACAAGTAAATTCATTTTTGTTTTATTTCAAGAACCGTTGATCATATTAAAATGTCGTCCTGTAAAGCTAAAATAAATAAGAATTGCAAACAAAAGCACAAGGGCTCAAATTGTATTGATAGGATGGAAATCAGCTAAACGCGTGATTCCATTGAGTATTTACAAAGTTTAGAAAATGGTAGTTTAAGGGAAAAAGGGCTACGTTGAAACATAACGACCACTATCCTTCTACCAACTTTGACTTTGGGGCATCCTGAGCTTCTGTCGAAGATGACCTTGACTGGAGTTTTCCTGACGGATGATGTAACTGCTGCCGAGGGACTTGCCCCTTTGTCGAACGTAGTTACTTTCCATTATCCCTAATTTTTGTCTAGATTGTACTTTGAGGTTTCCAATCCACCGGGATGATTTTTGATCATGTCTCTAATTTTTGCCTGGACCGCCCTTTCGGGTTTTCAATCCACCGAGACATTTTTTTTATTATTATTTTTTTTTTATTTAGGTGAAGTATTTCTTGACTACGTCAACATTTGTGGGGTAGGCAAATTCCTCTCCGTCCATGGTTGCGAGTCTCAAGCCGCCGCCTGAGAAAGCTTTCTTGACCACATAGGGGCCGTCATAATTCGGAGTCCACTTGCCCTGAGAATCAGTGAAAAATGATTGTATCTTCTTGAGTAGTTTGAAGATTGGCGCGCACGTCGCGGTCATGAGGAATATGAATTTGGAGATGTAGTTCAAACGTCCCAGGAATCCTCTAACCTGTTTTTCAGTTTTCGGAGAAGGCATTTCTTGAATGGCCTTACCTTGTCAGGATCAACCTCAATTCCTTTCTGGCTCACGATGAATCCTAAGAGTTTCCCTGAACGGACACCGAACGTGCATTTATTGGGATTCAAGCAGAGTTTGTACTTTCGCAAATGCTCGAATAGTTTTGACAGGTGGGTCAGATGCTCCTCTTCTATTTTAGATTTGGCAATCATGTCATCGACATACACTTTAATTTCTTTGTGCATCATGTCATGAAACAGAGTAGTCATAGCCCTTTGATAGGTTGCCCCGACGTTCTTCAAGCCGAACGACATTACCTTGTAACAAAAAGTACCCCATGGGGTAATGAACGAAGTTTTCTCCATGTCTTTCGGCGCCATTTTGATTTGATTATAGCCCGAGAATCCATCCATGAAGGAGAAAACTTTGAACTTTGTTGTACTCTCTACCAGCATGTCAATGTGTGGTAAGGGAAAGTCGTCATTTGGACTTGCCTTGTTCAGATCTCAGTAGTCGACACACATTCTGACTTTTCAGTCCTTTTTCGGAACTGGTACTATGTTGGCTAACCATTGAGGATATTCTGACGTAGCGAGGAAACCCGCGTCAATCTGTTTCTATACCTCCTCTTTGATTTTGACAGCCATGTCTGGATGAGTCTGTCTCAAACTTTGTTTTACCGGCGGACATTCTGATCTCAACGGTAGATGATGTTCCACGATGCTGGTATCCAACCCTGGCATATCCTGATAGGACCAAGCGAATATATCGAGAAACTCTTTGAGAAGTTTCGTCAAACTCTCTTTGACAGTTGGACTGAGCAGTGCCCCAATCTTGACTTCTTTTCTCTCTTCTTCTGATCCTAAGTTGACTATTTCCAGCAACTCTTTGTGAGGCTCAATGGACCTTTCCTCTTGTCTGAGTAGCCGGGAGATCTCCTCTGGAATTTTGTCGTCATTTTCTTCTTCAGCCTCAAATACCGAGAACCCAAAGTTGGGAGAAGGCATTGGATCGTCTGTTTCAACGGGGTTTAAAACAAGCAATCTGCATGACATGATGATTTGTGTTTAGAAGAGATAGAGAGAATGCAAGAGTGTGTGTAGTGTTTTATAATTTTTTTTTAACACTGCTTATTTTTATTTATTTTTGTTTTTTAGGATTACCATTTTCTGGAAAAAGCAGAAAGAGAAAACAGCAATAACTGCGGAAATTACAGAACGACGTTATTTTATTTATGAATAAGTCGATTCTTGAAACTACAGCCCTATAAAACAAAACTATGTCGCTTTGGGTGAAGCGAAGAGGGATATTTACAGAAAGTGAGCCCTATCAAAATATTCGTTTCACCTGGGCAGGGTGAAAGGTTAAAGTAAAGATGGCAATTACTTAGACTTATGAACAATCTTCGGGACATTGACAGCAACCCATTGGCGGCGAACTCCTCAGTGAATCACAAAGTCCGGTACCTTCCTTGATTTGTCTTCAGAAATAACGCTGATTTCTGGTGGAGCTGGATCATTGGAATCTGTCTCCCAGGCAGAGTTGTCGTAGGAGGATTCCTCAGTTGTATTTTGCGTAGTATTTGTACTCTCAGCTGTATCTCCCCATCCAGTTGGCTGGATGTCTTCGAGCCTGATACGAGAGTTTTCAGGAGCAGTGTATTTGACCTTGAAGTCGTATTTTCCACTCGGTTGTCCCAAGGTGTCCCACACTTCTTTGGAACTGGAAGAGTCATCCCTCTCGATGACGTTGACCTCGGGAAAAGCATAGTTAATGAATTCTAGTCCTGCAAACGTTGCGAATTCATCGTCGTGCTGGGTATTTTCAGGATAACCTGGGTGTTGATCCCATGACATGGTGGGGACGCAGGTATTCTTTTCAATGATGCTCAGCTAATTTTCATTGTTCGGCTGACTTTCTTGCCCCAGGTCTCCTGGGTAAGGCTGCCAGATAGGCAAGTCATCCATTGGGCCATAATAGTCGTGGTCAAAGTTGTATTTCATCGGAGTGTCTTCCTCTAATGAATTTGGCGGAGCATGGCGTCCTTCAGGATCACAATCTCCGTATATCATTTCGACATCTAACCTCGGTATAAATCTCAGACTCTGTGCGGGATAGCAAAAGGGAGTATGCGTTTCACCCTGAGACGTATAACCGTCCTCGTTGAGATAGGACTTCCATTCTTCCTCCATATCGGAGGAATCATCTTTATTGATGGTATGCACTTCTTGAGTCACTGGTTGAAGGAAGCCTCCACTGTGGAAGAAGTTCTGAATGGGATGAAAACTTTTATTGTTCGCAGTCGTCTGAGTACAGGTTGAGGAAAAGCGAAGACCTTTCTTTTTCTTATTGTCACTAGGAATGACAAGCTTCCCCCATCCTATTGTATTGGTATTCTCGACCGCTTTGATAGCATCTTTGTACAAGGAAATTGAAGTTCCCCCTTCGGATTGATTGTCCTTGTGTAGCGAAAGCATTTGGAACTGGGTTCCGATTACCCCCTTCAGTTCTACATAAGTGGATGACGATAAGTTGCTTATGAGCAAGGCCTGTTCTCCACAGACTGTGACGAGTTGGCCGTTTTGGACGAACTTTAGCTTTTGGTGGAGGGTTGAAGTGACCGCCCCAGCCTGATGTATCCAAGGTCTTCCTAATAAACAACTGTATGTTGCCCGAATGTCCATGACCTGGAAAGTGACTTGGAAAGTGTGAGGACCAATAGTTATGGGAAGGCTGACTTCGCCGATAACCGTTTTCCTGGATCCGTCAAATGCTTTGACGATGACCTCACTGCCTCTCATCGGAGATCCTTGAAATGATAGTCGCATTAGAGTATATTTTGGCATAACATTCAGGGCTGACCCTGTGTCTACTAGTACGCTGGCTAAAGCATCATCCTGGCAGTTGACTGTAATGTTAAGCGCCATGTTATGACGACGACCTTCTTCAGGTAATTCCTCATCACTAAATCCCAAGTTATTGCAGGAAGTGATGTTAGAGACAATGCTATCGAACTGTCTAATTTTTACATCGTGTTCCACAAAGGCTTGCTCCAAGAATTTATGTAGAGCCTCCCTGTGCGCTTCTGAACTAAGTAACAGTGGTAATACCGAGATCTTTGAAGGAGTTTGTAACAGCTGATCAACAATGTTGTATTCACTTCTTTGGATGAGCTTTAGCATCTCATCATCATTTTTTGAAAGGTCGGGATTACTGGATTGACCGACTGGTGGATTGGGAACTTCTGTCTGAGGTTCCTTTTCTTTGCTGGGTTCTCCAACTCCTCTGTTGAAGATTCTACCACTCCGTGTTACTCGACTGATGTCTGCAATATTCACGACGAAGGGTAACGGAATTTCCTTTCCATTCTCAATTGTTGTTGCACCGTATTTGTAAGGGATAACCTTAGTTGATTCATACGGTAGTGGTCCCGGTAGTTAGATGACTATGGGAGCCTTCTGATTTTTCTGACCATCGTAAGTAATTTCGATCCGTTCCCGGTTGGGAACTCTCGATTCGTCAAGTAGAGGGATAATGGTACAAACATCCCTAGTCCTCTGATGATCAGAGATTATGACGACGTCCTCGATTTGATTAGCAAAATAGTTGACTAATCTAGAACTTGACCATGGTTAAATCTCTTTGCGGTCCAACTGACTTTGAAGGGCTGCTCGCACGAGGTAGCATCCTTGATTATCCACTGATCAAACTCCACACCGCTCATAGTTGTGTAGTGGCACCTGGCCACATCCGCTTTGAATACAGTGTAACCTTATTAGATCTGTATCCATCGACCGAACATCCTGACTTTAATATCTAGTAGGATTCCCGTTAGTGATACTAATTTACTGGGTGTCTTCATCCATATAGATTGGAAGCCACCAGTGGTTCAACAAGTGCTGAAGTGTTTCCTGGACAAGGGCACAACCCTGATCGTCTTCGCAACCCGCTTTACAGCTCTGATAATCATGTGATACCAGGAACCCGAGCCGGACCTGTTTAGCATGTAACTTCACCAGGCTGGTATTAATCAAGCAAATATCGAAGATTTGAATCATGTTGATTTGATAATGATTCCTATCATGGTAGTCTTGAATCCATCCAAGATCCATCTGACGCTGAAGGGCCTCCTGTATGAAAGAGCATCCCTGTTTGTTTATCGAGCAAGTCAGACAAGAATTGTAATTGTGACATGACAGATTATGATACTGGCTTTGCCTTGAGTGCATTGCCACTAGGTTGACATTCATCGCACGTATATCGTGGTTTTGAATGATGTTGGAATTCGTATAAACCATGTTAACTCCACGAACTCGGTGCTCTTGGATCCATCCGAGATCCATCTGTTCCTGTAGAGCTGATTGCACCACAGAACATCCTCGATTGCTTTTAGAGCAGATATCACACTAGTGATAATTATGAGGTGGCACATGGCCATATCCACTCTGTCTACAATGCATCTTGACCAAGTTGGCCCTTAACAAGAGTACATCATGAATTTGATAGATGTTTTTAGACTCTTCCTCTATCAAATTAACTGCAGCTTTCTCGTGTTGAGGCAGCAGGTTTGTGAGAACATTAGGATTCGTATCCTTGAAAGATAAGACCCCGCTCCTAACAAGCTTTTGCACATCATACTTGAAATTGAGACAGTTCTCTATGTTATGCCCTGGTCCTCCTTGATGGTAAGGGCAAGTCTGATCCACCTTAAACCAAAAAGGCAGATTTTCCAGTACTGTAAGAGGAGACTTAGTCTGGACACGCCCCTTGGCCAGTAGTAACGGAAATAGTTCTGCGTACGATACGGGTATAGGATTAAATCCTGGTGGCCACATTGTACGGTTGTTGTTGTATTGAGGACGAGCCTGCTGAAGAGGCTGTTGTGTCCTTTGCTATAATTGCTGCGAATGCGGTTGGCTTTGAGCAACCTGAGGTTGATACGTAGAAACAGGCGTGGGGTTGATAGCAGGAGTTACAGCTGCTATTGGCTGGTATCGTCGCCTTTGCTTTCTGAGAGAGATATTCCCAATATCTTGCTCCTTTTTCTTAGGGAGAGCACTACCGTATTTTTTAGTACCGCTTGTCGACCCAGTGTCTTTGCCTAGACGTCCTTCTCGAACGGCTTCCTCGAGACGCACTCCCATACCAACCATTTCGGCGAAGTCGCTGGGCGCACTGGCAACCATTCTGTCATAGTAAAATGAGCTCAAGGTTTTTAAAAAAATCTTTGTCATCTCTTTTTCCTCAAGAGGTGGACAAATTTGAGCGGCAATTTGACGCCATCTCTGAGCGTATTCCTTAAAGGTTTCCTTGTCTTTTTGCGACATTGATCTGAGTTGATCTCTGTCTAGTGCCATGTCCAAATTGTATTTATATTGTTGGACGAAGGAAGTGCCAAGATCTCTGAAAGTGCTAATCGTAGCGCGGTTTAAACCCATGTACCATTTTAATGCGGCACCGGTTAAACTATCCTGAAAGTAGTGAATCAATAGATCCTGGTTCTCTGTCTGAGTTGACATTCGCCGAGCATACATCACCAAATGGCTTTGAGGGCAAGAGTTACCCTTGTACTTTTCAAAATCGGGTACTCGGAACTTGTGCGGGACTTTCACATTGGGGACCAAACAAAGGTCTGCGGCGTCCTTTCCAAATAAATCCTGACCGTGAATAGCTTGCAGTTCCTTCTGCATTTCCAGAAACTGTTCCTGGAATTCATCCATTCTATCGAACATACTTTCCTTTCTATTGGAAGGTATCTGAGGAATCTGTCCTTCTGTGACAGTGTGCACCACAGGGGGTGGTACCGTTACTACAGCAGTGAATCTTGGCATTTCCCGAAGTTTGTAACCTTCAGGAGTCCTCATTATGCCTCTGGCATCCTCGCTTTCCCGAAGTTTGTAACCTTCAGGCCCAGCAGCTTCTGCTATGATTCCATGATCTTCAATGATCGGTGGAACATATCCTTCTGGGATATAGTTAACAGACATGCCCAGGGACGATCTTTCGGAATTTGATACCTAGGATCATACTTCTCTACTATGGGCGTTGAGGTGATCTCTGAGATCACAGTTCTTTGTAGCTGAGCTTCTGCCATGGCTTGCATTAGGGGTGTACATGGGTTGGGTCAACCCACAAAACCCGGTCAAGTCCACCCAAAAAAATCCAAAAAAGTGGGTTGGGTTGGGTAATTGGGTGGATATGGGTTTAAAAACTAAAAAACCCATTAAAAAAATTGGGTTTCAGGTAAAACCAGACCCAACCCAAAAAACCCAATGACCCACTAATCAAACATTTATTATTACAATATTAATAATTTTGATAAATATTAACTTAGTTGTTGCAACTTTAGTCTCTAAACATTTACTATTTTAGTGAACTATGACTTTAACTAATTTTGAATATTTTACTCTTTAGTTATTTTGATACTAATACAATTTCATGTCATGAAACTTTAGTTTGTTGTTAGTATTTTATGATTTTTTTTTGTTGATGATATCATTTATTATTTTATGATGTTAAAATATAGTAAAAATGAGTTATTAACTTTATTTTAAAAAGATAAAAATATTGGGTAATTTTTATGAAAAAAATATGACGAATCATCATTGAGTAATTTAATATTAATAAAATAGAAAAATTATTTGGGCAACCCACTACCCAACCCAATCCAACCCGAAAATTTGTGGGTTTGCCCAAACCAACCCATTGGTGTAACGGGTTGTTATTTTACCTCACCCAAACCACAGTGTTCTATATGGATTGGGTATTGGGTTTGGCCAAATCCAACCCAAATCGGCACATGTACACCCCTAGCTTGCATGTCGTTACGAAGCTTTCTCATATCCTCTCTCAGAGCGTCGATCTCTTCTTTCAACTCTCTGTTCTCTTCCTCGAGATCATCCATCTTTTTCTGACAATTGGCCCGAGTATTGTACGAATGAGACAGTTTGACTCTAGAACCGAGACACAAACGTGAGATTCGTAGGTAAGAAGAATACGTGACGTGAGAATGATGAATGTAATAATTATATTAATTGCTTTTTTTGGTTTAATCAAAATAAACTTCGACAATTAGATTGCAAATATCAAACAGTGGGGACACCCCCGTTTTATTGAATTCAAAGGATTGCAGAAATGGAAATACAGTAAATTACAAGGTGCGGAAACAGAAACCTAAGCTAATGGGTCCCGAGTCCTCTCTGAGGAGAACTCGGGTGCTGATTCTGGTACTTTCATTTTCTTGGACCGGGGCTCTTGGGCCGTTGTCGGGTTGTCATTCCTTTGCCAAGTGAAAGGAGCGAGCAAATTCCTTTAGTCATCCTGATTTTCTACAGCATGTTGCTCCAAAATCTCAATTAGAGCATCCTTATCTTTCAGCAGTTGCTGTATTCTGGTACACTCCACATTGAGAATGCGGTACTTGTTCTTCCAAGACCTCCTCTCCTGTTGAACTTTGTTGAGAGTAACCTGAAGTTTTTCCATTTCAGTCATGAAGTACATGACCGATTCCCTTGGCGGAAGAACTCCGTGACGAGGATAAGGCATCTTTAGCTTGAGAGCTCTAGTTTGTACCCAGTGGAGATAAGGCGCCACCGAGACACAGTTCGGTTTTTCTAGAGACTCACATCCTTTCTTATGAACATGTTTCCAAGCGTGCACTATTTCCATCTTTAATGCCCTGTCATTTTCTCCTTCCTTGAAGAAAATACCTTTCAGATGAACATTACGCGGGACATGCCTCATCGGGTATCCAAATTGACGACGAACTAAGACTGGATGGTAATTGATTCCTCCCTTAGTTCCTATGAGGGGTACGTTGGGGAAGTTTTCACAACGGTCAATGATTCTGATCCCGTCACAAATCCTATTGTACCAATCTATATCAGAGTTGGTAAGAGACATGATTTTCTGCGACCAACGTAAGGCACTCTTATGATCCCAAAAAGCGGCAGACTTAGGCAAATGAGAGATAAACCATTTATATAGCAGGGGTACACAACACGTGATCATTCCTCTGCTGTATAAATTCCTTAAGTGTACAGAATGATACACATCTGCGAGCAAGGTTGGTACGACGTTTCCAATGAGAAAAACCTTAATGGCGTTGATATCGACGAAGTTATCAATGTTGGGAAACAGAAATAACCCGTAGGTGAGTAAAATAAACATGCTTTCAAAAGCAGTCACGTTCCCTATACTAGCAAAGTATAGAGCTTTCTTTACCAGAAACTTGGCTGGTAAACCTGGGATTCCTCCCTTGGTGGTCAGGTGAGTCCTAACTTCTGATTCGTCCAAATAAATTGCTTTTGCAATGGTCTGATCCTTTGGAATTTCTTCCAGTCCAGAAAAGGGAGCTTGATCAATAATGGGTAGATCAATCAGATGAGAATACTCCTCCAGCGTTGGTGTGAGCTGGTAATTCGGGAATGTGAAACAGTGATAGACCGGATCGTAAAACTGAATGAGTGCCTCCAGGATTCCTTCAATTACATGGACCCTTAACAGAGGTAGCAGACCTCCGTACTGGGCTCTGAAAGCGTCAAGGTTAGTGATCATCCTTGCTAATCCTCTCAAATCCTCTAGTTTTGGAACCTTGAAGGTATACTTGTGAGTTTTCCGTCTACCGAAATCCATGAGCGCAATCCTTTTCTCTCTGACATTTGTAATCATTGTCTTAGTTTAATTTGAAAAAGAGAGACTAGAAGACAAAAAATTTCTTTGCTTAATGTTTTTTTTAATGAATGCATGAATGCAACACACAAAAACATATAAAAAACATGGGGTCAAAGAGTCGGTGTCATGAAGTCAAGGCTCTACCCATCCCAACGGTTTATACTAGTGATTTTTGTACCTGTCTCTCAAAATCATTGATTCTTGTCGAGATAACATCAGCGGGCCGGGAACCGTGCTAGGTGATGTATTTCGAAGAATCTCAGAAGAGGATAGTATCGCGTGACAACTATTTCCGATAGCTTCCGCACTACTGAAAGAGGTTTTTCCTAGGTGTATACTCAATCTTTCCACATGCGGCATCACACGCATTCCCATTAGCAGAAAAATAAACACAGATATCAATTAGGAAAAGCAGTATATATATTTGTCCTAATGTCCTAGACTTTTTAAGAGCTATGAATCCTATGATCCTAATAGAAAATGGCTCCCCGACGGAGTCGCCATTCTGTGGTACCTTCCCAACTTAAAGGTTTTTGACCTAAGATCCTAGTGAGGGCCGATCCTAGCAATAATGACATTCCCCGATGGAACCATCATTCGGTGATACCTTGTGAACCCAAGGACTCGTCCTAAGAGAAGGTTTCAACCAGAGAGATAAGAGAGACAAGATTCCTTTGTTTGGTCCCACGGTGGGCGCCATTTTTTCTGTAGCGAGCGATTTTAGACGTGGTTCTTAAGCATTGTCGCTCTGGGATACTACAGGTCGATTCATTTTTTATCCAATTGAAGCTGATGAAGGAAGGGAAATAGATGTCTCCAACTAACCCTGCTTGCAAACTGAGGTTAAACAGTCAAAACAGTTGGTTTACAGATGCGGTTTTAGTTCGTGGGCCTCTCTCTGCTTATTTTGTTCAAAACGAAATACCGGGACTGTTCCTGGGGAATTTGTTGGGATACTGCGCTAGATTGGCTGGAGGTAGGGGACTTTGGGGTTTTTTGATTAGTGTGCTCGCTAAGATTCTTTTTCAATCTTATGCCTACGTATTCCCTGGATAGGGAAATCAGAGCGATCGTAGTTCCTCCTATTCTATGGGAGGAAATGGTGTTTTGGTGTCTTGTTCAAAGCCCAAGACATTAAGCTAAAAGTGATTTGTATCTTGTTTAAAGCCCAAGATGTGAAGCTGAAGGGTCTATTTGTATCTTGTTCGAAGCCCAAGATGTGAAGCTAAAAGGGTGTTGACTTTAGAGATAATCTGTTATCTCTAAAGGGGTCTGTTTGTCACAATTGTTGGGTGACTGATTATAAAGGAGAATTACTTTAACTGGGATATGTGAATCCAGCAATGCCATAATTTCCTTTATAGGGGATTTTCAACTTGAAGTAGAAGACTTTAACTCAGTTTAGAGCAACGCCATCTTTCCTTAGGAATTTCTCATGCTAAAAGAGGGACAGTGGCTTGGATGTAAATAATCCAGAGGCTTGCTGCTTACAGCAATTAGATGAAGGAAAAGGAGTTGTTGATGTTTGTATACTGTGAACGAGGCATAGATTTTGATGCTAAAAGGTTTATTGACTCAACCGGGGTTTCCTTATACAAAGCCTAAGAGGAGGCTATTGGCCCAACAAAAGGGAGTTTTTATGTGTCTCGTACGAAGCCCGAGAGAGAGGATAAAAGGGGTTGACTCAATAAGAGAGTGCTTTTATATGTGTCTTGTACGAAGCCCAAGACGGAGGCTAAAGACGCTTGACTCAACAAGAGAGTCTTTGTACCTCGTACGAAGCCCGAGATGGAGGCTGAAAATGTTTGACTCAACAAAAGAGTCTTTTATACTCAACAAGAGAGTGTTTTTGTATCTCGTACAAAGCCCGAGATGGAGGCTAAAAAAGGAGTTTGACTCAATAAGAGAGTACTTTTATACTCACCAAGGGAGTGATTTGTATCTCGTACGAAGCCCGAGATGGAGGCTAAAGGTGATCGACTCAACAGGACAGTCTTTTTATACTCAACAAGAGAGTGTTTTGTATCTCATACAAAGCCCGAGATGGAGGCTAAAAATGTTTGACTCAACAAGAGAGTCTTTTATACTCAACAAGAGAGTGATTTTGTATCTCGTACGAAGCCCGAGATGGAGGCTGCAAAGGTTTGCTCTGCTGGGGAGAACCATTGTACAAAGCCCAAGAGGAGGCTAGGGTTACTGTTTCAGTTGAGTGACAGGTCCAGTGTGTTGGTTAAAAGAGAAAATCAGTTCTTATATGGGTAATGTTGTACTCATGGATTTGATCTGAGGATCGGGATTATTTTCTGTTCTTTAAGGAAACGGGGAATCCGAAGGGTATTGAGACTGCCCAAGTCTACGAGTTTTTTTTCTATTTTTGAAAGGAACTTGAGAATGTCTTCGAGACTCAAGGAGATTAGACTGTCCAAGTCTAGAGTTTTATCTTTTGTACTATGCTTAAGAGAGATCAAGAGATAGTATGTTCGCCGTAGGAAGATCTAGACTCTTTGAAAGACTGTTTTATTAAGATGACTAATTTTTGTTCCTATACCTTTAAGAGATCGTCGGGACAATTTGTACGAAGCCCAAGAGGAGGCGAGAAAAACTTTTAAGAAGCCGAAGGGACAATTTGTATGAAGCCCAAGAGGAGGCTATCTTCCCGGAGGAAGAATCATTATACGAAGCCTAAGAGGAGGCTGTGAAAACTTCTAAGAAGCTGACGGGTCCTTGTACAACGCCCAAGAGGAGGCGGGGATGCTTTTAGGAAGCCTGTGGGTCCTTGCACTAAACCCAAGAGGAGGCTGATGAACAGTTCCAGAAGGGGTTTCACTTGGAAAATTAGCCTTCTGTATATGAACTGTTCAAGGGGAGATTTCTTAGATCTAGTTATCTAAAATTGTTGTAAATGAAAATTCTCATGGTTTAGGTTATGTTGAAATATCCGGGAGAACGTCGGAGGTAAGGAGACGAGGTTTTGTCTAGTTCTAGACGTAGTTGCCGGGGAAACTTTAAATATCTATACTAGTATTACACAGTCGATATGAGTTTATGAAAGAAGACTTACAGTGAAACAGCCCCACAATACAGTTATATACATATGAAAGCGGGTAAACACTTACTCGGTTGTAGAGCTTCTATACTGTTTTGTTAGTTGTTCAACAAAGGAATTGAAAATAATAGTATGTTACAAAATCAAAGGAGAAAGTGCTTTTTGAAAGGAAAATTGGGGCTTATAGCTCAAGGAGAGGCCCAGGGTTTTATCTGTGATCGCACTGTCGTTTTGTACAGGGACTTATACAAGTGACTGAGGCCCAAGAAAGGTTTTCTGTACAAAGGGGATGGGTCTTACACTCTCTCAAGAGGCCCAAAATGATTGGAAGTGAACAAAGATGGGTCTTATAGCTCAAGGAGAAGCCGAGGGTTTATTCTGAAAAGGGTGACGATCGAGCCGAGGTTTTGAAAACGTCGTGGGTCTTATACAATGATTGAGGCCCAAAAGTTTTTGGTTTCAAAAAGGGATTGGGTCTTACACTCTATTAAAGGCCCAAAATGGTTTTGAATGGGTCTTATAGCTCGAGGAGAGGCCCAAATGGTTTGTTTTAAATGGGCGATGATCGTGCCAAACTTTTGAAATTCAATGGGACTTATACAACATTTGAGGCCCAAAATAGGTTTGTATTTACAAAGTATTGGGTCTTACACTCTATTAGAGGCCCATGAGTGTTCGAAAAAGTTTGTTAGGGTGAAAATCAATAAAACCCTAATTTCATCATTTTTTAATATAATTATTCAAAGAAAATTAATACAAATGATAAAAATTCCAAATAAGTTTG
Source organism: Lathyrus tuberosus (assembly GCA_022829125.1). Taxonomy (NCBI): domain Eukaryota; kingdom Viridiplantae; phylum Streptophyta; class Magnoliopsida; order Fabales; family Fabaceae; genus Lathyrus; species Lathyrus tuberosus. The sequence goes on along the minus strand of JALAZF010000603.1, from coordinate 2,608,175 downwards.
AATAAACAACTTGTGATTTTGGTTTTAGGTTTGAAAAAAGAGGCTTTCATCACAAGATGAATTAAAACCTACTAGGTTTTGATTTTCCAAAATGGATATTTATTTTTAAAAAGTTTAAAAACAAATAAAAGACATTTATTCACAAAAATACTAATTATATTAAATAAATAATATAAATATAATTTTTTTGTGGAATAAAATATTTCAACATTTTTGTGATTTTTTGCAAAAAGAACCAATAAAAAATAATTAAAATTGAAGGAGTTATTAATTTTTCAAACTATTAAAACTAATATGGAAAATAACAAAAAGTGGGAAAATAGCAAAAAGAGGATCTGGGGCGAGGGGGATTTGAACCCCAGACCTCTTGTGTATAGGGTGCGCGCCTTACCACTGGGGTGGTGATACATCCGTTGATTGAAACACAACCATAAATATATAAGGCTTGCCTTGCTTTTGGCCTGGCCCAAGGCAAGGCAAGACAAGTTTTGACAAGAAACGGGAAGGTCCATAACTTTCTCATTTCTCCATGGTTAGGGACAAAATTTATATGCATCTGGCCTCGAATTTCACAAGGAATCCAATGGTGGTGGTATTGTTTTTCAGATCATGATCCCTCCTCAAAATCAGATAGTGGTTTTGAAATAGACCATATTTTGCATTTTTTGTGCTACATCTTGGTACAGGTATGAATTACATGATAAATTGATGCAAACACAACACATATGACATGTAGAAGAGATGCATGATCATTGGACTTCAAAGCAATGCATATTTTGGAAAGTTCAAGTCATGATGCTTACCTCTTTTTGAGCTTTTGGAGTTTTTTGTGCAATCTGCCAAGTTTATTGTTCCAGAAATGGTTTGATGCTTTGGACACTCTCAAATGATCCCTTAAAAGCTTTTAGGATAATTGGAATCAGCTGGAACCTGCAAAAACAAAAACTGGCCCTTTCTTGCAAAAGGGGTTAAAATGGCCAAAATAGCAACTCTCTCAAATGGTGTTCTAGATGTTGGGAGACATTTGGGACAGTTCAAGGATGATATTTGGAGTGTGTTTGAGGTTTTATCTGGTTTGGAAAGTGACTGAATCAAGACATGGCTTGAAAAATGCACAAAAAGCCTATTTTGAGGTTTTGAGAGGTGACTTTGAGATTTAAGGATTACAGGTCACTTGTGTGAGTTTGGACAGCTTAGATATGACATATTGGATGTGTTTGGATTATGAGTTGTGATGGAAATGCTCTCTAACTCAAAAACTCAGAGTTACCTTGCTAAAGAAGGTATTTTTGCCTAAAGAAAGTAATTTTGAGGAAAGCATATGTTTGATGGCTTTGGTGTACTCAAACTGAGCACAAATAAGCTCTATTTATAATAGAGCAAGTTTGTTTTGGGATCAATAGTGAATGGCAACTACAGCAGAGGTTTGGCCAATGTTGATCAATAGGAATCCAAGTCTCCTCTAGCCATTGACTAGAGGTTACAGAGATGTGGTTTCCTAGTTGTTGGATCATTCTTGACTGGATTCAGTTGCAAATGTGTCAATCCATCCCACCTTGGTGTATCCATTAAATGCTCTAATCCAAAATTGGAGTCTTGTCCCTCTTTTAGGGATTTCTAGGTTTGGCATGCTACTTCTTGTTCCAAAGACTTTGGAGGCTTGGATCAGTGTTTGTTCCCTTTAGATTTGATCCTCAGATGTGTCCAAAGTGATGACAAGGCTTGGAATTATCTGATTTTTCCAAATCAAGCAAAAGTGCAAAATTCTGCCTAGCCTTGGCAGTTTTCAGCAAGGCATATTACCATTGTCATATCTCATGGCTCAAGTGGAATTTGATGGAGTTCTTGGCCATTTTGGAAAGCCCTCATATGATACAATAACTGTTTGATCATAATTGGTTTTGATACTTTTTGGATTCAAGTGAAAAATGCCCCTACATTTGGAAAAAAGTGAAGGCAGATTCTGACTTAGTGAAAATTTCACTAAGTGTTGGAAAAAAGTGACATTTTCACTTTTTGTGATTTTGATCATTCCATAATTTAAAATCCATGGGGAATTGGAATGAGTGGTAGTTGAAGCTTTTGTAGAGGGTAATGAGAGCTACAAATCAAGCTTTGAATGAGAAAAAATGGCCTTGTGGTTTAGGAGTTATGATCCTCCAAAGTTAGTACCCTAGCCACTTTGTTCCATAACTTAGAAAATTTTCTAAGTTTTTTATGGTTACCCCTTTTACAAGTTATCCCACTTTTCTTGATTTTTTTTGATGAATGATGATTCCAATCATACATTAACATCATTTTGGGGTCAAAGAACCATAATTGTGAAAAATCTCAAAAAGTCAAAGTTGGACTTTTGTGCACAATTGACTTTTTATCAGATGAATTCCAAACTGTGCGATCCTCTATGAAATCAAGTCCTTGACCTAAATCAAACTTGATGGATTGATTTCATAGGTGTTATAGGGTGTATTGAATCATGTCTTAGGGTTTGGGAGCATGTCCTGGTCAAAAGTCAAAGATACAGTTGACTTTTTCCGCAAAACCCTAAATGTGGTTCTGATGAAATTGAAACTTGTTGCTCAAGCTTCTTGGATCAATACATTGTTGAAAATGGATCAATGTGATGTATTTGAGACCCTCAAATCATGTCTTGAAGTCTTGGCTCATGTTTTGTCCCAAAAGTCAACTTAGGGGTGAATTAGGTCAAGAAACCTTAATTCCTGATTTTTTTATGAATGCATCCCCTGAGGCTAAATTGACTTGATGATTGGGTTCATGAGATCCCTTGGAGCATCATAGGTTATGCTTTGAAGCATTGGCTCATGCTTAGAGGAAAATTTCCATCTGGAGGCCCTGGTCGACCAAACCCTAATTTGGTGACACTGGCGATCTTAAGGCTTGATCCACCTAGAAGGGAGAAGCCTTGTGCTTAATCCTTGAAGTGGGAGTCCTCTTGATCCTTTGTGGATGTTTGAGAGGATAGACAAGTTGAAGATCATGTCATTTCTTGATTGATCCTTTGTCTAAGAGCTCTGAGAGGGCTTGAAACCCTAAGTCTGATTGTAGTGGATGCTCACCCATCTTTGGGGAGACTAATAGTTCATCCATATTGAGATGATGATTTGCACAATGATGGGAAATCTTAGTGGTCAAAATTTGGGGTATGACACAATGACCCTCTAAGTCGACCAAAAGCACTAAAACTCTAAAATATCCTCGAAGGCATCTAGTTAAACCTGATCACCTGCACGTTACCCACGTGGAGGCAACATTCAAACAGGCAGGGTGAGTAATCACAATTCATTATAATCAATATAAAAACAAGATATACATAAAATTGATGTCATCATCATATACAACATCATCAGGGTCATGTCAAGGCAAACATCAAAGATCACGACATCATAAATTACGTCAATGCCAGATAAATGCAATGCACAACAAGACTCATGCATGTGGTACCAATCGTCACAAATCGATGGACACTAGGCCATCACCATCCAAAGATCCCCATCAAATAGGATCGATTCTACACAAGAACCAGAGCACGTCATACACCTCAATCCACACAATGGGATTAGAGCCACCACTGGCCGAAGTCCTAACATCATCACTAGACCGAAGTCCTAACATCGTCAATAGACCAGAGTCTAAATGCTATGAATGCATGATACACAACGTCATAATCATCATCATCAATAAAAGTCATCATGTGCATCATCATTCATAAAAAATCTCATGTTAATCATAATCGTCAAAACATCATGAAATCATCATCATCATAGTCATCATGAACATCATGGTAAATCATCAGAAAAATCACAGAATCAAAACATCAAGACAGCACAAGCATCACAAAACATTTCGCGAACAGCAAACGTTCGCTACTGAGTTTGCCGGGCGAATCTGTTCGCTTTGCGAGCTGCCAGCGAACCTCAAATTCCCATACAAAAACCAGAGAGTTCCCATTCTGTCTCTCCTCGCCACCTTCATTCGCTTTGCGAATCCCTTCACTGGGACGTTTGCTTTACGAATTAAATGTCACACTTCAGAATTCACCCTAGTATCATCAAACAAATTATCGCGCATTCGCTGCGTTGCTCGCTTTGCAAGCCTGGGGCGAGTGTTCGTCTTGCGAAGGAAACGTTCGCTTTGCAAACCCGCAATTTCAGGAAAACGCTGCTACGCATCAGTAGCATATCAGACTCAAAAGCTCTTACGATTTCAACCCCAATTACCTCAAAAACATCCCTACAACATTCATAAGGCATCATGGTAATCAAAGGCATAAAACTTACGACTATTAGGTCGATTCGTTACCCTATTTGAAGCCCCAAATCACCTAAACCTTCACAAACTCTCAAGATTCTCATAAACCCCATAAATCCCTTTCACCACAAGGTCGAAACAACATCGACAGGGAAATCACCCTCAAGGTCTATTTTATCCGATTAATTCAACCCTTAATAATCGATTCACAAAATACCCTCAAAACATCAGTTTACTCATAAATCCCATAAACCCACATAAACCTCAAAAATCAGCTTTAAACACATCGAATTCCTATATTGAAAACAATGAAAGGCAATACTCCCCATATCTTAGATTGTCGATTCAGAGTTTTCTCTATGGAGTCTTTTGAAACCTTCTCGAATCCTCGCCTTTCCCTTTTTCCTCAGAGCTCTCGCCTTTCTCCTTCTTTTCGCGATCTAACAAATGAATCCTATTCCTCTCAATTCCCCTTTTTGTTAAACCCTTGGGCTTCTAAAATGGGCTTTCCCAATAATACCCTCACTAATCCTCCTCAAAATTCCATCTTACCCTTAATTCCTCTAATATTATTTAAATTAATAATAATACTAATATATTCATATTATATACTATAATTTAATTAAATAACCAAAATTCCACGAAAATACCAACGTCAACACAAACCACCAAAATTCACCGAAAACTCACGAATATTATATTTAAATAAATTAAATAAATATTCTTACAGATTTGGGGTGTTACTGTTGAATGCGGTATAACGGCAAGCAAGCAAAAATATTTATTTTTGGAAGAATTCCCTCCGGGATTTATGTTGTGTTCACAGAGATCGGTTTGAGGGAAAGAATTCCGTTCGACAATCTCAATGTTAAAGAGTTTGGGGTTTAAATGTTTCAAACATAAAAACAGAAAAGTAAGTATCAACATAAAAAGAATTCATTAATCAGAGAGAGAAACTCGTCAGGTGTGCACATAATCGACTCCTCACAAACTTAAACCCACCGACCAGTTATACTCAACCTACAATACTCCTCAATATCACCCAGCATCGCTCACAACAGTTTCCATCTCTGACACACTAAGCTGAGAGAACAACCATGCTACCATCGTCGACACTCTCGCACTCGGCTCAATACACGGATGGCATTAAGCTCTGACACCTATACAGATTGTTAGCTCTAAATCTATCTCTAGCATCCAGAAACTAACAGATAAGCATCCCTAATCGGAGTTTGCGATGTTTATCTCTAACACAACCCAAACCCCAGGCATAAAGCAAAAATCAAAGATAATCACCAATAAAGATTTGTAAAATAGATTTCATACAACGCCATGGGCGACAAATATACATGAGTTCAAAGTAAATACATATACAACAACCCAACAAAGAAGAAAAACACAAAGAAGAAGAGAAATAAACCAAACATCTCGCGGTTTCTCAAACGCCGGTCGACGATCAATCCACTCCGGATCATCCGTATACAAGCTTCCATGTTGTTTTCTAAGTTAATCTACTGACAAATGAGGTTTGATGGAGTTGGGAGCAAAAATCCCCAAAACCATAACCTAAAAAAGACTGAAAATGAACTTATAGTAAGTACAAATTCTGTCAAGTTCGCAAAGCGAACCCAAAAATATGGCACTTAAGTGCCTCAGAACAGTTAAACCGACTCTGTTTTTCTGCAGAAGTTCGCAGTGCGAACGTTTTATTTGCAAAGCGAATACTTGCTGAACAGTTCGCAAAGCGAACTTTGGTTCCTTTTTCTCCGGCCTTGGGTCTGGGAGCATTCGCTGGGACCTCGCCAGACATTTGCAAAGCGAACCTTCGCTGGCAAACTCGTAAAGCGAACTTCCTGAAGTTCTGCATTTCCTTCAGCTCCCTTTTATTGCTTCAAATGGTACATCTTGGAGCTTTTATTACTCATTGCTCCAACAATGCTTAATTACCTACAAAATGAATGGAAAACTATTAATCATTACATAAATGAATCAAAAACACAAGTATATACTAACTAACGTATTTATACACAAAGTTGGAGAATTATTCACCGAAATTACACTAAAACTCGATAAGTGTCGCAAAACTGTATACACAAAAACACTACAAAATGACACTTATCAGTTACAAATAGCATTCCATATGCTAATATAATGGGTTCTTTGATGTATGCTATGGTATGTACTAGACCCGACATAGCATATGCAGTAAGTCTTGTAAGCAGGTACATGGCGAATCTTGGAAAGGCTCACTGGCAAGCATTGAAGTAGATTCTAAGGTACATAAATGGGTATTTGAATAGAGTCCTAATTTATGATGGAGCCTTGGGTGAAGATAGTAAAGCCGCAATCGAAGGATATGTTGACTCTGATTATGCAGGTTGTATGGATTCCAGAAAATCTATCTCTGGATATGTGTTCACTATGTTTGGCATAACAATAAGTTAGAAAGCAACACTTCAGAAGGTTGTTGCCTTATCAACCACTGAATCAGAATATATCGCCATCACTGAAGCTGTGAAAGAAGCATTGTGGCTTGAAGGTTTTTCAAAGTGCAATACACCTGTCAAAGATTCAGCCTATCATGAGCGAACTAAGCACATTGATGTGAGGCTTCGTTTCGTCAGATGGGTAATCGAGCATGGAGAAGTCCAAGTGCTGAAGGTTTCCACAGATCATAATGTTGCTGATATGATCACCAAGACATTGCCCAGTTGCAAGTTTTTTTATTGTATGCAGTTGATAAAGCTGCATGAAGAAAGCTAGTTTGTTCCTTGATGTTATAGAGTTTGTTCCAAGGTAGAGATTTGTGAGATATTGGATCGAACTCTAGTTTTAGCATGTCGTCGAAGTTCGCTCACATGCTGTTGTCGAAGACCTACATGTTGTAGTCGAATTGTGTTCTAGTATGTAGGAGATCGAATTGGACCTTGTGTTATGGATCCAATTGTTTAAGTTAGCTTGTACCCTAAATTAGCTTGTAATGGGTAATTGTTAAAAAACTCATTAGTTTAGTAAGTTAGGTTTATTATAAATAGCATACTAGTCTCTCTTCATAAGGTGTGGCAAATCCTTATTAGCTTGAGAGAAGTTAATTGTTGGTATTCACTTGTAATCTTTGAACCCTATTGAGAAAGTGAATAGTAAAACATATTTAACCAATTCTCTATTCTTCTTCCTCTTTTCTCTTCCTTTGTGAACCCTAATAAGGTTTTATGTGTTTGTTCAAGTTTTTCATTCTTTTCTACCCTTGTGGATTTTTTGGTGTTCAAGAAACCAAATATACTTTGTTTTTCCGACATCCTAATTCACAACAGGTGAAGTAAAGATGGTAAGTTTAATATTTTTTTGGTTGAAATGGGAGGTGGTTTGTAGGGATAAATTTTCTGGGGGCCTTGGAATTAAAAGCATCAAGGAGTTCAATTTGGCGTTGTTAACCAAGTGGAAATGGAGAATTTTGAGTGAACCTTTGGCTCTTTGGAAGAAGGTTCTTAAGGCTCGCTACGGTAATGTGGAACATTTGGTGTTGGTGGAAAATCTTTGCTCGCGAAAATCTTCGTCAATATGGTGGAAAGATATTTTGAAGTGTGGTTCTCTATCAAGTTTAGGCGATTTTAACTTTTCTAACACGATGAATTTCGTGCTTGGCAAAGGAGTGTATATCCCTTTTTGGTCAGTAAAGTGGGCAGGTCAGACGCCTCTTGCTGTGTTGTTTTAGGATTTGTATCATGTCAGTCTTAAGAAGCACTTCATAATCGATGCAATGGGTTCGTGGATTAATGGAGTGTGGTTCTGGGGCGACTTGGTTATTCAGGACCAGGGGCTGAACGGGATTAGCAGCAACAAAACTTTGCTGCTTCAGTTCTTGGACGGATTCAACCCGTCTCTTAGAATGGAGGACAAAATCTTATGGGCTGATGTTGAGCAGAATGACTTTTCGGTCAAAGCAGTGTATCGTCAAATGAAGATGGAATCAGACAATATCCTTTTGCAGTCAGATCAGTTATTAGCTTTTAAATGATTATGGAATAACAAAGTTCTAGCTAGAATTAAAGTTTTTGGCTGGAAATTATTATGGAACAGACTTCCAACTATTGATGCCTTAAGAAGAAGAGCAGTTGAGGTAAATTCTTTATGTCGCCTATGTAATTTCATAGATGAAGACTTAGAACACCTTCTGTTTACTTGCAATTTCTCTGCTTTGGTGTGGAAGAAAATTCGAGATTGGTGTGGTGTTAGAATGAATTTTGATGGGGATGTAGCAAAGCATTGGTTGAATTAGAGTGGAGGTGGATCTAGTAAACTTATAAAAGGAGTGTTATGGCTGGGATTGTTTGGCCATTGTGGAAGGAAAGAAACAATTTTATTTTTAACTTTGTTTCTTGTAGTGTAGATAATGTTTGTTAGAACATCAAGATAATTGTTTGAAAATGGGGTTGTATTGGAGAGATTTTTTACTCCAACTCTACTTTTCTAAATTTTTGCATGAAACATTTTTAAATTCTACATAATAGTGTTAATTGAGAATTTCTTTTTGTTTGTAAGAGTTAGAATACCCTTATATTCTCTATTAATATCATTTGCCTTTTAAAAATACTTAACCATAAATAATGGAAAATAAAGGAAACTGTTGTTATAATATATGTTTAATTTGAGAGTTTCTTAATGCACCACCCAAGTTTCTTAGGCACCACATGAAATTATTTTTTTGCCCCTTGATTCCGGATGTGCACATCCGGACGCACCAAATTTTAAAAAAACGCAGAGCTGTTCCGGATATACATATCCGGAAACAATTCTGATGTGTACATCCAGAAGGATTTCTTATTAATTCGCGTCAGACGTTCTTCCTCACCCTCATTCTTCACTTTTCCATTTCCAAAATCTCTCAAACTCTCAAATTTTCAATCACCACAAATCTCGATTGTTTCCACTCGAGTTCGGCGCAGAGCAACTTCTACAACCATCAAGACACTCCAAATCCTCCGTATCTCATTTTAATTGGTAAGTTTTCAAATTTTAGAATTTCGGAGTAATTTTCGAGTAATCGATTTAGAGCACACATTTAGGTGTAGAAATTATTAGGTTGTATGAATAACATAGGTTAGAGACAACGTAGGTCATTTTTACTGCTTCAAACTGACGATCAGGGCATTAAAATGCCCTTTTGCATGTTACAGTGGCCATGGCTGCCATTTTTAAACTTCAAAATACGTACCGGATGTGCAGATCCGGAAAGATTGTAACGTTTAATTTTCTGAGTATTTTCGGATGTGTACATCCGGAAATACACAACATTAAAAATTCTGTGTCCTTCCAGATGTGCACATCCGGAAGAAATTTTATTTTTGTTTAATTATTTTAAAAAAATAATTTATTTATTTATTATGCTTTGCAGATTAGATGACTGACAAAGACGATCGTACCATACATGGACGGACAGCTCAGCATGCATCTATCCGACGTGAGCGCGTCTTGCGTCAGTTCGGTTACACGCAGACGATCCCCGGGATGCCTCATGAGTCTGCTCCTCTAGGCTTGACCCGCAGGAAGATAAATGAGTTATATGTTGACTACCAGTCCCACTTGGTACCGGAGGAGGCTCGGGCGAGCAGAGCGGAGACAGACTGGAGTGTTGCTGCCGGGTACATCATGTGGTTCTACACCGTCTCACACCCATGCATGGTGCCCACTGTTGAGGGATCGCCACCCAGACCTGCTCATCAGGAGATATTAGAGAAGCGGCAGTCTCAGCTGGACCATACTCAGGATGTCCTACCACGCTGTCGTCAGATAGTACAGATAGGGCAGCAGGCCATTGAGGTCGGTCACCTCCCTGAGGGCTCTGGTGCTAGACTTGCCGTGGATAGGATGATTGCGATTGCTGGGGGGGCACTTCAGTACCGCAGACATCAATCCAGGTTGGGGAGTAGGGGCAGAGGAGCAGGGGAGCCATGAGAGATCCTTCGCCATACGCAGTAGTTTTTTTTTTATGTATCATATTTATATTACATGTATGCACTGTATTTTGAGAGACGTTTATTTTATATATATATATATATATATATATATATCATTTTATTTTATATATGGATGTTGTCAAATGTATATTAAGTTGCGACGATTTATTAACATATGCGATCAAGCAAAAAAACCGATTTTAAAAAAAAAAATAAGTTCTGCTGTTTTCCGGATCTGCAATATCAGAAATGTTTCTGGATGTGCACTTCCGGAACGCATCAGCGTTTTTAAAAAAAATGGTGCGTCCGGATGTGCACATCCAAAATCAAAGGACAAAATCAAAAATTCAAATAGTGCCTAAAAAACAAGGATGGTGTGATAAGAAATTCTCTTTAATTTTAACCGAATATAGTTTACTAAAATATTACATTTTCCTATCTCAAAATCATAACGCTGTAAAGTTTCTTTGAATAATGCAATTGCACCATAAAGTTTCGAATTCCCAACATGTATTCTATTATTATCCAACCTTTTTAACTCAAAAGCATGAGTTTTAATATACTTTTATGTTTAAGCAATAAAATCGTACTTTTTCATAAAGCAAAACCTTTAATTTAATCCCAGCAAAAGAATAATGAACAGTGACCACAGTGTATAAATACAATTAATGGAGGCGTAATGCATTTTGGTCCATTATTATCAAAGTTGGTCCAATTTATTATTAACCAAACTTTTCTTGCCAAACTCTACCCTTACTATCAAATTTATGTTAAAATACATTTTTTTGCTAAAAATATTTCTTGTCTTTTTATCTATGTATTCAACGTTCAATCCTTATATATTTATTCAGCCTGTCATAATGATATTGAAATTTCAACCTGAAAGATCAAGACAAAAGAGATGAGTACATCATAGAATTTCCATCGTATGTCCCCAAGAAGATGCATGTGGAGGCCATAAGCAGTGACAGACTGTCATGAAATTTACCTTGGTGGTTTGTTATCTTATGATAGAAAAATATTTTTGTGATTGCCAGTGCCCTTCAATAAGTGCTTAATTTGTTAAAGATAATAGTGATTTTTTTACCCATATGCCACTGTTTGAAATTAAAAACACCAAAATGCCACACCCTGAAAAAAATTTATCAAAATATTACACTTTCTTTTTGAGTTCGACCAATGGTTAAACGACCCATTAAAAAAAATTTCGAATTGCATGGGCTCGGCCAATGATTGGCCGAATCATTGCAGAGAAAAAAAAAAAAAGTGGCTGAGAAAGAGAAAGAGAAGTGGCTGAGAAAGAGAGAGACAGAAAAAATAAGTAAAAAAAGAGAAAAAGAAATGGCAGAGAAAGAGAAAGAGAAAGAAAAAATAATAAAAAATAAAACTCTTCAATGGTTCGGCCAACCATTGACCGAGCCCATGCATGTTCGAAAATTTTTTTAATGGGTCGTCCAACCATTGGCCGAATTCAAAAAGAAAGTGTGACATTTTGATAAATTTTTTTCAAAGTATGACATTTTGGTGTTTTTAATTTCAAATAGTGGCATATTGATAAAAAAATCGATAATAGTAACATTTTGTTTTTCTATACATTTTCATCTACATCTCTTTCGTTACCACTTTAGTAATATTCCTTTCTTTTTTTCACTTCTTTTTTTCATCTCTTTTCATTCACATCTCAAACAAGTATTTTCCTTTTTCTATGTTAGAATATGTGTGTCCTTATTTTCACACATTTCATTACAAATAGTTGCATGTGTAGGTTATATTACACGTGGCCACTTTAGTTTTTAAAAGTAATTTTTGCATAATTCTAGTTAAATAGGAGAGAAAAGTAAATTTAATAGGCTCTTTTAAATGTGTTTTACTTTTAGATTAATATTATAACATAGAATTATTTTGTATTTATTTTGTAATCAATTTATAATTATGTGTAATTACTAAATGGGAAATGCTAACGATCTAGGGTGATGATAGGAAAAAACATATATTTTTTAAGTGGGTTAAATGAGAATGAAATAAGGAATGTCAAATTTCGACGATCCGTTTAAATTATTGGAAAGAATTACACTAATCTTCAATAAAAGGTGGGGGAAATTACTGGACAGTGATTTGGACTTATGCGAAAGAGAGTCTCCAAATCGAAAATTATAAATACCATATTATAAAATAAAGTTTTATTATATTGAAAATTGTCATTACAATGCTGAAAAAAATTCTATTTAAATAGAAAGAAAAAAAATGATCTTAGACTGATACTCTCTCAAAAGTAAAATATAAACAAAAAAGTATCTAAAAAGTAGAGGTGTCATATTTTGATTTTTAAGTAAATACAATAACTTTTTACAAATCACTTTTACTTATATTTCATTACAGAGAGAGTATTACAAATTATCTACCATCTAATATTTATAACAATAGAGTTACTTATTAACCATTATTTTTTTAAAACTTCCAATTGCTTTTACCTTATAACTTTTTTTTATTTATCTAAATTAATATTTAAATTGTACATATATTTAAGAACATCAATGCAATGTAGTTATACTAGCAAACTAGTTGTTAATTTACTTACTAACTAAGGATCAAATTAGGGACCAAAACGTGTCTCTAATCAACTCCTATCCTTTTCTCAATCTTAGAAACAAGAATTAAGAAAGGTCACTCTCTCAAATAATCAAGCCAAGTGAAGAAAAGAGAGACAAAAAGAAAGAACACAGCACATATATGGTAACATGAAGTTTTCATTTGCTATTAAACTAAACAAGTCATAACATAAAGTCTAAACAAGTTCATTTCCCAAATAACAAAAATCTTAAAAAAGGTTAAATTCAACATAGATAGATCATAGATCCAATGATTGTAGGTCCCACACATGGCACTTCAAATTTTGTTACATTATTCATATATCATAAAAAAACATTAACATAAACATGTATCAACATGCTCCATCACTCCTATGTTTTATTACTTTGTCTTCTATTCTTCATAACTTGTACTCCATTTTCATTCTTGGTTGAGAATTGTTACCACCCCAGTTGAAAAATTTCTTGATAAGAATCATTATTGATGTTTGTTTGCAGAAGAAAGAGCACATGTGGAAGCAGTAAATGTATTAACTTCAGGTATGTCCCACTTTTCATGTCTTGGATTCTGAGCAAAGGCTATACCAAACTTGATCTTTCTTTTCTTTCTTTAGCCACATAGTAGTATAGCATTTATTTTTCTTCATTTATAGCCAACAATACTCATCTTGCTTGAGTCCTTGTTTTTCAGCACTTCAACTGTTTTTTTTAAGTCTCAGCATTCTGTGCATTAATGTTTTCACAACTACCTCCTATTGAATAATTTAGAATGAGGGAGACAATGTTAGTTTTATGCAAGCCAACCTCATGTTAGTACTCTACGGCTCTAAGCACGTGTAGAGCAGTAGATTCTGTAGTAAAGAAAGTAGATCAGAGGTTAAATTAGTAGAAAGTTCATGAAAAATTTTGAGGTCAATGGTTTTGCCAAAGATATCAATTAGGATAGAACTTCATGGTATCGTCTGATCCATGTAGCCGACTTCACCTGGTAGAATAAGAATAGATTGTTTTTATTGTTGTTAGATTTCATCTTTTTTAATGGTGTCTCCTTTACAGGTTTTCCATTAGTTTCGATTGCTAAGCACTTTCTATAGAAGTTTTCAATGGAGTTTCATGGCTTGGTTTTGCTACTATGCTATGTTTGGTATGTTGCTTATTTTGGAAGTTGCAGTGGTCAGTTACAATCCTCTCAGACTCAAGTTCTTCTGCAGTTACAAAAGCACTTAGAATTTCCAACACAGTTAGAAATATGGAAAGATCATAGGGACGAAATTTGCTTTATTTCTTCTACACAAGTCAAAATCACATGCAAGGACAATTTTGTCACAGAGTTAACTATCGTTGGCGATAAGCCGAATAATGGTAGAGATTTTGATGGATTTGCTATTCCAAATCAAACACTGACACAAACCTTCTCATTGGACTCATTTGTAGCCACTCTTGCAAGGCTAACTAGCTTAAAAGTTCTTCATCTTGTTTCTTTAGGAATTTGGGGTCCACTTCCTGATAGAATCCATAGACTATTTTCACTTGAGTATTTGGATTTGAGTTCGAATTTTCTTTACGGGTCAATCCCTCCGAAAATCTCTACTATGTTCAACCTTCAAACTCTTATTTTGAGTGATAACTTCTTCAGTGGCACTGTCCCTAACTCGTTCAATTCATCGAATAATCTTTCGGTTCTTAGTTTGAAGCATAATAAGTTGAAGGGTCCATTTCCATTTTCGATACTTAGTATCAAAACTTTGACTAACATTGATATGTCGAGAAATCAGATATCAGGAAGCTTGCGAGATTTTACTGATATGAGTAGCTTGGAAGAACTAGATTTAAGCGAAAATCAATTAGATTCTTCGCTACCTGAAATGCCGAAAGGGTTGATAACGCTTTTCCTCAACCGGAACTCGTTTTCAGGGCCAATTCCGAAACACTATGGCCAACTAAATAGTCTTGAGCAGCTTGATGTTTCCTTCAATGCACTAACAGGAACTACTCCTTCTGAACTTTTTTCTTTGCCGAAAATTAGTTACTTGAATTTGGGATCTAACAAGTTGAGTGGAACACTCGAAGACCAAATGAAATGTGGTCAAAATCTTAGTTTTGTTGATATATCAAACAATAGGTTAGTCGGAGCTTTGCCTTCTTCTCTAAGAAACGAGTCAGAAAATCGAGTCGTTAAGAGTGATGGAAACTGTTTATCTGGAAGTTTGAAGCATCAGCATGAAGTATCTTATTGCAATGAAGCTCATGGAAAGACGAAGACGTACCGGTTTGGAGTTTTCGTTGGTGTCATTGTTGGAATTCTTATTATCATTGTGGTTTTGGGTTTATGCATTGTTGTTAGTTGTAAGTGGTTGTACTCTAAGGGGATTTCAGAACAGCACCTACTGAATAAATCGGTTCAAGATAGCTATACTGCCGGGTTCTCGTCCGAGCTTATTGCAAATGCAAGTAAGTTTTCTTCATTCATGATATTCGACAGTTTTTTAATAAAACCGGTTATGATCATTGATGTAAGTTTTGGATTTTGGTTAATACTTTCAGGGTATGTTTCTGAAGCTGCAAAGTTAGGAAGAGAAGATCTTCCTCCGTGTCGATCGTATTCGTTGGAAGAGCTTATGAATGCGACGAATAACTTTGACAATTCTACTTTTCTAGGCGAAAATATATATGGGAAGGTAAGTATCGAAATTTAATACATATGGTGAAAATATTCTTGGAAAAAAAATGATGCTAATGGAAATTTCTCAACTGATATTGCAGCTGTACAAAGGAAAACTGGAGAGTGGGATACCTGTTGTAATAAGGTGTATACCTTTGTCGAAAAAGTACTCGATTCGGAATTTCAAACTGAGGCTGGATTTGCTTGCAAAGCTGCGTCACGCGCATTTGGTATCTCTTTTGGGACACTGCATTGATGGTATTTTAGGCGAGCGTAACGATTCAAAGGTCTTTCTCGTTTATGAATGCGTGTCAAATGGGAATTTTCAAACTTATCTCTCAGGTAAAGTATAGTGTTTCGTTCATGGTTTTAAATTGCAGTCTCGCAGATTAGTTGCATTTGTTGGTAATGTGAGAAAATATAGACAAATGCAGCTTGTGATTGTGGTGTTATGAAACTGTTTATTGTATTGTGCATTAAATTTAAGTTTGTTTATGTTGAATATTCAGGTGATAGTTCTGGGAAGATTTTGAATTGGTCAGAGAGATTATCAGTTCTTATCAGTGTTGCTAAGGCTGTTCACTTCTTACACACTGGAATGATACCTGGTTTCTTCAAAAATAGACTTAAAACCAACAATATTTTGCTTAATGAAAATTGTATGGCAAAGTTGAGTGACTATGGTTTGTCCATTATCACAGAAGAAACTGATGAAAGTGGGGTATGCTTTCTTTCCTCTCTTTTTTTTTTCACCTAGGCTTTTTCCTATAGGTGGTCTTGAATGTAGCACCGACACTTCAGATTGAAGACATGTTCGGTGTCTGGCACGCGTCAGTGTCTGACACTTCAGACTGAAGGCGTGACCGACACTTCAGATTGAAGACGTGTCCAATGCCAAACACGTGTTAGTGTCTGACACTTCAAACTCAAGGCATGACTGACACTTCAGACTGAAGACTCTAGTGTCTAACATGTCTTAGTGTTTGACACTTCAGACAGAAGACATGACTGACACTTCAGACTGAAGACGTGTTCGGTGTCTGACGCGTGTTAGTGTTTGACACTTCAGTCTAAACTTTGAAGGCATTATTGATACTCTAGATTGAAGACGTGTTCGATGTCCGACACGTGTTCTGACACTTCAAACTGAAGGCATGACCGACACTTCAGATTGAAGACATGTCCACTTTCTGACACGTGTTAGTGTCTGCCACTTCAAACTGAAGGTGTGTCCGATATCTGACACGTGCTAGTGTCCCCCACTCACACCTCTGATTACGCTCAAATATTTAACTTTCTAAAATTATTATCAGTATCGACATATCAATGCCGTGTTCGAGTCTAATTTGGTGCTTGCAGTTCCTTGTCTATCTTCACAAGTGTTTATGACACGTCTTTTGGTTTGTAGGTAAAAGGAAACAGCCCAAATTCATGGTAAGGACTTTTGTATAAATCACATGATTTTATTTCTTCTTCTTTCAACTTGTTACTCAAAGGGTTTCTCTATAAATATTCTTGGTACACAACAAATGTTTGAGTAATTCCTTAAGGTTCTCAACGTGTTTGATTTCAGGCAAATGAAAAAGTTAGATGATGATATTTATAGCTTTGGATTCATATTACTTGAAGCACTTGTTGGATCTTCAATTTCAGCTAAAAGAGAAGCATCTCTTCTAAGTGCAATGGTATGCATAAAACATGCTCAAATCACATGAGACTTATAATCTTCCAATTACAGAAGCTTAATTAATTGCTTATCTTGATCTAATTTTCAGGCTTCCTTCAATAATCAAGATGACTGGAAACAAATAGTGGATCCAGTTGTGCAAGCTACTTGCTGCAAAGAATCTCTATCTACTGTGATTTCTATAACTAATAAATGTATTTCCACCGAGCCGTGGAGTCGACCGTCCATCGAGGACGTTCTTTGGAACTTGCAGTATGCTACTCAAGTCCAAACAACAGCTGATGGTGATAACAGAATTTGACAGTCTCACTACATCAGTGACAGATCGTCGCTATCGCGCTATATGACAGTATTGAAATAGACCGAGTATGAATCTAAATGTATTATTTGTTGAAATAAATAGCTCAATATAAATCAACTTTGCCTTATTTATTTCGCATAATACAAAAGGTTCGATAAACTTTTTCTACGAACAAGCAAGACACAGACACGCTGACACATAATCATCGAAACCAAATAAAAATGAAAGCGGCATTTAAATGCCTTGTTCCATCATTGCTCTGATTCTCATTGGAAGACCATAAAGCCTTATAAACCCAACAGCATCGGCATAATTATATATCTCCCCGTCTTCAAATGAAGCAATATCTTTCCTATATAAACTATAAGGACTCTTCCTACTTGTCACAAAAGCATTACCCTTATACAGCTTCAGCGTCACTGAACCTGTTGTAGTCGCTGAGATCTTCTCCATGAATGCATCCAATGATTCGCGAAGTGGGTCGAACCACTTTCCAGCATACACCAGCTCTGCATATTTAAGTGCTAGCGAGTCTTTAAGCTGTAGCGTTTCGCGATCAAGAGTTAAACTCTCCAAGTCTTTTGCTGCTGTGTAGAGAATGGTGCCACCAGGAGTTTCATTAACTCCCCGGCACTTCAAGCCTACAATGCGGTTTTCAACTGTGTCGACACGGCCTATTCCATGCCTTGCACCTATCTCATTTAGCTCAGCAAGCAAATTTCCCGGTGAAAGCCTCTTCCCGTTCACTGACACGGGAATGCCTGACTCAAATCCAACCTCCACGTATCTGCAACACATTATCCAAGTAGTGAAAGTAGACGAGAAAACAAATAAACTCATTGATAACATGCTTACTCTGGTTGATTCGGAGCATCCTCGGGGTCTGCGGTCAGCATGTACATGTCCTTTTTAGGCTCATTGGCCGGATCTTCCAAATCATCGCCCTTGATGGTCACAAATTGGAAATTTATGAAAAAACGAATCAGAAAACATAGCATTTGTTATCTTCAACTAGATTTAGAAAACTTACTTCATGAGTTAAGTGCCAAATGTTCTTGTCCCGGCTATATATATATTTTTTCGTTACAGGAACCGGTACGTTATGCTTCTTAGCGTACTCAATACAATCTTCTCTTCCTTTAATATCCCACTCTCTCCACTGAGCCACAACATTTAACTTGGGATTCAGGGCGAAAAATGAGAGCTCGAACCGAATCTGAATAATTACAAATAGAACATGTTAGAATAACATAATTGGCATGTTGAATTGATGTGAGACTAATAATAACAATACATGCCTGATCATTTCCTTTCCCGGTACAACCATGGGAGACCGCATCAGCTCCAACTTCATTCGCAAAATCCACCATAGCCTATCAAGTGAAATAAATAAAAGATGAAGTTTTTAATCTCCAAAGAGGTTTCTAGGTTACAAAGATCTTTCTAAAAGTGTTATATCCAAAAATATCTACAAAATACCCTAAATACTACTTTCTGTCCAGACAAATTCGTCAGGCGAGCTCCAAATTCGTCTGGCGAAACCTTTAAGAGAGTCACGTGACAGAATAGTGCAGAGAAATCTGGGAAAAATATCTGAACTCGCCAGGCTAAATTCAGCTTCGCCAGGAGAATCTCTTTCGCCGCATCTTCGCCAGCGAAACACTTCCCGTAGCTACTGGAATTGAACTTCAAATTCGCCAGTTGGCTCGCCAGGCTTTCGGCTGGCGAATCTCTCTTTTCGCCACCCCTTCGCTTGGCGAAGGTACTGTAGGTTGCAGACACGCGACTTTTCTCGTTTCATAGTGTTTTCTTCCGATTTTTGAGTCGCGTCCTTTTTACAAAATGTGCTACAAAATTAACAAAAACATCAAAGAGACCAAATATAGATATTGATTCAAAAATCACTTAAAATAGGCTGTTTCGCATATAAGCATCTGGAAAAGTGCTTAAAAAATGCCGTAAATTGATATAAAATCATTCTAAACCAGACACTCATCAAACTCTCCCCAACTTGCCTCGTTGTTTGCCCTCAAACAAAAGTAAGTTTTAACAATCACAAGCAAGATTTCAAAGCACCAAATCAACCAAAAACATAAATGGTTCAAACTCGACAAATACACGCACAAAGTATTTTCACAAAGTTGCATAGAATCAAAACATGATTATGAATTAAGTTCTAAACACAACATCATACAATGCAAAATCAAGTACCTACAAGTTCAAGTTGAATCACCTAAATTCACTTATTATCAAACACACTATGTACATAATTTCACACGGGACAAAACACTCTCACAAGCAATATTGCCACATCCGGAATCATTCATGTATTCATCTCACAAAGTTATCAAAAATAAGTAAAAACAAATATCACTAAGGACTTTTATGGTTGTAATGTGGCTTGGGTTAAAAACAAAAGTCATATCTACACGGACATTGAACAAAAATGGGTAATAACAATGAAGAGCATTTCTTTTTCAAAATTTTCATTCTTGTTCACCCTTTATTCCTTCCTTTTACAATGCATTCTCTTCTTTTGATTTTCTTTTCTTTTTGTGCTTTTTGTTCTTTTTCTTTCTTTTTGTTTTTGATTTCTTTCTTTTTGTATCACCAATTCCTTGTTCTCCTTTCAAAGTAAATCATTCTCCCCAACTTCAACAATGCTACAAGCTTAGCTTAAATGCTCTTCAAAACGGGTTAAAATTCGGGTTCATGATTCACAATAAAAAAAAATTATTTTTAGGCTCAAAAGGAGTTTCAAATACGCGCATACTCACAAGGTTACTTAAAGTTTTTTTGGAATGGTGGATTTCCTCATAGTACTCAAAAATTTGCCTTGATCATTTCTAAGTTTCCAACATTTAAAACAAACTCACAATATTTAACATGAAAAAAACGAGTAAAACAACGATTACTTGATTCTATTTTTGGTGAACAATGAAAAACATCTCACTTTTGTGATTTTGTCCTAATTGATTCACACATGAACAAGTATTTACAACACAATGCATTACCATACCATAATGTTGTATAAAGCGCTAACTCACAATTATGCTAAAATTCTACACAACAAACATTCACACTTTGATTGTGCACAATATTAATAATTCTATCATCACCATCACATGTTTAAGGCCAACAAAGTACTCTTTTTCTTCTTGTGCTAACACACAAAATTTTCAAAAATTAAGGACAAACATCACTTTCTTTGCACAAACACAACATAAAATAAAAACAGAATTTAAATTAAAAAAAATTAAACCAAACTGAAATTTTATAAGTTATGGTGTAAACACACCAAAGATGTACTAGCCGAAGCGACAAAATGCTACAACCAAAAATTCGCCGAAGCGACCCAAAAGTACTTGTTAATATTATAAAGCTGAAAATAAAATACATGAAATAAATGACAAAACAAAACAGAAATTCTTCACTCTGTAGTCTCCTCTAATTAATCAAGTCGTTCAGATCAACTTGCATCTCATCACCTCCATCATCATCATCATCATCATCATCATCATTAGCTTCACCATCAGCATCAGCTCCAGCTGCTCCTCCCCCTGAAAAGAATAGTCGTCTGCCCACAGGCTAGTTTGCATAATTATCATAATCAATCCGAGTAGGGAAAGGGGTAACTTCCTGAGGAGTGGTCTGAAATTGGTACAGCTGTTGCATACAGTTAAAATTAAATTCCGATGATCTTTGGTATGCCTCAACCATATCTCAAGAGTAATTGAATGCCGCTCGCATCCTAGGATCCCACGTTGAAAAATCAAGAGCCTCAGTTTGCTTGCTAGTTTGCGAACGGGATGACTGACCTACACTTGCACCCTTCTCTTCTTAATCAAATTATTTTTGCAATATCGCTCAATATAGTCATCATTTATGAGCCCCCTCGTCTTCTCATTAATCACATCGGGCATCAGTACCCACTTTTTAAGACAAAGAGCGGTGACAAAACAAAGAAAAATGATAGGTGCAGCAGAATGTACCTCAGGTCTTCGCGTGTTCTCAATAAAATTCTTCATTTCAGTCGAAATCACCCGAGCTACATCGACCTCTTTGTCTTCCATGATGTAGTATAAGAGTAGGGCAACATCAACAGGTATTGAGGAACGGTGCATCTTGGGTTTGATGTTATAGAGGATGAGAAGAAGTACGGCTTGCACATCCGGAGGCATGTCTTCCCTCCTATACCGGATGGCTTCTCCTTGGTGGTTCCTTTCCACACTTTTTCCTTTGAACAAAATGGTCTTGGCAATTTTATCGTGATCTAGATGAGTGCCAAGTTCCTTAGTGTAATCATCCTTTTCAAACATCCCTAAAGAACTTGGTTTTCCAAACAGGTCGTTTATGTCCTCACGATCGAATCTGATTTCCTTGCCTCGGACATACGTGATGAACCGGAACACTTGCATATCTCCCTGAGCTTGGGGCATTTGGAGAGCATTTGCGTAGAATTCGCGTACCAACTCGTAACTGATTGCATCCAAAGGATTTATCAAATGCCCCCACTTCTTATTGTTGAAAATTTTAGCCAACTTCTTGTACGGCCCCTCGGGATTAATATCAAACCTTTTCTCAGACAGAAATTGCCGACCTTCAAGCATGGTATACCTGGCAGCATGAGCATCCCTTAAGAACCGAGTTAGATCGACCTCACTTTGTTGCCCGGAACTGCTTCCAACAACAGTCTTCTGCTTTTTCCCACCGGTTACTCTGGTTTTAGGAGCCATCTGAAAAATTAGACAAGACACAAAGCAACAGAATTGTTTTCAATTGTTAGCAAAATCTAAACAGCAAAAACAAATTCAAAGCAAAAATTAAAATAAATAAAATAAGAAATAAACAGAACAGAATAAAAAAAACTGTGAAATAGGTCATTCGCCCCATGTTCGCCAGGCGAAGCAGGGGCGACGTCTCGCCACACTCTCGCCAGGAGAATTTCTGCGAACCCAAAAAATTTATTACAGCAACCATACTGACCCTAAAAGCAGCAACCATTCAACAACAACTCTAATCTAATCAAAGTTCTAGGGTTTCAACAATAACCCTAATAGTTATGAAATTCAAACCCTAATCTAACAAAAATGAACAAATTAATTAAAAACAAAATTAAGAACAATATTGAGAATGGAAACATACCTCTTAGTAAGATTGAAAGTGAAGGTGAGTAAGGTTTAGAGTTATGGAAGAGTGGGGTTTAGAGTAAAAAGTGTGTGAGAGAAAGAGTGAAATGAGTGAGAGTGAAATGTGAGGAAAGAAAAGATAAAGAAAAATATGTGGTCCCAAGTGGACCCTAAATAAAAGTTTATATTTTTTCTCTTTTTTTTTTCTCTGCAGAATCCACCAGCAGTGTCACGCCAACTTCACCTGGCGAAGCAGGGACGAGAGGCTGGCGAAAAATGGTTTCTCCAGGCAAATTACACTAGAAACAGAATTCTCTGTTGTCAAGGATGTAATGCAGAATTTTCCAAAACTTTCCAAAATCACTACTATTTACACACAATTCAAAACTTAACACAACAAAGATGAAATACTTACAACGTTGGGGTGCCTCTCAACAAGCGCTTGTTTAACGTCGGTTGAGCTCGACGGTCCAGAGGCTTGACACCTCGAAACCAAAAGCTCAAGAATTGGCTTCCGAGAAAACAACACTACACGAACAAACTTCAACCATTATCTTTTCCGGTCTTTGATCCCCTCTTCTTTAGAAATGAAAAATCCCAACATCCTCGCATCATAGCTTCCTTTGCATCTTCATCCTTCTTCTTTCTCAAAATCTCTCGTGCACAGTATTTTTCTTTATAAGCATCATCTTCCTTCTTTTTCCTCATAATCTGTTTTGTACAATCTTCTTCTCTAAAATCATCTTCTTCCCTTACGGCTTCTTCCGTTGCATTAATATGGAAACTATCATGGTGATCTTTGGAATGCTTCATTACTTCAAAAAGTTTAAAGCACACCTCTTCGTTTTGAACCCTTACTTTCATAAGGCTGTCGTCAACATCTATCATCATTTGAGCAGTCTTCATAAAAGGGCGTCCAAGAATTAATGGATCATCCTCGTCTTCCTCCATATCAATCACAACAAAGTCAACAGGAAAGAAAAATTTATCAACCTTAACTAAGACATCTTGATCCAATCCATGAGGATGAGTTGTGGACTTGTCGGCCAATTGTAAAGTCATCTGAATTGCTTTTAGTTCAATGTTCCCAAGCCTCTTCACAATAGACAATGGAATGAGATTAATGCTTGAGCCCAAATCGATTAAGCCTTTGCCAACATAGACATCACCAATTGTTACCGGCAAAGTAACACGCCCCGGATCAACTTCTTTCTTTGGTAGAGTTCTTTGGATTATAGCACTACAACTAGCATCAAGGATGATAGTTTCCGGGTCCGAATGTCTTCGCTTCTTTGTAAGAATATCTTTCATGAACTTAGCATATTTCAGCATTTTTTCAAGCGCTTCGGCAAACGGAATGTTGATTTGCAATTGTTTGAATATGTCCATGAAACGAGTGTAATGCCTTTCATTGTCTTTCTTTGTAGGCATAGGAGGGTAAGGTAGATTTTTAATAGGAATATAATTCACTATCTCCTTCCCCTTTTTAACTATTCTCTTCTTTTCTTCTATCTTCGCTTTCTCAAGGTTATCTTTTTCAACCATCTTCTCATTTTTATTTTCAACTTCTTCCTTATCATTCTTTTCAACTACTACCTCATCATCCTTCTCTTCCTCCACAATCTCATCCAAACTCACATCAATATTTTTTTCATTTTTTTCTCCTTCTCCCAACTCTCTCCCACTTATAGTAACAATAGCTTTACAATGTTCCTTAGGGTTGTTTTGAATATTGGCGGAAAAAGGTGGTCCCTATAACGCCCCGATTTTGATTATTTCCCAATTAGGTGGAGTCTTTTATTTTAATTGGATGATAAATTATTTTAATTGTGAATTTGGTGTGTTAAATGTTATTTTTCCGTTTTGAGAGTTTTCGGGGAAATTAGAATGGAGAGTATTTAAGCCTTTTCTCAATTAATGATGAATTAGAAATTAAGTGGAATTAGAATTTGTGAGAAAAATGAATTAATTGATTGTTTGGAAAATGAGAGAAAAGAAATAGAATAGAATAGCAATAAAAAGAAAAGAGATAGAAAAGAGATTGAGAGAAAAAGAAAGAAGAGGAAGAGAAAAGAAGAGGAAAAGAGGAAAACTTAGAAATTCATCAAGATCAATCACAGAGCAAGTTTGGAATCCGGGTAAGGGTGTGAAATGTTGTTATCTTAGCAATGTGTATGATTATGTATGATTGTATTGTTGATTTTGTTGATTTTCATGAGTTTTGGAACTAAACCCATTTGTGTAGAAAATGGTAGAAATCGATGTTTTCGCGGATAGAAATCGATATAAATTGTGTTGTATGATCTATATGTGTGTATGAACCACTGCTAGTAATTGTTTTGCTGTTGAAAATGATTTGGGGAAGAAAATGGGAAAAATTGGAGGTGTGGAACAGTGTTCACGCAGCAGAATTTTTCTGCTTCTGGTGCTGAGCGCCGGGCGAAAGGTCCTGAGCGCCGGGCGATGTGTCCTTTTCGCCGGGCGGTTCGAGAGGCGCAGAGGTGCCAAGCTTCTGCCTCTTTGGATTATTTTGGGGATTTGGTGTCGCCTGTGCTTCGCCGGGCGAAGCAGAGGCGAAGCACGTTTCGCCGGGCGGTGAGCATGCTT
The DNA here is from genome assembly GCA_022829125.1 of Lathyrus tuberosus. Classification (NCBI taxonomy): domain Eukaryota; kingdom Viridiplantae; phylum Streptophyta; class Magnoliopsida; order Fabales; family Fabaceae; genus Lathyrus; species Lathyrus tuberosus. The sequence goes on along the minus strand of JALAZF010000603.1, from coordinate 2,582,975 downwards.
CGCCGGGCGGTTGTTCTGTTTTTGAAAAATAATTTCTTTTTTTTACAAAATTCATAATTTTCGAACCGTAACTCCGATTTAGGCGTTCTTTATATCGTTGGAAAGCTATTGAGCTATACTTTATGATTATGATGGTGTGGAAACTGTTGGCCGATTTTATTATGTCGGAAAGTCGAGAATAGTGCTATTTAGCGACTTTTACCGTTTTGATGGTGTATTTGAACGTGAATCATACAATAGTGCATTGATGTGAATGTATATAGATTGTATGTGATTGTATGAGATGAATGCATGAATATATTGTGAATATGTATGCATTTCAAGAATGTTTTGTGTCATTTTGCATGTGAGGCATCATGAAATACATTCTTGTGTTGAGCGATTCTAATGAGAATCCGTGGTAACATCGTGTGCCTATGTGAGGTGTGAACGATGATTACGAACGATTGTGTGCCTATGTGAGGTGTGACCAATCGGATTGTGTGCCTAGGTGAGGTGTGAGCAATCAGATCGTGTGCCCGCGTGTGGGGTGTGAGCGATTGGGTCGTGTGCCCAGGTGGGGTGTGAGCGATCCATAAACATTGTGTGCCCATGTGGGGTGTGAGCAATGGGTGAACATCGTAGGCCCGACGGGGAGTTACTTTGGTAACGAGCGATGGTTCCAGCAGAAGTTCCTGAGTGAACTTGAGATGATTGAGTCGGTACCGCGTTGCATTTGCATAGAGTCGTGAGTCGGTCTCTATGATTTGCATTTATCATCTTTATAATGATGTGTTGTTGAGTAAACTTAATTGTGTATGTTTATGTAGAATGATTGGGAATTGTGAAAGTATGCATGATGAATATGTTTGGTTGATATGTAGATATACATTGTGATGTATATGGAGGAAATTGTGATGGATTGTGGCGAGAATGTGGAATATGTGTATTTTTATGTTTATATATATAATTATATACATTGTTATTATGATAATATTTCTCACCCTTCTGTTGTTTTATAATGCTATATGAGGCATTGCAGAGTAGGTGTGCTGGTGGTCTTTTTGGTGGAGCGTGTCTTCATTCTTTTGGTCGGTCGGCTCTGATATGTAGCACCGGGTAGCTAGGATGGCTGTGATTCTTTTGTGATACATGTGTATATGTATCTTGCTGATGAGTGTTTATGTAAACATGTATGATGTTGGTGGAGAATAGCTGATGATTCATGTATATATGTATATATGTTTGTTGTTATTCAATGTTTAGATTTTCCGCTTTTATTCTAAACATTTGAGATGTGGGTGTAAGGACTAAGTTCCTCTGTTGCAAGTTACCCCACTGTTGCATATCAATATTGAGCAGGTGTTGTATGTTGTTTAATTGTGTTAGATGTGACATGCCTCTTTTATGCCATGTTATAATTATACTCTGACGAAATTTTAATATGTGCCTAAATGATTATTTGATTATTTGGGGGTATAGAAAGGGGGTGTTACATTAAGTGGTATCAGAGCCAGAGTTGAGTCAGTTGTGTCTGTCTTGTTGTCTTATTGTTTGAATTGTTGTTTAACCTTGTTGTTATTTTTGGGGAATGATTAGAATATGGCTGGTAGAAACGACAATGCGATGGCTGCTGCTTTGGAAGCAATGGCTAGGGCGGTGCAAGGTGCGCCGAATGTGAATGCTAACGACGAGTTCAGGAAGAATCAATCACCGGTTTTCAAAGGAAGATTTGATCCCGATGGTGCTCAACTTTGGTTGAAAGAGATTGAAAGGATCTTCAGAGTCATGGACTGTGAGGAAGAGAATAAAGTGAGGCTTGGGTCTCACATGCTGAAGGAGGAAGCCGACGATTGGTGGGTCGGTATGCGTCAAATTCTTGAGGTGGATGATGAAGAGGTAACTTGGGATTTATTTCGTACTGAGTTTTTAAGGAAGTATTACCCTGAAAGTGTGAAAGGGAAGAAGGAGATAGAGTTCCTTGAATTGAAACAAGGTAGTATGTCCGTGGTGGACTATACTGCTAAGTTCGTGGAGTTGGTTCAATTCCATCCTCACTATGCTGCAATCACTGCTGAGTTCTCAAAGTGTATTAAATATGAGAATGGTTTGCGTCCTGAGATTAAACAGGTTGTGGGATATCAAAGGATAAGAAGGTTTTCGGATTTGACGGAATGTTGTAGAATCTTCGAGGAAGATAGCAGGGCTCGTTCTACACATTACAAAAGTTTGAATGAGAGGAGGGGAAAACAACAAGTTAGAAGTGGACCTTATGTGACACCTGTTGATAAGGGCAAGCATAGGGGAAATTTTGAGAAGAGGTCTGGAGGAGGAGGTTCGGGTCCCATTAAGTGTTATAAGTGTGGGGAAATAGGTCATAAATCATTTGAGTGCGGGAAGCCAGTGGTGAAATGTTCTAATTGTGGAGGTACTGGGCATGCTGCTACAGATTGTAAAAGGAATATGGTGAAGTGCTATAATTGTGGAGAAGTTGGTCACATTAGTACTAAGTGTACTAAACCGAAACAAGCTCAAGCGGGCGGAAAGGTGTTTGCATTGGCAGGGACTCAAACTACTAGTGCAGACCGTTTGATTAAAGGTACATGCTTTATTAATAGTACGCCTTTAGTTGCTATTATTGATACGTGAGCAACTCATTCGTTTGTTTCGTCTGAGTGCGCGAAGCGTTTGAATCTTGTGTTGTCTGTGATGGATGGTAAGATGGTTATTGATACTCCAGCGATGGGGTCAGTAACTACTTCTTTGGTTTGTGTGAGTTGTCCTTTGACCATTTATGGTAAAGACTTCGAGATGGATTTAGTGTGTTTGCCGTTGGAAGGTTTAGACGTAATCTTGGGTATGAACTGGTTGCGATTTAATCGAGTTCATATAGATTGCTATCACAAGTTAGTAAGGTTTCCTTCTTTGGAAGATGATGAAGATGAGAGTGTCCTATCCACTAAAGAATTGAAGAAACTTTTAGCGGACGAAGCTCAATTGTTCGGGTTGTTTGCATCATTGTCTGTGGATGGTCAAGTGTCACTTGATGTGTTTCCTGTTGTTTGTGATTTTCCTGAGGTGTTTCCTGAGGATATTAAGGATGTACCGCCGGAGAGAGAAGTTGAGTTTTCTATTGATCTAGTTCCGGGTACGAGACCGATTTCGATGGCACCGTATCGTATGTCGGCATCGGAGTTGGTAGAATTAAAGAGGCAATTGAATGACTTGTTGGACAAGAGATTTGTAAGACCAAGTGTTTCTCCGTGGGGTGCTCCGGTATTGTTGGTAAAGAAAAAGGATGGAAGTATGCGGTTGTGCATTGATTATCGACAATTGAACAAGGTGACAATTAAGAACAAGTATCTGCTTCCAAGGATCGATGATTTGATGGACCAATTGGTTGGTGCACGTGTTTTTAGCAAGATTGATTTGAGATCGGGATATCACCAGATTCGTGTGAAAGAGGAGGATATTCAAAAGACGGCCTTTAGGACACGGTATGGCCATTACGAATATTCCGTGATGCCATTCGGGGTTTCTAACGCGCCGGGTGTGTTTATGGAATACATGAATCGTATTTTTCATGAACAGTTGGATCGTTTTGTGGTTGTGTTCATCGATGATATTTTGATTTACTCTAAGTCTCAGGAGGAGCATGAAGAGCATTTGAGAATTGTGTTACAAATTTTGAAAGAGAAACGATTGTATGCTAAGTTATCAAAATGTGAGTTTTGGTTATCGGAAGTAAGTTTTCTTGGACATGTTATTTCCGGTAGTGGTATTAGTGTTGATCCATCCAAGATTGCTGCAGTGATGCAATGGGAGGCTCCTAGATCGGTTACGGAGATTCGAAGCTTCTTGGGCTTGGCGGGTTATTATCGGAGGTTTATTGAGGGATTTTCAAAGTTGGCACTTCCGTTAACGCAATTAACTTGTAAGGAAAAGACTTTCGTTTGGGATATTCATTGTGAAGAGAGTTTCAATGAGTTAAAAAGAAGGTTGACAACGGCTCCGATCTTGATTTTGCCAAATCCTACAGAACCATTTGTTGTGTATTGTGATGCTTCATTGGTTGGTTTAGGTGGTGTTTTGATGCAAGATGGAAAAGTTGTGGCGTATGCTTCAAGACAATTGAGAGTACATGAAAAGAATTATCCTACGCATGACTTGGAGTTGGCGCCCGTGGTGTTTGTTTTGAAAATTTGGAGACACTATCTTTATGGTGCAAGATTTGAAGTTTTTAGTGATTACAAGAGTTTGAAATATTTATTTGATCAAAAAGAGTTGAACATGAGACAAAGAAGGTGGTTGGAGCTTTTGAAGGATTATTATTTTGGTTTGAATTAGCATCCGGGTAAGGCAAACGTGGTGGCCGATGCTTTGAGTCGGAAGTCGTTACATATGTCCGCATTGATGGCGAGAGAATGGGAACTTTTGGAGAATTTAAGAGACTTGAGTTTAATTTGTGAAATGAAGCCGAGAAGCGTGAAACTTGGTATGCTACATGTTGCGAATGATTTTCTTGCAACGGTAGGTGAAAAGCAAAAGTTGGACTTGAAATTCGTTGATTTGATGTTGGATGAGAATGAAGATTTTAAGGTTGATAATTTTGGAGTTTTGAGATTCCGTGGTCGTGTTTGTATTCCCGATGATGTAGAGTTGAAAAAGATGATATTGGAAGAAGGGCACCGAAGTAACTTAAGTATTCATCCGGGAGCGAATAAAATGTATCAAGATTTGAAGAAAATCTTTTGGTGGTCCGGGTTAAAGAGAGACGTGGCTCAATTTGTATATGCGTGCTTAACTTGTCAAAAGTCAAAGGTAGAACATCAAAAGCCTAGTGGATTGATGCAACCGTTGGACATTCCGGAGTGGAAATGGGATAGTATATCGATGGATTTTGTTACGGGATTGCCGAATATGCAAAGAGGTCATAATGCTATTTGGGTAATTGTTGATAGGCTTACTAAATCTGCTCACTTCATTCCAATTGATATTAGTTATCCTTTGGAGAGGTTAGCCGAGATTTATGTTCTGGTGGTTGTGAAGTTGCATGGGGTTCCTAAGCGTATTGTATCGGATAGAGATCCTAGATTCACATCGAGGTTTTGGGAGAGTCTACAAAAGGCTTTGGGTTCTAAGCTAAGATTGAGTTCGGCTTATCATCCGCAAACAGATGGTCAAACCGAGAGGACCATTCAATCGTTGGAGGATTTATTGCGTGCTTGTGTGCTCGAGCAAGGTGGTGCTTGGGATAGTTATTTGGCGTTGATTGAGTTCACCTACAATAACAGTTTTCATTCAAGTATAGGTATGGCACCATTTGAGGCTTTATATGGTCGGAGATGTCGAACACCTTTGTGTTAGCATGAAACAGGTGAGAGGACGGTAGTTGAACCGGAGATGGTACAACAAACGACGGAGAAAGTGAAGTTTATTCGTGAAAAGATGAAAGCTTCTCAAAGTAGACAAAAGAGTTATCATGACAAGAGGAGGAAAGATCTTGAGTTTCAAGAAGGCGACCATGTATTTTTGAGAGTTACGCCAATTACGGGTGTGGGTCGTGCTTTGAAGTCGAAGAAGTTGACTACTCGTTTTATTGGTCCGTATCAGATTTCTGCACGAGTTGGTGTTGTGCCTTACCGTGTGGCGTTGCCTCCGAACCTTTCCAATTTGCATGATGTATTCCATGTTTCGCAACTTCGGAAGTATGTTCCGGATCCGTCACATGTTATTCCTATGGACGAGGTTAAAGTGAGAGATAACCTTACGGTGGAAGCTTTACCGATTAGGATTTTGGATCGTGAAGTTAAGAAGCTCAGAGGCAAGGATATTGCGCTTGTAAAGGTAATGTGGGGAGGCGCTGCGGAAGGCAATATGACTTGGGAACTAGAGAGTGGGATGCGAGAGTCGTATCCGGAGTTGTTTGATTCAGGTATTATTTTCGAGGACGAAAATTTCTAAAGTGGGGGAGAGTTGTAACGCCCCGATTTTGATTATTTCCCAATTAGGTGGAGTCTTTTATTTTAATTGGATGATAAATTATTTTAATTGTGAATTTGGTGTGTTAAATGTTATTTTGCCGTTTTGAGAGTTTTCGGGGAAATTAGAATGGAGAGTATTTAAGCCTTTTCTCAATTAATGATGAATTAGAAATTAAGTGGAATTAGAATTTGTGAGAAAAATGAATTAATTGATTGTTTGGAAAATGAGAGAAAAGAAATAGAATAGAATAGCAATAAAAAGAAAAGAGATAGAAAAGAGATTGAGAGAAAAAGAAAGAAGAGGAAGAGAAAAGAAGAGGAAAAGAGGAAAACTTAGAAATTCATCAAGATCAATCACAGAGCAAGTTTGGAATCCGGGTAAGGGTGTGAAATGTTGTTATCTTAGCAATGTGTATGATTATGTATGATTGTATTGTTGATTTTGTTGATTTTCATGAGTTTTGGAACTAAACCCATTTGTGTAGAAAATGGTAGAAATCGATGTTTTCGCGGATAGAAATCGATATAAATTGTGTTGTATGATCTATATGTGTGTATGAACCACTGCTAGTAATTGTTTTGCTGTTGGAAATGATTTGGGGAAGAAAATGGGAAAAATTGGAGGTGTGGAACAGTGTTCACGCAGCAGAATTTTTCTGCTTCTGGTGCTGAGCGCCGGGCGAAAGGTCCTGAGCGCCGGGCGATGCGTCCTTTTCGCCGGGCGGTTCGAGAGGCGCAGAGGTGCCAAGCTTCTGCCTCTTTGAATTATTTTGGGGATTTGGTGTCGCCTGTGCTTCGCCGGGCGAAGCAGAGGCGAAGCACGTTTCGCCGGGCGGTGAGCATGCTTCGCCGGGCGGTTGTTCTGTTTTTGAAAAATAATTTCTTTTTTTTACAAAATTCATAATTTTCGAACCGTAACTCCGATTTAGGCGTTATTTATATCGTTGGAAAGCTATTGAGCTATACTTTATGATTATGATGGTGTGGAAACTGTTGGCCGATTTTATTATGTCGGAAAGTCGAGAATAGTGCTATTTAGCGACTTTTACCGTTTTGATGGTGTATTTGAACGTGAATCATACAATAGTGCATTGATGTGAATGTATATAGATTGTATGTGATTGTATGAGATGAATGCATGAATATATTGTGAATATGTATGCATTTCAAGAATGTTTTGTGTCAATTTGCATGTGAGGCATCATGAAATACATTCTTGTGTTGAGCGATTCTAATGAGAATCCGTGGTAACATCGTGTGCCTATGTGAGGTGTGAGCGATGATTACGAACGATTGTGTGCCTATGTGAGGTGTGACCAATCGGCTTGTGTGCCTAGGTGAGGTGTGAGCAATCAGATCGTGTGCCCGCGTGTGGGGTGTGAGCGATCGGTCGTGTGCCCAGGTGGGGTGTGAGCGATCCATAAACATTGTGTGCCCATGTGGGGTGTGAGCAATGGGTGAACATCGTAGGCCCGACGGGGAGTTACTTTGGTAACGAGCGATGGTTCCAGCAGAAGTTCCTGAGTGAACTTGAGATGATTGAGTCGGTACCGCGTTGCATTTGCATAGAGTCATGAGTCGGTCTCTATGATTTGCATTTATCATCTTTATAATGATGTGTTGTTGAGTAAACTTAATTGTGTATGTTTATGTGGAATGATTGGGAATTGTGAAAGTATGCATGATGAATATGCTTGGTTGATATGTAGATATACATTGTGATGTATATGGAGGAAATTGTGATGGATTGTGGCGAGAATGTGGAATATGTGTATTTTTATGTTTATATATATAATTATATACATTGTTATTATGATAATATTTCTCACCTTTCTGCTGTTTTATAATGCTCTATGAGGCATTGCAGAGTAGGTGTGCTGGTGGTCTTTTTGGTGGAGCGTGTCTTCATTCTTTTGGTCGGTCGGCTCTGATATGTAGCACCGGGTAGCTAGGATGGCTATGATTCTTTTGTGATACATGTGTATATGTATCTTGCTGATGAGTGTTTATGTAAACATGTATGATGTTGGTGGAGAATAGCTGATGATTCATGTATATATGTATATATGTTTGTTGTTATTCAATGTTTAGATTTTCCGCTTTTATTCTAAACATTTGAGATGTGGGTGTAAGGACTAAGTTTCTCTGTTGCATATCAATATTGAGCAGGTGTTGTATGTTGTTTAATTGTGCTAGATGTGACATGCCTCTTTTATGCCATGTTATAATTATACTCTGGCGAAATTTCAATATGTGCCTAAATGATTATTTGATTATTTGGGGGTATAGAAAGGGGGTGTTACAGTCCCGATTGTTGATCGGCCATTTGCTTTGCACGTTGCCCAACTTGATTCTCGAGATTTTTGATCGATGCTTCATTTGTCTTTTGATTTGCCATGGACATTTGGATAAATTGGTTAAGAGTTTCTTTAAGCTTGGAACTCCCACCTTGAGGTTATGCGGGTTGGTAAGGATTTTGCTGATAACCTTGTTGATTTTGATAATTTGGTCTTGGTTGTTGTTGTTGATAAGGTTGTTTTTGTTGTCTTGGATAACCTTGTTGTTGTTGATTTTGATTATTCATGTAATTTGCTTCTTCTTCAACCGAAGGACAAGGAGGACAATAGCCGGTTGGGTGGTCACCTTTACATAGCTCACAAACCGCTATTTGCATATTTTTTTCGGCAACTCTTGCATCTTTTTAATTTGTTGAGGCAAGTTTGACATTTGTTGCGTTAACAACTCAGCTTGTTGAGATAGCAATTTGTGTTGGGCAAGAATTGCATCATTAGTCCCCAACTCTAACACTCCCGATTTCTTTTTAGATTGGCCACGATTATGATTCCCTTGATGGTCATTCAAAGTCATCTTGTCAATAATTGAAATGGCTTCCTCGGCAGTTTTTGTCATTAAAGATCCGTCTGCAGTAGCATTCAACAATGTTTTATGAACCAATTGAAGACCATTTCTGAAAAAATTATGAACTTGCGTAAGCTCATCAAAACCGTGCCATTTGCATTTTCTAAGCATGGATTTGAATCTCTCCCAAGCTTCTTTAAGAGACTCATTTCCACCTTGAGTGAAAACTGTAATCGCCGTTTTCGCTTCCATGAAACGATTGTGAGGAAAAAATCATTCCAAAAACTTCTCTTCTAACAAGTTCCAATCCGTCATAATAGCAGTTGATTGGTCAAGGTACCATTCCTTAGCCTTCCCAATTAGGGAATGCGGGAACAGTCTCTTGAACAAAGTCTCTTCTTCAGCTTCAGGTGCACCACTCGCACCCGCAATTTCATAGAATTTGGTCAAGTGAGTAAAGGGATCCTCGTGATCCATACCAGTGAATGGATTCTGGTATATAAGAGCGAGGATGCCAGTCTTCATTTCTGTATGCCTTTCTTTATGAGCATTGCGTGAAAACTGAGTTGTATGCCTCGTACTATTAACACAAGGTGTTGAAGCAGGTGGTGGTGGTGGAGCAGCCATGGTTGGCGGTAACTGTGGTATTGGTGTCGAAATTGAACTTTCCTCTCGTTCTCGTCTTTCATTAGCAAGTTACCTCCTCCGTCTTGCTCTGCTATTTAACTTATGTGTTGTTCTTTCAATCTCAGGATCAAAAAGAAGTTGGTCTACGGGTAACTTCCCTCGCATAAACAGAGTCTGCACATTTAGCCAAACAAATTAACAAGCCCAAGAAAAAGTTTAACTAGCTTAAAACTAAACAACTCTTGTGATGCTCGCAATAACAAACAACAATACCCGGCAACGGCGCCATTTTGTTGAAAAGTATTTCGGGGGGTGTTTTATCGTATCCATAGGGATTTTATGTGTATTGTCGCCGTTCTATAGTCGAAAGCGTTTTAAAATTTTAAAGTATCAAAGAGTTTGGTATTTTTGTATCGGATCGTTTGTATAAAATTTAGTAATCAACGGTAAAGAAATTGGTTTTAGAGTTTGGTAAAAACATGCCAAGATTAGGGTCCGATAATCCATTTCGTATGTATTTACTCGACAAAGGATATGAACTTGTTAACAATGAATATAACCACATATCCTCTCAACAAGTTTATCTCTAACACTTGTTGTGGGATTTACCATATTGATCCTTAGATGATCTCTCACTCCAACTATCAATATGGTAACATTCAAGATCAATATTTATGAACATCAACTTTCAAAACTATCTCTAGCCTCATGATTATTGATGGATTGAAACTTAGGTCAAGTTTTAATACATATCTCTCGCTCATGAATTAAAACAAAATATAAACCATATAAACAAAGTTTTTCCTCTATATTTATCATCAACAAAGTTCACAAACTTAATATAAAGGTCAATACATACAAAATGATGGATTACCTATGACTAATCTTGACACAAGAGTTGCTTAGCTACCCATTGTCATGGTAGCTTGATCAACAAGTAATGGACAAAGCTTTTGTTGCATCAATCTTCAAAGATTCAAGGATTGAAGCATAAAAGCTTTGGATTCCAAGCAAGATAAATAAAAGATGAAGTTTTTAATCTCTAAAGAGGTTTCTAGGTTACAAAGATCTTTCTAAAAGTGTTATATCCAAAAATATCTACAAAACACCCTAAATACCACTGTCTGCCCAGACAAATTCGCCAGGCGAACTCCAAAATTTGCTTGGCGAAACCTTAAAGATCAGCCACGTGACAGAACAGTGCAGAGAAATCTGGGAAAAATATCTGAACTTGGCAGGCGAAATTCAGCTTTGCCAGGCGAATCTCTTTCGCCGCATCTTCGCCTGGCGAATCTTCCAGCAAAGCACTTCCAGTAGCTACTGGAATTGAACTTCAAATTTTCTAGTTGGCTCGCCAGGCTTTTGCCAGGCAAATCTCTCCTTTCGCCACCCCTTCGCTTGGCGAAGGTACTGTAGGTTGCAGACACGCGACTTTTCTCGTTTCATCGTGTTTTCTATCGATTTTTGCCGCGTCCTTTTTACAAAATGTGCTGCAAAATTAACAAAAATATCAAAGAGACCAAATATAGACATTGATTTAAAAATCACTTACAAATAAGCTGTTTCGCATATAGACATCTGGAAAACTGCTTAAAAAATGCCGTAAATTGATCTAAAATCATTCTAAACCAGACACCCATCAAACTCTCTCCAACTTGCCTTGTTGTTTTCCCTTAAACAAAAGTAAGTTTCAACAATCACAAGCAAGATTTCAAAGCACCAAATCAACCGAAAACACCAATGGTTCAAACTCGACAAATACACGCACAAAGTATTTTCACAAAGTTGCATAGAATCAAAACATGATTATGAATTAAATTCTAAACACAACATCATACAATGCAAAATCAAGCACCTACAAATTCAAATTGAATCACCTAAATTCACTTATTATCAAACACACTATGTATATAATTTCACACGGGACAAAGCACTCTCACAAGCAATCGTGCCATACCCGGAATCATTCATGCATTCATCTCACAAAGTTGTCAAAAATAAGTAGAAACAAAGATCACTAAGGACTTTTATGGTTGTAATGTGGCTTGGGTTAAAAACAAAAGTCATATCTACACGGCCATTGAACAAAAACGGGTAATAACTATGAAGAGCATTTCTTTTTCAAATTTTTCATTCTTGTCCACCCTTTATTCCTTCCTTTCACAATGCATTCTCTTCTTTTGATTTTCTTTTCTTTTTGTGCTTTTTGTTCTTTTTCTTTCTTTTTGTTTTTTATTTCTTTTTCTTAGAATGCATTGTATCACCAATTCCTTTTTCTCCTTTCAAAGTAAACCATTCTCCCCAACTTCAATAATGCTACAAGCTTAGCTTAAATGCTCTTCAAAACGGGTTAAAATTCGGGTTCATGATTCACAATAAAAAACAAAATTCTTTTTAGGCTCAAAAGGAGTTTCAAATACGCGCATACTCACAAGGTTACTTGAAGTGTTTTTGGTGAACAAAACGAGTAAAACAACGATTACTTGACTCTATTTTTGGTGAACAATGGAAAGCATCTCACTTTTGTAGTTTTGTCATAATTGATTCACACATGAACAAGTATTTTCAACACAATGCATTACCATAATGTTGTATAAAGCATTAACTCACAATTATGCTAAAATTCTACACAACAAACATTCACACTTTGATTGTGCACAATATTAAGAATTCTACCATCACCATCACATGTTTAAGGCCAACAAAGTACTCTTTTTCTTCTTGTGCTAACACACATAATTTTCAAAAATTAAGGACAAACATCATTTTCTTTGCGCAAACACAACATAAAATAAAAATAGAATTTAAATTAAACAAAAATTTAACCAAACTGAAATTTTATAAGTTATGGTGTAAACACACCAAAGATGTACTCGCCGAAACGACAAAATACTACAACCAAAAATTCGCCGAAGCGACCCAAAAGTACTTATTAATATTATAAAGCTTAAAATAAAATACATGAAATAAATGACAAAACAAAACAGAAATTCTTCACTTTGTAGTCTCCTCTAATTAATCAAGTCGTTTAGATAATCTTGCATCTCATCACCTCCATCATCATCATCATCGTCATCATTAGCTCCACCATCAGCATCAGCTCCAACTGCTCCTCCCCCTGGAAAGAATGGTCGCCTGCCCACAGGCCAGTTTGTATAATTATCATAATCAGTCAGAGTAGGGAAAAGGGTAACTTCTTGAGGAGTGGTTTGAAATTAGTACAGCTGTTGCATACAATTAAAATTAAATTCCAATGATCTTTGGTATGCCTCAGCCATATTGTAGCGGCAAAATCGTGAGTGTAAGCTATTGATTAACTTAACTCGAAAAGCAAGAGTCGCCACCGCACTTTTATTTTATCCAAAAAGGAAAGGAAAAAGAGCGAACAAAACCTACACAAGCTCTACAACAAGAACAAGTGAAGAGAGTCCGGGTAAGGGAGGTTGGTTACGCAATGGGAAGGTGTTAACACCCAAAACGTCTATAGTACTCTATAGGAACCCTTTGAAATATCTACCGCTTTTGGTCTGAAAAAGGTTTGCTTGAAAAGTGATTGAGGAGATGAGAAGAGAAGTTGTTTTTAAGATTTTTGTGTTTGGAGAGACTTGTCGCCTCATGCCTACGTACCCACGATGTGCAATGTAGGATCAAAACCCCGTAGTTCATGGTACAAAGAATGAAATTTGTTTGTTTTGGTTGTTTTTAAATGTAAAGACAAGTCGTCATTTCCAAGCGAATAATTTCGCTTAAAGAAATTAATCATGTCTCAACTTATGAAAAAGTTAAAGGAAAAAGTGCACGAGGGCACAAAAGAGAGTGATGAGTTTGATGTTTTTTAAAGTCTTTTGAAAAAGGTGTCAATATGCTTATGTAGTTTAGCATTTGTTAAGAAATGAAAAGAAAAGAGTAAAATCACTTGACAAAGTCAAGGTTTGATTATGAAAGAAGTGAAAGTTTGAAAACAAGAAAGTTTTGAAAAAGGGAGAGAGTTTTGAAAATTGAAGAATGGGAAGGAGAAGAAGTGGCTATCCTAAAGCATAAAGTAAAAGCTAAGGATAAGAATAGCATAACCACACAAGTAAGCTCCATAGTCTTCGAACCATAATTCCAAAGCAAAGGGAAAATGTCCTAGTTCTAAGTCCAAGGTTCCAAGAATTGCATTGGATGTCCAAGGTCTAAGTCCAAGGATTCAAGAATAGCATTGAAGTCCAATGTCTAGGTGCAAAACTCCATGTCCATTGCAAAGGATAGTAACCATAGTCCAAGATTAGAAGCACAAGTTTTTTAGTGGTTTTAGCCTTTATTAATGTTTTTGGTACAAGTGGACAAAGAGAAAAAAGCATAAGCATAAACATGTGTCCAACAGACAAAGGAAAAATTGCGGAAGCATAAACATATGTCCAACGGACAAAGGAAAAATTGCGGAAGCATAAACATGATATGAAATGATAAAAATGAAGCATAAAAGTAAAAGAGATAAGGAGCGAGAAGGAATTGTAAAGAAGTTAGTACAATAGTATTGTTAGTAAGTTAATGATTAGTTGTTAGAGTTAGTGATCAATAACAATTGAATAATTGCACTTAGGTCAAGGTTAATGAGAACTCATTAGAGGATTGATAAGACCAAAGCCTCCTAACAACAAGTTTCATAAGTTTTGAACCAAAAGACAAATAATCAACTATTCTTGATAGTTTTCCGATGCGGGACAAATATTGCGCTATGTTAAGCAATCATCGAGTAATTTACGGAGTAATTATCCTACAATGAGGTCGGTCAATAGCACTTTATGCTAATGCATGCTAGATGAACGATATGTAAATCGTCATCCGAAAGCGATACCGCACGAAAAGAAAAATGGTAGCGATCTCGTCTCGATCGAAATTCAACAAAAGAATTCCAAGATCTTTTAGACTTTCATCGATCAAAAGAAAAGAGGAATAAATGAAGAGAATGCCAAATTAAACCACACAATTATGTGATCTAAGTCTAAGAACAAAAGGAGAGGGAAGAAAATGGAAAAGGAACCAAAACAGCCCCAAAAACAAGCCAAAATATGCATTTTGTTTCGAAGTAACTGGTTACAGCATAACTGCTAACCGGTTACCTAGTTCAAAATAAGTGCAGTTTTTTTCAAAATTAACACAGTGTAACCGGTTACAGCATAACTGCTAACCGGTTACACATCACCAGAATGCAGAAAAATGTGCAAAATTCAGCATGATCCATTTCCAAAACTTTTTACAAACACCTTATGATCATGGAACTGAAATTGCACGAAATTTAAAGTAAAATAACAGTAAAAACCAGCAATTAAACACAATTACAAGATCCAAAGGATCAAGTAACAAGGATCTCCAAAGATCTACATTATGGAAGATGAAGATGAAGCTTCAACAATGGTGAAAGATGAATTACCACTTCAAATCTGAAAATTCCTTCAAATTGCTTCAAGATCTACACTCCAAAGCCTTGATCTACTGTAATTGATGAACAAAACAAGAATGGATGAAGGTTTAGCTCAAAGTTGAACAATATTCAATGTGAATTCTTGTTAACTTTCAAAGAAAGAAATGTGAGCTTTAGTGAATTTTGTGGTTGGGGAGAGAATTTGCAAGAGGTTTTTTGGCTATCAAAAGCTTGAATGAAATTTTATCAAGGTGAATTTGGCTCTCAAAAGCTTGTCAAATGAGTGAAATGAAGCCTCTATTTAAAGAGTTTAGGTTTGGGAATTTGGTGGTTTGGAATTAGGCTTGGAATTTGAAAATTAGGATTGGAATTCAAATTTGGAGGGAATTATCAAAAGAATGGTGATTAGTGGAGGTGTATGGTAGGAAATGATCAAAGTGATGTAGGGAATTAAAATTAGATGGTATGGAATATTCCAAAATGTGATCAAAATTGGTGCCAAATGCTGAAATTTGAATTTGCTGCCATTTTTCAAAATTTCACGATGGTAACCGGTTACAGCATAACTGCTAACCGGTTACTCAGTGCAAAATTTGTGAAAAATGAGCATTTTCTTGCACTGTTGTGGTTCCGGCTCGATTCTTTTGCTCGTCAAAGAAGGCATGGAAATAAACACATGAACCTTGGAATTCCTTGAATAATAATTAATTAAATCCTGGAAACTCTTGATCAGATGAATTTTGAATTGTTTGCAGATCAACTTTGACTTTGTCAGGTGAAATTCAATCAAGCTGTGGGACTGTTATTTTGGCATTTTTGACTTGTTCTTCCCCTGAAAATGTTAGTGAAAGAAAACAAATATTTTTTTGGATTTTGATTAATGGTTAGTAAGATATAAACAAATAAAGTAATAAAGTGAATAAGAAAACACACAGATGATCAGTGAACCCTGCAAGGCATAAACCCAAAGATGAGGGGGACGAGGGAATCAATGTGTGATCTTGTTTGTGCTAAAGATGCAAATGAAAATGCGAATGATATGTGGAATCTTAGGGGTAAAAAATTAGGGTCTTACAACTGCCCCTATTTAAGTCTCTTCTATCGGGAGATATGAAGGTTAAAAACTTCGTCTCGACAAGATTGAAGATACTTAAATACAAAAAACCAAATTTTTAGCCATAAGATGCCACAAGATGATATGAATGCAAAGGATAAAACGGACTGCGGGGAAACTTGAAACAAAAGATATGGTAAATTGAAAGAGATGACGGGAAAAGACATGCCGGAGAACACAAGCTATCTTTGGAGATCTGTCAAGGTGACAAGAGGTATCCATCAATAGTTGAGAAAGAGAGGGACAAGACCCTGGAAGACGAGTAGTGACATCCAAGAATAGCATTGGATAGAAACTACGAACGAGACAAATGGTATGTCAAAAGACGTCCAAGAATGGCATTGGATAACAACAAGAAAGGTTCTGGTAAAAACAAACAACGTCATCCAAGAATAGCATTGGATGGAGGTGAAAAACACTTTATTAGGGATAAGATATCCAAGAATGGCATTGGATAAAAGGAACTACAACATCTAAGAATGGCATTGAATGGGGCAACAACAAACATCAGAGTCAATCAAGAATAACATTGGATACAAACAAAATTCCATTTGAAAACTTCATTGGGGACATCCAAGAATGGCATTGGATGACAAGGTTAAACATCAGAGATATCCAAGAATAGCATTGGACTTGGCTGGGGAAAAGGTGTCCAAGAAGGGCATTGGACTCTGTTGAGGAAGAGATATCCAAGAATGACATTGGATAAAAGGAATCTCAACATCCAAGAATAGCATTGGATGAAGTGAGAAAAGTTCTGGAAAATACATCAGAAGTATCCAAGAATGGCATTGGATAAAAAGAGTTCACAATATCCAAGACTGACATTGAATAAAGTGAGCAGGGACTTTCAGGAATGGCACTGAAAGGTAAAGGTAAACTCATTCAAGAATGGCACTGAATGAACAGATAAAACTTTCAGGAATGACACTGAAAGGAAAGGTAAATTCATTCAGGAATGGCACTGAATGAACAGATAAAACTTTCAGGAATGACACTGAAAGGAAAGATAAATCACTTCACTCAAGAATGGAATTGAATGATAGTGAGAAAGACATCCAGGAATGGCACTGAATGCAAAGGAGAAAAATCATCCAGGAATGGCACTGACTGAACAGATAAAACTTTCAGGAATGGCACTAAAAGATAAAGGTAAAATCTCATTCAGGAATGACACTGAATGAACATATACACTTTTAGGAATGACACTGAAAGATATCCAAGCAAATCTGATGGGGATTACAGAAGAGAAAAAAGACTTCCAAGAATAGTACTAGGAGAAACAAGAGGAACAAGGTATATCCAGGAATGGCACTGGAAATCAAAAGAGACAGACATCCAGGAATGGCACTGGAGTGAGAAAAAGCAAAGATCTAGGAAAACAAGACATCCAGGAATAACACTGGGGTGGAAGAAAAACAAAGATCCAGGAATAGCACTGGGTGAAACGACAACATCCAGGAATGGCACTGGAAAGAAAGAAAATAAACAAGACATCCAGGAGTAGCACTGGGTGAAAAGGCAGGTAAACGACAACATTCAGGAATAGCACTGAATGAGAAGGCAGGTAAAAGTTTTGGGTAGGTGCCAAGTAAGTTGGTCTTTGATCACAAGGTAAGATGTTGAAAGCAACAAGACCTCAGAAAAATGCACATGAGCGCGAAGCACACTTCGAGCTATGAAAATATTTCTATGTATGATATATGAATGATTTATGTATTTAATGCATATGATAGGGACAACTGAAATAGACTCCTTTGTGAGGGAAGAATGGAACTCTGATTCCTCAACACGGGGAACACAGCCCACTCTGCTTGGAGAGAAGATGTTGAACACATCTTTGTCACACGTATGAATTGTATCAGGGTGATGGTCTTTTGAGGAAAGACATCTTGAGGATTCTTGAAGAAGATTGCCCCAGATTGATTGACTGATGAGGATAAACTGATCATGGCTTCAGTTTGACTACTGCAGGGGAAAAATAAACTGATCATGGCTTCAATTCTTGAAATGATTGTTGAGAATAAATTGATCATGGCTTCAGTTACTGGGGATGGACTGATTATGGCTTCAGTTCTTGAAATGAATGCTGAGGATAAACTGATCATGGCTTCAACTTGACTATTGTTGGGGATGAACTGATCATGGCTTCAGTTCTTGAGATGATTGTTGAAAAGGCTAAACTCAGTATGGGTCTTGAAAGAGATCTTCTTGTTAACCAATTCTGAGAATAACTTGCACTGAGCAATAAATATTGAACTGATTCACAACAGGATTTGGAAGTAATGTGACCCTGATAGGATCACTGGCCAAATTTCTCAACTGTTTGAAAATTCTTGATGAGGAAAGTTTGCCTGCAAATGAGATCATTCAAACAAACATGGTAATTTTAATGCAAAGCTCATACAATTTTGAAATCAAAAATCATTTTTGGAATGATATTATTGATGTAAAGCAAAATGAAACACTTGTCAAAACACGGCGGTTTAGACATACAAAGTGAAAGAGAAAGCAGAGGTATGACATCAAAGCAAATGATTGGCAACAAACATGGGAGTCAGTTTATGCAACCTTGCTGTAGTATGCTTTCAAAAGAAGCCTGGCTTTAATTAGGTCTTTTGAAGGTTGTAACGTGGTCTGGTTCACGGTTTTTTGAAACAAAGGATATAGGCTCAAAGTTTATTTGTACCCAACCCATTCTTCGTGATGACCTTCAGTTCTATGCTCAGTTAATTCAAACCATCCATTCAGGTTCCAAGCGGTTTTGGAATTGCAACACTGTTATGATGATGGTTCAAGGACCAAGAGATTTTCTGACATGGCAGTCACTCTTTCTTACAACATTTTGTTGTTTTTTTGATGAGGACCTCAGTCAACTTGTTTTGTCTTTGAGGATTTTGGTAACCTCTTGCTTTTTCTTTTGTTATCCCTAACTTTTGCCTGAACTGTGTCATTTGAGTTTACAGTCAGCGGGATGCCCCAATTTTTGCCTAAGTCTCCTTCATAGGTTTTGACTTAGCGGGCTTTACTTTTGATTTTTTTTTCATCCTTTTTTTTTTAAAGATAGTGACTGCCTGGCTTAATGATTATGGTGAACCATCATTGGCTTTTGATTTGAAAGACATATTCGACACTTCTTTGATGTGTGCAAAGGAAAGCTTGTGATTGCAACCTTTATTGGAAAGTGTTTTGCATGCACAGTCAAATTAACTGAGAACTACCCATCCCCAGGTTATGATTACGGGTTTTTTCGTACAGAAAGAAACTCCTCCTTCTAGGCTCAAAGGGGTTGACAAAGGGTTAACTTCCTTATTTCTCCAGTGTTTGGGAGTTGAAACAATGCCTGTACATCATCAGCCAAGTTTCAAATTGAAAGCATACAATTTAGCAATTTTAGGTATTTCGCTTTCATCATCCTCCCTCCAATCTTTGCATAAACAAAAGCTTAATAAAGAAAGTGAACAGGAGATAAAAAAATTTTTGAAAAAGAAAGCATAAAGATGCACACAGTGGATATAAATGAATTAAATCAAACATTGCAATGCTCATTTCATTGAAATTACCATGAAAGTACAAATAAAGTTCGAAAACAAACAAACAATACAATCAAAGAAAAATGCAAACAGAAAGAAACAAGGCCTAGTGACTAATCAGCAATAAGGATAAACTGTCCTGTCTGAAGCACTGGCTTTAGGAGATGATCTGTCTGAACTGAATCAAACTTCACTTAGCATGCTCTGGCAAAGGATTGTTGACAACATTGGGATTATCATCAAGAAAGCTCAGAATCTTTGAGTTCACCAATTCTTGTACTCTGGCTTTTAATGCATAGCAGCCTTCCAAGTTATGGCCTGCCCCACCTCGATGGAACTCACAGTGAAGACCAGCCCTATAGCCGGCTGGGAGAGGATTTAGAGGAGGAGGTAGATCCCTCGTTGTAATCAAACCTTTCTTTACAAGACATGGATACAACTCAGTGTAGGACATCGGGATAGGATCAAAGTTAACCCTATTGTGACTCTGATTTTGTCTAACAGGCTGACGAGGAGCTTGAACTGGTTGAGCATTGACAACAGGAGCGACTGCAGCTACATATTGTTGTTATCTGTGATGAGGTTTACCTTCAACTGAAATAGCGTGGGTATCACCATCCTTCTTCTTTTGAAAATTCCCAGCATACTTTTTAGCACCACTAAAGGCTTCAGCATTGGTAATCTTTCCTTTCTTGATACCTTCTTTTAGTCTTTCTCCAATAGTGACTAGGTCAGCAAAACCAGATGATACACTGCCTATTATCTATTCCTAAAAGAGTGGTTGAAGAGTGTCCATGAACAATCCAGTCAATTCCTTTTCAGCCAAAGGTGGCTCTACCTGAGCAGCTAGCTCTCTCCAGCGCTGAGCGTACTCTTTAAAGGATTCTTTTTCTTTCTGAGACATATTTTGCAATTGACGGTGATCAGGTGCCATGTCCAGATTGTACTTATATTGCTTTAAGAAAGCATCAGCCAAGTCATTCCAGCTTTGGATACGGTTCTTCTCAAGTCCCATATACCATTTCATTGAAGCCCCATTCAAGCTGTCTTGGAAACAGTGAATGTGCAATTTGTCATTTTTGGCATGAGCAGCCATCTTGCGGCAGTACATCACCAAGTGGGTTCTGGGACAGGTGTGCCCCTTGTATTTTTCAAAATCAGGAGTCTTGAATTTTGGAGGAATAACCAAGTCAGAAACCAAGCACATGTCCATTATGGCAGCATTAAAGACATCACTTCCTTCTACGGCTCTTATCCTTTTGTCCAGAGTTTGCCATTGCTCTCTGACTTCTTCAATGTATCCAGGTTCTCCCTGACTTTCAGATTGTGGACCAGCAGCATGGTACACGAAAGGATTCTCAGGAGTAGCTTGAGCAACATAATGCACAATAGGCTGAGGTTCAGTGAACAGTGGAGCCGAAGATACTGGCGAGACAAACACAGTATTAGTTGCAAAGGGTGGCGAGTAATTCGGAGGTAACCCAAATTTTGGCCAAGTAGAAGCTGGTTGCTAAGTCAGTGGAGGGTCAGCAGCAGCAGTTGAAGTTTCAACAATCACAGTCCTCTGAGGTGGTTCACCTCTAGCAATCAGAACTTGCAGCATTTCTGTGAGTCTGGTCATACCGGCCTTCAACTCATCAATTTCCATTCTGACTTCGGTGTTGTGTTGTTCTTGATTTTCCATTCTCAATCTGACAGTAGCTCTAGTTTCGTAGTTGTATTGAGGAAACAACTTGACGGTGAACAGATAACTGGAGAAGGAGACAGTTGAAATGAGTTTCTGAGACAACTGGGAAGAATGCATATGTATGCTCATGGATGCAAGAGTACATGGATGCAACAACCACAAACAAGATCACTCAAAGCACACGGGTTCAAAGGTTCGAGTCACGAGCATGAAGCCAAGTTTAAGAACCAACCAACAAAAGGTATGTGTTAAGGTTTGTCTTCATTGTACCTGCAGAAAACAACGGTTCTAACAGAGTGCCCAGGGTCCACAATCCACTATCAGACACATCATCGCACCGATTTGCTCGGAGGTTGGTAGTTATCCTCAAGAGAATCTAACCTGAGTGTGGCATCGCGTGACAGCTAAGTCAGATTTGCATCTTCATAGCTTCCGCGCCACGATCCTAAAAAGGCTAAGATGGGTTAAGGGTATTACGGTCCTCAGTGTTATAGGCTTCTATGGAAAAAGTAATGCCTTCACGATCGCTCGATCGACATCAGTAATTCCAAAGAGGCAACCACCGAGTGAATGGATTCTCAAGTTCTGGTTTTTTGGGATTCGACTCCCTCAAAGTTCCCTTGACTATACCATCCTCCTATCTCAAAGTACACTCTGGTCCGGGTATAGGACCTATCCTGCACACGCAGAGGAACTCCTAAACAGAACAAGCAAGTAACAAGCAAATCAGACAAAAGCAGTAAATAAATCAAAGTAGGCTAAACCCCTTAAGGGAGGATTTTCCCCAGCAGAGTCGCCACTTTTCTGTAGCGGCAAAATCGTGAGTGTAAGCTATTGATTAACTTAACTTGAAAATTAAGAGTCGCCACCGCACTTTTATTTTATCCAAAAAGGAAAGGAAAAAGAGCGAACAAAACCTACACAAGCTCTACAACAAGAACAAGTGAAGAAAGTCTGGGTAAGGGGGGTTGGTTACGCAATGGGAAGGTGTTAGCACCCAAAACGTCTATAGTACTCTATAGGAACCCTTTGAAATATCTACCGCTTTTGGTCTGAAAAAGGTTTGCTTGAAAAGTGATTGAGGAGATGAGAAGAGAAGTTGTTTTTAAGATTTTTGTGTTTGGAGAGACTTGTCGCCTCGTGCCTACGTACCCACGATGTGCAATGTAGGATCAAAACCCCGTAGTTCGTGGTACAAAGAATGAAATTTGTTTGTTTTGATTGTTTTTGAATGTAAAGACAAGTCGTCATTTCCAAGCGAATAATTCTGCTTAAAGAAATGAATCATGTCTCAACTTATGAAAAAGTTAAAGGAAAAAGTGCATGAGGGCACAAAAGAGAGTGATGAGTTTGATGTTTTTTAAAGTCTTTTGAAAAAGGTGTCAATATGCTTATGTAGTTTAGCATTTGTTAAGAAATGAAAAGAAAAGAGTAAAATCACTTGACAAAGTCAAGGTTTGATTATGAAAGAAGTGAAAGTTTGAAAACAAGAAAGTATTGAAAAAGGGAGAGAGTTTTGAAAATTGAAGAATGGGGAGGAGAAGAAGTGGCTATCCTAAAGTATAAAGTAAAAGCTAAGGATAAGAATAGCCTAACCACACAAGTAAGCTCCATAGTCTTCGAACCATAATTCCAAAGCAAAGGGAAAAGGTCCTAGTTCTAAGTCCAAGGTTCCAAGAATTGCATTGGATGTCCAAGGTCTAAGTCCAAGGATTCAAGAATAGCATTGAAGTCCAAGGTCTAGGTGCAAAACTCCATGTCCATTGCAAAGGATAGTAACCATAGTCTAAGATTAGAAGCACAAGTTTTTTAGTGGTTTTAGCCTTTATTAATGTTTTTGATCCAAGTGGACAAAGAGAAAAAAACATAAGCATAAACATGTGTCCAACGGACAAAGGAAAAATTGCGGAAGCATAAACATATGTCCAACGGACAAAGGAAAAATTGCGGAAGCATAAACATGATATGAAATGATAAAAATGAAGCATAAAAGTAAAAGAGATAAGGAGCGAGAAGGAATTGTAAAGAAGTTAGTACAATAGTATTGTTAGTAAGTTAATGATTAGTTGTTAGAGTTAGTGATCAATAACAATTGAATAATTGCACTTAGGTCAAGGTTAATAAGAACTCATTAGAGGATTGATAAGACCAAAGCCTCCTAACAACAAGTTTCATAAGTTTTGAACCAAAAGACAAATAATCAACTATTCTTGATAGTTTTTCGATGCGGGACAAATATTGCGCTATGTTAAGCAATCGTCGAGTAATTTACGGAGTAATTACCCTACAATGAGGCCGGTCAATAGCTCTTTGTGCTAATGCATGCTAGATGAACGATATGTAAATCGTCATCCGAAAGCGATACCGCGCGAAAAGAAAAATGGTAGCGATCTCGTCTCGATCGAAATTCAACAAAAGAATTCCAAGATCTTTTAGATTTTCATCGATCAAAAGAAAAGAGGAATAGATGAAGAGAAAGCCAAATTAAACCACACAATTATGTGATCTAAGGCTAAGAACAAAAGGAGGGGGAAGAAAATGGAAAAGGAACCAAAACAGCCCCAAAAACAAGCCAAAATATGCATTCTGTTTCGAAGTAACCGGTTACTTAGTTCAAAATAAGTGCAGTTTTTTTCAAAATTAACACAGTGTAATCGGTTACAACATAACTGCTAACCGGTTACACAGCACCAGAATGCAGAAAAATGTGCAAAATTCAGCATGATCCATTTCCAAAACTTTTTACACACACCTTATGATCATGGAACTGAAATTGCACGAAATTTAAAGTAAAATAACAGTAAAAACCAGCAATTAAACACAATTACAAGATCCAAAGGATCAAGTAACAAGGATCTCCAAAGATCTACATTATGGAAGATGAAGATGAAGCTTCGACAATGGTGAAAGATAAATTACCACTTCAAATCTGAAAATTCATTCAAATTGCTTCAAGATCTACACTCCAAAGCCTTGATCTACTGTAATTGATGAACAAAACAAGAATGGATGAAGGTTTAGCTCAAAGTTGAACAAGATTCAATGTGAATTCTTGTTAACTTTCAAAGAAAGAAATGTGAGCTTTGGTGAATTTTGTGGTTGGGGAGAGAATTTGCAAGAGGTTTTTTGGCTATCAAAAGCTTGAATGAAATTTTAGCAAGGTGAATTTGGCTCTCAAAAGCTTGTCAAATGAGTGAAATGAAGCCTCTATTTAAAGAGTTTAGGTTTGGGAATTTGGTGGTTTGGAATTAGGCTTGGAATTTGAAAATTAGGATTGGAATTCAAATTTGGAGGGAATTATCAAAAGAGTGGTGATTAGTGGAGGTGTATGGTAGGAAATGATCAAAGTGATGTAGGGAATTAAAATGAGATGGTATGGAATATTCCAAAATGTGATCAAAATTGGTGCCAAATGCTGAAATTTGAATTTGCTGCCATTTTTCAAAATTTCACGATGGTAACCGGTTACAGCATAACTGTTAACCGGTTACTCAGTGCAAAATTTGTGAAAAATGAGCATTTTCTTGCACTGTTGTGGTTCCGGCTCGATTCTTTTGCTCGTCAAAGAAGGCATGGAAATAAGCACAAGAACCTTGGAAATACTTGAATAATAATCAATTAAATCTTGGAAACTCTTGATCAGATGAATTTTGAATTATTTGCAGATCAACTTTGACTTTGTCAAGTGAAATTCAATCGAGCTGTGGGACTGTTATTTTGGCATTTTTGACCTGTTCTTCCCCTGAAAATGTTAGTGAAAGAAAACAATTTTTTTTTTGGATTTTGATTAATGGTTAGTAAAATATAAACAAATAAAGTAATAAAGTGAATAAGAAAACACACAGATGATCAGTGAACCCTGCAAGGCATAAACCCAAAGATGAGGGGGACGAGGGAATCAATGTGTGATCTTGTTTGTGGTAAAGATGCAAATGAAAATGCGAATGATATGTGGAATCTTAGGGGTAAAAAATTAGGGTCTTACACATATCCCAAGAGTAATTGAATGACGCTCGCATCCTAGGATCCCACGTTGAAAAATCAAGACCCTCAGTTTGCTCGCTAGTTTGCGAACGGGATGATTGACCTACACTTATACCCTTCCTCTTCTCAATCAACTTATTTTTGCAATATCGCTCAATATAGTCATCATTTATGAGCCCCCTTCTCTTCTCATTAATCACATCGGGCATCAGTACCCACTTTTTAAGACAAAGAGCGGTGACAAAACAAGGAAAAATGATAGGTGCAGCAGAATGTACCTCAGGTTTTCGCGTGTTCTCAATAAAATTCTTCATTTCAGTCGAAATCACCCGAGCTACATCGACCTCTTTGTTTTCCATGATGTAGTATAAGAGTAGGGCAACATTAATCGGTATTGAGGGACGGTGCATCTTAGGTTTGATGTTATAGAGGATGAGAAGAAGTACGGCTTGCACATCCGGAGGCACGTCTTCCCTCCTATACCGGATGACTTCTCCTTGGTGGTTCCTTTCCACATTTTTTCCTTTGAACAAAATGGTCTTGGAAATTTTATCGTGATCTAGATGAGTGCCAAGTTCCTTAGTGTAATCATCCTTTTCAAACATCCATAAAGAACTTGGTTTTCCAAACAGGTCGTTTATGTCCTCACGATCGAATCTGATTTCCTTGCCTCGGACATACGTGATTTCCAAATAAAATAAATAAAAGATGAAGTTTTTAATCTCCAAAGAAGTTTCTAGGTTACAAAGATCTTTCTAAAAGTGTTATATCCAAAAATATCTACAAAAGACCCTAAATACCACTTTCTGCGTAGACAAATTCGCCAGGCGAGCTCCAAAATTCTCCTGGCGAAACCTTTAAGATCAGCCACGTGACAGAACAGTGCAAAGAAATCTGGGAAAAATATCTGAACTCGCCAGACGAAATTCAGCTTCGCCAGGCGAATCTCTTTCGCCGCATCTTCGCCTGGAGAATCTTCCAACGAAGCACTTCCAGTAGCTATTAGAATTAAACTTCAAATTCGCCAGTTGGCTCGCCAGGTGAAGCCTGGCGAATCTCTCCTTTCGCCACCCTTCGCCTGGCGAAGGTACTGTAGGTTGCAGACACGCGACTTTTCTCGTTTCATCGTGTTTTCTTCCCATTTTTGCCGCGTCCTTTTTACAAAATGTGCTGCAAAATTAACAAAAACATCAAAGAGACCAAATATAGACATTGATTCAAAAATCACTTAAAAGTAAGTTGTTTTGCATATAGACATCTGGAAAAGTGCTTAAAAAATGCCGTAAATTGATCTAAAATCATTCTAAACCAGACACCCATCACTCAACCCTACTAAACAAGGCAGATTGCCAAAATCTCAAACTAAAGAAGAAATATACCTTTGCAATAACAGGGCGAGCTGCTGCGGTTCCAAGCAAATACTTCCTCTCATAAATCGCGCCAGTGCGTAAGCAAGGGAATAAATAATCCCTAACAAATTCCTCCTTCAAGTCTTTCACCACTAACTGAGAAGCTTCACTAGCTTTTGCCTTCTCTTCTAAACCTTCGAACTCACTTGCACCCTATGAAATTTAGCATTTGTTAACCGAATATGCATCACATAAAAACGAAGAATTACAGAATCACAGAACAAAATCTTTATCACATTATAACATACTTGGCCTAGATCAGCAGTGAAGCAAACGACTTCGCAACCATAGTTCTCTCTGCAACATAAACATCAAATCTTATTAAGTTAAATAGATATCTAAATTACGAGAATTCATAAAGGAACAAAACAAGATAGCATCTATACCTCAGCCAGGGGATAACAACCGATGTGTCGAAGCCACCGCTGTAAGCCAGAACAATCTTATCCAATTTACCTTTGAGTTCATCAACCTTTTTGGTGTTAGAAATTTCTACATCTTTATGCACCATTGCTTTTACAACTGCATGACAATAGAACTTCATCCTCGTTACAATTTACAAACATTAAGCCAACACGTGTCTGGTGTCCGACACTGACAAATAGAGTTACATTCAATCACTTTAATTTTTTCAAATTATTACAGATCTCTTAGTCTTCGTGTCAGTGTCATGTCAGGTGTCTGTGCAGATCAATGTTTCGTACATGCATATGTCAATCAAGTGGTTTAGTTAAACAATCTCACCTTGAGGTTTAGTTGCGGCACCAACACCTGATCTTGATGATCTCAACTGTGTAAAAATACAAAAAGTACAAAACATGCAGAAAAAAAAACAATCAGAAAAACATCCACAAAAAACACAATAGATCTAATGCATGCATGCATGTTTGTGAATTTGAAGAACACCTCTTTGAATGATGAAGGCTTTGCCTTGCAGAACTAGTGATGAAGCAGGTGTTCTACAAACATAAATCACAGTAAGTAAACATTTTGAAAAAATGATAGTTTCACCAATGTAACAACTCTAATAAACTAAATAATCATAAGCAGACAGTCTTTAAGGGTGCGTAGGGCGACCTACAACACAGAGCCTCGCATTTTTTTTTATTAAACTATGATAAAAACGACATTCATACACATCATTCACCGTTAAATAGAACATCTTAAAAATAATTCACGACTCAAATACAATTAATTTTAAAGTTTTACACAGGAGTTCTCAAAACAGAAGTTCTCAAAAGTGTGAAAAGGGCTCTGATCATAAGTTTCAATCATTTTCAAGTTAAAATCACCTCTTGCATGTGTGGTAGGAGCAACAGCAGTAGCTAGAGATGAGTATCCAAGAATTGCATTGAACTGAGCCATCTTAATTTTGTTGTATAGTTTTCAGTCTCTCACTGATTCACACACTCAACTTAACTCAACATCACCTTTTATATTATGCATGGTTTGTACACTAGTGTTAACATTTCTGTCAGCTAGCAATCGTGGATTGCAAACGTCATATTCCATTCCTTATGCAATTCTAGTTTTGTTCTTAATGTTTACAGTCAAATTTCTTATTTAACTCATTTAAATTTATTACTTTTTAATATTTGTGAAAATTTATAATTCAATAGTAAAATTTAATTTTGTAACGTCAAGCTAATGAAATTGAATCCCTTTAAAAAAATAGTTGTAACATGATTATTAATGTCACTTTAACTATTAAAAAAACAACTATTTAAAAGAAAAAAAAATTAAAATAAATTATTTTCATCAAAAAATCACACACACTTATGACATTAATGATTGTGCATAATCAAATTACTATAGTTATCCTATTTAAAAACTTTTTATAAATACAAAATCAATTATAACCTCCACTCCAATTTTACCCCTCATTCAATTTGATATTTGGCATAAAATTTAAAATGTGAATCACAATAAATTTTCGATTATATATACAGATCAGTTAAATCAGTTTTTAAATAAATTTAAAATTAACATTAAAATTTGAACTTACAACTATCAATTTTATCAATCCAAGATTTGCGTAATTCAAATATGGGGAAGCACCGCACCACCCTTGTTTCATATCTCTCTCCATTTTGAATCCAAAATAAAATAAAAAAGCTAAGTTGAGAAAAATGATATTTTGCTTTTTCGACACACATCAACCTAAGAGTGTGTTTGGATGAAGGATTTTAATGAGAGAAAGTAATTTTTTGAGGGAATTTGAAATGATTTGATCAAAATCTATTGTTTGGATAAAAAATATGGAGAATTGTTAAAATGATGCAAATTTATGGAGTATTTTATTCATGTTAAATTTAAGGAATTTAAAATGACACCAAAAAGTAAAGAATTTCAAATTGCTTCTTAACTCTATATAATATGAATGTTAAATTGTTTATTATTAATTTTTAAAATTTTACAAGATGGTCCTCATATTTTATGAAAATTTCAAATTCACCCCCAAAATTTTCAAAAAATTGCAAATTAGTCCCTAATAATTTTTAAATTTTACATATTGGTCCCTTCAAATTTTCAAAAATTACAAATTAGTCCCTATTTTTCATATTTTAAATTTGATCCAAAAGCTTTAAAAATTATGAAAATGACCCCAATTTTTTTACATTAAATCATTTTAATATTCCATCCAAACAAAAGAATTTAAAAATGAATGAATTTCAATTGAATCATTTGAATTACTTAGAATTGTAAATTCCCTAAAAATTCTCAAATTACTCATCCAAACACACTCTAAGAAAACCAAGGATTGGAGAATTTTTTCACTACATAGAATACATCATCTTTCCATCACCACATAAAAAAAAATGTATCCATTCCTTTTTCTTAGAAATTTCTCACCACAAAAGGCATTGGCAGAAAGAAGAAAAACATTTTCTTCTTCTATTCTTCACATCGTAAAACGCTACCTCCAACCGGACAGCCACAAACCCCGTCGTGTATCCTTTTTTAAAGAGGTCAACCTTTTTTTCTTTTATTTTTTAATTAATATTTCACTTATCTATCTATTTTTATAAAAAAAATGGTTTAAGCTCTTTAAATTTCTTTTTTTTCTTCCACCTCGTATATGTTGTAATTAATTTTATCATCATGTAAAGAATATTGTTTAGTTGTTGTTTTATTATCCATTGCATTGTGATTTTGAAGTTTAAATTTAATTTATCTTTTGAAAATTGTTTGAATACGTAGATTCGGTTGTTTAACTTTTTATAAAGTGATTTTTATATGAATCTATCTTAAATTAGTTTAGAGGTGAATTCCATACTGTAAGTGTAGGTGTATTTTTCCGTTGTAAATAATGTATATAGTTTATCGAGTTGTTGTTGAGGAAAAAATCTTTTTTGATATTTTGAAGATGACAAACTTTTGTGTAAATATAATTAAGATTTTGATCTTATTTGTTATTTGATGTGTGCTCTTTAGTGGAAATTAACAAGTCGGACATGTATAAATGTTATCATCAATGGGATGCGAGAAGAAATGGTTTTCAAGTTTATTACTAAGCTCATTACAAAAAAAGAAAATCATATGTTTGAAAGGAACACAAAATACAAAGTGTGACAAAGAAATAAATCACACAATGGCATTATCATAATTATGTTGGATCTGTTCATAACCTTATAATTTCTATCAATATAGAAATCAAGAACAGAACCAAAAATAAGTCTTATGAGTCGATATACCATCAACTTGTATCCGTTAAACCCATATTCGAGTACAATTATGAGAATGAAGGCGGAAGCGTACTTGAATTTGCCATTGAAATTATTGAAGGTTGCGGGTATGTGATCTTCCAATTTGTAGAGTTCCTTAGGGTTTCTTAAATCTTCTCTGATGGGGATGAAGAGAGAAAACCTCATAAACTTTATTTTTATCGTACTCTACAAATGGGGACCATAACCCATTTAAATAAACTTAGGGTTATTTCTTAGTTTTTAATATTCTAATTTGACCCCCTCATCAAATTAAATATTGACTTACGATATCTACACAATAACCTGACCTTTCATGACATTTGTGTTTTTAGCCACAAACTTAATATTATATTAATAAGACCCCTTTAAGTATTGACTAATTAAAATAATGACACTAACACCTTAAACGTTAGTCATTGTGTCATGGATACCCTCAGCAGTATTAATGTACCAATCATTAGAGAGATATCGCATGACAAGGTCCCTTAGACATCAGAGCACCATATGCATTAAGTCAGTTCATTACGACAACCATATGTGTTATGCCTTATCTTACAACACAAAGGGATAACTCATTTAATATGTTTTTCGACTCATCTAAACGCATCTTATTTTGAGTTAAGAAACCCTATATACACTAAAATCAATGTTATCAAGAAACTGCATCAGAAGGCTCGCTTAGCCATAGTCCAGTGAGCTTAAAGCGAGACAAGTCAAAATGCAAACTTTTCTGAAAATTGCAGTCTCACTTAGCCACGAGGTAGCGAGCTAAAAGTGAGACCTCTTGAATTGTGTTTTGCAAATATTAGATTTACTTCTGAACTATAGTTCAGATTCTAAAAACTGAGTTCATAATCTGATACGGTGCAGCGGAAATAGAGACAGAAGTAAAGTAAAAATAACACATAACACACAGTAGTTATTCTAGTTCCTCTTCCAACTGAGAGTACTTCAGTCCCCTTGCCAAGCAAGAGATTTTCCACTATAATCAACCAGATTACATTTGCTTATACACACTTGTATACGACTTTTCTTTTTGCTCAGACCACTTGCCCAAGACTTCCCTCGCTTAGAGCTCGTGTCTAAGACTTCCCTTGCTTAGAGCTCGTGTCTAAGACTTCCCTCTGCTTAGAGATCGTGTCTAAGACTTCCCTCTGCTCAATCAGCTCCTGACCGAGACTTATCTTGCTCAGACCACTTGTCTAAGACTTTACCTTGCTTAAAGCTCGTGTCTAAGACTTTCACCTGTGCTTAGATCTCGTGTCTAAGACTTTCACCTGTGCTTAGAGCTCGTGTCTAAGACTTTTACCTTTGCTTAGAGCTCGTGTCTAAGACTTTTATCTAAACAGATAGTTTAGAGAAGGAATAACTTACAACAACACTTGATAAATATCATAGGTGTTAAAAATAATACAACACACTTTTACAAAGATTCTTAATCAACACAAGAATAAGAACTCTAAACAGACTCAGCTTTCTGATAGTAGTGCGTGTATTTCTCAGTTGTATTGCAGTGTTATTTCTTGATGATCTTTAAATCTCCAGCTGCTTTTTATAGCCAAAGAAATAAAGACGTTGGAGCATCTTCAACGGCTATAAACAGATCAAATCTTCTAGTACATCTTCTTTTCCAATAAAGCAGGTGTTGGAACTTTCAGTCACAAGGATATCCACGAAACAAGGCCTTTGTCCAGAGGATACAACTATGATTCAAGTACAACACAATTTGTATAAGATAATGTCAGTAAATCTTGAGTCCCGTGTTAGCATAATTGACTTGACATTACTCAACATCAGAGGCAGCATGACACACTTCTGAGCTAGAGTGTACTAGCATGATCAGAACCGAACCAAAGGCGTTTCAATGTTAGAACCATTTCCATCAAGTAAATATAATTCTGCACACACAAACTAGCTAGTTAGAAATCCTAATTGGTTTTCAAATACTTTGTTATCATCAAAACCTTGGAGGATACATGGTATGAACCAAACTTGTTTCAACAATCTTCACATTTTTTATGATGACAACATTAAGTATTTTGAAAAACAATCAAAAGCAGATTAATTACTTAACAACTTTTAGGGTATTAGGTTTGTAAGCTCCCCCTAAGTCAAACAGTCTAAGAGGTGAGGTTCGTAAGCTCCCCCTGAGTCCTGTCTGTAAAGTCTTAAGAGTTGAGGTCTGTAAGCTCCTCTCCATACAGAATAATAAATCTACTCCAAGGGTGAGATTCGTAAACTCCCCCTAAATAGAATTACTAACCACATTCGGAACCGTTACTAACCAAAAATACTCAATCCATTTTCCCCTTTTGTCATCAATCAAAAAGAGAGGAGAAGAAAAAAATACTTTAGCAAGAATAATGGTTACAGAACTATTCATATCTGAACACCAGTCAGGAACAAGTCTGTCAATGGTAAATTGATCTTAATCCTGAAGGCTAGTGTCAAAATGAAGAGATAATCATCAGAAAAAGTTATTTTGTCCTCTTTACTCTAGGCCTTAGAATGTTCCCAATAACTTGGTACCAGACTTTTGCCATAGGAGTAAGAGTAGAATGACTTTCAAAAGGGCCTTTGTTACCAAATATGATTTGTAAATCATTTTCTGGTCTGTTGTTATACCAGTAGCTTTCATCAGTGACTCCATCTACCTCACAAATAAATGCTTCATAAATGTTTTTAAAGTTGATTACAACAAAACAATAGACATAATCAGTCAATCATTTTACTCACTCTGATGAATATGAGCATTGGCCTAAAAGTCTTTCACAAGATCTGAGAGTATTCATCTCATTTCTGAAAATGAATATCTGAAACAATTTGTGAAGAATTATTCATCGTCAATTCATTGAAGTCAGCTGTATATTTCTTTAGAAAATCTAAATAAAAAAATTTCTTCTTTTAATGAATTACCATGACATTCTGTAAGAAGAAATACTAAGATGAAGAAAAGTGATTTCACATAATTATCTTATGTAGAAGATAACTTATGAGATCATAAAGAAAAAAAAAACAGCTTAGCAACTTAACACATATAATGCTAGAATATAAGAAAGTATGCATTAAAATGTTTGGACAGTTATGAGTCTGAATAAAAACAGGTTAGAATCTTTATCAGAACACTCTTTTTTAATGAACCAAATTTTTTGGAGCTGATTTTGAAAAAAGAAGTGATAGTCATGTCTTGTTAAGTCTTTATAGAACTTTCATAGACAGCTGACTATCATATCAGAATTTCAAAAAAATTTATCAGAGTGTTAAGACAAGGATTTTTATTTTATCAGAACTCAAGGAATAGTCCAATTGTTAACTCAAAGCACATAGCAAGGAATTAACTTATTACTGTATGCTTTAAATAAAGCAGTCAAGGAAGAGAGAGATCTTATAGCCCTATTCACACTTAAAGACCATACTTAAGGAACTATCAGAAGTAATTCAACTGACTACTAACAGATTCCAACGAGTATTCCAATACATCATTCAGAGGACAAGCATTTATTCTGCCATATGAACCATGTTCAAATTTTTCTTGATGAAATCAAATTGGGCAATAGTCAGGGGCATTGTAAATATACCAGCCCATTAATGTTCAGAATCAATGAACTGAATATCTATTACACCCTTCTGAACATAATCCCTTATAAAGTGATATTTGATTTCAATATATTTGGTCCTAGAATGGTGAATTGGATTCTTCGTTAGACAAATAGCAGCAGTATTATCACAGAGAATAGGAATTTTGTTTCCAAAAATCCAATAGTCTTTAAGTTTATATTTCATCCAGAGTAGTTGAGTGCAGCAATTTGCAGCTGAAATGTATTCTGCTTCTGATATGGACAAAGCAATAGTTGCTTGTCTTTTACTACCCCGAGAGATAAGGTTTTCACCTATAAATTGGCAGGAGGCACTAGTGGACTTCCTTTCAATTTTATCCCCAGCATAGTTAGCATCACATAATCCAACCAATTTATAATCTGAGGACTTCTTATAAAGAAGTCCAAGATTTAATGTTCCTTTCAGATACCTAAAGATTCTCTTAACAGCAGTTAAGTGAGTATCTCTATGATCTGCTTGGAACCTTGCACATAAACATACACTGAATAAGATATCCGGTCTAGAAGCAGTGAGATAGAGTAGGGAACCTGTCATACCTCGATATTTTGTTGGATCCACTTTAGAGCTGTATTCTTCAATACCAAGATTACATGTAGGATGAATATGAGTGGACATGTCTTTGCAATCATCAAGATTGAACTTTTTCAAGAGCTCTTTTGTATATTTAGAATGGTGAATGTAAATACATTCAGACTTCTGACTAATCTGAATTCCAAGAAAGTATTTTAATTCACCCATCATGCTCATCTCAAATTCAGCCTGCATAATCTTGGAAAATTCTTGACAAAGAGAAGCATTAATGGAACCAAAAATTATGTCATCAACATAAATTTAAACAATCAAGATTTCTTCTTTCGAAGTTTTCCTGAATAGTGTAGTGTCAACCTTTCCTTTAACAAAACCATTTTCAAGCAGAAAATTAATCAATCTTTCATACCAAGCTCTTGGAGCTTGTTTAAGACCATATAGTGATTTTTAAGCTTGTAGACATGGTCTGGATGCTTTGAATTTATAAATCCTGGAGGTTGTTTGACATACACTTCTTCAGTAATAACTCCATTTAGGAAAAAAAAAATCACGTCCATTTGATATAGAATTATGTCATGGTTGATGGCATAAGAGAGAAGTAGTCTTATGGCTTCTAACCTTGCAACAGGAGCAAAGGTTTAAAAGAAGTATATTCCCTCTTGCTGACTATAGCCTTGAGCTACAAGTCTAGCTTTATTCCTAACAACTTCACCAAGTTAGTTAAGTTTGTTTCTGAAGACCCATTTGGTCCCAATGATGTTTTTCTTTTGTGGTCTTGGAACAAGATCCCACACATCATTCCTTTGAAACTGATTTAGTTCATCTTGCATAGCCAAGATCCAACCATTATCAGTTAAGGCATCATCAACAGAAGAAGGCTCAATTAGTGAAATAAAGCCAATCATTGAGTAATCATTTATGAAAGCAGATCTGGTCCTTAATGGCTCATCTTTATTACTAATAACCTGCTCTTCTGGATGAGATAATTTATACTTAAACGATCTCTTAGGTTGAACAGAGGCTTTTGTGCCATTGTGAGTAATCATTGAATCAGTAGTAGTAGGACCAGTTTAAGTAACTTTAATTTCTGTAGCTTCTGGTATATCTTCAGATATAATGAAAGATTCTAGAGAATCATTTTCTACATCCTTTTCTTTAGGGACACAGACCACAAATTGTTCTTCATGATTCTAAAAACCTACAGAGAAATCATTCTGAACCAAATACTCTGACTTGTTATGGTCAGGTAAATTGTCATCAAATTTAACGCGCATAGACTCTTCAACCATTCTGGTTTCTGATTTATACACTCTGTATGCTTTTGAGCGTTCAGAGTATCCTAAAAAGATACCATTCCGAGCTTTAGCATCAAATTTCTTTAGGTAGACCTTGTTATTCAAGATGTAACAGGTACATCTGAATTGATAAAAATAATAGATACTAGGTCTTCTACCTTTGAATAACTCATACGATGTTTTATCCAGAATTGGTCTGATATAGATTTTATTCTGAATATAACAAGCAGTATTAATAGCTTCTGCCCACAAGTACTTAGGGAGTTTATTTTCATGAATCACTGTCCTTGCCATTTCTTACAGAGATCTGTTTTTTATCTCAACAAATCCATTTTGCTATGGAGTTCTGGGAGAAGAAAACTCATGGATAATTCCATATTTTTCATAAAAGGATTCAAATGATTCATTTTTAAACTCACCCCCATAGTCACTTCTGACCTTAAGAATTTTCAATTCCTTCTCAGATTGTACTTGAATGCAGAAGGTGTTAAACACTTCGTATGTTTCATCCTTATATTTGAGAAACTTTACCCAAGTCCATTTGCTAAAATCATCAACTATGATCAAACCATATTTCTTTCCATTGATTAAGGCAATCCCAATAGGACCAAATAAATCAGTGTGAAGCAATTCCAATGGTCTAGAAGAAGAAACAATGTTTTTGTTTTTAAAAGAAGTTTTTACAATCTTTCCAACTTGACATGCTCCACAAAGAGCATATAAGTGATAATCAATATCTGGCAGCCCTTTAACAAGTTTTAGCTTGGAAAATTTAGAGATTAATTTCCAGTTAGCATGACCTAACCTTTTGTGCCAGACCCATTTTTCATCACTCATTGTCATTAGGCAAACGAACTTATGAACAACCAATTCAGAAAGATTGATTTTATAAACACTCCCTTTTCTTTTCCCTTTGAATACTACAATTTTATCAGAGTTGATAACAAAATAGAAGTCCTTGTAAAACAATACATTGCAACCATTATCACACAACTGGCTTACATTGAGTAGATTATGTTTCAGACCATCCACAAGCCACACCTTATTAATAAGAGTTTGAGAATTACCTATGGTACCTGTCCCGATGATCTTTCCCTTCTGGCCACCTCCAAAACCCATATTTCTGTCCTCTTTCAGATTCAGGGTTTGGAACATACGCCTTTCTCCGGTTATATGTCGTGAGTATCCATTGTCCAGGTACCAGGATTGGAATTCCATTTGTTCCTTTAGGCATATCTACAACAAATATAATTTGAGATTTAGGTACCCATACACGTATGGGTCCTTTTAAGTTAGCTTTAACAAATTTTCTCCTATTTTGTCCTTTTGCTTTGTAAGAAGGTTTAGCTTTACTCCAATCATTTTGATTCAAAATGTTTTGACGGGAGTTATTCTTAACCTTAGCAGCAGAATTGATCTTATCCTGTGATTCAGAAGTGTTGAATATAGATGTCATCAGAACATCTAATTCATCATGTTCTGTTATAGCAATGCCTTTTTACTTCTGATAAACAGGTTCAGATAAATTCATTGCTTTAGCAGCAGGAACAAAATGGTTACTTAACACAGTTTGAGCAATGGTAGAAGGGCGTGAATTTTGAAACACTTTTGGAGAGTCATTAGTATTAGAGCAACCTTCATCATACCTTAATCCTTCTTTATTATATTTTTTTGACTACATAGATTATATAAGCAAGTTTGGTACAATCAATGCCAGATGTAATAAACTTATGAAAAACTTGATCATGTTTACCCAGAGATGAACACTCATTTTGAGATATACTGACTTCTTTTAATTCTTCTTTTAAAATGGAGTTATCTCTTTTAAGGATTTTAATCTGATCAGTTTGATTCTTGCAATGATCTAGAAGATTATTAGCACATGAAATAAAGTTGGAGTAGGAGAATACCTCATCTTCGTTTTTAGACTCAGATAGAAGTCCTTCATCAGATCAGTGAGCCATAAGTGCTAGATTGGCATTATCTTCCTTTCCTGACACTTCTTCGTCCAGCTCTTCCCATGTCAGCTCTTCCTATGTCGCCATGAAATTCTTTTTGAACATGTTTCTGAAATTATCTTTCTGATAACTTCCTTTTCTCTGACTATTCTTCAGAGGTTCAGGACAATCACTTATGAAGTGATATGGTTTGTTGCAACTGTAACAGATCATGTCTTCATCTTTGAAGTTAATCCTTTTGTTCCTTTTAGGAAATCTTCTGCTTCTTCTGGCCATTTGCTGAATCCCTCTGACGAAGCACACCATGTCTTCATCATTAGGTCTTCCATCAGATTCTTCTTCAGACGATTCATCAGCTTTACTGATTTTAAAAGATCTTTTGGACTTGTCACCAAATTTTTCAGAGGTAGATCTCAGTGCAAGAGATTTAAACTTCTTGGAAGTTTCATCTCCATCGATTTCCATCTCATGACTTTGAAGATTGCTTATTAGACTTTCAAGAGATAGCGTATTCAGATCTTTGGCTTCCATAATAACTGTTACTTTAGGTCTAAACTTCTGAGCAAGACTTCTCATAATTTTCTTCACATGATCAGTTGTTGAGTAACTTTTGTTCAGCACTTGAAGGCCTGAGACAAGAATCTGAAACTTTGAAAACATGGTCTCAATATCCTCATCTTCCATCATTTTGAATAGCTCGTACTTCTGTATCAACAAGCCAGCTTTGGCTTCTTTGACTTGTTGATTCCCTTGATAAGTAGAACACAGAGATTCAAAGATAGTCTTTGCAGAAGACTTATCAATGATTTTCAAATACTCAACATGTGGAAGTGCATCAACCAGAATACCTCTGACTCTATGATGTTTTCTGTAAATTTTCTTTTGAGCAGGAGTCAGAGTTTTCCTGTCAGCAACCATACCAACATTGTCTATAGGAATGTCAATGCCATCTTCAAGAATATCCCATAGCTCATCATCGAGTCCAATGATATGCGTATACATCTTGCTTTTCCACCATTCAAATTCAGTATAGTCATCACTAAATACAGGAGGTTTAATAGTGTAATGATTTCTCTCAGAGCTACTGTAATCATAGGGATCCCCCTTGAGGTACTAGGAATAGTAACCTCAGGATCCATATTTTTCTTGTTGGATATTTGACTGTACCACTGTTAGGTGTTACGCATAGACCTTGCTCTGATGCCAACTGAAGGAGAGAAAAATACATAAGAATGGGGGTTGAATTGTGTTTTGCAAAAAATAGATTTACTTATGAACCAGAGTTCAGATTCTAAAAACTGAGTTCAGAATCTGATATGGTGCAGCGGGAATAGAGACAGAAGTAAAGTAAAAATAGCACAGAACACACAGTAGTTATCATGGTTCCTCTTCCAACTGAGAGTACTCCAGTCCCCTTGCCAAGCAAGATATTTTCCACTATAATCAACCAGATTACACTTGCTTATACACACTTGTATAAGACGTTTCTTTTTTCTCAGGCCACTTGTCCAAGATTTCCCTCGCTTAGACCTCGTGTCTAAGACTTCCCTTGCTCAGAGCACGCGTCTAAGACTTCCCTCTGCTTAGAGCTCGTGTCTAAGATTTCCCTCTGCTCAATCAGCTCCTGGTCGAGACTTATCTTGCTTAGATCACCTGTCTAAGACTTTACCTTGCTTAGAGATCCTGTCTAAGACTTTCACCTGTGCTTAGAGCTCGTGTCTAAGACTTTCACCCATGCTTAGAGCTCGTGTCTAAGACTTTTACCTTTGCTTAGAGCTCGTGTCTAAGACTTTTATTTAAACAGATAATTTAGAGAAGGAATAACTTACAACAACACGATAAATATCAGAGGTGTTAAAAATAATACAACACACTTTTACAAAGATTATTAATCAACACAAGAATAAGAACCCTAAACAGACTCAGCTTTTTTATAGTAGTGTATGTATTTCTCAGTTGTATTGCAGTGTTATTTCTTGTTGATCTTTAAATCTTCAGTCGGTTTTTATAGCCAAAGAAATGGAGACGTTGGAGCATCTTCAACGACTACAAATAAATTAAATCTTCTAGTACATATTATTTTCCAATAAAGCAGGTGTTGAAACTTTCAGCCACAAGGATATCCATGAAACAAGGCCTTTGTCCAGAGGATACAATTATGATTCAAGTACAACACAATCTGTATAAGATAATGTCAGTAAATCTTGAGTCCCATTTTAGCATAACTGACTTGACATTACTCAGCATCAGAGGCAACATGGCACGCTTCTGAGCTAGAGTGTATTAGCATGATCAGAACCGAACCAAAGGCGTTTCAGTGTCAGAACCAGTTCCATCAAGTAAATATGATACTGCACACACAAATTAGCTAGTTAGAAATCCTAATTGATTTTCAAATACTTTGTTATCATCAAAACCTTGGAGGATACATGTATGAACCAATCTTGTTTCAACACCTTTTTCCTTGCTAGCAAGGAATCCTAGAATTCCAGTTCTTCCTCACATAAAGCCTCAAACACACATCAATCATATGATATCAAAACACATTCATAGATGGCACGAATCTCACAACAACATAAACAAAATAGCATGTGATGAAAGTCTAATAGTTGACAAATCTTTGGTGAAAACTTGAACAAAATACTTGCTTCCATTAACTTTTAAGGATGAAACTTGACTAACCATGATCCAAAATAATGTTACTCTTAAATGGTTATGTTTTTGCAGGAATTGACAAAAGAAAACATCAGTTACAAGCAAGAAGAATCCACGCCCAGTAACTTTTGCATAGCGAACTTTACTTCGCATAGCGAAGGTCGCGACGCGAAGCTGAAGCGAGCAACAACAGAAAAAAATAGAATCAAAGTCACCCAGTTTCGCTTGAAGTGAGCAGAAGCGGGAATAGTTCGCATAGAGAAGTATGACGGTTCCCAGGGGCGGTTTAAAATTCTTCATGGTTAAACAAGCTGACTTCGCATAGCGACCAAAACTTCGCATAGCGAAAATGCCTCAACTCAACCAGTATAAAAGGAGTGCAACAGAAACATTTAAAGATCATGAGAGGAAATTAGACAAAACCATATTGTAATAGATAGTTTTTAATAGATAGTAAGAGAGGGAAAGTGAGGATACGAGCTGGATATGCATCAAGAGTCGGGAAATCATCGTTGATGCTAATTCATCTCAATTCCTCCATTTTGTATCAAGCAACCATGAGTAGCTAGATCTCTTTCTTGTTGGGATTGGTTGTAGTTCCCCGAAATAATATGTATTTTCATTGATCATGGCGTTATATGCAATGTATTTATGAACCATTATCGATGTTATCTTGGTTTTATTATTTAACTCCATGGATATGAATTGATATTGAGAAATACGATTTTAATCTCGATCCAAGATAATCATCTATTAAACTCTAAATGCTAGACATAGATTTAGGTTTAATATTCATCATAAGTATTGATTCTTAATGATGTCGTATTGTTTAATAGGATGAGAAATTGTCGATTAAACAATAAGGTAGAATCCTCATCAGATGTT
This sequence comes from Lathyrus tuberosus, assembly GCA_022829125.1. Taxonomy (NCBI): domain Eukaryota; kingdom Viridiplantae; phylum Streptophyta; class Magnoliopsida; order Fabales; family Fabaceae; genus Lathyrus; species Lathyrus tuberosus. The sequence continues at coordinate 2,541,746 of JALAZF010000603.1, read as the reverse complement.
TAGACATAAACTTTGTTTGTTAGCGATACGTGATGATATTGATACATGCTTAGATTATGTATAATTGATCAATGGTTTGCATATTTAATCGGTGGATGAAATCCAATCCCAGCAAGCCTATTCCTCTAAAAACTATCCTTATTAATTATATGTTTTTACATTTGGTAACTTACAAATCAAATATCTTGCAAAACTTTCGCTTAAAATCATATTAACTGTTGAACGACATTGATATCACACCAGCCCCTGTCGTTGTGACAATTTTTATCATTTTAAGCTACTGTGTATTTATTAATATTGTATATATTCTTTTAAATTTGCTGCTAACCACTTTTGCTTTGTTAGAATTCTGCTTTCTTGTATGCAAAATCTGGTATCATAAGAACAAGTGAAGCACAAGCAAGCTAAGCAACACCAAAAGGTAAAAATTCTGCATCAACCCTCTTCAAACAACAGTCCAAGGCTGCAATTAAAAGATCAAAATCTGAAGTAAATTACATGGAAATGTGGCAACATAGACAATAATCATACCAATATTACCAAGGTTATCCGTCAAACAACATATATTATGTCCAAGATTAGAGACAGGATGCGGAACCATACCAGAATTTCTATCAACAACCGCAAAATCTTCCACAACCGGACAGAATATCAAAATTGGAAGACACCTTGATGCAATTTATGCAAATGTCTATGGAGAACCAAGAAAGGACCGAAGCATCACTCAAGAATCTTGAAATGCAAGTTGGTCAAATAGCAAGGAAGCTTGAGGATCAACACCAAGAGACATCCACTACTATCACACAAATCATTTCAAAGGAGTAATACAATAAAAGTACAGCTCAAAGCGTTAACGCTACTGATGATCGTAGTAATGACCACTTGGAAACAGAAAATGTTGTTGTCAAGAGTGAAGCTGAAAAACAAGAGGAAAATCGAGCAGAAATTCAGAAACAAGAGGATAATGAAGTTGGTTTCAAGAGAGATGTTGCAGATAAGATTATTATGCAAGAGCACATATAAACTCAGCTGCAGATGACTCACATAAAAACACTTATTTTCCTCAAAATCAAAAAGGAAAAACACCATTGGGACTATTTGAAAGTAACTAAGACAGCCAAGGGAAAAATGTTGAAACATTATGGTGACATTGCAAGAATCATCATAATAAGACCTCTAAAATATCCCTAACACAGGCATCGAGCTAACGACGTTAAACAAGCGCTGGTTGAGAGGCAACCCAATGTTGTAAGTCATTTTTTATTTAAGCTTTCAGTTATTTCAGTTTCAGTTTCAATTTTAGTACTTTCTTTTGAAATGTCAGTTTATTAGTTTTATGTTGTAATCGTTTAAAACTTTTTGACGGTAGTTCATAACGTAAACTCACTTGGTACTTCTTTAAACAGTTGGTATGTTGTAAGTTTGTTTTGAAAATTTGTTGTTGTTAATTATGCTTGTTATGTTCTTGTTATCCTCATCATGAGCATATAGTGCTTCTTCTGGTATTTTGAATAAAGGCCAAATCAAGTATCTTGAACATTCAACAAGGAAAGAATGAATGGTAATGATAAGAATCAGACGAAAATCAAGCAAGGTACATGTTTACTTGCTTTGTAGAATGTTAGCATGATTTTGAATTTTGTTTTCTCTTACAAATTCATATCATGTCTCATTTTACATTATACACACACTTGCTTGAATCATTTAGCAAAAACCAGAAAAAGTGAGGAGAACTTTCATTGTTTACATAAACAAACTGCGTAATCCTTGTGTTAAACTCGGTTGATTCATGTTCAATCTAGAAATTCCATTTGAGCTTTGTAAAGGTATAAAGATGAATAAGGCAATTGTTTGATTTTGAGAAAAACCACCATAGCCAAAAAGAATCTCATCAAAACCAGTAAGTGAGTGAGCATTTGTGCACCCTCTTTGAACCAGAAAAATCAAAGGAGGGATCAAATTTTGAAAATAAAAACCACAAAGAAAACCACTTAGTCAGGTTATGATCCATTCCAATTTCTTTTTGCACAAGCTGAATTATAATGATATAAATCATCAATAGCTTTACTCATGAAAAGAAATAAGTTGGGGAGAAAATGGATGATGATAACAAAAGGAAAAGAAAAAGAAAAGAAAGATAAAATGAGAAAAAGAGATACCAAAAGCAAAAAAAAATGGTATCATGGAGAAAATGAAAAGATTGAAAAGACAAACAAAGACAAGATCATGGTGATGAAGCAATAAGTGAAGCAAGTTACAAAAGTGGACAGATTTTTTAAAATTAGCTTTAGGAGAAAAACCATCTCTTTATGAAACCTGACCACATTACAACCTTCACAAGTCCTATGAGATTTATACTTTCATTTGCTCAAATCACTGAATTGTTTGGATGAGAACATGAATTGACCCGGATGTTGACCAAGTGATTAAATGAGAGTCATCACATCACATGATTAAAACAAACTTCAAAGTCTTCATCAGTTTTTATGAAGAAGAGTGTTAGGAAAGATTCAAGTAAGTTGTGTCATTATATTTTTGAGTACATGATTTGATTTTGTGGGCGAGAACTTGATTTCATAATCTTTCTCTGATTCTACAATCAGTTGAACATGTTTCTTGCTTGACAAGTAATCATTTGAACCATTCATGTTTCAAATTGTTATTTCAAATACTTGATTAAAAATCCTGAAAACATTTTGAAAAGCTCATGCTCTTGATTATGGGCAACCAAGAAACTAAGTTGGGGAGAATTTGATGGAAGTCCAATAGTTGACAAATCTTTGGTGAAAACTTAAACAAAATACTTGCTTCCATTAACTTTTAAGGATGAAACTTGAATAACCATGATCCAAAATAATGTTACTCTTGAATGGTTATGTTTTTGCAGAAATTAACAAAAGAAAATATCAGTTACAAGCAAGAAGAATTCATGCCCTGCAACTTTCGCATAGCGAAGGTCGCGACACGAAGCTAAAGCGAGCAACAACAGAAAGAAACAAAATCAAAATCACCCAGTTTCGCTTGAAGCGAGCAGAAGCAAGAATAGTTTGCATAGTGAACTTTACTTCGCATAGCGAAGTATGGCGGTTCCCAGGGGCGGTTTAAAATTCTTCATGGTTAAGCAAGCTGACTTCGCATAGCGAAAGTGCCTTAACTCAACCAGTATAAAAGGAGTGCAGCATAAACATTTAAAGATCATGAGAGGAAATTAGACAAAACCATATTGTAATAGATAGTTTATAATAGATAGCAAGAGAGGGAAAGTGAGGATACGAGCAGGATACGCATCAAGAGTCGGGAAATCATCGTTGATACTAATTCATCTCAATTCCTCTATTTTGTATCAAGCAACCATGAGTAGCTAAATCCCTTTCTTGTTGGGATTGGTTGTAGTTCACCGAAACAATATGTATTTTCATTGATCATGGCGTTATATGCAATGTATTTATGCATCATTAACGATGTTATCTTGGTTTTATTGTTTAACTCAATGGATATTAATAGATATTGGGAAATACGATTCTAATCTCAATCCAAGATAATCATCTATTAAACTCTAAATGCTAGACATAGATTTAGGTTTAATATTCACCGTAAGTGTCGATTCTTGATGTTGTCGTATTGTTTAATAGGCTGAGAAATCGTCAATTAAACAATAAGGTAGAATCCTCATCAGATGTTTAGACATAAACTCTGTTTGTAAGCGATATGTGATGATATTGATACATGCTTAGATTGTGTATAACTCATCAGTGGTTTGCATATTTAATCGGTGGATGAAATCCAATCCCAACAAGCTTATTCCTCTTAAAACTATCCTTATTAATTATATGTTTTTACATTTGGTAACTTACAAATCAAATATCTTACAAAACTTCCGCTTAAAATCATATTAACTGTTGAACGACATTGATATCGCACCACTCCCCGTGGATAAGATAAAAACAAATACTTACTTTTAATTACTCAACATCAGCATGCAAGATCAATAAATCACACAACACCCCAATTCTTATTCATGCAATTCCCTTTCCTAAGGTTTCTGCCTAACTAGCTATTGAACCCCACCTGATCAAACCTCCAAATTTGGTTAGGTGGTTATGGGAGATCAAAGCTTCCTTTTTGCTTTTTCTTCAAGAATCCAAGCTCAAGTCACCTACTGTTCGCTGGTAAATTTGGCGAACAACCTCTGGTTTCCTAATTTATGAAAATTAGTTTACTAACAAGACCAACCACACAAATCCTAGGACAAAGTGCTTTTGAAAATGTCTTTGATTTGAAAAGGAATGTATTCATTTTGTATTCGCTAAGGTTTCTTTTAATGGTTTTTTCGACTAAAAGAACAAAGGTATAATAATGGCGAAAAGGTAATAGAAGATAAGTTTAACGGGAAACAAAGTAAATTGCTTAAGTAAAAGAAATGACTTGAATGTAAAGAAATGAAGAAAAATTTGGAATTTTATTAAAGTGCATAAATGTAAACTGGTGTTTTCCATACACACATTTTCCAGAACACTCGTTTCTCTCACACGGTTACTTTGAGTAATTGTGGTAGTTTGTACAAAGTTTGGAACACCTCTGAATCTAACACCAAGACCCCCTATTTATATACAAACGAAATAACTACCCATAACAGCTATTTCTCCTAATGGCGACAAATGGCATTCTACATGAATTCATCTCCTAGATGCGTTCCACGCGTCCAATTTCAAAAACGAAACTCCCTCCTGAAATTTGAATCTCAAACACCCGTCGAATGAACCTATTTCTCTTGTGTCGAAACTATCCTTCTTACTTAGAAAAATCTGTCAATGTTTTCCCTAAGCACTATTTTTCTTCGACTTTTCTTTCTCATCAAAAAAACCTTCTAATTGAAATGACCTGTCGAATTGACCTGTCGAATTTTCCATTTTGCTTTTGAACAATTCCCCTGGCGTCGAAATTAGCAACCTACAAATTACCCCCCAAGAAATGCATTTTCGACCGAGTGAGAAAAGCATTTTTTGCCAATGCAATTCGACGCCATCAATAATTCGACCAGTGACTGCTCATATGATTAGACGTTAGAAATGTCAGAATCATCATTACGCTTTTTCCCAAACGTCTTTTCAGCCCACGTTTTGAGATCTTCATCATTCGTACTCTAACCCCAAGCAGATCGTGGGTCAAAACCCTAACTGCCACCGTCTGAATCATCCACTTCACAATCTCCACGTGTCCCACAATCTTTCCATTATTTTTCCCATTGAAGTTTCGGAATCCCAACCGCTTCCATTCTTCCACCTATATATAAGTTAAAAACTCAATTTTTCACCTTTTTATGTTTCCTCTTTCCAAAACAAAATTCTCTTCAAACTTCATCCTCTCCATTTTCTTCTCTATTGCTTTGTAATCAACAATGGCGTCTTCTGCTACTCCAAAAATCACAGGTAAAGATTCCCGGAAATCCAACAGCTTAGCACCAGTAGAAAGAATCTTTGGTCCCAAAGTGGTGGGAAATCAAGAATATGTTCCGGAACCTCCCAATGAAGAGGAAAAACGTTGCATCTACCAATCCCAGGTACTCATTCCTATCTTGATTTCTGGTAAATCCCATGCCATGCTAGGACCTTTGCCTGACTTAAAATTAGACCCAGTTAAGGTACGAGAATTTTCCCAACCTATCATCGTTACAAACCCATAGCGAACGGGGTTAGACCTAGAACGGATAAGGAAAAAATTATAGACGAAAATTCCAAAGTAGATGGCAATGGACCCCCTCTGAAGAAGTCATAAACTTAGAGTATATGAATAATTTAAGAATTTTTAGATCCTGCCCTTTATCGAAAGATCCCTCTGATTACCTAGCTTGGTTGGAAAAAATAGAGAAGGTTAAAAGTAATGATTGGAAAACTATGGGTATTTTTTATCTTATTCAGCTGTCGAAAGTAGGGCCAGGATATTGTCCTTCCATGCTTCTAGCTTCCCTCTATTTCTGGGACAACACTTATAACAACTTCCACATTCCTTTTGGGATGATTACTCCCACCCTTTTCGACATAGTTGCCATTACTGGCTTAAGCCCCTTAGGAGTCGATTATGATCAAAACTTGCTATCTGATGATTCAATAGGCTTCGACACCAACAAAGCCACTTTTACAACCTACATTGCCAACTATCATGATAAGGAGACTAAAGAAGTATCTGATCAAGAGTATGTAGCCTTCCTGGCCCTTTGGCTGTCGAGATGCGTCTTTTGCTCCAGATCTCTCCAAGTGGCGAAGCGCTACATCACCATAGCAAATCAGCTTCCCGCTGGACACCGGTTGTGTCTTAGCGAGATGATTTTGGCGAATCTCTACGAATCCCTTGGCGAAGGGGTTACCATCCTGAAGAATATTAAGGAGAAGAAAACTCTGTTGTTATCAGGACCCTTCTGGCTCTTACAATTATGGCTCAATGCCACCTCCGAAGCCTCCTTTCCCAACAAGTCAACTGTGGATGCAGCTGCTCTAGGAGACAGAAGAGTCGAAGGCCTTCGTTTGGCGCAACTAACTCCCCATGATGAAGGTCTGAGCCTCCAATAAACCTTTACCAGCTATGTCATGATGTTTGCTAAACGTTACAATTTTACGCCCAACATGGCTCCTTTTGTTGATAGGAAGGTTGGACCTGCATGGTTTCCCAGAAAACTTCCGCTTGAGTCGAAATCTCTGGAAGACGAATTCCTCAATGTCTGGGAATCTTTCTTACTCCTAGACTTTTAGTTTCCAAACTTGGTCCTTCGAAACTAAAGGTTTCCCTTGTCAATTATCAGCCCAATCTGGTTTCTCGACAGTTTGGGTTGATACAAATAATACCAAAACCTCTCTTTTCTAGAAAAGGCTCTTTGATTCACTATAACATGACTCATACTGAAGATGAATGCTCTGAGTTGATGGCGAAGTATTCGAGTCTGGTCAAAATCCAACCAGTGGTCTTTCGACCCAACTTCTTTTGCACTCAAGAGTTTGACGAATGGTGGAGGGCCTATTATGATTCTCAAATTTTTAATGTGGATTCTTTCACCATTCAACTGACCAGAGCCTTTGCCCTTGTGCAGGACAAGACAAAGAAAGGTACTTCTCGACACGTCAAAGAAATCCAAGCTTTCCAGAAATACTTTGAAACTGCCTATAGGCCTAATGAACTTAGTCGAACCATAAGCGAAGCAGCAGTTACTTTGAAACAAAAATTTACAGAAAAACTTGATGAGTTAAAACTATATGCGTATGTTCGACCAGAACAACGTTATGAGGTAGCTTTTAAACTTTATCGCCCAAAATTTCCCCCTCTACCATCTGCTGAATTTGGAGTGGCTCTTAGCCCTCCATTTCCAGATTGGTTCATTTGTGGGGATTCTATGAAAATTCTTCGCCAAGAAAACCAGAAACGTGCCAAGCGAGTGGTTCCGACTAAGTACACCTTGGACAATTTCAAAGGCCACCTTCATATTGGCATAGAACACGTTCGCGTGGAAACTCCTATATATGAAGGTGTGAAAATGGGAAGAAGTTCAATCTCCTTTTTCATTTACTCAAACATATATACGTTATTTTACGCTTGACCCTTTTCTTCTTTTCTTTTCTAGCTATCAAGATTTCGACCAAAAAACCCACCACAGGCGAAGCAACAACTGCTGGAGATGCAGAGCCCCAAAAAGACACTACCAAAACACCTTTGGCGAAGGTATTACTTTACTTTTCTTTTAGGTCACCACGTGTTTTATTTTCTGACATACTAATAAAATTTCTCTTGTTCCACAGGGCAGTCGAAGATCGCCATCGACGCCTAAGAAAAGAAAAGCGAAAGAACATGAAGTCAAAGCTGCCGACACTGATGATGGTGATGAGTCACCAGACCAAGTAAAGCCTACCAAGAAGAAAAAGAAAACCACCAAACCTCCACCACAGAAACCTCCTACTCCCAGAATTTTAGAAAAAACTTTACCCAAAAATCCAGGCGAGGAAACTACCCTTGTTCCAGCAGAAAGCGAAAGCTCTAGCCTGAAGACTAAAACTCCAAGGGTATGGTTTTTTCCTTTTTCTTTCGACGCTGAAAAGGCTGTTTACTTGTGTTACCTTTCTTGATTTATTTATCTTTCAGGTACCTGTCGATACTCATGGGCATCCCATGGTTCAAGTTCTCCCAAAGACCAGCAGTGATACTACCTACAAACCAACCAACGCCTCTAAACCTTCTCCTAAGGATTCGACAAAGGAGTCAGCTACTGAAGTAAATCAACCCACTGCTATCTCTACACAAATTCCAGACGTAGTGGAAGAAGAAACCGGTCCTGAGACTGATGACTTAGTCGACACTGGTGGGGATACTGTGATGCCTACTGCAGTGGTTATCACAAGTAATGAACCTGAAGACCAATCTCCCCTCAACTCACCAGTCGCTGACGAAGAGAAGGATGATGAGGTTGCAACTGATGGCGAAGAGGATGAAGGAAAAGTAAACGAAAGGCTGCCAACTCCCACAGCTGCTACGGACGAAGAGAAAGAAAGCGACAAAGAAGACCTTGGTAAAACAAATAAAACTGCTTTGACCGCGACAACTTCGACCCAACTTTCTCATGAGGAGCTTGAAAATCTGAAGGTGCAAAGACCCTTTGAGTACCTAAAGGCCATGCTTAGTTCCCGCTACAATTTTGCTGATACTACCATTAGTAGTTCGACCACCTCAGAGACTACTTCTGATGCCAAATCAGTGGACGAATCGCTGGAAAATATTCGACAAAAAATTCTCAACATTGACCTATTTCAACTTCTGGAGAATGACTCATCTGCTCAATTTGACCTAAAGAAAATCCTGAAGCAAATCAACGTCCTGGAGGCTCCCCCTGAAGTTACTGATGTGGTGTTGGACCTTACTACCCTGATAGATCTTGTGGTGACTGACTTTAATCGGCTTCGAGATTACTCCAAGAAGCTCAAAAATAAGACTGAAACCCAACTTGCTGAGTGGGATGCTGCTTCCAATGCGTCCAACAAAGTAACTGAACTAGAAAAAGTGTCTGAACAAAATAAGCAAGAAGCAACTTTGTGTGGTGAGAACATCCTCAAGTGGAAGAAGCAAATTGCTGTTCTTCATAGAAAAATTTCCCAGGCGGAAAAGCGTCAAGAAGAACTGCAACAGATCGACCAAGAGGAAATCCGTAAAGAACTTGAAGTTGGTGTGCATCATGTTGATAGGGACCGAAAACTTGGTGAGGAAATTGAGGAGCTTTCGAAAGGCAAGGCACTTTGTGAGCGTCGTCCCCAAATTCAGAAGTCGAAATTTGAAAAGCTGAAAGCGTCTTTTCCTATCTGAATATTTGTAATGTTTTTTTGTTTGGCCTTTTAAGGCTTTTTTTGTAATGATAATGAAATCATTTTATTTGGCGAAAGATTTTCTATCCACCATAATGCTTTTTCTCTGCATAATTATTCGACTGTTATTTTAACTTCTTGTAATGTGGGCTTATATTTTTTGAAATATTTCCCGTTTATTTTTAATATACGCTTATCTTTATCCAATTCTTCGACTTCATATGCGCCATTGGAAAATACTCGTATGATTTGAAAAGGTCTTTCCCACTTAGGGGACCATTTTCCCAAAAGTCTGTCTTTTCGATCCATGGGGAGAATCACCTTCCACACCAAATCACCAACCGAAAAGGCTTTATTTTTTACTTTTTTATTGTAGAATCTCTCCACTCTTTCTTTTTGCCTTTTCAGTAATTCCAACGCTGTTAATCTTTCTTCGTCCAAATCAACTAACTCATCCATCATCATACTCCAATATGTATCTGATGGGATTTCATGATGCCTCTGAATTCGAATCGACTGTAAATAAATCTCAATTGGTAAAACTACATCATGTCCATATGTCAATCTAAATGGAGTAGTATTTGTAGCTTCTTTAGGGGACGTTCAACAAGCCCATAAAATTTGATCCAAAGTCTTATGCCAACTCTTAGGCTTTGTCCCCACGTGCTTTTTAATCAAACTTATCACAACCTTATTTGCTGCTTCGACTTGTCCATTTGCTTGAGCATAATAAGGTGTTGAAGTGAGAAGCTTGAATCCTATCTCCTTTGCAAATGTTTGCATATTCTTCCCAGTAAACACAGATCCTTGATCTGTCGTTATTGTCTCAGGTATCCCATATCTATAGATGATATGCTTTCGAATGAATTCTATGACTGCTTCTTGATCAACATTTACCAAAGGTATGGCTTCTATCCATTTTGTGAAATAATCTATTCCAACCAAGATGTATCTTTGGCCTTTCGAAGATGCTGGTCGAATTTATCCAATTAAATCTAAAGCCCAACCCCTAAATGGCCAAGGCTTCACAATAGAATGTAACTCACTTGCAGGAACGTGTGGTATTCCTGCATGTACTTGACATTCCTGGCAACCCTTTGCAAATTCGACACAGTACTTCAACATCGTTGGCCAATACATTCCTTATCGAGATAACACCCATTTCATTTTATGGCCTGCTTGATGCGCACCACATGCTCCACTGTGCACATTCGACAAAGCTATAAAAGCTTCATCTTCGCCCAAACATTTTAACAAAACTCCCTCTGAAGTCTTTTTAAACAACTCATTTCCCAAAAGCACATAACTTAACGCTATGTACTTAACTTTTCTTTCGACTTTCTGATTTGGGTCTTGTAAATAATCTTTAATGGGCTTTCTCCAATCTTCGACTCTTGAATCGTCTATATTAAATATCTCAAAACTCTCTTCGTCACCATACCCTAACTTTATTGTCTCCAAATCTGATGGGGACAACTTAGTTGATACAACTCTTCCTCTTACTTCAATGGTCTTTTCCAATTTATCTTTCGACACTCTATAACCAGATGCGAGTTGTGCCAAATCATTCCCAACTTGATTTTCCATTAGAGGAATATGTCTGATAGTTACACAGTCGAATTTCTTCAAGAGTCTGTTAGCTATTACGAAGTACATAATTAAATTTTCTTTGACACACTTGTACTCCTTGGTTACTTGCTTTATTACCAACTCAGAGTCACCCATTATTTCGACTCTAGTTGCCCCCAATTCCAATAAAATCTCAAGTCCAGTTATCAAAGCTTCATATTCTGCTTCATTGTTCGAACATAAGCCTTCGACTTTGTACTTGAATTTTGTTGGAATTCTATTAGGAGAAATAATCAATATCCCAATACCAGTTCCATTCTTATGACTGGATTCGTCGAAATATAGTTTCCAGGGCTCTATTTCGACATATTCAACATAATCTTCATTTATGGCGTGGTCAGCTATAAAGTCAGCCACCACTTGTCCCTTAACAGCCTTCAAAGGAAAATACATTAAGGAATATTCAGTCAATGTCAAAGCCCATTTCTCAATTCGACTATGTAAAATTGATTTTGATAACATATGCTTTATTACGTCAAAATGAGAGGAAATATATACATCGACTGGCTTTATGTAGTGTTTTAACTTCATACACGAAAAGTAAACACACAGACATAGCTTTTCTATTATACTATACCTAGTTTCGGCATCATTTAAGACTCTACTGAGGTAGCAGATGGCTCTTTCGACGCCATTCTCATCCCCTTGACATAACATACTTCCTAATGTCCTATCTGATGCCGCTATATAAAACCTCATACTTTTACTTCTACAAGGAGACATCAAGATTGGGGGATGGGTCAAGTATTCCTTGATTTTGTCGAACGCAGCTTGTTGATCCTGCCCCCGTGCAAAATCTTCCTTCTTCAGTCGAAGTAGAGGAGAGAAGGCTTGCATTTTTCCACTAAGGTTGGAGATGAACCTTCTGAGAAAGTTGATCTTCCCAAGCAGAGACTGCAACTCCTTCTTTGTCGATGGCGCTTTCGCCTCCATTATTGCCTTGGCTTTGTTTTCATTGATTTTGATCCCCTTCTTGTGGACCACAAAGCCAAGGAAATCTCCCGCCTACACACTAAAAGCACATTTGAGAGGGTTCATTTTTAAACCAAACTTCCTCATCCTTTCAAAGGACTGTCGAAGATGGTCAACATGATTTTCGCCTGAAACAGACTTAATTACATTGTCATCTATATAGATTTGCATGAAAGTTTCAATAAAATCATGAAAAATTGAATTCATGGCTCGATGATAAGTTGCCCCAGCATTTTTTAAACCAAAGGGCATTACCACCCATTCGTAGGTGCCGATGGCTCCAGGACAACGAAATGCCGTCTTAGGGACATCTTCTTCAGCAATAAAAATTTGATTATAGCCAGAGTATCCATCTAACATACTCAGATACTCATGGCATGCAGCAGAATCTATAAGCATTTCCGCTACTGGCATAGGATATTCGTCCTTAGGGGTGGCTGAATTCAAATCTCGAAAGTCAATGCATAACCTTAATTTGCCGTTTTTCTTTATTACAGGAACAATATTTGCAATCCATTCGACATACCTCGTTGTGCGGATGAATTTACATTTCAGAAGTCTTTCGACCTCCTCTTTGATTTTCCACAAAATCTCTGGTGCGAAGCGTCTGGGAGTTTGCTTTACAGGCTTCTTTCCTGCTATTATGGGCAACTTCAATTCGACCAAACTCCTGTCGAGGCCATGCATTTTGTCGTAGTCCCACGCGAAACAGTCTTTAAATTCTTTCAGCAGTCGGACTATTTTGACTTTTAACTGAGGGTTCATCTTGGCACTTATGTAGGTTAGCCTTTTTTCTGCCCCCCGTCCTAAATTGACTTCTTCCAATGGATCCTACGCCACCATCTTCATATCTGTCGAAGCTGGATCCTTTTCAAACCCCAAGGGTTCGTCATCATAAATGGCGTCCAACTTTTGATGTTGCCATTCGCCAACTTCTGCGTTGAACAGATCCTCTCCAACGTCCCTTTGAGGACATTGTTTGTTGAAATCATTTCCATTGGCTTTGACAGCCATGCATTTTACTTCGGCTTCAAGAGCCGCCTTGAGTTTATTTTTGGCTATATAAGTCGTAATCCTTTCGAGCGCTGATGACTCACTCATCGTCACCAAACTCACTTCCCCAGCCCGTTGGCTCTATATGTGCAGTCCCAAAGACATAGTTTACTTCATCGACCACTTCCATGTCCCACTGGAAACCATATGTGGGGGGGAGATACAGCGAACAGAAGGCATTATTAGTTGCCTTCAGGTCGAAAGTTGCTGGACTGCATGGAGCTAAATGGGCCAAGTGTTTGTCGAAGCTACATCAATCCACATGGTTTACCTCAGCCATGAAATAACTTTGATCCGCCTCTATGTTTTCGATAATTCCATCAGATCGCCAAATAGCTATACGCTGATGCATCGACGAGGGCATAACACCCACGCCATGGATCCATTCTCTACCCAGAAGTAAGTTATAATTAGCCTTTGAGGCTATGACCATGAACATCGTTGGTCTAGTTATCATCCCGACAGTTAAATCCACTTGGATAACACCCAAAGTGGTTCCCACTTTGCCTTTATAGTTTGATAATACCATGTTGTGGGGTTTTGCATCAGACTCATCTTTCCCAATTCTCTTCAACATATAATGGGGCATTAAGTTAACTGCAGCCCCTCCATCGACCAGGATTTTGTTCACTCCCACGTTCTCCACTTTCCCCTTTATGAATAGAGGCTTGAGGTGGCCACGCATGGAGTCATCTGGCCTTTCAAAAAAGGCATTTTGTTCCTCGACACAGCCGTTGTTCATGATATAATAACATACTGACCTATGCCCTATAACTTCACTCTCCATAACATCCTCTTCTTCTTCGACCTCCATGATTTGGTCGTATTCTTTTGGAAGGACAGAGACCACGTTGCATACAATGTCGAGAGACGCGTCTGACTCAGACCTGAAGTCGTCAGTCATTTCGTCATCCTCTTCCACTTTTTCTTTAGATGATACTGGTTCAATTGCATTGCAGGAATTGTTGCTGTAAGATGCCTCTTTTCGATTCACTACTTCGGCATTGCTACTTGACTCTGGCTTGCTTCTTTCGACAGCGACTTTTTCAGCAACCCCTTTCTCAGCAGCTTCCTTTTCCTCCCTTTTTTGTCTTTGGAATCGCCTCCATTGGGACCTCGGCATGGGATTCTTGCCTTTATAATTCTCTGAGGGATAAGGCCTTGGTTTTGGTCTTTCGCCTTCCTTGTTGCCAGCCATAGAAGAACCCCTCTGAACTTCAAAAATTTTCCATTTTCTCTGTCCCTGGGCCTCCCTTATTGGTTGAACCCATTTGTCACTAGGAGCTTTGTTGGTGGGTTTGAAGGTATTTGGGTACCTTCCTCTAAACTTTTGCTGGTTTTGATCATTTCGCCTTGGGTCGAACCTCTCTGTTCTCGCAGGTGGAACTGCCCCCCAATTTCCTTTCTTTTTTGCTTTTTTCCATTCCCTCCAGGTTGTTTGCTTCATTCTTATCGAACACAGCGCTACAGCGGGGGCACAACATAACCTCAGATTTTTTCTTCTGACACCTTTGAAGGAACTCAATCAAATTCTCTTCCTCTTTAGGATACGCCACTTTTTGATATTCCTCTCTACGGCGCTCTTCGTCAGTCTGCATTGGAGCTTTCTGGGATACCTCCACCATATTAACATTGGCTGTTTGCCCATCTCCAATACTTAACTTGTTCATCTTCAGAGTGAGTCCCTCCTCAATCTCATGCTTCTTCTTTACCAGGTCGAAATCCCCTTCTGGCGATGGCTTCTTTAAGTCATGTTGGCAACAAAAACCAACATATTTCTCTCTGGGATCCTCTATTGTTCTTCGTAGAATCCCATAAATAGTTGGCTTCGTAGGACCGTCAGTAGTCTTTGCGTTTATCTTGGAGATACCTTCGCCAATCTCAGTATTGGCTTGGTTGGCTTGGTCGACAGTAACACCAAACTCCATGTTGTCTCCATTAAGGCCCTCAGTAGCCTTATTCTTGTCTTTGACAAAGCCTTCAGTAGCTTCGTCATTCTTCATAAAGTTGAGACCCTCAGTGGCCTCTTTCTCTTTCTCGACGAAACTTTCAGTAGTTTCGTCATTCTTTGCATTGTTGGAATCCTCAGTGGTTTCATCCTTGTTCACATTGTTGAGGCCTTCAGTGGCCTCCTTGTTGATGCAATTCTTTAAGCTTCCTTCGCCAAGGTATTCAGTAACCTTGATCATCACTGGTTTATTGACGAAGTCTTTGGATATTTCCTCCATATCACTTTCATCTGTAGGGATCTCAGCGATCTCTACCATGTTCACATTTGCGTCGAAACCTTCAGTGGCTTCTATCATCTCAAAGCTGCAGTCAGAAACCTCTTCGACATCCACCATGTTCACTGTGGATGGTTCAGCATAGTGGGCTTCGATCATCTGCATCGGATTTAAGTCAACCTTCATTGGTGGCTTCGACTTATCGCCGAACTTCAATCTTCCGTCTCGAATGGCATTTTGCACCAGATCCCTGAAAAGGAAACATTGAGATGTTTTATGACCTAAAAATTTATGGTACTTACAAAAACCTCTATTTTTCTGTTGTTCTATAGGAGGCACTTTAGTGCCAGGTGGCATTATCATTTGGCCACCTTTAACTAACAAGTCAAATATTTCGTCACACTTAGTGACGTCGAATGTATAAGTCCTTTTAGGAAACTTATCACTCTTCTCAGGTTCGACTGGGTTTTTTCCATTTGACGGAGCCAATACTTTACAGGAGTATGGTGGACCCTGTTTCAATTCTGCTAAGTCAACTTCTTGTTCGTCGAAACTAAATGATTCGCTCTCGTCATCATCATCTTCTTGACATACCCCAACATAAGCCACTCTTTCTTTCTTGTTTTTAGTTACTCTAGCTTTTTCGGCTTTTAAACGTTCGACCTGTCTCACCCTATCCGCCAATTGTGCCATATCCCTCAGATATTGAGTGTCTAATTTCTTTTTAATTGAATAGTCAAGACCACCTGCTGCCATTTCGACTAATTCGTGCTCAAGCACTTGCGTGAAATATCTCGCCTTAAGTAATCTAAACATATTTAAATAATCATCAATTGGCTCATAGAATTTTCTTTTAACACTAGCCAACTCCTTCAAACTTATTTTTGTTTGTCCCATGTAAAATTATTCATGGAACAACCTTTCTAACTGGACCTAAGTATGGATCGAATTTGCAGGCAAAGACGTGAACCAAGTAAAAGCATTTTTCGTTAAAGAACTTGGAAAATATTTCATTTTTAAATTTTCATTGCGTGCAATTTCTCCTGCTTCGATCAAGTAACGGGCCACATGTTCGACAGTGGATTCGCTAGTATCCCCTGAGAATTTGGTAAACTTGGGGACTTTCCATCTTGGGGGTAATTCTTATTGTAAAATATACTCAGACAATGGGGATGTATAACTGGGCCTTTGCAGCCCCACATTCACACCATTTCTGGCCATAATCCTTTCGACCATGGCTGCTAAATTGTTTTCTGCTGGCATGTTGTTATGACGCAATTGTTGCACAACATCATCAGCATCTTGGTCTCTATGGACTAACACCCTTCTAGGTTCTTGTTGGACAGGAATTTCGACATGAGGTTGTTCGACCACTACCTCTTGGTTTCTAGGGTTTACGTGAGGAACATTCGCTGGCCTCTGGTTTATTGTGGTTTCCTCTTCGACAACTACTCTGGGATTCTGAACTATTTGTTCCCTTGGTCGGGTTTGAGGAACACCATAGAAGTCAGTAATGCGCGTCATTTGCGCTGCTAATAACTGGTTCGTTTGGGTGGTGTTTTGTATTAAAGGATTAAACACAACCCCCATTTGTTGTGTTAGCATCTGCACCATATCATGGTTGCTTTTGTCCATTTGTTGCCTAATTACTTGTGCATAATTGTTAGTGATTGCAGGCATATAAGTTTGGTATCCCGTTGGCACAGGCTGACCCATTCTGCCTATGTGGTTCGCACCAGACCCTGATCCTTGTAGGGGCGAAGTAACATTAACCAAAGGATCAGAGTATAATAACGACGCATTGTGCAAACTTGCCATCACCGTTGTTGGCATTCCATAAGGCTGTTCTCTATTATGTGGAGGCATGGAAAAATTCGTCACAAATGGCCTATGAACACCCCCTAAAGGAGGAGGGGTCATATGAGGCATTTGGGGCCCCACTGTAGAGACACTGGGCGCGTTTTGAGATGCCGAAAACGCTGGGATCGACCCCGTTGATGATGGTATCGCCTCTGATACAGAAACTGACACCGTATTGTCTCCTGTCGAAGGAATAGGCGTTGGGTTGTTAACATTTTGATTATTAGGCGCGCTTTGATTCGCCATTCTTCTTGTTCTTGTTCTTTTTGGTCTTTCTTCGTTGTTCACGGCTAACTTGCCACTCCTTAGAATCATACAACGAAATAAAAACTTTTCTTCTAAGATTTTGCTATAAGAACAAAAGACAAACTAAACAAATGCACTGTGTCCCACTGGGCGTGCCAATTTATTCGCTGGTAAATTTGACGAACAACCTCTGGTTTCCTAATTTATGAAAATTAGTTTACTAACAGGACCAACCACACAAATCCTAGGACAAAGTGCTTTTGAAAATGTCTTTGATTTGAAAAGGAATGTATTCGTTTTGTATTTGCTAAGGTTTCTTTTAATGGTTTTTTCGACTAAAAGAACAAAGGTATAATAATGGCGAAAAGGTAATAGAAGATAAGTTTAACGGGAAACAAAGTAAATTGCTGAAGTAAAGGAAATGACTTGAATGTAAAGAAATGAAGAAAAATTTGGAATCTTATTAAAGTGCATAAATGTAAATTGGTGTTTTCCATACATACATTTTCCAGAACACTCGTTTCTCTCACACGTTTACTTTGAGTAATTGTGGTAGTTTGTACAAAGTTTGGAACACCTCTGAATCTAACACCAAGACTGTTAGTTCCTGTATTGGCTGGAATTTTGGTAAAACAAAGTTGAACAATGTTAATGTCATGTGTCTGATGTCTTAACATTGAGTCATAACATTAGTGAATGTTAAGGTGTTGAAGAGTTAAAGTGCTGAAGAGTGATGTCACATGCGATGTCTGGACATCACTATACCAGAACATTAGAGCATCAGGTGGTGATGTTTTAGGGCTGCGCATTTAAGTTTGATTTGATCAGGTCTGTTAGAGATTTAGTGTGCGAATATCTTGGGAGAAATAGTTTCTGTTGCAATCTGATTTTGTGCAGATTTGTTGTTGTGTTTAAGGGCTGAAGATTTAAAAAGATTTGAAGATAAAATCTGTTTTTAAATTCAAATCAAATCAGATATTTTTATGGAGAAGATCTTGCAGCTGAATTAAAAAGGAAGAGTTGATTGAAGACCTATTTTGTAGGAGAATCTTTTGCAGATTTGTAGCAGCTGATATGTTGTGATTTGAAGCCCAAATCCAGTTGGGTATAGGTTATAAATAGGGTCTTTGTAACCTAGAGAAAGGCGGTCAACCATTATGTAGATTATAAGGGCTGTGTTGGTTGATGAACCACCCGGTTTGTGGGATGGTCATCGTGTGTATCTCAAAGCCTATAGGTAAGAGATGTATTGTTCTTAGAGGAAGTTGTTAAGCAACTCTAAGTATTGTTCTTAGTCATGAGGGTCATGTATAGGTATTGTTATAGGAGTGTGTCTTCTATGTGTTTGAAAAGCTTTTGGAAATCAAGTTGTTGATGCAGTGACTGAGATGTTGACTGCTAGACATCATTGCGATGATTGGGAGTGAGATGGAGTCTCTTATCTAGGGAGGACTTAGATAGAAGGGTCATTGGGTAGTGATTAAATTAGGTAGATTGTCAACTGGTTTGTTGAGTCTGTAATTTGATACTGCTAATAGTGGACTTCCTTCCTGGCTTGGTATGCCCCCAGATGTAGGTTGTTAGACCGAACTGGGTGAACAATCCTTGTATGTTGTTTATGTTGATTTACTGTTACTATTATTGCCTTGTTCATACAGCAAATTGCGATGTTGTGACATTGCACGAGACATCACACATCTGTACCAGAATTTCAATTGGTATCAGAGCAGGCATCCTGTCTGTTTCTGGATGAGATCTAGGGAAGATACTTTCTGGTTCATGAGCAAGGAAGATAGTTTTGCTGAGTTATGGACTTGGTCAGTTCATATAGTTGTTTGTATGATCCCTTGAAGTAAAGGATGGACTATTCATGACAGGGTATGCATTGGACCTGTCTGTTGTTATCAGGAGAACTGCTGTTATGAGTTTGGTGTGCAAGGATTATTGAGTAGTGCCTGAAGGTAGTTGAGGAGTTATTGTGTGTTCCGCTGCATGGTATCTGATGTAACCCTGGTTGGTTCTTGTATCTCTGGTGGTGATATTCTAGGTAGGTATTCTCTTGGAAAGACAATAGGGTTTGGTCTCCTCAGCAGGATATTCTTTGATGTTGTAGTTTATGCAAGACAACTTTAACCGTTTGGTTAGAGATGCCAAAGATACTTGAGGATTATCTCATATCTTTGTTTTGGGAAAGAAGTGATCAAAAGGTGAATGGATCTTATTAAAGACTGTATGACATGGAAGAAGAATATTTTTCAAAACAGGCATTGAAGACCAATCTGTCCAGAACATTGATTCCTTCTTTATCAATTTTCTTGATGGTGAAAGAAGAGGGTGGAGCCAAAGCAAAAGAGTATCACTGTCAAATCTTTTATGCAGGAGTGAAGATCTTGATAAGTTATCTCTTAAGCTTAGTTGTGGTGACCTAATTAGGAGGATCTGCCTGGTTATGATGACAAATATAGTTCTGGTGAACTGGAGGAAGTTTCATCAAGAAAGAAGCTGAGCTTAATATGTCAATTCTAATGTCTCGACATTGCGCTGCACATCAGCAGTTTATGGTAAATGCTAAGTCAAAGACCTATTAGACTATAGCTGTTTTGAAGGATCACTGAAGCTGTGAAGTTGAACAATTTTTGAGATGTTGTTCATAATGTCATAGCATTTCAGCAGGAGCTGGTTGAAGAAAAGGTAGTTATCTTGATAGCAGATTGTCATAATGGTATGTCATGAAGAAGATTCAGAAGATGCTGGAATCTGAAGAAGGGTTAAACCACAGGGATTTAAGATCAATTGCTATTTGGGATATTAAGGATGTTCTGTCAATTATTTTAACATCTTTTCATTAGAGGTTTGGAGAATCATGGGAGGGGTTCTACATTCGCTCACAAGTCGCCTAGGTGTTGACCTGGGATTGTTGCTTAGCATCTGTTCCTAGAAAGTATTGTGAATGACTTGTCCAGATGGTGGTGCTGTTGAAGATGAAGATGGAAGACTATGAAGACATCATAATCTTGATGGTTACAGCTTGGATCAGTTTATTTCTGATCTAAGTGGTTTGGAGCATGGTGTTTGCTCTGGTTGTGAAGGTCGAGGATAAGTGGCAGTTATCTCTGGCTTTCTACTGACGGCTCTACTAAGGGAAGTGACTTTCTTTAGTATTACTATGGGGTAGTCTTGGACTACTTATTTTCTGAAGATTCAGATGTGGTAGGTTTAAAGTCTTTGGAGTTTCTAAGCAGGATGGAGGTTGTCTACTCAAACTTGATTGTTGAATCAAGTCTATGAGAGCATGGAAATCTGTTTCTTCAAAGGGAGGAGGTTTTTTTGAGTGGCAGAAGGAAGAGCTGAATTCAACAGTTGGATGTCATAACGTTCTGACATCTAGCTTAACATCAGAAGTCTCAGCTGGTGATGTGGCACATCAGCTTAAGATAAAAGTGATCTACAGTAATGGAAGTTATGGATGCTTCAAAAAGGCCTGTCTCATACAGTTTGTGGGAGCTGTGGTTTGAGAAGATATTACTGACTTAGAGATTCTAAGTGTAAGCAAGAGGAACATGTGATTTGAAGATCAATTTCAGTGGGTAGATCAGGATATCTTTGTGAGAGTTTTGACAAACGTGAAGAAGACAATTTGTGGCAGTTGGCTT
Source organism: Lathyrus tuberosus (assembly GCA_022829125.1). Taxonomy (NCBI): domain Eukaryota; kingdom Viridiplantae; phylum Streptophyta; class Magnoliopsida; order Fabales; family Fabaceae; genus Lathyrus; species Lathyrus tuberosus. The sequence continues at coordinate 2,520,773 of JALAZF010000603.1, read as the reverse complement.
TTTCATATGAGGATTCATGAATGAGGTGATCAAACTGTGGCATTTGGTTGATCTCAGAAGTGGATTTGAAGAATCAAGATAATCAGAGTGTGGCAGCTGGTTATTATTGAGGATTGTCTTGGAACAAGTTACTCTTGGGCAGAAGGGTGATGAGTTGAAGACTCAAGGAGATTATTCTTCTTGAAGGTGGGTGAGAGTTTAATTCTCTAGTTCTTTGTATTACTATGCAATAGTAAGTCCAGTTGGTGGAGCATATCAAGAATCATGGTGATGATATATTGGTGTGGGGCAAATGTTCTAACTTGTGTTGGGACATTATCTGGTTGAATATCCTTGATAAAGGATGATTTTGTTCTGGTTCTGGAGTTTGGTGCATACATTATGCCTAAGGAGCGTCTACATAGTCATACGGGAGAATGATGAAGTAGAAGGTCTGCCTTGGATGGAAAATGTAGAGAAGACTGAAGTAGATCATGTATTGTTTGCTTGGAAATCTGAAGATGAAGAGTATGATAGGGAATGACTGTGTTATGATCAAGGAGTTCATTGTGATCATTCATGTGGATATTACAGAGAGAAGTTGATCAACTTGGCAAGATGTGAGTTTTGGAGCATGAGAAGATAACAAACCAAGAGGGAATCATGTGAGTTTTGGTATTTGGATTGTTTGAGGATGAAGCATTAAGTGAATGCGTTCAGCAGGTGTGATGAACAGAGGGTGCGCTCTTGAAGACATGAAGATGAGTCTTATGTTTTCCATTCATTTAAGGTGTTCTTCTTGCAAATGAGCACTGGTTATCTTAGATAGGGGGAGTTGATCTTTTGTTTTGGATATTTTGTTGAAGTAGTTGTCAGACAAGATGTTACTGGTGAAGTTCATGGTGTTCTTGACAGTTTGGACCTGGTTCTATAGATTTGTGTGTCAATGGATTGAATCAGAAGGATGCATTTACCCCAATGTTTATCAATTGTTGGTCAAAAAGGGGGAGAGAATGTTCAGTAGTAGCTGTTGAGTCTGGATCTTATTCTGAGTATGTTGGTTGGCAGATTCAGAGTTTGTCCAATTATGGCTAAAAAGGGGGAGAGAGTTGCCAAAGTGTGGTTGTGAAGCCTTTTCTGATATGGTGCAGCAGCTGTGAGCTGGTTCTTGGTTTGAGGGGGAGTTTGCCCTATGCTGATGTGGAAGTGAGTTTATGCAGCTTGTTGGTTTTGCTGCTGATGTTAGCTGAGATTGTTTTAGCCAAAATTAGCCAAAGGGGGAGATTGTTAGTTCCTGTATTGGCTGGAATTTTGGTAAAACAAAGTTGAACAATGTTAATGTCATGTGTCTGATGTCTTAACATTGAGTCATAACATTAGTGAATGTTAAGGTGTTGAAGAGTTAAAGTGCTGAAGAGTGATGTCACATGCGATGTCTGGACATCACTATACCAGAACATTAGAGCATCAGGTGGTGATGTTTTAGGGCTGCGCGTTTAAGTTTGATTTGATCAGATCTGTTAGAGATTTAGTGTGCGAATATCTTGGGAGAAATATTTTCTGTTGCAATCTGATTTTGTGCAGATTTGTTGTTGTGTTTAAGGGCTGAAGATTTAAAAAGATTTGAAGATAAAATCTGTTTTTAAATTCAAATCAAATCAGATATTTTTATGGAGAAGATCTTACAGCTGAATTAAAAAGGAAGAGTTGATTGAAGACCTATTTTGTAGGAGAATCTTTTGCAGATTTGTAGCAGCTGATATGCTATGATTTGAAGCCCAAATCCAGTTGGGTATAGGTTATAAATAGGGTCTTTGTAACCTAGAGAAAGGCGGTCAGCCATTATGTAGATTATAAGAGCTGTGTTGGTTGATAAACCACCCGGTTTGTGGGATGGTCATCGTGTGTATCTCAAAGCCTGTAGGTAAGAGATGTATTGTTCTTAGAGGAAGATGTTAATCAACTCTAAGTATTGTTCTTAGTCATGAGGGTCATGTCTAGGTATTGTTATAGGAGTGTGTCTTCTATGTGTTTGAAAAGCTTTTAGAAATCAAGTTATTGATGCAGTGACTGAGATGTTGACTGCTAGACATCATTGCGATGATTGGGAGTGAGATGGAGTCTCTTATCTAGGGAAGACTTAGATAGAAGGGTCATTGGGTAGTGATTAAATTAGGTAGATTGTCAACTGGTTTGTTGAGTCTGTAATTTGATACTGCTAATAGTGGACTTCCTTCCTGGCTTGGTATGCCCCCAGATGTAGGTTGTTAGACCGAACTGGGTGAATAATCCTTGTGTGTTGTTTATGTTGATTTATTGTTACTATTATTGCCTTGTTCATACAGCAGATTGCGATGTTGTGACATTGCACGAGACATTATACATCTGTACCAGAATTTCAAAGACCCCCTATTTATATACAAACGAAATAACTACCCATAACAGCTATTTCTCCTAATGGCGACAAATGGCATTCTGCATGCATTCATCTCCTAGATGTGTTCCACGCGTCCAATTTCAAAAACGAAACTCCCTCCTGAAATTTGAATTTCAAACACCCGTCGAATGGACCTATTTCTCTTGTGTCGAAACTATCCTTCTTACTTAGAAAAATCTGCCAATGTTTTCCCTAAGCACTATTTTTCTTCGACTTGCCTTTCTCATCAAAAAACCTTCTAATTGAAATGACCTGTCGAATTTTCCATTTTGCTTTTGAACAATTCCCCTGGCGTCGAAATTAGCAACCTACACCTACATGCAATAAAAAGAATTGAAATTCTTGAGCAAAACCCCTTCTTTCCTTTGAGCTAGTTACTGTTCTTCTTGTCTCCACTTCTCTATTTCTCAACTCCGCAATAACAAGTGAGGATGAATGAGGGGAGTCGGATCAAGAGTCCCATTTTATAATGTTATGGGGAAAGGATCAAAATACCCCTAACTTAAGTAAGTTACAAATCTTAATACTAACCATTTAAATGATCTATAATCCCAAACACTTGGCTCTAATCTGACTAATTAGATGTAAAGCATTTGAAATAAGGTTGGGGTATTACATTTCCCCCTTAAATTTAAATTTGTCCTCAAATTTAGAATCATACTTGCAATGATGAGGGTAGCTCTCCCGTATCTCGGATTCCAGCTCCCACATAGCTTCGCTCGGGTATGATTATTCCCACAATACTTTCACTAAAGGGATCTCTTTATTCCATAATTCTTTGACCACAAAGTTAACGATACATCTAGGATGAGGTTAAAAAGTAAGGTCTGTTGCTACCTTGATTGAGTTAGGAAGGATTAGTATAAGGGGATCTGGCACGATCTTTCTCAACTGGAATACATGAAACACATCACGAAGGCCGAACAGGGAATGAGGGTGATGCTAACTGATAAGCCACTTCACCTACTCGCCTTATGATCTAGTAAATGCCAATGTACCTCAGGTTTAGCTTCTTTGTCTTGGAAAGTCCTTTCAGTTCGACTCTAGGGGTAATTTTCAAGAATACATGATCCATCTCCTCAAACTTTAAAGGTCTCCTCCTCTGCTCCGCATAACTCTTTTATCAATCCTGAGTCTGCTTCATATTTTCTGGAATGAATCGAATCTTCTCAACGGTCTCTTGGATAATTTCTGGTCCAAGAATTCCTTTATCGCAAACTTTCGCCCAACACAAAAGAGTTATACATTTCCCTCCATACAAAGCTTTATACATATCCATTCCAATGCTGGAGTTGTAATTGTCGTTGTATGCAAATTCTATGAGTGGTAACTGGTTTTTCCAGTTACCTCCACTCTCCAAAACACTAGCATGTAACACATCTTCCACAGTTTGGATGGTCTTCTCCATTTTCCCATCAGATTGGAGATGGCTTGAGGTATTAAGATTCAACTAAGTTCCTATTTCATGGTGAAAAGTCTTCCAAAATCTTGAAGTAAGCTTTAGGTCTCTATCATACATTCATACACAATACTAATAGGGGTACACCATGAAGCCGAAATATTTATGCGATGAAGAGTCTTGCCATGTGGATAACCTTGTAGGTGGTGTTAACGGGTAGGAAGTGAGCCGACTTGGTTAGTCTATTTGAAGATGGCATAATAAAAAATGCCACACCCATCTTGAGTAGCTCCTTAGGTAAATCAAGCAAACCAAAGAAAAAGGCTATACCATAATATTTGAGAAGGACGAAGGATTTCCAAAATTGAGAAATCTTACCTTAAAATGTGGACAACCCCAAAATTATTTTCCAAAATTGCTAATTATTGTTGCCATGCAAATAACAGTCATGTCTCTACAACAACAAGTAAGTTTCCATTGCAAATTGGAACTTATGCATACCTTAGAATTAAAACTTCAGGCGCTCTTCTGTTTGACAACGGACGAACAACGACCATTGTAATGTCCCGACTTATTTTATATATTTTTTCCATAATTTAATTATGCGATGACTGTGTTTGTGTTGTGTTATTGGTGTGTTTGAGCTACCTTGGTGTGAGGTAGTGGCCTTAAGAATAGACTTTAAGGTGTTGTAGGGGTGTGTGAGCAATTGTGTAGAGACAGGTGGTGTGGAAAGTAAAATTAATTAGTAATATTAGTTAGTAATAATTTATTTAAATAACATAAGGTGAATATTATTCAGAGTAAATAATTAGTTTTATTATTATTTGTTATTATTTTAATTAGAAGGGATTAATAATAATAATAATAATAATAATAATAATAATAATAATAATAATATAATAATAAAAAAAAATAAGGGAGAGAGGGGTAGAAGTTGTCGGACACGTAGAAACAAGAGAAAGTGAGAAGAAAGGCTAGGGCAAGAGGGATGAGAAGAATTCATTGTTGAGGAAGAAGAAGCTTTTGTAAGAACTCTAAGGTAAGGGTGGAGTTCTAATTATTTAAGGGTTAACATGATGATGGTGGGTAGATTATGCCATGTAGGGTTTGTGTTTTTTCTCTCTATTCATAATTTTGATGAATTGGTAATTGTTGGATTTGATTAATTTCTTGATGAATTGTGTGTGGTGTGTCGATGTTATGACTGATATTAGAATGATGCATTGTTGCAATTGTTGTTGTTGGAATCATATAATTGATAGTTATATGATGTTGATGATGTTTGTTGTGCGTGATCGCGAGTCAGCGTCAGAACAAAGTTATGAGTAGTTTTAATGAAAAGAATTTGGAATTTGAAACTTTGAAAAAGTGAATTTTCGTGTTAAAATGTAGTACAAATGATTTGTAAAAAAATGGAGTTTTGGGATGGGTTAAAAGTGATTTTCGTGAGAAAAGTTGCAGAAAAAGTGATTATGCATACAGTGTAATCGGTTACCACTGTGGGCGTAACCGGTTACACTATCCAAAATTTGCGTTTCTGGGCAATTCTGTGAGGGTGTAACCGGTTACCTTGATTGTGGTAACCGATTACACCATAAAACAATACCGAAGGGTGGCTGGTTACAAGGGGTGTAACCGGTTACACTAGGACCATTTTTGAAAATTTTCTATAATTCATAACTTTAGTTTTGGGTGTCCGATTCGAGTTTCGTTCGAAGCATTAGGAAGCTAACGAGATGAACTTTATTCTAAAAATAGTTTTTGTACCAAAAGTTGAATAATTTTGTTGTATGGTGGTGTTAAACGCAATATTATCGTTATGTTGTGGTGTGACATAATTATAAATGTCTTTGTAGTAGCTTGCTATGTTGTATGTCGATGTTGCTAGACTATTATGGCATGTTGTGTTGTGGCCTGTAGTGACGTGATACATTGATTAAATGAAGGTCATTGCATGTGGTTATTGTCATGCATTTCATGATTGCATGAGTTATGAGATAAGTCGTGTGCCCAGGTGGGGTGTGAGCGTCTTATCCGGATTCTAGTTGTAGAATTGTGTTGTTGTTGAGGTGATTGTGTGCCCGGGTGGGGTGTGAGCGATCATGGAGGTCGTGTGCCCGATGGGGTGTGAGCGACGTAATGGAAATTCCGACAAAAATTGTGATTCTGAAATAGGGATCGAGTTCTAAAATAGGAACCGAATGGTACCACATGCATTGAGTCAAGTTGTGACTCTCATTGCATTGTATCTTGGTTGTATTTGTTGTTGTGTTTGGATATTGGTTGTGTTGGATGTGTGAATGTATGTTATGGAATGAGTGATTGCGCATGTGATAATCTAATGCTTGCTTATTATCATGCTTTCCTTTATATAATTATGATATCTCACCCCTTCTATTTGAATGTTCCTTTACATGGACTTCGTGCATATAACTCGCAGTAGAGGAGTTGATGTGAGTGGAAGCTGGAGTCTTCCGTTTTATTTTAGTGTCAACGTCTGCTCTGATGTGTAACACCGGGGTTATGGAACATTTATGTTTTCTTATGTTTTGTTGGAGAATTTTGGATATCTCTCGAGTTGTGATTATTTATGTTCATTTTGAAAACATGGTTAAGCTCTGAATAATTATCTGATAACGATGTTTTCGCTGTTTTAATAAAAGTCGATGTTTCAGACATGTTGTGTTATTATTATTATTATTATTATTAATTTTCAGAATTCATATGTTACATACCATGTTATATGAGCAGATGTTTGTTGAAAGTAGCATCCTAAATGCCTTATATTTTATTCTACTCTGATATTTTATTTATAATTACACGAGGATTATTTAAGGTGTTACAACCATAACTCATGGTTGATAGAACTCACGATTTTAAACAATGGGGATGGAAGAGCAATGAACGTTTCACCCTAATTCGATTAAGGGTTCTTTCTCTTCTTAAAAAATGAAGTTTTTCAAAAATATGAAACACCAAAACGAAAAAGATGAAGCAAGAATACCAAGTCAGTTGCCACGACTACATAAATAGACGTCGTTTGAGACAATTTGACGGAAGGGACCAACATAATGTTGTTTGGAGATAAGAGACCAAAAAGGATATCTAACCTAAATAAATTATACACCATTTTCCCTTGTAGTTTATTAAAACAACACCAACATCCCTCTAATTTTTAATGACAGTCTAAATTCATACGTATAAATGATATTTGTTTATGATTTTTTGTCTATCGCTAAAATATTTTGTTAATAATGATCTTACATAACTTGAGATATTAGTCTTTGCAATTGCGCGCAAAAAAATACCTAATTTATAAAAAAAAGGGTTAAATATGTATAAGGTCCCTGAAAATAACCCAACATTCAAGTTTGGTCCCTATAAAAATTTTCTTCAAGATTTGGTCCTCCTAAAGTTTTCCGTTTCTAACTGTAGTCCCTCCCGTTAGTTTCCACTAACGGTGGCTTATGTGGCATGCCATGTGAAAATTTTTGATGACGTGGCTTACATGTGGCAATGCCAACGTGGCAAAAATTGCTGACATGTATGCCACGTGGCAATTGTTTCAATTTAATTTTTTTTTATATTAATATCATAATTGAACCCAAAAATGGTAGCTAATCTGTAGCTACTTCCTGGCTAATTCCTAGCTAATTTCTAGGTAATTTAAACACACAATTTTTGTAGCTAATTCATAGCTAATCTCTAGCTAATTTAAACACACCATTTTTATAGCTAATTCATAGCTAATGTCTAGCTAATTTAAACACAATTATATTAGTAATACACAACTCATTGATTCTCATTATAACCCCAGTGTTGCAAAAACATAATACCACTTATAATTATGAAGTAACACCTACTCTACAACTACAAATTACATTCAAAACATGGCATATAACTAATGTTAAACGAGTAGCAGTAATTACTCCAGTACATAAGGACTTCCCATCCAATCGCATACATGACCCAATGAGTGTAATCAGTGTAATCATGTTTCTCAAAATTGTGCTGGTCCCGGTGCCGGTGCTGGTGCTGAAGAAGGTGATGTAGCTTCTTGCAAATGCAGTACTGTTAGTTAACTTGATCAAGGCTATGAGATCAGCTTCTTACTCATTCCCTGATGTTGTTTCAATGAACTTGTTGATGCTTCATGAATACATGAGAACCTGTTGAATACATGAAAAATTTATACTTGTTAGTGGATCCTTTAACAAGTATAGGATACAAGAGCAAAATTCTTTAAATTTATACCAAGCTGAAATTAGTGGATCCTAAAGCCTCAACCTGTGATAAAACCTGTGCAACGATTTCAACATCGTATGTTAGAGTTGACTGCATGAAAAATTCAAATGACAGGATCGTGCATAATGACAGATTAATCTGAAAGCCATACTACTCATAGATTAGTACCAAAGAGTGTGACAGCAAAAAATTATGCAGACCTGGCTGTGCACCCAGCTCAATGACATGCAACTTGGATATAACTTGACCGGCATTAAGCGTCTTGGTGGCAAAAGAAATCAAAGTAGAAGGATTTTCATTCCCAAGAACCTGTTCAAAAACAATCCAATATTGTCAACATAGTAGAACGATATAGTGCACAGTTATTCAAGTAAATATTGAGAACCAAAAACAAATGCACAAAGAGGCATACTTTAAATTGAGCAAATGATGTCGCATGTACTTCAAGAGCTTGACTGTGCTGTTGTTCCACAGAGAAGAGTTGCTTGTTTCCTTTCACCAATTGTGGCCTCTATAATGCAAGAGGATATAAAGAAATAAACCAAACTGGATCAGGCTCATGAAAGTTATAGTAAAATAGATCATGATTGTTTTCAAAAACTAATTGACTTAATATATTAATCTGCTAGTTGAAATAAAAATAGTTGTATATCTAACATGCCTCCTCATACATAAGCCCAATATTACACTGCATTGAAATACAATATCTTATAGAATGAGCAAAACAAAATCAAGATCCCCACTATTAAGTCAAAGAGGCTCTAATGCCAAGGATCAATTGCCCAAAAGTCTTGTGTTATTCAGTTTTATATTTAACAAGTATCAAAAGACTTTACTCGGAAAATTTAATCAAAGAAGATGAAAGACCAAAGTAATATGAGAAACTTGAAGTGTAATTCACCATGATAACCTACTTAACATAACAAATACCAGAGATATACCTCGGGGGAACCAGGAGCAATACCAATCAAGACCAACCATTTTTCTGTAGGATCACGTTGATAATTAATTATTTGATTGTTTGCCAGATTTGCTGTTCTCTCGAACATCTTTACAGGTTCAGAGTCACCTATAAGTTACAATATTACATACTAGTTAACAGTTTACAGACAAGCTATAGATGCACTGAAGAACAAACCATAAAGAGTTACTCAAATTGTAGGTCATCCTTATCCTACCTCCAATTGACCAATGGTATACAGAGGTCTGTGTCACACTCATTTTCATGCTTTTCTCTGAACATACTTTGTCACTATCAATACTATTTTATGGGAAAGAGATTGCTTCACTGCCTTCTCTGTGAAAAACTCAATGTTTAACAGAACAAGCAGCAAATGATAGGTTTGTGGGTTTTCTTTTATGTGCTAGCCAGCATCAAGCAGGTTCAAGAGTACTAACTATTGAGCTTAAGTTGCAAATATAGTGAGGAAGCCAATCAATCCAAACCTTCGGCCTACCGGTGATCTGTTCATAAGACTGTCAGTCGGTGGTTCAGTAGCCAGAGCAAGAGCACCAAGTGTGTCCATAATAAGGTTGACCCACAAAAGCTGTACCCAGAGCATTTACATCAGAAATCAAAGAGGCTGAGGTACCTGTACTGCGTTTAAAGGAACTTCACCAGAAGATACTGCTGCCACCACATTTATAAAAAGCGCAACAACGTTTACAGTGAGCTGAAACTGTATAAATTTCTCAACATTCATATTAAAAGAGCAACTAGTCATAAACATTAACACAAACACTTAACATGCAACAACAATTACAATACATTTTCTTCTACGTACACTGTAACGCCCCAGTTTTTGTCAGTTTTATTTAATCGAGTCTATTTGATTATTTGATTATTATATTATTTTATTCTTGACTTTTATTTGGCAATATATTATTTTTCATCGTTGTTTATGTTTTATCGCGTTTTGAGAGCGTTTGCGAGATATTTGAGCTGAGGGGCATTTTGATCATTTGGGTAGTTAGATATTATAAATAGAAAGTGGAGAGAGAAAAGATAGAAAGGAAAAGAAGAGAAAGAAAAGGAAAAGAAGAGAAAAGAGAGGAAGGAAAGGGAGAAGAGGAAAAAAGGAAAAAAATTTAGGAATTCATCCGTTTAAAGCGCGAATAATCGGGTAAGGGTGAGAAGTTTCGATTATATCTTGCTTGTATATGTATATGTGTATGTTTTCTTGGATTGTTTTGGTTGTTTTCTCTAGTTTTTCATTTAGGTTGAAAAGGGTAGAAATGATTAGAAATCGATATTTTCACGGACGAAAGTCGGAATAAATCGCGTAGTGGAGTCGTGTGAGGTTGGGTCTTGATTTAGTGTGATCGTTTGATTGAATCAAATTGAATTTGTAATTTTTGAGTTTTTGATATATATTGATGTTTTTGTTCAAATTGATGTTTTGATCGAGTAAAAGTGTTTGGATATGTCTGGTAACATTGGTATAGATTGATATTTAATCGGGTAAGGATATGAATAAATCGGGAATGGTTATTTGTGTGTTTTCGAGTGGTTTTGAGCGAGTTTGGAGTTGGGATAATTTGATAAAATTATGTTTCAAAATATTACAAAAATGGAAAATGTGTTGGATGGCTTTTTAATGGTGAAAATATTGTAGTACGTTGAATTCTGATATCGCAGCTTTTTACGGAATCGAAATCGGAGGTCCGGAAGGCTTCCGACGATGAAAAATGCATTTTCTGGGCCCTGACACGGCCCGTGTCACACAACACGGGGGCCGTGTCCGACCACTGACTATGGAGGGTGGAAACGTGAAAAAAAGTGAATTTTGGGATTTTGGGGTGACACGGGCCGTGTCCCACAACACGGGGGCCGTGTCAGGCCTGCTGTAGGTTTTCTTTCAAAATTGTTTCGATCGTAACTTTGGAACCGTAAATCCGTTTTGGTCCCCGTTCGAAGCGTTGGAAAGCTTATAAAATATTCTTTCTATTAAAAATGGGTTGGATAGTAAAATATGATTTAATTAATTTGTGTTTTTGAAAAATAGTCGGGTTGCCGGGTTTTTATCGCGTTAAATGCGTGCGGTCGGTGTTTTACCGTGTGATATGCTTTTGTTATATAACGTATAGCTTGTGTACTGTTATATGATGGGAATATACATGATGAAATGTTGTGATGATGGGTTGTGGCCTTATGGCAAGTATGTGCATTGTTTTGAATTAGACTTCGATGCGTGATAATGTATGTTGTTGTGGTGTGTTGTGGGTAGCCTTTGTGGTGTGAATCCCTTGTGGAAGTGATTGTGATTGCATGATTGTTGTGGTTTGTGGTTTGGGATGAAATGCATTGTTTATGTGAAATTCAATGTATGTTGTGTGGTTGCCTTTATGGTTTGAGATGCATTGTTTGAATTATTTTGCAATGCATGAATGTGATGATGTTGAGGCATGTGACAAGTTGTTGTAATTGTTGTGGTTGTTGATTTGTGACCTAAGGGCAAGAATATGCAATGTGTGGTATGTGATTATATATGCTTGATTATGGTTGCATATATGTGTGAAGATGCATTTGATGTCATGGGTCATTGTATGCCAAGCATCATGATATGCATTGTTGAAATGTCCTGAGTGACGGTTTGGTTCCAGAGGGAATCCGCTATGACATCGTGCGCCTTATGCCAAGAGGACCTAAAGCGATGATTATAGACGATCGTGCGCCTTATACAGATAGGACCTAAAGCGATCGGATTGTGCGCCTTATACCGAGAGGACCTAAAGCAATCCATAAACGTCGTGCGCCTTATACCAAGAGGACCTAAAGCGACGGGTGAACATCGTATGCCCGACGGGGTGTTACTTGAGTGATCCTCAGTAACGAGCGATGGTTTCAGCAGAGTTCCTAAGTGAACTAGTGATGAGATATGAAATCTTGGAGTCGGTACCGCATATGCATTTGCATAGAGAGTCGTTGTGTCGGTCTCTTTGCATCTGCATGAATTATGATTGCATTGGTTATATGTGGAAAATCATGATTTAGTTGATTATGTGCGAGACATTGTGATATGCACTTGTGATAAATGTATTGGGCATGATTAATATGCAATTGGGGATGGAGACATTGTGTGATTGAGCGGGTGATAGCATTTGTGAATTGAGGTGTATTCGTGTTAAATGCCTTGAATTATGAATGATATGTTTTGTGTATAAACATATGCATGATGTGTGAATATGTTATCATGTTGGAATAATTGATATATGCTATGTTGTTGGAAATGTTAGAAATAGGTTAAGTATATGTGGTATGTTATATGTATCATATGTGCTGCTTGTGGTGAGAATAACTATGTATGTGAATTTATATGTTTTTGCATATTATTATGCAATCTTGGTTTAGTTGTTATTTCTCACCCTTTTGCTGTTTTATAATGCTCTACGAGGCATTACATATTAGAGTTGCTGGAGGTCTTTGTGTGAAGATTAGTCCTCCATTCTTTTGTCGGTCGACTCTGATATGTAGCGTCGGGTAGTCGAGAGATTGATTAGGATTATTTTGTGATGTTGTGAATATGCATCTTTATCCTTTGGAGTTGTATATATACATGATTCTGTTGATAACAGATAAACCTTTATGTGATATATATATATATATATATATATATATATATATATATATATATGATATTCAGTTTTAGATTTTCCGCTTTTATTCTAAAATCTGGAATGTAGGTGTAAGAAATTGAGTTCCTCTGTTGATTGCTACCCCACTGTTGCATATCTTTATGAGCAGGTGTTGTATGTTTTGTTTCAATAAAATGTGATTCTCCCTGTCTATGCCATGATAATTTAAATATACTCTGACGAAATTTTTATTAAGTGTTGATTGTTTTATTATTAATTGGGGGTATAGATTGGGGGTGTTACATTAGTGGTATCAGAGCAGGTCGGTCCGTCCGACCAAGTTGTTGAGTCAGTTGGTGTGACAGTTGAATACTGTCGTTGTTGTTTGTCCCTTAGTACGTGATATGTGTGTGGAACACTGTCAGTGCTTTCTAGTTTTCTAATCCTTTGTTTGCAGGAGTTAGAATGAGATAAGTGGGGGAGAAGCTGGAACTTCTCCAAGTTGCTTCAGGTGTGGAGCGTTAACTCAGTGTGTTGAGAATTGCAAGATTGTAAGTGTTGTTTGGACAGTGTTGTTCTCGGTTCCGGAGGGAATGCAGAGGTAAGGTTTATGTTAACTAAGGACTTGTGCCTTAGGCAGTGTTGTGCATGAGATGTAAGGAATGCTATTATAGTTTGGTAAAGACGGTTTATGCCCCATCATGATTGTTGGCTGTCTATTGATAAATTGAGGAACTGATCACCCTTAATCTCTTGTTGATAGTAGACGGGAATTATGTTGGATGGAATAGACGTGTCTTTTCGGCTTGGATAGTGTGTGCAATGAATTTTTTTGGAATTAAGGAAATGATTATGTATTGTATTGTTGAGTCGATGAAGATTCTTATATCTGAAGGTGAGGCGGATTCGAGGTTTTTGTATGTTGGTCAAGTTGGAATGTCTCTGAGGGAGAATGATTGGGTATTATTAATGACTGCTTCTCAGATAGTAGAGAGTGAACTTAAATTGGACGAAGGCGAATAGATAAGGTTTATATCTGCTAAGTAAGTAGGAAAACTATTAGGAGATGAGACTAAGATGTTTGTTATGTTTGTGATGATAGTGTTTTGGAAATTGGCAGAAAAGTCACAGTGATGGACCGTCAGTTGTGCATGGTTTTCAGATCTGTTCCTGGATGGAACATCAAGGTGTTGTCTTAGAGAGCTCCAGCTTTGTTAGTAACAAAAGGGAATGATGATTGAATGGAATAACAAGTATGATGGGGATGATGGTATTGGTATTGAGACTATGGAAAGAAAACTTAGAGTTCTGGTGAGGTTTGAAGTCTTGGGAGTTTTAAGGCATTAATAGAAATTTTGAGAAAACCTTAAGTGTGGAGGTAATATTTAAGAGTTCTTTTTGGTTGGTTGTTGATACATGTTAGAATTCGTGGAATTGGACGGTCAAGAGAAGAAATTGTGCATGGATTACTGACAGTTGAATAAGGTAACGATTGAGAATAAATGTCCACTTTTATGAATAGATGACTAGAATGGTATGGTTAAGTTCGTTTGCTTGAATTTGGATAAGTTCGTAGTGGTTTTAATTGAGGATATTCGGATCTGTTATAAACTCAGAGGAAGAACAGGTAGAATGTTTGAGAATTGACTTGCAAGTGTTGAAAAGAGACAAAGTGTTATGCTAAGTTATTCGAGTGAGAATTTTGGTTGAACAAGGTTAGTTTTCTTGTATATGTTCTTTCAGACGATAGTATTTTTATGGATCCATCGAAAGTGGATGTAGTCTACATGAGAGGCTCTGAAGTCGGTTAAGGTGATTAGAAACTTTTTGGATATTAGTTGGTTATTACCGGAGGTTATGGAAGGTTTTTCCAAGTAAGCATTATCGTTACTTCAGTTGACTTGCAAAGGGTAAGTCGTTTGTTTTGGATGTTCATGGTGAGGAAAGTTGAGAGGGTTGAAGTATAATTGTCTACGACTTCAGTTTTGATTCTGTGAGATCCTAATTAACCGTCTGTGTGGTATTGTGTTGTGTCTTTGATGAGTTTAGTCAGTGTGTTAATGCAAGAGGATAAAGTCGTAGCTTATGCCTTACAACAATTGAGGATTAATAAGAGGATCTATACTATTCAGGATTTGGAATTGGTTGCGGTTGTATTGTGTTGGAAAATTTGGAGGTATTATCTTTATGGTACTAGGTTCGAAGTGTTTGGTAATCACAAGAATTTTGAGTACCTGTGTGGTCGGAAGGAATATAGTATGAGACCGTGAGGTTGGGAATATATAGGAGTGTTGAGACCATTGGACGTTTCAGGATGGAAGTGATAGGTGAAAGGTTTAAGTGTTATCCATGGGCTACTATGTAGATGGATGTTTTGGTTATAGGTTCGATTGGTGAATCGTAACATTGTTGTAATATGGTTGTGTGACAAGGATGTTGGTATTCTGGTTTTGTTGATGTTGTTGAGACCTTGTTGTGTCGTGGAACTTTATGTTCTTATTTGTGTTGTTGCCTCGTTTCCATCGTGTTGGTTTGAGTGCGAGTAGCTAATTCCTGTGTGTGTTCGTAACCTGGTTTTCTTTGAGTTGTGAGTTGGTCGTCAAGTGCATTGTATGGGCTTTGCATCTTGTCGTTGTAGTTGTCGTTGTGGTCGTGTCGTTGTTGTTGCTGCTGTTAGCAAGGTGGTTTGTCAGTTGTGTTATGCGGGGTGTGTTTTTGGTTGGTCTAATGTTGTTGGTATCGGTGATATTTTCGAGGACGAAAATGTCTAAGTGGGGGAGAGTTGTAACACCCCAGTTTTTGTCAGTTTTATTTAATCTAGTCTATTTGATTATTTGATTATTATATTATTTTATTCTTGACTTTTATTTGGCAATATATTATTTTTCATCGTTGTTTATGTTTTATCGCGTTTTGAGAGCGTTTGCGAGATATTTAAGCTGAGGGGCATTTTGGTCATTTGGGTAGTTAGATATTATAAATAGAAAGTGGAGAGAGAAAAGATAGAAAGGAAAATAAGAGAAAGAAAAGGAAAAGAAGAGAAAGAAAAGGAAAAGAAGAGAAAAGAGAGGAAGGAAAGGGAGAAGAGGAAAAAAGGAAAAAAAATTAGGAATTCATCCGTTTAAAGCGCGAATAATCGGGTAAGGGTGAGAAGTTTAGATTATATCTTGCTTGTATATGTATATGTGTATGTTTTCTTGGATTGTTTTGGTTGTTTTCTCTAGTTTTTCATTTAGGTTGAAAATGGTAGAAATGATTAGAAATCGATATTTTCACGGACGAAAGTCGGAATAAATCGCGTAGTGGAGTCGTGTGAGGTTGGGTCTTGATTTAGTGTGATCGTTTGATTGAATCGAGTTGAATTTGTAATTTTTGAGTTTTTGATATATATTGATGTTTTTGTTCAAATTGATGTTTTGATCGAGTAAAAGTGTTTGGATATGTCTGGTAACATTGGTATAGATTGATATTTAATCGGGTAAGGATATGAATTAATCGGGAATGGTTATTTGTGTGTTTTCGGGTGGTTTTGAGCGAGTTTGGAGTTGGGATAATTTGATAAAATTATGTTTCAAAATATTACAAAAATGGAAAATGTGTTGGATGGATTTTTAATGGTGAAAATATTGTAGTACGTTGAATTCTGATATCGCAGCTTTTTACGGAATCGAAATCGGAGGTCCGGAAGGCTTCCGACGATGAAAAATGCATTTTCTGGGCCCTGACACGGCCCGTGTCACACAACACGGGGGCCGTGTCCGACCACTGACTATGGAGGGTGGAAACGTGAAAAAAAGTGAATTTTGGGATTTTGGGGTGACACGGGCCGTGTCCCACAACACGGGGGCCGTGTCAGGCCTGCTGTAGGTTTTCTTTCAAAATTGTTTCGATCGTAACTTTGGAACCGTAAATCCGTTTTGGTCCCCGTTCGAAGCGTTGGAAATCTTATAAAATATTCTTTCTATTAAAAATGGTTTGGATAGTAAAATATGATTTAATTAATTTGTGTTTTTGAAAAATAGTCGGGTTGCCGGGTTTTTATCGCGTTAAATGCGTGCGGTCGGTGTTTTACCGTGTGATATGCTTTTGTTATATAACGTATAGCTTGTGTGCTGTTATATGATGGGAATATATATGATGAAATGTTGTGATGATGGGTTGTGGCCTTATGGCAAGTATGTGCATTGTTTTGAATTAGACTTCGATGCGTGATAATGTATGTTGTTGTGGTGTGTTGTGGGTAGCCTTTGTGGTGTGAATCCCTTGTGGAAGTGATTGTGATTGCATGATTGTTGTGGTTTGTGGTTTGGGATGAAATGCATTGTTTATGTGAAATTCAATGTATGTTGTGTGGTGGCCTTTATGGTTTGAGATGCATTGTTTGAATTATTTTGCAATGCATGAATGTGATGATGTTGAAGCATGTGACAAGTTGTTGTAATTGTTGTGGTTGTTGATTTGTGACCTAAGGGCAAGAATATGCAATGTGTGGTATGTGATTATATATGCTTGATTATGGTTGCATATATGTGTGAAGATGCATTTGATGTCATGGGTCATTGTATGCCAAGCATCATGATATGCATTGTTGAAACGTCCTGAGTGACAGTTTGGTTCCAGAGGGAATCCACTATGACATCGTGCGCCTTATGCCAAGAGGACCTAAAGCGATGATTATAGACGATCGTGCGCCTTATACAGAGAGGACCTAAAGCGATCGGATTGTGCGCCTTATACCGAAAGGACCTAAAGCAATCCATAAACGTCGTGCGCCTTATACCAAGAGGACCTAAAGCGACGGGTGAACATCGTAGGCCCGACGGGGTGTTACTTGAGTGATCCTCAGTAACGAGCGATGGTTCCAGCAGAGTTCCTGAGTGAACTAGTGATGAGATATGAAATCTTGGAGTCGGTACCGCATATGCATTTGCATAGAGAGTCGTTGTGTCGGTCTCTTTGCATCTGCATGAATTATGATTGCATTGGTTATATGTGGAAAATCATGATTTAGTTGATTATGTGCGAGACATTGTGATATGCACTTGTGATAAATGTATTGGGCATGATTAATATGCAATTGGGGATGGATACATTGTGTGATTGAGCGGGTGATAGCATTTGTGAATTGAGGTGTATTCGTGTTAAATGCCTTGAATTATGAATGATATGTTTTGTGTATAAACATATGCATGATGTGTGAATATGTTATCATGTTGGAATAATTGATATATGCTATGTTGTTGGAAATGTTAGAAATAGGTTAAGTATATGTGGTATGTTATATGTATCATATGTGCTGCTTGTGGTGAGAATAACTATGTATGTGAATTTATATGTTTTTGCATATTATTATGCAATCTTGGTTTAGTTGTTATTTCTCACCATTCTGCTGTTTTATAATGCTCTACGAGGCATTGCAGATTAGAGTTGCTGGAGGTCTTTGTGTGAAGATTAGTCCTCCATTCTTTTGTCGGTCGGCTCTGATATGTAGCACCGGGTAGTCGGGAGATTGATTAGGATTATTTTGTGATGTTGTGAATATGCATCTTTATCCTTTGGAGTTGTATATATACATGATTCTGTTGATAACAAATAAACCTTTATGTGATATATATATATGATATTAAGTTTTAGATTTTCCGCTTTTATTCTAAAATCTGGAATGTGGGTGTAAGGAATTGAGTTCCTCTGTTGATTGCTACCCCACTGTTGCATATCTTTATGAGCAGGTGTTGTATGTTTTGTTTCAATAAAATGTGATTCTCCCTGTCTATGCCATGATAATTTAAATATACTCTGACGAAATTTTTATTAAGTGTTGATTGTTTTATTATTAATTGGGGGTATAGATTGGGGGTGTTACATACACCCTAAAGAGCTTCTAAAGTTTAGGATCAAGACTGTGTTACCTAGAACGATTTGAAAAGGGAATCTGAAATTTGACCTTGCTTTCCTCTTCAATGGTGGAACCCTAACTTTCATTTTTTGGAAAGAGGTGTGAGGTAGCTGCAAGCAATTTTGAGATGATGGAACGAAGAGAGATTGGGGGTTTACGAAGAAGAGAGGAAAAGCGTTTTCATTCTGTGACGAAGGAAACAGATTTTCGATCGGTGTTTCGGCAAAACGATTTTCGGAGATAGAAGCTGAATCAATTGAAGTTCATCCATAAAGAATAAACATTAGCAAAAAAAAAAAGGGTAATTAAAGTTCACTGCTTCTTGATTTTAACTTCACGAAATCGAAACCCTAGCTATGATTGAGGTGGCAAAAGGAAGAATTCATAGTGTTAAGTTTTGTAGAAGACAAAGAGGAATGAAGTTATTAGTTGTTGTTGATGATGATATTAGTGAGTGAGAGGATAAATGCTATTTTTAGGGACGTGGCAAAATATATTAGTTAAAATTTACACAGTATGAAAAAATATATATATTTGGCATGACACATCATCCTCCGTTAGTGAAAACTAATGGGAGGGACTAAAGTTACAAACGGAAAACTTTAGGAAGACCAAACTTTGAAGAAAATATTTATAGGGATTAAACTTGAATGTTGTGTTATTTTCAGGGATCTAATACTTATTTAACCCTAAAAAAAATAACATTTGATTATGCATTTAAATTTAGAAGAAATTAATTAATGCTTATTTTAAAACTAAAGAAAATATCGATACGTCTATAGATCCAAAATAGACAAATTTTCCCTTAAAAAAATCTTTCAAGCTTATAGAATGGATAGTTTAAATAAATGAAAGAAGGGGGTTTATCATTCCACACGTGTGGTAGACACGTTCGGTTTAAGTGTCGTATAATGAAGAAACCGATAAGAAAGATATTTTGAAGCTCAACGAAACCAATCCACTGAACAAATCTCCATTTCCCGCTATGCACCAGCACCAACAGAAGCAGTAACACTATCACCTTCTATACTCTCTCCATAGCATAGCATAGCTTAGGGTTTTCGCTTTTTTCACAAAAATGGCCGCTCTTACGTCTCTCCCTCCTCTCCCTCACACTCTCCTTTTTCTCCGCTCAAAATCAACCAGACTTTCCGTTTCCGCTTCAGCGCTCTCAGCTTCAGGTAATAACAATCCTCCGCTTTTTCACATTCATACTTTTATTACTACATTTCAACATATGCTGCTGTGTATTGTTATTGTTCAGTAATGTAATTTGGAATTATTCTGTATGCATGAGTAGGTAATGATGGATCTAGTTCTAGAGCACCTCACAAGAGACGAGGAAGAATCGAAGGTCCGCGGAAAAGTATGGAAGATTCTGTTCAACGCAAGATGGAGCAATTTTATGAAGGTTCCGATGGACCGCCTTTGCGCGTTCTACCTATTGGTGGTTTGGGTGAAATTGGCATGAATTGCATGCTTGTAGGGAATCATGACCGTTATATCCTCATTGATGCCGGTATCATGTTTCCTGAGTAAGTTCTTATCTATGAAGCACGCAAATGTACATAGACACCGGACATGACACTAACACTGCACTTGTATGTCGATATTGTTAATAATTTGAGAACATGATAGAAATTGAATGTACTCGCTGTTCCTAATTATAAAATTCATTTCTATATTTGTAGTCTGACCATCTTCAAACTTTCACATGTATTAATGACTTCTTTGCGAAAATATTCATACTAAATGTATAATTGGCAAACATAAATTTTGTTTTCTCTTTCCAATTATATGATTAAATTTAGGGGTAAAATTTATTGCTTCAACCACTTTTTTTAATATCTGTGAAATTTAAATCTTATACCAAGAGAAGGTGGGAATATATGGTAGTGTCGTGTAGGACACTGGACATGCATTCGATAAAAAATGTCTGTGCTACATAGGTCCTTAATAGTTCTCCTTGCATCATAACATTCAAGACATTCAGAAAATACTGTGCACTTTGGTCCTGTTTGGATAGCAATGTAATTAAGTGCTTATAGCATTAATGATTACGAGATAAGTGTTTATGTAAAAGCTATTTCTATAACAAAAAACGAAATAAAGTCAATAGTTTTCATATTAGCTATAAGTTGTTTTTATAAACTATCTTAGAGAGGTCATGGAAAAAATTGAAAATAGCTTATGGTCATATCATATGTTGTTTTTATAAGCTCCCCCAAACAGTCTCACAAGTGATTGTCTCAATTGATAAGCTTGTGTCCACGAGGTGTTGATTCAGTTGTGAGATTTTGACTTTGTAACCTCAAAGACGGAGTTGAAATCCCTTATGAGGCAGTTTGTACAATGGTCATTAGTGTTACCTTTATTAATAATAATTTCCCGCACTTATTTTTGTTTTGAAGTACAGAAGTTGAAATATGTCAATTAAAACAGGCCCAAAGTAACTGTCAAATTGTTGTTTGTTGTGTGATTTCATTTACTTTTATTCGGTTAAGTAATTTTGGCATGTATGTGGTGTGAATCGTATGATGTTTCAGCTATGATGACCTTGGAGTACAAAAGATTATACCTGATACAACTTTTATAAGAAAATGGAGCCACAAAATTGAAGCGCTTGTTATAACGCATGGTCACGAAGATCATATCGGTGCGTTGCCTTGGGTAATGCCTCCTTCTCTATTGGACTGCTGGCTTGACTTGTTGATGATGGAAACCAAAATAAATCTTTTGTCGATACTATTAGTTCTCTCTGACACGAGTGAGACTGATGAGCCATCGAATTTGTCTGAGAGTATTTGTGAAGGGGTATTTCAAATTATAATGCTCAATGTTTAATGCATTCTATCATTATAAAATATAAACTGAGACTGAACTTAAAAAAGTATTATTTAGTTTGTGAAAGGAAGCTATCTCTGATGTTGTTACTGCTTTAATAATGTAAAAGGCAATGAGCTTTTAAGGAAATTTACATTTACTAAGTTGAAGTCATCAGATAACTTAGTTCTACAATTGTTGGCTTGGGGGATGGATTGTGTTTTAGACATAGGACTCTTTGCGGCACACTCCTTTACAAGCTCTAACAATTAGTTCATTTTGCTGTGTATTCATGTTTCCTTGCTAGGGACTACTATGTACTTTCAAAGTGCTTTTACTTGCAGCTTCCTTTCACTTTCTGATTTGAAATGCAAATTTTCAAAATTTTGAGTTTTATGGGGTCTTTTCTAGGATTCCATCTAAGTTGGAGTCTTTTGATTGAAAGAACGGTAGCTTCACAAGTCACAAGACTATTTCTGCTGAAGTCTGTGTTGCTATTTTGGGGTTCGTGGTCAACAAAAGGAATTAGATATCTCTTCCTAGTTAACATACATTTGTTTTATTTCTTGTGTTCTTTTTACTCTGCCTGCTCGAGGTATTTCCTACCATGCAGCCTCCTATATCTTCCTAGATTTAGATTTCAAGAGGCTGCTACATAATAGGCTTGCCTCAGTCCTAAATGTCTCTGTATGTTTGTGTATTCACTTAAAGTTTAATGAGTTATTATTGTTATACCTGAAAATATATTGATTTTACCTTCTTCCTTCTAATATGCTATTTTCCTTACATTTTTATTCTAATAGATTATTCATAACAATGCAATTTGTTTTATATTTATGTTCGTTCTTAACATAACTTATCCTGGTTGATCAGGTCATCCCAGCATTGGATTCCAATACACCGATTTTTGCATCTTCCTTTACAATGGAGGTATTCAGCAAGAAAATTAATTTGTATAAATGCTAGTTTTTAATTAGTTCAATTACTCTGTGAATCTACTAAACTGATGGTAGGAAATGGTAGTGGATGTCAGTATCCACAGATCTTGAAGTTGAATAACTCTCGAGTTCTTCAGTTTTCATTACAGTAATAGGCATGTATTATATCTAAAATTTTGTTTGCATAATTTTGTCATCAGATATGTGTTATTTGCATTGTTTATTTTATCCACTGCAGTCAAGAGAAGGTAAAGCTTTTTCCTTTTAACAGCTTATAAAAAAACGTTTGAAGGAGCATGGTCTTTTTCTTCCATCTAGACTCAAAATCTTTAGAACAAAGAACAAGTTTGTCGCCGGGCCATTTGAAATAGAACCTATTAGGGTCACTCATTCTATTCCTGACTGTTGTGGACTAGTTCTTCGTTGTTCTGATGGTACTATTCTTCACACTGGGGACTGGAAGGTCAGGGTTTTACTTTTAATTCTCTATGCATTGTACATTTCATTTACCTTGAATCTCCTGATGCTGAAAAAGTTGATTTATTAGATTGACGAGACACCACTTGATGGGCAAGTTTTTGATCGGGAGGCTTTAGAGGAACTCTCTAAAGAAGGAGTAACATTGGTGAGTCACCTGGACCTTTGCTGCTAACTATGGGTTTAGATACTATATTTTGAGCTTATTGTTGGCTTTAATGATAAGGAAGAGATAAGCTTAGTGCATTTTGAAGATCTTGTGGGTTTCACAGGCTACTAACAGTTTACTTGAGATGTATATCTTCAATTGTGGTGGTGCTCTCTGAGCAGTACTCAGATAGTCCCTATTAAGCTGAATATGGCTTTCATGGTCAGTGCTGTTAGAACTGCTCAAAAGATACCTTTCCACTTCAAAAATTCATTGCATTATTTTTCTTTCTTGATGTATATTTTAAATATGTAATCTCTACTTTGGTTAGTAGATATTCTTTCAATGTGCTTTTCCCCGCTTGTATTGTTAAAAAAAAATTCTTTGGTTTTTTTGTTTTGCTCTATTGAACATAAAAAGATTAGTCGAAGATACCAGATGCTCACTTGTTTATAATTTAACACGACCATATTGACTGTTTATTTTTTTTTCTATTGTTTAAATAAAATATATATCCTTTCACTTGTTCATCTTAAATGTTAACAACAAGCAAACATGGATTTGGACTTTGCTTTTCAGATGATGAGTGATTCGACAAATGTGCTCTCACCTGGAAGGACAACCAGTGAATCTGTTGTAGCAGATTCATTATTGAGGCATATTTCAGCTTCTAAAGGAAGGGTTATTACAACCCAGTTTGCATCAAATCTACATCGGATTGGAAGTGTCAAAGCTGCTGCTGATTTAACTGGCAGAAAGTTGGTAATATTCCCACTAGCTAATATTCTGTGATGCAATTGATAATGGTTTTCTTGTTTAGAATGACAAAATACTTAGAGACTATAGCTGTATAATTATTATATCAGGTATTTGTTGGCATGTCTTTAAGGACATACTTAGAAGCAGCTTGGAGGGATGGAAAGGCTCCTTTTGATCCATCCACTCTGGTAATGAATGTTTGAGAATTTTCTCTAGAATTCTTTCAATTTTGATGTACTTGGTGACTAGACGTAATTTTAAAATTTCAACCCGCCATCCAATAAATGGTCCATACAGTCATGCTGAAGTCTATTGCTGATCTGTTTTTTCATAAACTAGGTTTTTAGCAGAGATTCAGTGCATGTTGTCACTGGTTATGATTTTCAGAAGTTGGTCAGGTTATTGTAGTCAGATTGATTTATTAATTTGTTGTTTGTTTCTAGTAAATAAATAAGATAAATTCTCTGCAAGTAGATAAATCACCACCTGAGTTCTCCAATGTATTTTAACTTTGAGTGTGTTTGTTTCAAGGTCTAAAATTACATTCCTGAGAACGTGGTATTGGAAATGCAATTCCCATGTTTGTTTAGGTTTTTGAAAATTGTTCTCGGGTGTTTTTTATTCCCAAAAGTGTTATTTACACATGATTTCTTCCATAGTTATTCCAATGCTTAAAGTGTGGAAAATTTAGCATTCCCATGGGAATAAGTTCAACTAAGTATAACTTTCCCAATAATTCTCACTTTATTTTTATTTTTTTATAAACTTAAATTAAACAAATTTTACAAGTATTCCTTGGATATCTAAATTTTTACTAACACATGAGTATGAATATTATTACTGGAAATAGTAATCATGGGAATATAATTCCAAGGAATATAATTTCAAACCTTGAAACAAGCCCATCCTTTGTTATCCCTTTTTGACATCTTACTTCAGTGCCTTTGACTACACTGATCTCAAGAGGTTCATTATGGTTCTTTAAATACAGTATGTTGTCATTATCTGTGACTAATTGGCCTGCCCCTCTTTACTAGTTCATTCAAAAATCATCTTTCAGTATAACTATCTGATTTCAAGACTTAACTTTCATGTTAGATGGTGTGTTTTGATTATAAACAATGTTATTTGTGGCACTTTATGATCATGTGATTTCTTGCCATATTTCAGTCTTTTCTTTGGTAGAGTTTTCAGAAAGTCTTTACTCCCTACATTATCAGCTTTTGAGGCAACGGCTATTCATCTAATATAATGTTTCTAATTCGTCTTCATGCTAATTAGATAACTACAATTCAGTATTTGTGCACCATTTGTGTTTTAAAATTTATAATGGAACCTATTCACCTTTTTTTCTTGCATTTATAACTGCATGTGTACGTCTTATGTCTGTTGCCCTCATTGTCCGTAATTTTGCATAGGTGAAAGCAGAGGATATTGATGCTTATGCACCCAAGGATCTGCTTATTGTAACAACCGGCTCTCAAGTAAGTTACTTACACTATCCTTAAAATACTGCGTAGTTTCATGAAATATGAACATTGGAAATGTTTAAGTCATATGACCAAATATGCATGCTATTGTGTCAGGCAGAGCCACGTGCTGCATTAAATCTTGCATCCTATGGAAGTAGCCATTTTTTCAAACTTACCAAGGAAGATATTATTTTGTATTCAGCAAAGGTATGGTAAAATACTGCGTTTATCTGTTTAGGATTAACTTTATCTTAAAGCCTGATATAGGTAGCATAATTAAAGAACCTGTTATGAATTTACAGTCTGCTATTCTAACTTCCAGTCCTTTCTAGTGATGTCTTAAAAAAATTTATTCACAAACTAGTTTGTAGTTTTTGATTTGTCCTCCTCTGATTCAAAATCGAACTGTCAGGTTATCCCTGGTAACGAGTCTCGTGTGATGGAAATGATGAATCGCATATCAGAGATTGGATCAACAATAGTTATGGGGAGAAATGAATGCTTGCACACATCTGGTCATGCATATCGTGGAGAATTGGTAACTTTTTTATTGCACAACATTTCTGTGTTCGTATTTTTTAATTTAGTTATAAATATTTTTTATTTGCTCGTCATTGTCTATTCAACACTTTCAAGATATCCAATAAGGCTCATGTTAAAGATTCAAAGAAATTTTGTAATGGATAAAAGAATTTTTAAGGAAATGGATGCATGCTTTCCAAGGCAATTTCTATATTTAAATTTTTAACAAGTGCCCTTTCCATAAAATAATTATGAGTACCAAATTATTATTACTACTCTTCTAACCAAGGATAGTTTAAAAACCATTTTTAAAGAAACTGGAAATATATTACATCTTTATACCTTCCAAAGTCTTCCAAGTTCTCATTGATATTTGGATAAGAAAAATTAGGTGTTTGCCTTTTTTCGTAGTTAAGGCTCCATTTGTTACAATATTTTTTTTTAATTAGAATCTAAAAAAAAACATCATGTGAGATGTTCGTGAAATAAATTTCTGTTAACTGATTTTTTATATGAAAATTGTGATTTACATTACCGTAAACAAACACAACATAACATAGATTATTTTTTAAATAATGTCTCAAAATTAATCTCTAAATTATTGAATGTAAAAATAATTTTTTTAATAATTTGTAGCAAACAGACCCTTGATATCCTGATAGTGAGTTTTTTAGAATTCACATGCATGAATGATCAAGTCTTTTCAAACTAGTTTATTTCTTCTGATGCTTCTTCGGTTTACCCATTCATGTGATGTGTCATTCAATATGATTTCTATACATTTTCTGTTTGACATGACATGCTAATAAAAAGTAAATAAAATACACATTTTGCAGGAGGAAGTACTTAGAATAGTGAAGCCGCAACATTTTCTTCCTGTACATGGAGAATATTTGTTCCTGAAGGAGCATGAATCACTTGGAAAATCAACTGGCATTCGACATACTACTGTGAGTCATTTCCTCTCAAACATCTTGTGATAGAGATGTGTTTAAATATATCATGTGAATCCTCACATAACATGTTAGCTGACTCGTGATCTTTATGCACCAGGTTATAAAGAATGGAGAAATGCTTGGGGTTTCACACTTGAGAAATAGAAGGGTTCTTTCTAATGGTTTCATTTCCCTTGGAAAAGAGAATTTACAGGTTGGTGGCCTTGAGTACTATCTTTGGTCTCTTTTAGAAAGCCTCTAATAGGCTATGAGATTTTTGGGTTTCCTTTCTCTTGCAGTTGAAATATAGTGATGGCGACAAAGCATTTGGTACATCTAGTGAACTCTTTATTGATGAAAGATTGAGAATTGCATTAGATGGCATCATTGTGATTAGGTAGATCTTTGTTTTAAAGTAAGTCATAGAGAAGTATAGCATGTTTAGTGCATCCTAACATTTATCTTTTACAGCATGGAAATATTTCGCCCTAAAAATTTAGAAAGTTTGGCTGAAAACACCTTGAAAGCGAAGATAAGGATTACCACGAGATGCCTATGGCTAGACAAAGGGAAGCTGTTAGATGCACTTTATAAAGCTGCTCATGCAGCGCTTTCTAGCTGTCCCGTTAAAAGCCCACTACCTCACATGGAAAGAACCGTGTGTGAGATGTTGAGGAAGATGGTGAGGAAGTACAGTGGTAAACGGCCCGAAGTAATTGCCATTGCCATAGAAAGCCCTGGAGCTGTTTTTGCAGATGAGATAAACACAAAATTGTCTGGCAAGTCTCATGTTGGTCCTGGAATATCAACATTAAGAAAGGTAGTGGATGAACGTAGAAAGGAAAACCAATCCACCACAACGCAAATAAGAGGTAACATCAAAGTGCATTTCAGGAATACATATGTCAACTGTTGAGATCCGGTTGGTTCACTTTTGTACTTGTATTTTCAATTTACGAAATAAGTAACGGAAGTGTTTGTTTGATTCTTTTGAATCCATTTTCATACCTAACATTAGTTGCTAAACCCAACCAACTATCCAATTTGTCTAAAGAAGAAATTTTGAAAACTGAAAATAAATCAGTAAAATGCTACTGTTATTGGCACATGACACCCGTAGTTAAGCATTTAACTGGTCTATTTTTGTGAAACTCAAAGGAAGCTTTTTACGTGTAAACCAATCCGACTATGGTTTTCGCTCTAGCATTTTTCTTCACAAAAAATGCAATGTTGAAGATTAGTTCAATTCCCCATATGAGTTTAGATGGTGGATTCATATGTTTTCAAAATTATTTACTAGTAAGTTTTGCTTGACTCGAGTGTATATAGTAATTGAAATATGGGCGTTAGTCCTTCAATACCTGATTTACAACAATTTATTTTGGTGTGATTTTTTTTACTATATCTTTTATGTTTACCCTCACCATGTTCTATTAATTATGCAGATGATGACAATGATATTGACGACAATGATATTGAAGGACTATTACCTGAGAAAGACACCACTACAAGTGGAGCTGAGGGCGATTTACTCGATTCAGAGGATTCAGATGAATTTTGGAAACCATTTATTGCATCATCAGTTGAGAAGTCAATCAAAGCTAACAATGGTTATGTTTCACGAAAGGACTATAAGTCCAATCTGAAGCAAGATGATTCTGAAGACATTGATGAAGCCAAGTCTGAAGAAATGTCTAGTGCTGAGCCAGAGTCATCAAAATCAGTAAAGAAAAATAGATGGAAAGCTGAGGAAGTTAATAAGCTGATTGATTTGCGGAGTGACCTTCGTGACAGATTTAAAGTTGTGAAGGGAAGGATGGCTCTCTGGGAAGAGATATCTCAGAGCTTGTTGGCTGTTGGGATCAGCAGAAGTCCTGGACAATGCAAATCTCGGTGGGCATCTTTGGTACTGACATATGAGGTTTGTTTCTTATAAGCAACTTGCTGTTAATATTATAAAGAATGCCATCCTTTCACTTAAATAATCATCCTTGATTCCAAGCGTACTGTTTTTTTTTGGTTTTTATATTTAATGATCAATTAGATACAAGGTAAAAATCTTCGTTGGGTTTTGCTTGTAAAATTGTATCAAAACCCAAATTTTCTCCCCCTTACCACTGTAGGAGCGGATCCAAAAATGTTGCCGACCAAAAAATTAATTTACAATAAGTTATGATGGGAGGGAAGGGAAAAAGCTCATGCTTGCCACTTCCTCCATCCATCCCAGCATACCAAACTGGCCCTAGGAAACCTCTGTATAAGTTCACGTGTGAGAAAATTAATTTCTTCTGATTTTTACCGTCTCTTTTTCTGTAATATTTGCATGAACTTGTTTATTCTCTTAATCTGAAAAATTCCCATATTGTACACCAATCTACTTGTCTTTTCTTGCCACTAAGATAGAAATAAGAAAAACTGTTATTATCCCAAGGTGTTGGAACAATTACGCAAATATAGATAGAGTAGAGAGAAACACAAACTTTGTTCACGCACTTCGGCCAAATTGCCTACGTCTGCGACTATAAAGCAGCTATAGTTCTGTCTTATTAATTTGTTCTGAATTACACGTTATTCTTTCAGTGTTACAAGCGCATATATATATATATATATATTACAATACTACCCCTAAACCGTGTGAGCCAAACTTGACATTACTTATGAGCATCTTGCCCACTTGACATTACCTATGAGCCAAACTCAACACATATATATATATATATATATATATATATATATATATATCCAGATTACAATACTACCCCTAAACCGTGTGAGCCAAACTTGACATTACTTATGAGCATCTTGCCCACTTGACATTACCTATGAGCCAAACTCAACACATGGTTTCCTTGCATCTTTTTCGGCCTGAAACTACAGCTTACATGGTGAAGTAATACTGCCCCTCTCTTCAGGTGCTTCATGCAGCTAGGATGAACGTATCACTTATAAATTCGTTTCTATTGTGATAGGAAATATCAATTGCATAGGTATTGCATACCATTTCATCATTGCTAGTGAAATCATTTACCACACTTTGTTTCAATTGAACTATCTCATACCATCTCAAAGAATATGTAACAACAAAGAGGAACTGGATTCTTTCTTTCACCTCTGTTTTCTCGATGTTAACTACAATATTTTGATGTAGAGAAAGTAAGGATAAACTTGTATTGCGGATGAAAGCGTTTTTTTTTTTGGTCATGGATATTTCAGTATTATCCATATATATATAATAGGAGGGATTATATTCAGCTTTAGTACAAGTGAAGGAAATGATGATAAATATAACTTTCTGACAGATACTATTTCAATAATAACTTGGTTTATATTCTAAACAGGAGATCAAGAATGGGAAGGATACCAGAAAAAATTGGCCATATCTTGAAGACATGGAAAGGATACTGTCTAGCGACGAAGCACTGGCATCAAATTGATTGGAAATGTGTTGGCTAGAATAAAAAATATTTTGATGAGCTTTCTGCATTTTGAAGGATCACAAGTCTGAGCTTTGTGACCAAGAAGGTAATCCATCAATTGCATGGTTCTTGTAACACGGACCATTGAATATCCACAATTTTTTGAGGGCTAAGGGCATTGGCAACATAACAGGGATTGGCTTTGATACTAATCGAAGCTAAGCTGATAAGGAAAAAATATTATAGGTTTAGGGAGACATATATATTCCCCAATTCTAATACTCGCCCCCTTTTTGTCTAATATGTATGTCATAACTCGTAATCAATTTTTTACCGTGTGGGTGGCACGTTTTGTGGGTGTCACAAGCTAAAGGTATATATGTCTTCTGCGTTCTGGCCACAGAAAGACAACATTGGTAGTGAAAGTAGAATATTTTTTGCGACATTTGATATTACTCGCAGTTTATGATAGCTCTATCTTGAAAAAAAAAAAAAGATGATAGCTCTATTTACTTGTTCCTACAGAGAGTCAGTTTGTTTTGTTTTTCTTAAATGATTTTTTTATATTATTATATAATTTTGTGTAAAAGAAATTTACAAATAATTTTTTTTTTATGAAAAATTCAAATATATTTTTTTTAAACTTTTTTTGAATATTAAAATTATTAAAAATTACTTAATTTTGAAGCTGTTTCAAATAATTTTTTATATAAGTTATTTGAGATATAATATTTTGAAAAAATTTGTGATTTCAATAATGTATGTTTATGTTATAAAATATTAAAATTAATCTTTCAATTTAGTAAAAATAAATATAAAAGAACTTGTAATATTTTGAAAAACAGTTTTATAAAATTTATTTTTGAAAATAAAAAGAAAAAAAGGAATTTCTTAATACGTCATATTTATTACTAAGCACCATATAAAAATATAAAAGTATCTTTGAAATTTAGAGATGCATCTCTGAATATACCTTAAGACAATAGAAATTTGACTTAATGTGAAAAAACTATGGAGATGCATTTTCGTAAATATTACGAAAATGCATCTCCGGACGTTGTCTCAAAATCAATCAAGCAACAGCAAAGCTTCTTCAATCAACACCAACTACATCAAAAAGCTCATTCAACTACATCAATCGCAAAGATTCATCCCTTGAAAGTTTTTTTATTATTGTAAACTTTTGAGTTTTTGTATAAATTTGTAGAAATTGATGATTAGGTATTGAAATACAAAATTTATGCATGTTTGATAGTTGATATGTTATGAGAAATGTGTTTCATAGTGAAAAGTAATTATTAATGCATTATTTTGGTGGTCTTGGTGGTCTGCATTAACACCATAATGACGAAAATAAAAGTTGCAGGAAAATTCAGAGATGCATCTCCGGATCAATAAATGTTTAAAATTGGCATTTCAGAAAGGGATGCATGGGGGTGTGTTTTGAAATATTTCGGAGGTGCATCGCCGGATTCGTGTTACAAATATATGTTGGCGTGGCTCAGTGGGATGCATGAGGTGTGTTTTGAAATATTATGGAGATGCGTCTGCGGATCTGTTGTAACGTTTTGACTTAAGACAATGGTGCATCCGAAGATGTATCTCTGAAATATGAGGGGCATTTTAGATTTTCCATATGTTGTTTTTACACACTATATGATGGTATAAGAAATCCAAAAAAAAAAAAAATCCATTTTTTAAGTTAAAACAAACAGACGCATAGTCTAATATACTAAATATTTATTTTTACCGGTGGGTGCACAAGCAATTGCAATATTGCAAAGACGCTATTGTAGTGGAATCTTTTTTCAATAAATAAATAAATATCTTGTAGATCATTGTCTCACGGGGTTGCTCTTCCCACCCTTGGTGGTAAGAAGTCATCCTTAGAAAATTTGAAAATGCTTTTGAAATAATACAAAAGTTAACTTTTGGACCTCCCATATACACACTAAAACACTTTTAAAGTTAGTCATCTTCATTTTGCCAAAATAGTACGGAAACTAACATCCGTATTGATGGAATGGTGAGTATGTCAGTTAAGTTTTAGATAAACCTTGGACACGTTTAGAACTCATGTTAGTTGTTAGACGATCGCAACGATCTAGAGGGGTGGGGGTGAATAGATCACAAATAAAATTTTCTTCTATAACATTATGTTTTGAAAATTATTTACTATGGCAAGCGAAAGCGATTCCGGATCGACACTCGTCTATCCGAACCGTTATCGGAAGAATCAGATATGCGTATAAACCGTAACAAAACGTATAACAATGATGAGAAAGTTAATCAATATGTTTTTCAAAATATGTTTGAACTAGATTACACTATGATAAACAATTTTCAATGAAATATGAAACAAAAATTGATTAAGACAATTTATCGAACACTTAGTGTGCAATCAATTTATCAAACATTTGGTGTGCAATAAACACCAAGCTTATTTTCCTTTGGGTTGATAGTATGAGAAACCAATTACAACCTTTTAGATTGCAATTATCTTACAAAACAATTTGAATTACTTCAACACACAAAAAATTTCAGTATAAGAAGTTACACACTGAATGAATTATCAAGTTATAAAGAGAGTGAGTGTGTGTGTGTGTGCGTGTGCGTGTGCGTGTGCGTGTAAGGGTAAGTGTGTGTGTGTGGGGGTGTGTGTGTGTGTGTGTGAGAGAGAGAGAGAGAGAGAGAGAAAGAGAGAGAGAGGGAGAGAGAGAGAGAGAGACAGAGAGAGAGAGAGAACACAAAGATTTGTTTAGGCAGTTCTCCAATTATCCTCACTATGGGTACGTATGCCCCTAATTCCAAATAGAATTGAGATATGTAACTAACCTTTGCAAAAGTTGTATACAAGAGAAAAAGTAGCAATTGAAACCCCTAAACCATATGTTTGACGTTGATTTTAACTTCTTATCTCCCCGTGATCTTAAGCAAGATCAAGTGACTCAAGACTTCCATGTCGATCCTCCGGTTACCGCTACTCCTTTGATAGAGCCCTGCTCTTCAAAGCTTTCACTCTGCTGAATCCTCATTGTGAAATCTTGTACAAAAACCCCCAAATCAATCCTTGATCTTGGAGTAAAAACCCTAACCAGTTTCATCAATGAAGCCCCCAAAGAATACTCAACCCAATTTGATTGCAACAATCCTAAATTGGTCCTTATCAATCTTATATAGGTGTCACTAAACAAAAATGATTATGTGTAATTGTAAAATGTAGGAAGAAAAACGGTTGAAGTTGATGAGAAAATTCTTTGTACGTTCTTGGTTTCAATATGAGAAATTATGCATGAATGCATATTTATATGTATGTGTGTGCGTAGAAAAATAACAAACAAAACATATTTTTAGCAAAAAATTATAAGTTTTGTAAAATAGAACAAAATGTATTGACTACAAACAAGTATGAGTCATACATAAGCCTGAGAGTCGATACAAAGACTCTAGGAGTCGATACAATTGAGGCAGGCCCATTGGCTTGCCAAAACCTTAAGCTGGAGTCGACTCCAATCACGGATGAGTCGACTCATACATATTATGTATCAACCCAAGGCTCACATGTATCAATACATTGAAGGCATCATTTTTATGTTAAGAATCCTTTAGTATGTATTAACCCTTAGACTTGATGTATCGATCCATAGACTTGTTTTTCATGAAAAATCATAATTTTGACTTGTAATGGCCTATCTAACTTGATTTTAAGTGTCCTAATATGATAATGCACATCTAGACATAGACAATAAGATCCAATGTACACAAGTACTAAATGTCCTAGTTTCAACATCATTCAAAACATTTCTTAAGAGAATAGTGCACTCACAATATTGTGTTTATTTCTCCACTATCAATGAATAATACAAAAGTTAACTTCCAAAATTATCACGCGAAAAAATGAATATAACACCACCTTGTACGTACTATTCATTTCATGATCATACCACCATACATCGAAAACCTTACAAAAATATTCTTCCATTCTCAATCAAATTTTGTACTTCAAAACCATATTCTTCTGTTTTTTCAAATCAAAAGGAGAAAAATAAACTGTAAGTTAAGGTAATGTACATGTATTTCCTTCCTCATTACTTGTAAGAATTTGTTTGATCTGTTTAAAAATGAACGTTGCGTCAAAAAGTTAACTTTCATATTATGTTGCATGTTGTTCCAAAAGTTTAATTCCAATCTGTTTTCATGCTCAATTAAAATTTGATAATGTTATTACTAGTTGCAACAATGGTTCGCCTTGACGTTGTACCAAAAGCTATTATGTTTATGGATTTTAAACTGGTTGATGTTGGTAAACAATTTACAAATAAACAGGAGTTTGTTGTTCATGAACATATGCTCAAATAAAATAACACAGAGGCTACTAAGTTAGGGATCAACATTGTAATCAGGAGGCCATATTATGGTTATGATAGAATATCGACGTTTATAACAAAGATATATGAAAGAAGTGACAAGTATAGAAAACTTATATGGAAGTTGAAACAGGATGACATCGGTTCGAGGAAATGTGAGTGTCCTTTTAAGATGTGCGGGTACCTTAAGGCGAATAATACATGGACATTTAATGTGGTTTGTGGTATACATAATCATGATTTGTGTTACAAGTTGGCCGATCATCCCATTGTATGTCGCTTTAATTCTGAAGAGAATGATCTTGTTTCTGACATGATATTGAACATGGTGCAAGCCAAAAAAATACTTGCAATATTTATTAATTTTTTTAAAAATGTAAGGGCGGTTGGTGTAAACCGTTGTAAGAACCGTCTTTATATGAGAGTTACGACGGTTATCAAGTAACTGTCGCAATTTTTGTGTTGTAAAATCCTTATTTTCTTGTAGTATTTAAAACGGAAAAGTCCTCGTAATGTCTCAAATATTAAGCAAGTATACAATATTCATGCTCGAAACAATAATGCGATAAGAGGTCTAAAAACTAAAGTGCAACAACTATTGAGGCTTTTGGATGACGACCATTATGTATCTAGGTATAGACTGTGTGAAGATGGATAAATTGTTCAAGATATATTTTGCACTCGTCCTGATTCCATCAAGTTGTTCAACATATTTCTCATTATGCTCATAATTGATTAAACATATAAGAGCTACAAGTACAAACTTCCAATTCTGGAAATTATTAGTGTTACTTCTATGGAGGTGACTTTTGTAGTTGGGTTTGAATTTTTGGAAAGTGAAAAAGTGGACAACGTTACTTGGGCTTTAGAAGTGTGTCAGACTATATTAAAGGACCAAGAAAATATGCCACAAGTAGTTATCACTGATCGCGATAAGACACTGATGAATTTGGCTGCAAAGGCGTTTCCTACATCATATGCATTACTTTGTAGGTATCACATAACAAAAATTGTGAGAAGTAGACTTAAGCATGCGGTAAAGATCAAACAAATCAAGGGTGAAGATGGGAAAATGGTCAAAGCTGGCGTGATATTAGAAAGCATAATGGATGTCTGGAATGTTATAATAAATTCTTCTAAGAAAGAGTTATATGTAAAATTTGTAATGCATTTCAGGAGGATGTGTAAGAAATATCTGAATTTCTTGAAATATGTTGAAAGTACAATTCTAGACCAGATAAAGGAAAATACTTTTTGTGCTTGGACCAATTAGATTAGACCCTTTGAAAATACAATAACTAATAGAGTTGAATCTACTCATACTACATTGAAGAATTGATTGGGAAATAGTAAAGGTGATTTATGTAGAAGTTGGGACTCCGTGAATCAAATGATCCAAAATCAGAATAACGAGATACAAACATCATTTGAATGCAACCTTACAGTATTAGAACACATATTAGATGTATCAATCTTTATTCATAGTTGGTGGGCAATATATCTCGAGCATGATTGAATTTTATTTTTCATGAAGCCAACGAGTAGAGAAAATAAGTTTAAATAGCTCAAAGCGTGTTTGTACACTTAGGAAGATGTACAGTCTTTCGTGTGCTTGTTTAATTTCAAAGAAGATGAAACTTGATATACCCATACAAATGGACGAGGTTTACACGCACTTGAAAAGGCTCTTGTTTAATGATGAAGGTGTGATGAAGGACTATAAGTCGAATATATCTATCATGACTGGATGGGAAGTGATTCAAAAAATGTTTTTGAAAGCTGATGACAACAGGAAACTGCGCATCAAAGAAAATATGAGGAAGATTTCCTATTAAAAAACTACATATTTGAAACCACCTTCAGAACAGGTAAAAAAATGGTGCTCCTAAGAAGTTCAAACCAACACATGGTGACAATTCATTTAAGTAGTCTCTTTCCTATTTCGAACATGTTGACACACATTTTCCGAATTTTCCAACTTCAAAATCTAAAAAAAATGTGTTTTCAAAGGCGCTAGCATTAGCAAACCATCTTATTCACCACCTTTACCAAAAATAAACACATTTAAAAGATGTCAGCTTTTATGCACATATACATTAAACAAATTGTAGATGTTAAAGGTGACGTTAACTACAATTATCACGTTTTTTCCAGCTTTGATCGGTAAATGAGAGGAGAACCATACATTTGTCTGCCAATAAGTTCTCAAAAAGTTGAAGGCACATAAAGAATCATACATAACACTATACAGAAAAAATAACATTCCAATGCAATTCATGCACCTGTTATTCAGGAATAGAGTATTACAAAACAAATAAACAAAATAAAGATTGAATAACAAAAAAAATTGTCAAGCTAAAACAATGCAAGGTCCGAGTCTTTACAAAGGAGAATGACTCCTTAAATAGAAACAAAAGTACAACTAGAAAGGCCAATAGTGTTTTTTTTTATAATTTGAATGTGATTGAACGTCTACGAGCGCATGAGATCAATCTTAAATAAAGTTGATTGCAAATCTTGAGTGACCAAATCTTGAATAAATTTGAATCTCTTGAATGTATCAAATTCAATCTTGCTGAAACTGATTCAGATTAAATATTTCTTAAAACAAAATGCACATAACTAATCAAATCTCTGATCATACATAAAAGGAAACAAACATCCAAAATGCGGGAGAATTACTACAATAAATTTGCACGCGAAACAACCAGAGCGAGACATGATGTCTCATAAAATACAGAACATTATACTTAACATGTAACTTTCTACTAAAGTGTCTTGATTAGTTTGAGACAAGATGTCTCACAACTTGGCAAAACATCTTGCTTCACATGTTTCCTGTAAAATATTTCCAATCACATGCAATAACAAACTCCCCATTCGGCAAAGTTTTAGGCAAATAAATCATGCAAGATGTTACACACAATCAGACAGACATTCTTTCAGACAAATTTCAATCCATAAAATTTAAAACATGTTTGCCAAACATTAAAGCACAAGCTAACAAAAACATGTTAAAGAACCATGTACCACATCTTCATGGGGAAACACATGCTTGCATTAACAGACATCCAGAAAGTATCATGGGATATAACGGTAAAAGCATAACTCTAGGGGGTGTCAAATATAATTAGGATGGCATTACAAAATCTCCAAAAGTAACTCCAAAAAGGGAGGTAAATTGTTTAGTGAAATGCTCTTTTCACCCTTAGGGGTGCGCCCCACACCTCTAGAAACCCAAAAATGCCCTTACTTTGTTCAGATATGCATCTACGGATGCACCTAAGTGACACAATTCCTTAGTAATTCAGTTACACACCTCATTTTTACCAAAAATGGATCCAAATATGCATCTCTGAATATTATTTGTGTGTATCCGGAGATTGATCTTTATAACACCCTATGAATGCTTTCTAAGCAGCAACCTTGTCCTGAATTTGCTATTTTTTGATACCAACATGTTTTAGGTCATTTTAGGCCATAAATTAGAAGGAAAACACATACATTAATTGATTCACACATACTACACAATTATGAAAAGTCATACAATTACTAAAATGTATCGACCATACATACCTTGTTCCGAAAATACAAAAAAAAACAATACAACCAAACATAAACTACTGAGAATGTCTAACCCATAACTTCTCCTTCGTTTGTACTGCAAGGCATTTTGTGCCTTCTACGAGGGCCAACTGAGGACTACCTTCCTAAAAAAGTCTAGTATCTATGCCCGGTCTCCTCATATCCAAAAAATGCTGACAGACTGCCGCCACGTCCTCGACGTGGTCATCCCTAACCTCTATGATTAGATGCTCTAGGTGGTCTTCTAGGAACGCCTGATGCCATGATATGGTGTAACTCCCTATAGAACCATGTCATGTAGCCATCAACATAAGCCTACTCTACAGGAGCTAACACTCTGCGATACTCTTCTGGTACTAAGTGACTATCGAAATCCTCAAATATTGCATCAAGATATCTACCACGGACTATTAGAGAAGCTGACTATGGAGGGGTCTCAAAATAAATTTCAATTACTCAAATTGGCGTATCACTCACTCGAGCAGATACTGATACATATGACTTGACCCACACGCTAGCCATTCAGAGTATGAAGAAATAAGGTCAGGCTAACACGTCTTGCGGTGGCCGCCGTATGAGTACAAGGCAATGTCATCTGGTACATGTCAGTCAAGATACACCCTAAATGACTCGATCACATTATTCCCTCCATACAGCGCAAAGGCTGCAACATGTGGCCAATCACTAGTGTAGGTAGACACAACTTTCCACCCAGTGATGTGAGGAAAGTGTGAGATGATCCATCCCTGAAATATGGTTCAGATAAAATAATTCGATTGTATTACTACCTCATTTAGCGTAAACAACTTATGTTACCTAAACCATCATTAAATAAATAGATAAATAAATAAAGAAATTTGAAAAACTTACCAAATCAAAGTTGTGGATAAAAAGCTTGAATGAAGTGAGTAACTTTGCAATAAATGAGGTAGAATAGTGTGAGAAGTTTGATTGATTGAGAAGTTTGAATGGATGAGAAAGATCAAGTGCTAGGTATTTTTTTAGGTTGAGTGACTTTTTAGAAGATGTAGGAGGAAAAGGAAGGGTCTAACACGATTACATGAAATAAAAGCGTCTGGAGATGCATATTTGGACCACCCACAGAATTTTGAATTAATGGTGTTTATAGAGATGTATCGCTGGACCCAACTTTATGGTATACGAAGATGCATCTCCGAATTAAATTTTGGTAAAATAGGGTGCCTAATCAATTTGTGCTGAGGAATATGTAAAAAAATGTGCGTCTGAAGATGTATCTCCGAACACTAGGGGCAATTGTGACTTTTCACGGTGGCGATGGAGCACCTAAGGGTGGAAAAAGTAATCCCCAATTCTTTATAAAAGACAATTTATTTTTCCACCCTTGCGGTGTGGCACACAGTTCTGAAAACTCGAAATTGCCCTCAGAAATTTTCGGAGATGCATCTCCGGACGCACCTTGAATCACCTTATCCCTTTTAAATCAAGCAACCAATCCATTTTTTTTCCAAAATTTAGTTCAGAGATGCATCTCCGAAAATTTCAGGGGTGAATTCAGAGATGCAACTATGAAAATCCAAAACTCCATTTACTACATGTTTTCCATTGAAATTGGCGCAGTTGCCGAGGATTCTATCAATGTCAACTAATATTATAGTCATATGAAATGTATCCTCGCACCCTGACCCTTGCATTCCTGCACTTTTGACCTTTACGCGACCTAGCATAAAATATTCGATTTTTTGAAAAATCCACTGATTTATTTTCTATTTCCTTATTTTTGAAAAAATACGAAAAAGTTTGTAGACTCTTAATTTGATTTTATTTAATTTTTAGTTGTATTTTCAGATTTTTTATAATTTTATTTTAATCGTTTTTCTATTTTTCAATTGTTTTTCTCAATAGGGGCATTATTGATATTTATATATTTGTTGCATTGATGATGCATGATTACTAGATCTGTCTATCCGAATACACCCCATACTAAATCAAAAGACACTTTACGAATATGCATATTCAAAAACACCATTTTTCTTAAAAATATGATACATCCAAATCATTTATTTGCGTTCAATTTTGTGAAAAGTAAATAAGTCCGAAAATACATTTTCAAATTCTAAAAACAGTTTTTAGATTTTCACAAGAGTTTGTGAGAAAGTATAAGGGTCAGAAAAGAAATTCCCCTATAAAAAACAAAAATGGGCCATATATCATAGGCCGGCCCGGTCCATTAGAAGGCCTGCCTTTTCCCCCAAGCCAACACATACTGAAATCAGTTCCTTTCTCTCACATTGCTTCAAAACTCAACATTCAAGATCTCACACTGCAATTCCTTCTTCTACCATAATCGGTGCGCCATCTTCTTTTTCACTTTCGCAACTCTCTTCCTTCAATTTCTCTCTATTTCATTTCTTTAATAGAATAACAACGCTGCGTTCTTTTCTCAATTAGGTCACACTCATAACCTGCAATCATGAAGCTCGATACAACTGGTCTCCAATCGTTCCCTTCACTGATTTCACACGGGAACGGCGTCGCCGGAGAAATTTCTGCACCTCCATCCTTCGAGCTTCCCAATTCCAACGATGTGAGTACTTTTTTGTTTGTCCAATTTCACGATTCTGAAAGCGTTCATGGGAAAAAATCAAAACAAAATAAAATTAGGGTTGAAGCAGAAAATGAGTAGGTTGTAGAAAAAAGGTGAAAGCTTTATGGTTTTATCTGACATTTTTTTTGTGTGTTTTGGGGTTTTGCTAGTTCGATGGTTTCCTTAAAGAAGCTATTCAGATGGTGAAGCCTGCGAAGGGTACTACTACTCTTGCTTTTATATTTAAGGAAGGTGTCATTGTAGCTGCTGATTCTCGTGCCAGTATGGGAGGATATATATGTAAGTGTTTATCAACTCTTATCTAATATTTTCTACTCTTTATGTTATTGTTTCTAATGATACTATGAGTTTTTTTGGTTATAGCTTCACAGTCTGTGAAGAAAATTATTGAAATCAATCCATACATGCTTGGGACAATGGCTGGTGGTGCTGCTGATTGCCAATTTTGGCATAGGAATCTTGGCATCAAGGTAATATTGGCTACTTTCTATATTGCATGCTTACTTTTGTTTGTTCTGTTACTTTTCAGCTTAGTATCTTAATAAGTTCCTGTTTTTAGTATCCAACAAAGTGCCATTTCTTGATTATTGTTTGTTAGCGATCATCGTGTCGTTGCTAGAAGCAAAATTTTGTTTCCATTTTGTAGCACGTGTTTACTTGTTGACTGTAAATTGTGTCCCTAGACTGCGGCTTAGACTTTGTTTAGGAAGCAATTAAGGAGTGGATGAAAGTGGATGGGGTTGGAACAATGGGAGGGTAGAAACTAAACATCTGATTTTCCTATCTTTTTGGGCAGGCCATGTAAATGGTGGGGGAATGTAAATAGTAACAAAATCGATTCGGTATGGCTTGTGACTACCTTTTCTTTAAGATGATTTTGTTTAGGAGCATATTTATGTAATTTAGAGATAACCAAACTCTTAGTCTCTGTTTACGTTGTGAAAATGTAATATTTGTAACATCCCAAATTGCTTTTAAGTATTGCCGACTGTTCCCACACGCCAACACAGGCCCTTTCAACGTCTTTTTCCCTCACACTTTTTAGGAACTTCCCAAAAGGTCACCCATCCTGTTCCAAGCCAAACACTCATAACTATGGATTTCATATGGTATGGACATTAAAAAAAGATGCATCTTGTTGGTAGGTAGTACCAATCGATTCTTATAAGCCTTCCTTCAGTTGTACAGTCCCAAACCCGCACAAATTTTAGTTTCATAAAATTTGTGGTAATTTTACTTGTTAATCAAGAGATACTAGACTCTTGAAGTAAACAACTGTCTACGTTTTTTGGAAACAATGAAAATGCCTAAAGATTGTCTTCATTATTTCAAAAATAAATTATTTCTAATTAGCATTTCATCTTCTCTCTATCACAGTTGTTCATTTCAAGAGTCTCACATCTTATTAGCAAGTTAAAATGAACACTTTTTTTAGAAAATAAAAACAGAACATTTTCATAAAGTAAACAGTTTTTTGGAATTTTTTCTACTTAAGAAATGGGAAGATGTTTTTTGGAAGGGCGCTACTAGGCAAGATGAAACATTATTTATTTGATTCCATTTATGTTCTTTGCAGTTGTCCTCAACATTTGTATTCCTTCAACCTTGGCATAGCATTTTCTCCTTAAGCAACTTGCAGCTCTAAATAAATACTCTCCATGCTTGTGGCTGTCCTTTATCATTTCATATTCTATTCTAATTTAGTAATTTATAATGAATGCATATGACCAGCATGTTTTAATATTTCAAGGTTAACTCCAACTAATAATGCATTGACATCAATGTTTTTGTATGTTTGACAAACCCCAAGGGAGGCCACTGTAACCCACTCTTATGCACGCAATAGTGTGGATACTTTCATTACTTTTCCATGAACAACCTTTAAACATGACATTCTCAAACTTGGATGTTATTTCATTGCCATCGGTTTTGGATGGGTATAATTTGAATTTATTAGGCTTCATATTGAGATCCACTCACTCATGTTTAACTGATATTCAATTCGGATAGTCCTTCACTATTGCGAGTCTGTTTTGGCCGAGCTGATTCTTAATTGAGACGGTTCTTGCCAAAACTATTGCTGAGTATTTTTGTTGTGATCAATACTTAAGTGACAGCTTTTCATTTATTTGATTTATATTTGGTGTTATTTTTATGGGTCGCTTCTCCTCTTGTCTCCCCTTATGTGATCTATTGGTCTTTGTCTGCCATTTTGATTTAGACTTCCTTTTTGGCAAATTATCTGACTTACTAGGCCTTCATGTATGCCTGACTCGTTATGGTTTTTTGGTCCTTGAATTTTGAATATTCCCATATAGATGGTAACGGATGAATTGAATGAATCTGTTCATATGGACGAAATTAACTTTTTTTATTGTTCTCTCCCTCAATATGTACGTGTGTGTGTGTGTGTGAACTTACAGATGGCTTTTCTGATGTGGTTCATGTTATCTGCAGTGTCGCTTGCATGAGTTGGCAAATAAAAGAAGAATTTCAGTAACCGGAGCCTCTAAGTTACTTGCAAATATTTTATACTCTTACCGTGGAATGGGATTATCTGTCGGTACCATGATTGCTGGATGGGACGAAACGGTAATTCACATGTTAAACCAGTAAATGGCTTTTGCTCAAACATGCCTATTTTGACTTACAATGATCAATGTCTTTTTAGGGTCCCGGTCTATATTATGTTGATAGTGAAGGTGGAAGACTTAAAGGCACTAGATTCTCAGTTGGATCTGGTTCGCCATATGCTTATGGTGTATTGGACAGCGGGTTAGCTAAACTTCCTATTTAATTATCATCTATTCTTCTTCTGCCAAATCTTGTTAACAAACCAACTTCTGTCATAATAGGTACAAATATGACATGTCAGTTGAGGAAGCTTCTGAACTGGCTCGAAGAGCAATTTATCATGCAACATTTCGTGATGGAGCTAGTGGTGGAGTTGCTAGCGGTATTTTATCTTACTTCCCTATTGACAAGATATATCTGTCTGCTTACGACATTTTGTTACTGTCTCACACATAGATAAGGAATTGCAAACATACTCCCATGTATTTTTAGCAGGAGAACATTGACAAGATATCTTCAGATTTGTTAATGTACTCCCTTAGGTGTTACTTGCTAGCATACTACTGAGAGTTTAAGTGAGTATTTTAGCGGCTCGACCGCCGCCGCTGTACCCCCACTTTTAATAAGATGGAGATAAAGTGTGCGGTTGCAAGTTTCAACTTTCGTACCATCCCAGAACATGATATCTATTTTACTGTGTCCACTTACTTGCATATAGTTCATGGTTTCTAAACTTGTTAAGACAATTTTGTTCTAAACAAATTTGTTACATGAAATGTTATAATTTTAGTATTTTATTGCTTTAAATTTGCAAGGCATGCAATTAAATTAACGGTCACTAACTTGTATATTTATTTATATGATTTCAGTTTACCACGTGGGACCAACTGGATGGAAGAAATTGTCTGGCGATGATGTCGGTGAACTTCACTACCATTACAACCCAGTTACCCCTAGTACCGTGGAGCAAGAAATGGTTGAGGCAGCTGGACCTTGATGCAGTAACTCATGGATATCTTTTTAGTTTCCTATACTTGTCTGCTTACTTTGAATCAATTGCATGGACCTGATTTATATTCAAAACTGTCACCAGTTTTATGTATACACAAGTGCTGCTCTATGCTCTGATGTTGTGTCAAGTTTTCAGATTATATCAAATTTACCATATGAATGGACAGAGCCATGTGTAACGTGGATTAGTTTAAATGAGAAAAGCACGTCAAACAGATATTGCCATGCACGTTTGATGTAGAATTGTTCGTGTCCAAATTTAAGATTTAGTAGAAGTGATAAAAATGAATGTTTATGTTGGATTAAATTTAATATAACTTTCAGATCAAACTTGTTTAAACAA
The DNA here is from genome assembly GCA_022829125.1 of Lathyrus tuberosus. Lineage (NCBI taxonomy): Eukaryota > Viridiplantae > Streptophyta > Magnoliopsida > Fabales > Fabaceae > Lathyrus > Lathyrus tuberosus. The sequence goes on along the minus strand of JALAZF010000603.1, from coordinate 2,476,282 downwards.
ATAAACTTAGTTCTGTTTGTTTTTCCCCATAAAATATAATTTTTCGTTGAGCCAACCTGTAGTCTTGTTTTTTTTTATTTTAAAATGATGATATATAGAAGGACGAAGGAAGACATACCAAACCTATTCTTGGGAAAGACATAAGTAATACACAACCTTGAAACTCTTGAGAAGCACGAAGTCTTGAATATTCAGAAACTTAGTAGGAGGAGTCGAGCTACTAACAATAGAAACCGCATCCATAACAGCGGAAATAGAAGAAGAGAGACAAAAACTAGAGTTTTGAAATCTCGCCTTGTTTCTAGCCGACCAAATGAGACAAAAACTAGAGTTTTGAAACCTCGCCTTGTTTCTAGCCGACCAAATGGTGTTAAGAATAAAGATGACAGAAAAAATAACAACGGTTTTGCATTGACCAGAGCCAAACAACCGACAAAGCCTCCAAACATCGGCCCAACCTAGAATGGAAGAAGAGAGGTTGAGTTTGTTACCTAAACCAATACTAGAGATGAGAAGCAAACTTACATTAAAAAAAAAGGTGAGGAGCAGATTCTTCAGCAGCATTGCAGAGGTCACAATGGGAAGGAAACGCGAAATTCTTAACCTTCCATTGATCATTCGTAGGTACCTTGTTAGGTAAGAGCTTCCAAATAAAACAAGACTTCGAGGGCGGAATTGACTTAGACCAAATCCAATGCCATTAATCCTTGCGGGCACCTTTCGGCCTGGAAGAGTGATCCCAGACTCACGAATCTGGTAGAAGATCAAACAGAATGCGGTAGTCTGAAATAATAGCCTGAAGCGCAGAAGGAATGAGAGTAATAGCCTTAGGGAAGTCCCAACTACCATTGTCCATAATGGTGCTGACAGTTTGATCAACAATATAACCAGGAGCCTCCGGATCAATGTGCAGCGGATACCTATCAAACCAAAGACTAATAGAAGCACCGTTGCCAAGATTCCAAGAAATGTTGTCATCAATCATCGGCATCTTCGGTTTGATGCTGGACCAAATGGAAGAAAAAATGTGATACTTGATAGTCTTGCCATTTCTAATAACCCGCTGCCTAAGCAAAACTGCCTAAGGCTCAGAAGAGTTAAGCAACTCCCAAGCAAGCTTAAGATTATAAGCTTCATTTAACTTGGTGAACGATCAAATACCAAGCCCGCCCTCCTCTAAAGGAAAACACACATCCTTCCATACCACTGTAATGACTTTATTCCTAGTAGTTTCTCCATTCCAAATAAACCGCTTCACCGCACGCTCCACATCACAGATGAGAGAAACCGGCCACGAAAAAATGACCACGGAGTGAATAAGCATACTTTGAATGACAGATTTTACAAGCTCCACTCTACCGGCAAAAGAAAGTAACGAGCCTTTCCAAGAGGCAAGCTTGTTAATGACCTTATCCACAATAGGACGCAAATGAACCGCCTTAAGTTTGCCCTTAGAGATAGGGACTCCAAGATACAAAAAAGGGGAAGAGCCTTTCTTGAAACCGGAGAGCCCCGCCAAAATATTCAATCTAGAAGACGAAATAGAACCTCCATAGATGAAAGACTTACTACAATTTACTCTTTGCCCAAAGGCATGCTCATAATCTTCAAAGGCAATGATGAGATTTTTGATATTTGAGATTTTTCCTTTGCAGAAAATAAGAACATCGTCAGCGTAAAAAATATGAGAGGGCACCGATATGTTATTAGGACCCTTGATCAGATCAAGCTTCTTAGAGGAGGCGAGTGTTAGAGCAAGAGTTGTCTCTGCAAGTAATCTCTATGTTTTGATGATAACAATGAGTATTTGTGAAAGAACCATTTTATGTTCTAATGTGTGTTGTGTGCAGATCATAATCATAGAAGATATCAGATCCAACAAACACCAGCAAGATGTGTGTAAATGATCATATGCGAGTTATTATGTGTAACAGAAGTCGCAAGAAGCAAGTATGCTTCTGTATCTGATCATAATCAGATAGATCCAAGGATGCCGATATTGCTGTTACAATGCTCTTGTGGATGCTACTCTGAAAGTGGTTATGATCCTGAAGATATCGAAGCTTCTGAAGAGATAATCTTGTGGAGAACCGAAGTGCTGAAGATTCTCATGACTTGAAGTTCTGAAGGCTGAAGGCTCTGAAGACCAAGTGCAGAAAGACTCTGAAGACTGAAGTGTTCTGAAGATTATGGTTCTAAAGGTCAAGTGCTGAAGACTCTGAAGACAGCGTTCTGAGTGAACAGGGTTCTGAAGATTCTGAAGACTTGAAGCAATGAAGATAACGGGTTTCAAGACAAGTGCTGAAGCTCTGAAGACAGATTCCTAATGGACAAGTTCTGAAGACGGAAGACTTGAAGTTTCTGAAGACCCAGTTATAAAGTCTCTACTCATGCTTCAATTAATTACCATCAAAAGCCTCTGAAGATTTGAAGACAAATGTTACCGTTAGCGATGACTGTACACCGTGCTAAAAAGATCTATCCCATCACTTCTTATACAGTAAAAAGAAGATATGGCAATACAACTTCCATCATTGCCTAATGACTATTTTCAAACATCCAACAACTCTCTAACGACTATATTTTACTTGGCTATTTAAAGGAAAGGAGAATGCGCTTCTGAAGGTGTCGGTGTGATGATAGTCGCAACGATCAGTTATCGTCATTACACAAAATATTTAAAGCTATCACTATTAACACATGACCATTGTTGTTGAAGCTCAAAGATCATCATTTAACACAACAACAATCAATTGGAACAGAAGCTGTTGACGAACAAGACAACATTGCAAATCAGTCAAGTCATCAACCAACTTCATCATCTGAGCTATATTGAAGATCTGAAGCAAGGAGTTGTTGCTCGAAGCTTGCTCGACAAAGAAGATGAAGAAGATATACAAGATGTCATCAAACTGTCAAATCAACATACATCTTTGTAGAATATAAAGATAGCAAGGAGCTATTGCTCATATCTTGCTAGAACACTGAGTGTTCATTTGTACTTAAAATTAGGAGTTATCTGCTTGTTAAGAAGCATCAATGTAATCTCCAGAACAACTAATTCTATGTGAGTTAGGATTCCACAAGTGATCAGTGTGATCGGAGACTTGAGAAGACAATGGCTTGGTGTCGTTGTGGAAATCCTAAAATATTGTCAATGATAGTCATATCTTAAAGAGAACCAAGTGTGGGTCAGACTCTTGTGAGATCACTGATGGAACTCATTGAAAATCCTGGAAGAATGGTCAGTAAACGTTATATCTGTTGAATCAGATCCCTGAACGTTTAGCTGTGAAATCCTGATAGTAGATCTTGCGAGATTGGAACCTATTGGGTCAATGTTTGTTATATCCATTAACTTGGATCCTTGAACGGTTCATTGTGGGTTAGTCATAGCTGCGGTTGTGCAGGATGTTAGTCACCGGCTGTTGCCCGTGCATCTGTAATCGGTTTTGATTATAGTGGATTAAGTCCTTATGTTCAAGGCGAAATCACTTTGGAAGGGTGGACTGGACTAACTTGGGAATGGCTCAAGTGAACCAGGATATATCGTGTGTTCTTTACTCTTGTTTATGCTTTGTTTGATTGTTTATGTTTCTGTATCAATTATCAGAACCTTGCATAGCAAGTCAGAACCTTGCAACCAAACTCTGATGAGCTTCCACATTGCAAGTCTGATTCAAGCATTTCTGATTCAGATTTGCCTTTTCGCTTATGCTTCATACATAGCACAATCTAAATGACGCTTCGCAAGTCAGAGTCTCTCAACGCAACTCTGATATTCTCTTGCACGTTAATGATAAGAATGCGAAAATCTAGTAAGAGTTAAAACACAATTCAAACCCCCCTTTCTTGTGTATTTTTCACACCTTCAATTGGTATCAGAGCTCCGGTTCTGTTATTGATGGATATCAAACACTTAACAGTGTCAGAAAAAGATCCAGATATGGTGTGCAGAAATACTCTAGGTAAGATTTCAATCCACTTACAATTTCAGTATCAGTTCAGAAGATGATTGTGTACTAAATTGTAATCAAATGGATTACCGGAGCAACTCACTGATTCTTGAAGTTTTTGTTGTTGTCAACAACATAATTTTCCTCTCTAAAACTTAAGAAAAAATTGAAGAATCAGCTGACAAGATAGATTCATCAGATAAGTAGTAGTATCTGTTGAATGCTTATCTTAGAAGATACGTTTGGATAAACAATGTATTTGCTCAAGATTGAATCATCAGAAAACAAGACATCATGTTTGCTGAAGATTATCTCTTTATGAACTTTTGAGATGTTTTCAAGAAATGGATTAGTCCACCCTTGACTTTCTCATTTAGAGCTCATTAAGAATTTCTTCATGTAAAGAAGAAAGATTGTTGTTCTATGATTTTGAACTTCAGAATTAAGTCTGCAGAAGAAACCTTGCAGAAAACTGAAGAACCTTCAGAAATAGGAAATCTAGAGATTCATCTGGAATCTGATTAAGAACAATGTCCGAGTCTTGGTTAAAATAACATATACGACTGAGTTCTGCTCTATCTCAGTTGAATTAACTGTAATTGGTCAGAATGTTATCTGATATTTCTCTCAAAAGTTCACGTTGCATAAATTTTGGAATCAGAAGATGCTTGACTAGTTGCAGAAACAGAAGTCATCTACTCGAAGACAAAAAGGATCTAAGTCACTGATGTTGTTAAGAATGAAGAAATCAACTGACACTCTTTTCAGAAGCAGATATGCTGTAAATCCTTTGATGGACTAAATCTAAACAAATTAGATCGGCATTGCAAGAACAAGATTGTCATACATGTTTGATGATACTCGTTTCTGAATAAGCTCTGCATCTGTTCGAAGAAACTGAGTCAGAAGATGTTATGAAATGGAAGCTTGATAGACGTTCTAATAATAAAGACCAGAATCTCTGAAGGTTGCTCTCAAAAGTCAGATGAATATTTCTAAACTGAAAAAGGGAATAGATCATCTAAAGAGAAGATTAATTCTAGTTCTCAAACTAGAGATCAGAGTTCAGAAGACACCAGTATTCTTCAAACGTCACAATACCGAGAATTTCTGAAGAATACAGGAATCAGCAAATATTCTCAGATCACTCTGAAGGGAGAAGAAGCTGAAAGATGATGATCAAAAGCTCAGAGTCAGAATGGAAAACACTCAGATAAAGTATCACGGCGAAGAGTTCAGATTCTCTAAGGTATGACTTTCCTTATCATGACTGATTAAATGTTACTGCTAGTTCAAACTGCAAGTTATCTAGTAAGTAAAAATATTAATGGTCTGAATATTCTCTCTTTCCAAGAAAAATCTTTTGATCAAATCTTTGGACAATGAGTCCACTCAACGTAACCTCAGTCATAATTGCGAATCTTAAATAATCATGATATAAGTTCTCCCAAAAATGATCTACAAATATTTCGTTTGAAATATGCAACTCTGTCAATACTCTCATAACTGTTTTATGCCTCTCTCTCTCTCTCTCATTAGAAATCCTCTGGCTTTTCGGATTCTGAAAATCTATACGTGTCATCAAAGTAATAGGATCTCCAATGCGTGTAACCTTGGTTTTGCCTTAAAATCTTAGCATATACTAACCAGGCGTGATCATGAACTGACAAACTAGGACTCGCTTTCTTGTTGAAAATAGTAAAAATCTTTATGCTTACCTCTATGTGTGTGCACTTATTAGATATGTAAGATAAATCTTCTTGAAATTAGGCAATGTGTCTCTCTGTTTTCACTCCTAATTAATGTTGTCAAATGCTACTCTTACATATGCATTTATTGCAAACTTTTGACTCCTGTCAAGAATTAATTAGAAAATTCTATGTATGATCTCTTGGTTTTTCCAAGATTGAGAGACTATTAGACTTAGTGGTCGTATCCGTCTTTTACCCTATCTAGTCTAATATCTAGGATATGATGAACCTGTCGTTTGGAGTCACAAGCACTTATTAACTCACTCTATTCGTCGCCTATTTAAGGCTCCATGTTCACTTCTCTATCTGTCATTCCAGCCCATCTAAGCTAGTGTCTCTCTCTTGTATCTCCTCACCTCCAAAATGTCTAACTCACATCCAAAAGCTGCTAAGAGTGAATTCTTAGAATTACAAGTCCTAAATGAACTTACTGTGAACACCAGTTCTCTAAAAGAACACGGTATGATAAGAACTTCGTCTGAGTTACAGTGTCAGAAATGGGAGGGTTATCTCAACATGCTTCCAGGCCTTATTTACACCGACCTAGTCAAAGAATTCTGGACAAATGCTGATGTCTTTTCAAACATGTATAATAAACACATCATTCAGTCAGTTATCTCTGGAATACCTGTATTGATTAATCCCTCTGTCATTGCACAAGCCATCAAGTGTGATGAAATCGGTGATACCACCGAAGATTACAAAGAAAGAAATATCTTTGCTGATCTCATTCACAAAATTCATTTTGGAAATGGTCCCTCCAACTGTGCTTCCACACTCACTCCCTCAGCTAAAGTCTGGCATAGGATCATGGAAACAAACTTATGACCTAGAGAAATAGGAGCAGGATTGCTGTCTCACTCGGACCGACAATTTATTTTCCTTCTGGTCTACAGAAGAAAAATAAACCTCCCTCAAACCATGTTCAATTACTTGCAAGAACACATCCTCTTATCTAAAGATAAGTCTTCCTTTAGTATTCCGTATGGAAGGGTCATATCTCGTGTCCTTGTGATTCAAGATGTGATCACTAAGATAGAAAACATTGGGGCAACCATAGAATGTTCACCTATGAATTATGTAGAATTCTCTAGGAATCCCTGAAGGTTCATAGAATAGAGTTATGGTTATTTTGCTCTCTGTTTTGTTGCTTTGTCTCTCGCACTATGTACTCTCCTCAAGATAATGAATGAATTATCTTTTAAATCTAAGATCGTAAATGGTTTTACTTTAGGATTTTATTCTTAAGAAGAATTGCATGAAAATCATTATTATACTCTAATTCTTACTTGATCTGATCATAGAAAGTAACGTGTCATCAAGGTTGATTAATACGTATCATATTGATTGTACATTAACTACTAACATTGCATAGTTATGAACTGACTAAATAAAAATAGAAACGCATCTGCTCAACCCTACATTTGTGCTCTCTCTCATAAACAATATGTTCTCTGTTGTGACTTCACGCAAGTAATCAAGTACGACTCATAAGTATGTAGTTATTAAAAGTTTTGACTTCAGTCAAAAAGTAGATAAAGAAATCGTATGCGTGATCCTTTGATTTTCCCTAGATTAAAGACTGTTATACTTTGTACTTGTCCTTGTCATTTACACTATTCATACCTACTCTTGTATCTAGGTAATAATGAATTGGTCTTTTCAAGTCACTCTCAGTTATTAACCCATTCACTTTAGTCTTTTTCGTTGCCTATTTAAAGTCATATCTCATTCCTATAAATCTTCACTATCTTTTGTTCAAAACCTTCTTAGAATACTAAAAACACCAAGAATGACTCCAAGAACCTTTCATGGCAACGATGATCTCTTAGAAGTCATCAATGAAAAATGACCAAATCCAGCAGATGCTAGCCAAGACTTTCTTCTTGGGATTCATTTTCAAAATTGGAATGGATACCTGTCTATGTTAAGAGGTTCAATATATATAAACATCTTAAAATCCTTTTGGATCAATGCCTTTGTCAGTTGTGATGGCCTGTCTATCTCTTCAAACATCTATGGTCTTCCAGTTTCCCTCAACTCTACAAACATTACTGAAGCCATTGATTGTCCCAAAGAGGGTATCACAACCCATCACGATTCCATTCGATGCACTTCCAATGCTGAAATGCATCACATGTTTGACAAAGGCCCTGCTTTTGAACCCACAAATCCAGAAAAACTTCTGCCTCCTGCAAAAGGATGGTTTAAGTTCATTTTGACAAATCTTCGCCCTCGCAATATTAACAAAGATTTTTTGTATCATGATGATAAACTTCTCATCATGCGTCTCCTTAAACCAACCTCTATAGATTTGTCCCAAGTAATATTTGACCATCTTAAATAGTCAATCCATATGTCAAGAACTATGAACAAATCATTTATTCCATATGGAAGAGTTCTATCTGAAGTCTTCTTTAGAGCTGGAATCGTACAAACGATTTGCAGAGTTAGAGGCGGTCCCGACACTGCTCTTGATACAAAATTTTGTGAAACCTTTGACAACAGATGGTTCTCATAAAATAAGATGATTGTTAGTTAGAATTAGGCTAAGTTATCAGCTTGTAACTTTTGTTTTCTTGTATCTGTGTTGTTCATACCTTGTATTTATGATTAATGAAGTATGTGTTGCCTTCTGTTCTATTTTTGAACTATCCTTTGCTCATATCTGCACTGCTCTCATTAAGATTCATTATCAACATACTCTAACTTTTTAATGATGTCAAAAAGGGGGAGAAAATAAAATATGATTTTAATATAATGATATATGTTAAAGAATGCTAAACGCCAACTCTGATATTAATGTGTTTACCACTAACGTATGTTTGATGTTTAACTGAGGAACTCTGAACAAGTTCACTAGGCATTCTCTTAGAACAGGTTAAATTGGAAGAAATCTGTTAAAAGTTCTTGTGAAATGTTTGTTCATATTATCAAAGTTGTACACTTTGTGAACATGTGTTCAGAATCAGATTTACCCAGTACTGTTCAGAAGTTGAGAACTTTCTGAAAGTGAAAGTTATCGTGATTCTCGTTTCACTTGGTTCAGAAGCTGTAAGCTGTCTGAGAGTATGGTATTCAGAACATAAGAATCAGAAGAAGAAATCTTCCTGAAAGCAGTCAAAACAAAGTCTACATTCCAAGATGCTTTTCAGAAGAACTGAGCAAATCAGAAGTCGAAGACTGTCTGAAGATCTGGACAAAAGGTCCAAGAAGAAAAAGTTCTGATAAACCAAGGCTTCAATTCAGAAGAAAATAATTTGGTATCTGTCTAAATCTACAATTGACTCAGCCTACAAGGGTGTCAAGACTTCAAATCAAGCTTTGATTGATCACAAAAATATTTTTCAATCAGATCAAGAATCAAGCTTTGATGAACCAATGAGTTGTGACAAGTAACAAGGTTCTGAGATGAAGGCCTATGTTCAAGTCAAACTCTGAAATGTCAAGATCTTAATTGATGATCAGAATCAGTATGACCAAATCAAGAATCTGAAGATCATCAAGTCTGAAACTCAGGGGGAGTTTATTATGTCAAAAGACAAGTTCAATTCTGATAAATAGCGTGGCTAAATTATTAGAAAAGAATTGTTCTATTTCAGTGCTAAAATGATTCTGCTGAAAAGTAGAAATTGCTTCAGAAGACTCTGAAGATTATGAGCTCTGATACGATGACCAAAGGAACTAAGTTCTAAAGATCTGAAGACAGAGGTTCTGATGAACAAGTCCAGATGCTGAAGACTTTTGTCTCCTTAAGACAGATAGGGAAGTGGCCCTTCTCTATTCTATGTTCTGACAACTCAAATTGTTATTTTGTGAGTTTTTAGATCAGATAAGATTCTAGACAATCACAAATAAAATTTTGAGGTTAACACATTCAGGGGGAGCTGTTGTTCCGGAATCTGAATATGTTTAGTTTGGTGATTACCTTGTATAAAATGTTCAATCAAAATACATGGTTTTGTCATCATAAAAAAAGGGGGAGATTGTTAGAGCAAGAGTTGTCTCTGCAAGTCATCTCTATGTTTTGATGATAACAATGAGTATTTGTGAAAGAACCATTTTATGTTCTAATGTGTGTTGTGTGCAGATCATTATCATAGAAGATATCAGATCCAACAAACACCAGCAAGATGTGCGTAAATGATCATATGCGAGTTATTATGTGTAACAGAAGTCGCAAGAAGCAAGTATGCTTCTGTATCTGATCATAATTAGATAGATCCAAGGATGCCGATATTGCTGTTACAATGCTCTTGTGGATGCTACTCTGAAAGTGGTTATGATCCTGAAGATAGCGAAGCTTCTGAAGAGATAATCTTGTAGAGAACCGAAGTGCTGAAGATTCTCATGACTTGAAGTTCTGAAGGCTGAAGGCTCTGAAGACCAAGTGCAGAAAGACTCTGAAGACTGAAGTGTTCTAAAGATTATGGTTCTAAAGGTCAAGTGCTGAAGACTCTGAAGACAACGTTCTGAGTGAACAAGGTTCTGAAGACTCTGAAGACTTGAAGCAATGAAGATAATGAGTTTCAAGACAAGTGCTGAAGCTCTGAAGACAGATTCCTAATGGACAAGTTCTGAAGACGGAAGACTTGAAGTTTCTGAAGACCCAGTTATAAAGTCTCTACTCATGCTTCAATTAATTACCATCAGAAGCCTCTGAAGATTTAAAGACAAATGTTACCGTTAGCGATGACTGTACACCGTGCTAAAAAGACCTATCCCATCACTTCTTATACAGTAAAAAGAAGATATGGCAGTACAACTTTCATCATTGCCTAACGACTATTTTCAAACAGCCAACAGCTCTCTAACGACTATATTTTACTTGGCTATTTAAAGGAAAAGAGAATGCGCTTCTGAAGGTGTCGGTGTGATGATAGTCGCAAGGATCAGTTATCGTTGTTACACAAAACATTTAAAGCTATCACCATTAACAGACGACCATTGTTGTTGAAGCTCAAAGATCATTATTCAACACAACAACAATCAATTGGAACAGAAGCTGTTGATGAACAAGACAACATTGCAAATTAGTCAAGTCATCAACTAACTTCATCATCTGAGCTATATTAAAGATCTGAAGTAAGGAGTTGTTGCTTGAAGCTTGCTCAACAAAGAAGATGAAGAAGATCTACAAGATGTCATCAAACTATCAAATCAACATACATCTTTGTAGAATATAAAGATAGCAAGGAGCTGTTGCTCATATCTTGCTAGAACACTGATTGTTCATTTGTACTTAAAATTAGGAGTTATCTACTTGTTAAGAAGCATCAATGTAATCTCCAGAACAACTAATTCTATGTGAATTAGGATTCCTCAAGTGATCAGTGTGATTGGAGACTTGAGAAGACAATGGCTTGGTGTCGTTGTGGAAATCCTGAAATATGGTCAATGATAGTCATATCTCAAAGAGAACCAAGTGTGGGCCAGACTCTTGTGAGATCACTGATGGAACTCATTGAAAATCCTGGAAGAATGGTCAGTAAACATTATATTTGTTGAATCGGATCCCTGAACGTTTAGCTGTGAAATCCTGATAGTAGATCTTGCGAGATTGGATCCTATTGGGTCAATGTTCGTTATATCCATTAACTTGGATCCCTGAACGGTTCATTGTGGGTTAGTCACAGCTGTGGTTGTGCAGGATGTTAGTCATCGGCTGTTGCCCGTGCACCTGTAATCGGTTTTGATTTAAGTGGATTAAGTCCTTGTGTTCAAGGTGAAATCACCTTGGAATGGTGGACTGGACTAGCTTGGGAATGGCTCAAGTGAACCAGGATATATCGTGCGTTCTTTATTCTTGTTTATGCTTTGTTTGATTGTTTATGTTTCTGTATCAATTATCAGAACCTTGCATAGCAAGTCAGAACCTTGCAACCAAACTCTGATGAGCTTCCACATTGCAAGTCTGATTCAAGCATTTCTGATTCAGATTTACCTTGTCGCTTATGCTTCATACATAGCACAATCTGAATGACGCTTCGCAAGTCAGAGTCTCTCAACGCAACTATGATATTCTCTTGCACGTTAATGATAAGAATGGGAAAATTTAGTAAGAGTGGAAAACCCATTCACTAAGGAAAGCTGAGACTTGGCTGAATCATTTTTGGAAAGGATGCAAGAGTTCACAAAGTTGAGCGAGATTGAAAGAGAATCAAATAAACAAAATTCAAAGGTTGTACCACCAATAGATATAGATTTAGACTATGATGCATGTTTCAATTCATTTTAGTTTTTATTCAACGATGTATTTATGTGATCAAACATGTTTTGTATGTAATCTTGTAATAATATTAATAATGTCAAATATATACATTTTCAAAGATTTCTATGCATGTTTAAGTTTCCAATTTTTTTTTCCATTTTTCATTCTAAAATAGGTTTTGTTTCTCATTGTTTCTGAAACCACTTATGTCTTGTGTCGTTCTGAAAATGCAATTCTGAAATATCATGATAAAGTGGTTCTGGAAATGCATCTCCGAAATTTTCCATGGTACAAGATAGAATTTCTGAGATCCGTATTAGCCGAGAGGCCCTATAATAAGGGCCGACTTACATTCCAATCCCATCAAAGATCTTAAAGATCATTCTCTAAACCGTAGAAGCCCTTTATACTTACATCCTAGTGAGAACCCCGACTCCATCCTCGTCGCTCCTCCACTCGATGATCATAGTTACCACAATTAGAATAGGTTCATGCGCCATGCCTTTACTTCTAAGAATAAGCTCTCCTTCATCAATGGAACTCTACCCAAACCTTCCTCTTCCGATTCTAATTTTGAACTACGGGATCACACCAACAACATGGTCATTTTTTGGATTAATAGAACTCTATCTCCTCATATTGCTAAAATCACCATTTTCTTTAATTCCACTTTTGATCTCTAAGATGATCTTTGCAAAAGATTCACCATCTGTAACCACTTCGCCTCTCTGATCTTCTTCGCGATTTATATTCCACTAAGAAAGGAGACAGGTCCCTCTCCCAGTATTTCACTAACCTAAAGATTCTATGGGACGAGCTTGAAGATCTTCGACCCTCCCATTCTTGTTCTTGTTCCATACCCTGCATCTGCGATCTCGCCAAAGCTATTCGCAACTACAAATACATGGAATATGTTACTTGTTTTCTCAAAAGAATGAATAATACTTACCATAACATACACACCCAAATCATAATTTTGGGTCCCATTCTAAGAATTATAGACGTCTACTTCCTCATTGCCCAACAAGAAATTTTTATGCCTCAGTTATCTGCAACTGATTCAACAATATTCTTCGCTAACAACAATTCCACAGGCTATGGAAAAGGAAGAGGACAATTGAAAACTCCATTGTTGTGCAACAATTGTCTCAAAACAAATCACACCATTGACAACTGCTACTTCAAACATGGTTTCCCCCAGGTTACCGTAACAAAAATAAAAAATCTTCTCCTTCCACAAATTCCAAAGTGACCAACACTTCAGAGAAATAATCAACTATATCTAAGGAAGATTATCAACATTTGTTTCTTCTCTTTCAACAATCTAAGAAAGATACTTCAAACAAGACCATATTTGTTTCTTATTGATGAACATTCACATTGATAAACCACCACTGCCAATTTTTCTGGCACCATTCACATTGATAAACATTTACACATGAATAATACCATATACATTCCTGAATTTCAATTCAGCTTAATCAGTATCTCTAAACTATGTGAAAACTGACAATACCAAATTCACGTCTCATACAACTTTAGTCACATTTAGGATGTGTCTACCAACAGGATCATTAGACAAGTGGTTAAACATAACAACCTCTACATCCTTCACACAACATGCACTACCAATCACCTTGTTTATAACAACGCTAGTACTTGTAATACTGAATTTGTAGCTGATAGAAATTTACACAACAATTTAATTATATGGCATCGTAGATTAGGACATTCCTCTAATGAGGTTTTACATCATATGTCAAACACTTTCCGTCGTATCAAATACCATAAAAATATGCTTTTTCATGCTTGTCACCTTGGTAAATAATGTAGACTATCTTTTCCTACTAGTTATTCTGTGACTTCTCATATTTTTGAAATAGTGCATATGGATATTTGGAGGCCTATTGCCATGCATTCTTTAGATGGATTTAAATATTTTTTAACCATTGTATATGATTATTCCTGTTATACATGGACTTTCTTGATGAATCATAAATTTGAAGCTAGGGCACACATTAAACACTTCATTGCTTACTGTAACACTAGTTTTTTTTTGTAAAATTAAAACCATTCATAGTGACGATGGAAATTAATTTCTCATGCTAACTTATTATGCATCTCTAGGCATTATCCACCAAAGAAGTTGTGTTGAAACACCTCAACAAAACTCAACTGTTGAGAGAAAACACAGACATCTTTTGAATATCATTAGGTCTCTTCTTTTTCTTGCTAACTTACTAGAATGTTTTTGGCATGTTGTTGTTTTTCATGTTACATACTTCACAAATAGGTTATGCAGCTCCACCATACACCATAAAACCCCTTATGAAATCCTTTTCAAGGAGCCACCTACCTTTATACCACTACCTTAAACATAAACAAGGACAAACTTGACCCTATATCAAATAAGTGCATCTTACTAGGTTATACTAATGGCACTAAAGGATACCTACTTTTTAACCTTCACAACAAATCCATCCTTGTTTCTATAAATTATACCTTCTATGAAACTATTTTCCCATACACTTCCCCTACTACAAATCCTACAATAGAATCCAACCATCCTTTCATTGATATTGAAAATCATAACCACTCATTCCTCTGTGATTTTCCCTTACAGTCACACTAACACACAACCTCATAATGCCAACACATCCTCTCTCAAACACACCAATTATGAAGATGTTATCCCTCAACAATCTTGCACACATAATCCTGCCACAAACACATCTTCTGAACCTGTTATCCCTTAACAAACTTCCACAAATAATTCTCCCACAAACACCAGTTATGAATATGTTCTTCCTCATCAAACTTAAACACATGACTCCCCTCCTCCTCTTATACAATCCACAAGACATATATCCACCCCTACATACCTAAAAGAATTTGTTTGCAATGCCTCTCATCCCCCCATACCTTATGAAATTTCTAAATTTCGTAGTTATTCCAACACTTCTCCTCAATTTCATGATTTTATATATGCCATCACATTAAACTGTAATCCCACCTCCTACAAGCAAGCCATTACACAACCTTACTGGATTAAGGTAATGGAAAACGAAATTCAAGCCCTTACCAACAACAAAACTTGAATTTTCACAATTCTTCCTCATGGTAAAAAGGTTATTGGTTGTAAGTGGGTTTACAAACCAAACTCCATGTTGATGGTTGAGAGACACAAAGCAAGGTTAGTTTCAAAGGGTTTCACTCAAATAGAAGGTATTGATTTTGTAAACATTTTTTCTCCTGTTGCTAAACTCACCAATGTAAAATTAATCCTTGCCTTGACATCTTCTTTAAATATCTATCTTCACCAACATGATGTTCAAAATGATTTTCTTAATGGTGATTCGGATGAGGAGGTTTGCATGGCTTTACCTCGAGGCATAAAACCTATTCATCCCAATCAAGTATGTAAATTTTAAAATTTCTTTATGGACTTAAACAATCTAGTAGGCAATGGCTTACAAAATCATCAACTGTCTTGTCATCAAATAATTTCAAATAGTGTTGTGTTGACCACTCCCCGTTGATTCACCAGTCCACTACTTCCTTTACGGCATTACTAATTTATGTTGATAACCTTGTTATTGCAGGCAACAACTTGGATATTATCCATAACATCAAGAAAAATGCTCCAACATCACTTCCACATTATGGATATGAGCACCTTAAAATACTTCTTAGGGCTGAAGTAGCAAGATTAAGCACATGTATCAACATCTGCCAAAGGAAATATGTGCTGAACCAGATATTACATTTGTAGTTCAACAACTCAACCAACACATGAGTAATCCCACAAATCTTCATCATTCAGCTGCTATCTGAGTCTTGAGACATCTAAAACAATCCCCTTCTCAAGGCCTTTTCATTCCACCCGCTTCTACATTACAACTAAAAGCTTTTTCTGACTCTGATTGGGCCACATGCCTAGATACTAGAAAATCTATCACTAGATTCTGCATTTACCTTGGCAACTCCTTAATTTCATGTAAATCGAAGAACAACCCATCATATCTTGTAGCTCCACTGAAGTAGAGTATCAGGCAATTGCGTCAATAGTTTGTGAACTCCAATGGCTGAACAACATCCTCAAAGAACTTCACATATCAGCCACCTAACCATCTCTTCTATACTGTGACAATGCATCGACTAGGCATATTTCCAGAAATTCCTTATTTAAGGAACGTACAAACCACATATAGTTTGAACAACTGAAGGCGTCAAAGGTTCAACTGACAACCTTAAAAAAGAAGGTTATTCACCTTTTTGATGAGAATGCAAATTTAAAGAAGCCCTATAATAAAGGCCGACTTGTGAAGGAAGAAAGGAAAGTAGCATCCCTAACTGCACAAAATGTTAAATGAACGAGGCTTCATAAAAAAGATCGTCTTGAAGATGTCAGAAAGATTTAAATGCTGACTCCTGAGAACCTCAACCTTACTCAATTGTGTTGAAGATAATGCATATAATGTTTCCATAAGTACATAAAGTATTGGGAATGCCATTGTCTAAGTCTGCACACTGAATTCTAGTTTGACCTTTGAGATGAATCCTAGTTTGACCTTTAAGATGATGGGTATGAGTACTTGCAAAAATGTGATGAAGAATAAGTTCATAGCAGTTGTATATTTTTAGGTGTATGTTCCAATTTTCTTGTTACTTAGTCTTTAATTTGGTTTGTGTCCAAAATTACCTCTATATTCTAGTTGGCATGGTACTGATACCCTCACTTTATGTTTATAATTTAATTCTACAATAAGAGTTTCCATGGCCAAAATGTGTCCTTTGGACTTGGACATAGGTTGAACCAATTCGTGGAAGATTTTATCCGTCACTCCCAAAATTAAATCTGACACTCTCTAAATTTTCATAATTTTAAAATTGTCCTTGAAAAAATTTGAAACAAGTGAAAATTTTTTACATTATCGAAATTTTTTAAAAATTTCCGATATGTATCACGAAATTTCCGGTGTACACCTATAACGTTCATAATTTTCGAAATTTTTTAAAAAACAAAAATATAATTTCGCCATAATTGACGAGTGACAAGTATAAGTGAGGAGGTAGCAGGTAGAATCCTCTAATTCGGGAAACCGTTCAACTTGTCAATGGAGAGTTGATAAGAGATACTAGTACTTTATTGGGTTAAATAAGTTTTTGATCCCTCTAAATATTGCAGTTTTCGGTTTTAGTCTCTCTAAAATTTTCCTTTAAGAAGTGGTCCCTTCAAAATTTTCCGTCTGAACAATTGGTCCATAACGTCAACACTAATATAAAAAATACTTTTTATATCATACATTTTAAATCATGTGCTATCCACTTGATTTAAAAAATTGAAAATTAGGACACATGGATCACATTTTTTAGTGAATATAATTTAAATTGGTTAACTTGATTTAAAAAAAAAATATAATTAAAAAAGAAATTGTTCCCTCTCTTTTGTGCGAAAACAGAAAGTCACAGAGTGTCCCTCTTCTTTTTTCTTCCTATCACAAAAATAGATAAAAATAAACGTTTCATCTCTTTCTCTGCGACGTACCGACGACGAACCAACCTGTTCTTCTCATTGTACGGCGGCGAAACAAACCCTTCCTTCTCATTGTACTGGCGCTGCTCACGTATTTCTCTCTCTCAACAATATATTGTTTCTGATTTGTATCTCTTTCGCTCACATATTTCTTATTTTAGGGCGTCGAGTTGGCGGCGGAGAAAGACTCGACATTCAGGCGAGCCGCACACGTACGCGAAAGAAAGCCAAGGAATCTGTCTCTCAACTTGCAACAATAGACCTGAGTTTTTCAATCAGAAGACATTCAAATTTGTAATATTCCATAACTGCACCTTGGTAAGTCTCTTTCTCAAACCCTAAATTGTTCTTGATTAATTGTTCTTGATTAATTTTTTCTTCTCAAGCCCTTAACTGTTCTACAATCTTGAGAAGAATGGTTGATTAATTGCTATATGTTCTTGTTCTTGTTCTTAAATTTGAATAAAATAGTGTGAATAATTATAAGAGAATGTTGTTCTTGTTCTTAAATTCTAAAGTAGATCTGTTAGTAGCTTTCTAGAATCCAACTGCAGTAGCTCTGTTAGTAGCTCTATTAGTCATTAAATGATGTTAGTAATAATATTAATCTTTGTGTTAGACCTTATAGCTTACAAGATTCACACCCTTTAACATATTTAGCGCTAATAGTTTGTGTGTAGTAATAACAATGAGCACATCTTGACTTTCTCCTTAACCGTATCGATGTCTCGTGCGTCTGCGAATTCACACCTTTCAATGAAATTCGTAGCTTTATTTGGCTTATGGCGAAGACAAAGTAACAAATGAGCTATCTCCAATTCGGAACGAGAACAACCTCGTCGAATCCCAATCAATGCATAGTAATCAACACTAGTTGTTTCACCAGTAATCCGCCAAGTAAAATACTTTCTTTGTGTTAATAACGTAATCAAGAATCTTGGGAAAGAAAAGGAGGCATTGATATCTGAAAGAGACAACTTGCTAATTCGTGTTGCACAAGCCAAAGAGAGAACTGAAGTAATTGAAAAACCAGTGGAATAAGGGTGGATGATGTGGAAAATCGTCTTAGAGATGTGGAGGTTCTTTTACAAAGGACAAAGACACACCTCAATTGTTTTCAAGGATGCTTTCCAACATGTAGTCGGTACCAATTGTGCAAGGAAATGGTAAAGAAGATAGAGGCAATGGAAAAATTCAAAGGCAAAAGCAATGATATTAATCCATTTTCTCATCTTGCTCCACTACCAGGTATTTAGTATAAGTCATCTGAAGACTTCATTTACTTTGAATCAACAGAAATGGCTTATAATAAACTCTTGGAGGCACTTGAGAATGATGGTGTATCTATAATTGGTCTGCATGGAATGGATAGATGTGGAAAAACAACCCTTGTAACAGAAGTTGGCAAGAAGGCTAATGAATTGAATATGTTTGATATGGTTATATCAATCACAGTGTCTCGAACTCCAAACATTAGAGCCATTCAAGGAGAAATGGCAGATATGTTAAACTTAAGATTGGAGGAAGAAACTGAAAAGGGAAGAACACAACGTTTATGGTTGTGTTTAAAGGAAAAGAAGATAATTCTTATAATAGTAGACGATCTGTGGAAGGAGTTTCATTTGATGGTAGTTATGAAGATGGTTAGTTGATGTATTGTGAACTAGTTAAAATTAGAGGTGTCAATTTAGGGGGCTGGGGCCTAAATTTCAAGGCCCCCAAAAATAGAAGGGCATAAAATTTTAAAAATAAATGAGCCCCAAAATATGTAGGCCCCCTAAAGTAAGGGCCCTTAAAATTCAAGTAGGGCCTCAAAGCTCCAACATTTTCAAAACTTGACTTTTTTTTTTTAAAATAGATTTTTTCAATCAATTTTTTTTAAAATCGTTTTTTTTTCGAAAAAATGCATTTTTTTTATTTTCAAAAAAAAATAAAAACATTTTATTTTTGAAAAAAATCGGTTTTTTTCATTTTCGAAAAAAACAGTTTTTTTTTTATTTTTTTGGAAAAAATCGAGTTTTTTTTTCAGAAAAATCGAATTTTTTTATTTTCGAAAAAAACCAGTTTTTTTGGGAAAAAACTGAGTTTTTTTTTGCGGAAAAAATTGTTTTTTTTTCGAAAAAAATTGTTATTTTTTTCGGAAAAAACACCGGTTTTTTAGTTTTCAAAAAAATCGGGTTTTTTATTTTCGGATCGATTTTTTTTATTTACGAAAAAAACCGGTTTTTTTTCATTTTCGGAAAAAATCGATTTTTTTTCATTTTCGGAAAAATCAGTTTTTTTTTTATTTTCGGAAAAAAGCGGTTTTTTTCATTTTCGAAAAAAGTCGGTTTTTTTTTCATTATCGGAAAAAATCGATTTTTTTCATTTTCGGAAAAAATCGGTTTTTTTTTCTAAAAAAAATCATTTTTCTTAATTTTCGGAAAAAATCGGTTTTTTATTTTTTAGGAAAAAAATCGTGTTTTTTTTTTTATTTTCAGAAATAATCGGCTTTTTTTTTTTTTCATTTTCGGAAAAAACCGATTTTTTTATTTTCAGAAAAATTGGTTTTTTTTCATTTTCAGAAAAAATCAGTTTTTTTATTTTCGGAAAAATTCAGTTTTTTTTTATTTTCTGAAAAAATCGTTTTTTTTTTAATTTTTGGAAAAAATCGATTTAAAAAAAAAAACAGTTTTAAGAAAATATCTGTTTTAGAAAAAAATCGGTTTTATAATATAAAATATTTTCTTTCAAATAAATTAGATTTTGGGCCCTTCACTTAAGCCTCATTAAAGACAAAAATATGAAGGGGCTTAAAAATAAGGGGCCAAAAAAATATTCATTTAGTAAGGGGCCTAAAAAAATGGGGCCAACAAGGGACCTAATTATTGGGGCTTTATCATTTAGGGCTTTTTTGACACCTCTAGTTAAAATCTAAGAAGTTAGTTTGCTAGCAGTTAGTTTGTTAACAGGTTGAATATTTTTTTCCTTAGAACTGATTTGTTAATTTTTCTGTTATGCTTAGCTTAACAGTGGTAAGAGAAACACAATTCTCAAACAAATTTGGCAAGTTCCTACTGAGATTTTCAAATAACAGTTACCCAACAAAACACCACTTTCACCCAATTGTTCTGGCCACCCACCAATGAGTTAATGAATGGGACACTACCTTCAGAATTAGGAAGGTATTCAAAGCTTGTGATTTTTGAAGTTGATGAAAATTAGGTAAGTTGCAGATAGTAAAGTTCTGCAGATAGTAAAGTTCATTTGTACCTACTTTTTGAAAACAATTAGTTATAAATTAGTTATCCTAATTCTGAAGGTAGTGTCCCATTCAGTAACTAATTAGTGACGAAAATCAACTCATGTTCAAAAACCTTGAATTTCCTCAAACTTGTAATCAGCCCTAAAACTGGTAGGACGCTCACTAGATAACTAATTTGAAAATAATTACAAATAGTAAAGTTCTTCAACTTACCCAATTCTTTTGGTATCGAACCCGTAAAATTGTTCACCGACAAATCGATTTCTGTTAAATTCAAAGCCTGAACTGAATTAGGTATCACACCAATCAACCTATTAAGGTAAATGTATGGCTCCTTTTAAAATTTTAAATGGAATAGTGCTAAAACTCAGTTAGAAGACTTTGTTGAAATAGTTAGTGAAAAAAAGATGGTGGTTTAATTGTTAATATATTGTATTTAGTTGATGTACACTTTAGTTAGTGTTAATTCAGTTTGAGGTTAGCTGCTATTTGCAATCCATTATGTTACTTGATGCAGTGTGTTGAAATCAACTGCTACAGTAAGTTGTGTAGCTATATAGTCATGGAATCATTTTGCAATGTTATGAGTTTAGTTGTTGTAGTGCTATGTGAGCTAGAATGAGGGTGCTATTGTATTTGAATTATTGGACTATTGTTGGTTAACTAACTGTCATGATATTTGCTGTTATGAAAAGCATTAGTAAGATCATTGTCATTATGTCAAATTAGTATGCTAATTATTAGGGACATGCTAGCTAATTGGATAATGTTGGTCTTGTCATGTTAAAATGTGGTATTAGTGAATTAGGTTATTTATGGTGTAGGTAGTAAATGTTGTTTATATGATTACAGATCTCGAATGTAACATGATGTCGTCCATTTCGTTCTCAACCTCTGTTAATGTTTGGAATGTATATTAGTTGAAGTTTGAAATAGAATTAGTGAGTAGTTAGATAATCACGCCATGGTTGTTAGTTAGTATGACAAGTTGATAAACATTCCTTAATTGGTTAGCTTGATGTCAGGACTGTGATAAAATAAATTTGTTAGAATAACTTGTATTGCAGAACTATTAACTCAGTTAGCCATATTGCTGTAGAACTGCTAGGAGTTAGTATGAAATTAATTGTTATCATGGTGAATTAGACGCAGCATGAAAATTAAGTTAGAAATGGCATGTGTGAAACTGAACTGGATTGTTATTTAAATGAATTATTTTGGATTGGCTATGATCTGAACATGACGTGAATCGTTGTCACTGATGCTGCTGCACTTGTTATGGGCAATGGTTTCTACAAGATTTGTACATGTCCATATATATTTATATAGCTATATTTAACTTTAGGTGGGGAAGGTAGTATTTGGCATTA
Organism: Lathyrus tuberosus; assembly: GCA_022829125.1. Classification (NCBI taxonomy): domain Eukaryota; kingdom Viridiplantae; phylum Streptophyta; class Magnoliopsida; order Fabales; family Fabaceae; genus Lathyrus; species Lathyrus tuberosus. Next base: position 2,454,214 of record JALAZF010000603.1, on the reverse strand, counting down.
GTTGTGAAGTTAACAGAGTTAGTGTTCTGTTAGAGGTAGTTAGATGCAGTTAGTTTAAGACTAATTTGAATGTTGGAATAGTTGTTTGAATTTGGAAGTTAGTTGTGTAAGATGTATTAGGGACTGTTATGAAGTTAGCTTAAGTAAAGTGCTAAGAAGTTGACAGTTAGAAGGAACTAGGAAGGCTGTTATTGTTGCTGCATTAGCTCATGCCTTGAATTTGAGTTATGTGAATTGAATTTTATTATATAGGTAGAAACCTCCTTTAATAAGGTCATATCTTGATTTTTATCATTAAAAAATATGAATATTATTTTGTGTCTAATTCTCCACACTAGATATATTTGCTTTTCTCATTTAAACTAATCCACATTACATATGGCTCTGTCCATTCATATGGTAAATTTGATATAATCTGAAAACTTGACACAACATCAGAGCATAGAGCAACACTTATGTATACATAAAACTGGTGACACTTTTGAATATAAATCAGGTCCATGCAATTGATTCAAAGTAAGCAGACAAGTATAGGAAGCTCAAGATATCCATGAGTTACTACTGCATCAAGGTCCAACTGCCTCTACCATTTCATGCAAATACAACTAACGAATGCTTACGTGGTATGCCATGGGGAATTTTTTGATGACTGTGCATACACGTGGCAGCGTCAACGTGGCAAAAATGATGATGTGGATGTCACGTGACAATTTCTTTCATTTTTTATATTAATTAAAATTATAGTGACGGAAAGTTGGATGCTAATCGGTCGCTAAGATGAACAGCATAAACAAACCCAGAATTTGCAGCTAATCCGTAGCTAATTTCTAGCAAATTCCTAGCTAAATACAAACCCAAAATTTCTCACACAAAACTTGAAATTTTTTCTTGAAATGAATTAAATATGAATTTCTTATATGCATCAATATATTAAAAGCTACTCTTAATAAAACTATTTGTAACACGATTCAAGTATCAAATACAATGTAAATATATTTTTTAAAATACATTCAATAAAATTATGTTATATAAATATTTGTGCAAATATTCATACCCAAAAACATCTATTAATCTTCAAAATTATTATGAAATAATGAGAAAGAATATAAAATAGAATAGAGAAAGATTATAATGATTATGTATTATTTCATTGGTCTCTTGTATACAATGAGATTGGTCATATTTATAGGACATCATATAAACATTATAATAAATACAAATTGATTAAATAAGGAAAGAAGTTATTGGGATACAAATCATCCAATTATTCATAACACTCCCCCTTGGATGTTTGTTTTGGATATGCCTCGTTAAAACCTTACTAGAAAAAACCCAGTGGGAAAAAATCTAGTGAAGGAAAAAGAGTACAGTATCCTTTTAAAACAAATTTATTTCTCCCCCTCAACTGAACGATTATTTCTTCGATGATGAAGACCAATCTTTTGTACTAGTTGATTAAAAGTACTACTTGGGAGTGACTTTGTGAAAAGGTCTGCAAGATTGTCACATGAACCGATTTGTTGGATGTTTATATCACTGTTCTTCTGAAGATCATGAGTGAAAAAGAACTTTGGAGAGATATGTTTTGTTCGGTCTCCTTTAATGTAACCATCTTTCAATTGAGTGATGCATGCAATATTATCTTCATATATGGTCGTTGTATTTATTTTTTCCTGAATACAAACCACAAGTATTTTGTATGTGTTGGATTAAGGATCTCAACCAAACGCATTCTCGACTTGCCTCATGTAGTGCTAAAAGTTCTGCATGATTAGATGAAGTTGTTGCTATTGTTTATTTCACTAATCTCCATGAAATTGCTGTACCACCACATGTAAATAAATAACCTGTTTATGATATACCACTGTGAGAATCTGACAAGTAACCTGCATCTGTATAACCTGTTAATTCGAGTTTGGATACTTTGGTATAAAACATACTCATGTCTATTGTACCTCTAAGATAACGAAGTATATGTTTGACTCCGTTCCAATGTCTTCGTGTAGGTGAAGAACTGTATCTTGCTAATAGATTAACCTCAAATGATATATCAGGACGTGTATAATTAGCAAGGTACATCAGTGCTTCAATCGCACTGAGATATGGTACTTCAGGGCCAATTAGTTTTTATCCTCTTCTCGAGGTCTAAAAGAATCTTCTACACGTTCAGCGATCTAACATCATCGGGGTACAAGACATACAATATTTGTCCATATACAAATTTTAGCACTTATGCTACATAACATATGATATTTGTCCATATAGAAACATTTTAATACTTTCTATATAACCTTCTTGGTGTATGAAAGTTCCATTGTCTAAATGTTCATTTAGTAAGGACCTTTATTTTCTCAGTCCTTCATCTCAAATAATTTCTTTATACAATTTATAGTTTTTGGAAACTCTTTAGTAGTTCCAATAATATTTATGTCATCCACATAGACAACTATTATTGCAAATTCTTTTCCAAACCTTTTTTGTAAAAATGTAGTTATTTGTATATTTCTACCTTAGTAAATATTTAACGACATGATGTGTCCATATTGTTTTAGCCTATAGAGATACTTGTTCAACTTTATGTTCATATCAAGTGACCAATACAAATAAGATGTTACAACATCCATCATATTCAAATCAAGCCCTTCATGTGCTATAAGGCTAATTAATTATCGAATCTTAATAAAATATACTACAGGCAGATATGTTTCATCAAACTCGATCTTAGGTATTTGTGAAAATCATTGAGAAAAAACATCAGGCTATATATCTTACAATTTCACCCTTCTTATTTCGCTTTTCACAAAACTCATTTATATCAAATTGGTTTCACACCTCGTGGTATTCAGACTACGGGTCCAAAAACGATCCACTTTTAAAGTGAGTTCAGATATTCTTCAATTGAATCTATTTATTTTGGCCAATTCTCACTTTGTCTATAATTTTGGATAGACTTTGATTCATGATCTGTTCATTTTTTGTCAATTCTCACATTGTCTACAATCTTTGATAGACTTTGATTCATGATTTGTTCATTTTGACAAATTCTCACTTTGTCTACAATCTTTCGTAGACTTTGTTTCACGATCCTCATTATCGTTTATCATCTTTAGCGCTATATTGTATACAAATACATTGCCAATGTTGACTTTATTTGGTTATCTTAATTTCGGTTCCATTCTATTTCATCCATGACATAATTTATCGAGATATCTTTATTTCATATTTCAAGTACTTGATTAGTTCTTCTGGAACTGAAAATTAAATTATGTCAAAGTGCTCTTAGAATTTTCATATCCTCACTTGGGTCATCTTTAACTTTAGTTTCTTTTCTTGGTAGATAACTTTTTGACATTAGAACCGACTTTTTTACCATGTTTCAGGCGCGGCTATAACTCATTTTCAATATTAGATTATCTAACAAGAGAATCTACTTTAATTGGAATATTAGCAGGTGATAATTTGTTTCATAGACTTTATAAATGAATTGTGTTTTGAACTTCGAGGATCAAATAATATAATAATATTTCATTTCAAATTGTTCATTTGAACTTCTGGTTCACACTTTGAGCTACTTATTCTCTCCCCCTAATGTTGGGAAAATTAATTTATCAATTGATAATCAGCCTAGTGAGCTTCAAGCACATATCCAATTATTGGACTAAGATAAACCTCAAATACGATATTCATATAAAATGAATTTTCTCAACATTCTTTTAAAACTCATCTTAGCGTACTATACTGGAGCAATTGAATTATACACACCACATCCAATAGTTTACTTAGATGAGAAGTATCAGGTTATTAACCTGAAATACATTATACATCAAGGAAGGAGAAATGTATCGCAATGTGTTAGCTTGATGCGAATAAATATCTTAATATTCATGTTTTGCGTGTTTCAAATATCTAATTTAGAATTTATAATCTCACAAGTATCAACCATATAAATTAACTTTAGACGTCTAAAGTATGGATCTTCAAGTCCATTTTTTTTATGAACATGTGCTACAAGATGTTCAATATAAATTTTAATAATATATGTGATACTTATCAAGAAAGTTCTGAAAAATTCAGAAATTGAGATCTTAGTCTGAGAAAACAACTTCAAAAACTTCTGGTTGTGAGTAGACAACAAACATGTGCATGATATTTTAGTCGATGCAACAATTAATGTCATGAAAACTCAATTTCTCACATTTTTTTTCATTAGAAACACACACAAATTTATTGGAGTGAAGAAACTTCTGGTTCTTCAATACTAGTTTTTCGGATCATAAACATATTCATGATCTTTTAGTTGAGAAAACAATTTCACAAACTTCTGGTTGTGAGTAGACAACAAACATACGCATGATCTTTTAGTCGGTGCAATAGTTAATATCATAAAATGTTTAAACCGTCTACATGATTGATGTATTGATTAACAAATATCACCTTACATATGTTATATAAAAACTCAACTTATAAGATTTTAGTTTCCTTTAGGAACATACAAAACATGGGATTCTTAAATATTATTGATACAATTCTTCTGGAATTGTTTAACATGATTGACGCACTTATTTTCTGATGCATAAAAATCATCATTGATTTTTTGATAAATGGAGACAAAATATGTTATTAATAATAATATTAAATTTTTAAGTTCTTATGAAACTATAAATAATTTCAACAATCAAAATTAAAATATAATCATTTGCACAATTCTCACTATAATATTATTCAAGAACTCAATCACAAATACTTTATTAGTAAAAATAATAATATTTGCAATTATACAGTTATTCAGGAACTATAAAATAAATTTATTATTTTGCTATCCTTCAGGGATGCTTGATATGTTCTTCAGGAACTATATCATAAATTCATTATTTTTCCATCCTTCAGGGATTATTTATATGTTTTTCAGAAACTATATCAGAAATTCATTATTTTTCCATCCTTCAAGAAATTTTATATATTCTCCAGGAATTATATAAGAAACTGTTATTTTGCTATCTTTCAGGGATGCTTGATAAGTTCTTCAGAAACTTATATAAATATTGTTTTGCTATCCTTCAGGGATGCTTGATAAGTTCTTCAGGAACTTCTATAAATATTATTTTCTAATCGATATATTATAAATAACGGGTAGAAAATATATATTATAAAAAGAAGAAGAAATAATGTGACCTTGCAAGTCTTGGAGCTTCGTGCTGATAACGATTATGAAATAATGAGAAAGAATATAAAATAGAATAGAGAAAGATTATAATGATTATGTATTATTTCATTGGTCTCTTGTATACAATGAGATTGATCATATTTATAGGACATCATATAAATATTATAATAAATACAAACTGATTAAATAAGGAAAGAAATTATTGGGATACAAATCATCCAATTATTCATAACAAAAATATATTTATATAACAAACTGTCATATATTAAATGTATTTTGGGTATGAATATTTATATAACTAAAAGTAATCAATTTCAAATTGTTTACAAAGATTTGATTGCCTAATTTATTCTCCCTCCTATCTTGATTACAAATAAAAGTTAAATTGACACTTATTAGGAAACATAACTAATGTAGTTGCTTTACTCGATCTCAAAAAAATAGTACATTTTCAAAAGTACTTATAAAAAAAAAGTTACAAAAGAATAAAATAGCCATTAAACACCATACCCAAAAAAGAGCCATTACAAAATTAAAACTTATAATAATTGGAGATATTTTTAAAATGGCATCATTGTTGGGGTTGGTTGAAAATATACATGTTGATACTTTTTATGGTGGAGTATGATTGTCGGTGAAGATAATGAACGCTTATGTATTATTTTCAATCAAGGTGAAGATTGTTGGGGATAGTTGAAAATATACATGTTGAAGAAGTCTCACACCGCTTAGTTTTGTGAATGAAGAGGAGTCCAATCACTACAAGAAAATCATGTTTCAGCTGCAAATTTTTAGCGTCGGCCACGACTCCGACGCTATTAGCGGTGCCATTGCGTCTCTCTAAACCGACGCTATATGAGGAAAATCATTTGTTTTATTTTTTATTAAGACATTAATTGTAGCGTCGACCAAGACCGACGCTAATATAGGTAAATTTTCCCTTTTTATTTTTTGTTTTATATAATTATTTGTTTTTATCAGGAGCGACGACTATGACTGACGCTAATATAAGTGCTGAATAATTTCGTTTCCCCCTACAAATTGTGTTTGCCTCCTTTTTATTTTTTGTTTTATATAATTATTTGTTTTTATCCGTAGCGACGGCTTAGACCGACGCTAATATAGGTGCGAAATAATTTGGTTTTCCCCCAAAAATTTTGTTTGCCTCCTTTTTATTTATTTTGTTATATATAATTATTTGTTTTTATCCGTAGTGACGGCTTAGACCGACGCTAAAATAGGTGCAAAATAATTTTGTTTCCCCCCACAAATTTCGTGTGCCTCCTTAATATATATTGTTTTGAATTATTATATTTTAGGGTTCTAGCGACGATATAAGCCGACGCTAATACTGGTGCCAAATTATTTTTATTTACCCAATAATTTCGTTCATATTTTTATTGTTTTAAATAATTTATTATTTAATTATTTTTAATAATAAATTAAAAAATACAAATAAAACTATAAATTAAAATTACAACTTAATTTATAAAATAAAATTTTAAAATTCATAAACTAAACCTAAAACTATATTAAACTCAAAGTTATAAAATAAATCAATAATATAAATTAATAAAATAAAATAAATTCATAAAAGTATTTATACAATAAAACTATAAATTATAACTAAAACTTAATGTATAAAATAAAATTAGAAATTAATAAAATAAAATCAAAACTATATTAAACTCAAATTTATAAAATAAAACCAATATTATAAGAGATTAATTGGAATACACTGTCAGTGTAAAACTACTTTACACTGACATCCAATTAAAATGAATCATTTTGACACATAATTATGGAATTATGTGTAAAAATAAATAAATTATAATTAAACTATTTTAATAACTAATTCTTCCATGTTTTTCTCTTCTCATGTGTCAAAATAATTCATTTTAATTGGATATCAGTGTAAAGTAGTTTTACACTGACAGTGTATTCTATTTAATCTCATATTATAATTATAAAATAAAACTAAATAAAGTTATAATTATAATTATAATTATAAAATAAAACTAAACTAAATAAAATAAAATAATAAAATAATTTCTCAAAACCGCTCAACTTCTTTTCATCGCCTCAGCTTCTCAAATTTCTCAAAATCGTTTCCATCTTTTCATCGCCTCAGCTTCTCAAATTTCTCAAAATCGCTCGCTTCAGGTTGAAATTGTTTCAGGTTCGTCTCCTTCGCAGTAACGATTCGGTTTCATGATTCGGTTTGTTTCCAGGTTCGATTGACAAAGAAATCATTTTTCAGGTTCGTCTCCTTCGCAGTAACGATTCGCAGAAATGCTTCTCAGTCTCTCAATTTCGTCGTTTCGAGTGTAAGTGTTTCGCATCTCATTGCGTTTCTCATCTCATTTTCGTTCTAACTCATTTAGGGTTTTTGGCAGAAACGCTCTCAGTCTCACAAAGCTTAATCTTCATTTGATTTGGTGTAAGTGTTTCTTCGCATTTGATTTAGGGTTTTAATCTGTGTTTCTTCTTGTATATTTGGTTCGATTCTTCATTTCAGTTTGAATTTCAAGAACTTAAATGTGCTTAAAGTGTTTCTTCATTTCGGTGTGAAAACCTCTGTTGTTAAAACTCAATTTATTAGATCCTTCGGAATATGGAATATTTAGTAGAATAGCTGCTACACTTTCTTCATTTAGAATAATTGTATATATGGGTTAAGAAATTTAGGATACACTACAAGAAAATTGGAAGATTACGACGGTTATTTTGGCACGTTACGACGGTTAAAACCGCCGTAATTTTCAAATCGTGACGGTTGCTGCACTGTCACAGAAACGTGGGTCACGAGGCCGTATCGCGTCGGTTGTCAAAACCGTCACACCAACTGCCATTAACTCTCAAAACGGGTAAGGAACTGACGTAATCTACATATTGCGATGGTTATCAACTGTCGTAACTTTCCATTTGATTTTTGTTTTTATTGTTGATTACGACGGTTCCAACCGTCGCAACTTTCTGTTCCGCAGGTACTTCTGCAGGTAAATCCGTAGGAAATTCCCTTTCCACAGGTAAATCCGCAGGTAATTTATTTTTAAAATTAAAAAAAAATTGTTACTAGAAATATGAACAGAATGGGGCAGATGATTACATATATTCTTATTTCAACATATATATCATATAATATTTATACAAACACCATGTCACAAGAACCACAACTGATTCCAGAAGAAATCATGTAACCATCCTTATGTAATCATGAGTTAATTGTAAAAATTGAAACATGTTTTAGTAACTATTTTCAAATTGTTTTAGTAAATTGCAAAAATTGAAGCTAAAAATTTGTTTTAAATTTAACAATTTTTGCAATGTAGTCCTTGACTGGCTGTCCAGAAGAAATCATGTAACCATCCTTGAACTTCATGGACTTGGTTCTTTGGGCTCTTAATTTTCCACTGACAATAGCCTACCCAAATGAAACAACAATTACAATCAGTCGTTATAGAAAGCAACAAAACAAACAGGAGTTTAGAGTTGTTAAAGTATAACAAACCTCACAACCCTTGGCACCACTCTCCATGACAAATCTCAAAACACCATAGCAAGCCCTGAAACAAATAGATAACAATACAGTTTATTGTGTTATCACAAACATACAAATAATATAGTTGTTTCATTTAAGAAAATAAAAACCGGTCACAGGAAAATGGAAACGTGTCTGTTATAGAAAGACAAATTTATGATTTTGGACCTAGCACATACATTCCCCAAAAAGTAGGCCACCGCCATGAAACAATAGTTGGAGAGTAATTGTGCAATTTAATATTAGATTAGGTTAAAGACAATGAGAAATCATGTAACCAGTCAAGGACTAAATTGACTAAATCATGTAACCAGTCAAGGACTAAATTGACTAAATCACAACCCTAAAATAAATGATGGACTTCAAAATCCAATTAACTATATAATAATAGTAAGCAATTCAATGAACCAATTTTAGTGAGAAATTCAACGCACCAATTTCCCAAGGATCTGACAAGAGATGAGAAACCACCCTGCTCGAGAAATTAACATACTTTTCATCATCAAAAGCAACAACAAGGACATCAAACACAAACAGATGAATCCAATAGTATTCACATGAAGGACAGTAAGACCAAGGCATGCAAGGAAATGGCTAATTTGTGATTGTACTACAATATAGTTTTAGATATAGTTCCTCCATAAACAGATAGTTCCTCATAAGTCATTCCCAGATCAGCTTCATCAGTCTATTCAATAAAAAAAGAAGTATCTGAATAGTAATTTTCATAAAATGATTATGAACAATAATCAAGTTAAATTGTCTCTTTCCTCCAACTAGCATAGTAGCATTAACAAAAATTATGTGCTGCAAACACATATGCTATGCATATGAAATGAGTCATCGAGATATTTCAAGAACAAACACTAAGGAAAAATGTAACAGAACATAACACTACCTGAATATGGTCAGAACGTATAGGCTCAAGTTCAGCTGTGGGTGGAGCTACTTCTATATCTGCCAAAAATGAGTAACCAAGATGGATTGCTGTCCATTGCAGGAATGCTCTAATGTCCTGCTTACATAAACTGCCAATAGGTCGGTTTAGTTCAGTTCCTTAAAACAGTTCAGTTCAGTTAGAGAAATTTTTTACAATGGTCGGTTTAGTTCGATTTGGTTCGGTTTAGTTTCGTTAAGCCCAGATTTTAAAACTGTTATTGAACTATAATCAAATTCTAGTTGAAAGATGCTGCTAATGACAAAATAAGAGATGCAATATCTCAATATTGGGTGAGCATATAAACAACACAGTCAAATCAACAAAAGTAGTATGCCTTACATCCAATTTGTCCTCGGTGGACCTGTGATTTATTGGAAGTTTGCGGAATTCCTCTGTCAAGCGAAAGCACTCGCCGACATTTTCAGGAGAGACAAAGTCAAGAGCAACCTTGGTGTATGACTGCAAAATGGGGATGCATATCATTGACATTTACACATAATTGTCAAGCAATAGCTAGAAAGAAAAGCAATCAACAAATAAAAGTGAGCTGGTGATAAATGGTTTGGGCAATTTGTAGGAAATTGTAGTGTGAAAAACATTACAATTACATGATTTGAAATTTATATTTCAAAACTGACATGCTCTCAACACAGACAAAACTTAATCATTACATGATTTGAAATCTATATTAACTCAATTCAGTTACATTATATCTGATTCAATCATTTCTCTCAATTATGCCTCTTTTATACCTAAAACACTAATTCAGTACCTGGAAATTTTACACATGCATATAGTAACGACTAACGAGCAAAAGGGACTAAGAAAGTTGAAGGCTAAAAGCACCAGGATTGAGAAGAGAGAGGGTTGTAACAAATTAAACAGGAAACATATAAAAAATGACAAACTGAACTGTCAAAATGCCAAGATATAGGTGATAAAGAAGCTCGAGATAGACATGAATCATGAAGAAGTTCTCAATCCAAGTATGAGAGATCTAGGATTCAAAATTGTGAAAGTTGATTTTCTAAAACCATGGAAAGGATACATAAAAACAGAATTCAGAATTTGCGCATCCGATACTAAAATCATGTGTATCTTCTATTGCATCAAGAGGATCCACTCCTCTTTACATGGCTTCTGACTATGCTCTCAAACTCGGTTCTCGCTCGAGTGGTGAAATGGGCTCATGCGCACTTAGTTTAGTCCATCATAAATCAATTTCAAAGCACTCAGAAAATTTTAGTCATCCTAATCTCATGTATAAGCTCCAAATTTTTTGTCTACAATAACTAAAAACTTGTTTAGTTTCGAAGCGCAAAACAAAAGTTATTACATCACACAAATTCTTGTCTAAAGCATGTTTATGAAATCAATAAATCAACCAAGTCATATCACATAAATTCTAGAAGCAGAATATATACATAACATGACTGAGAAATCTCACCTCTAGAATTACCCTCCCACATGCAAAAAATAGTTCACCAGAAATATCAATTTCCATTGTGGTTTCGGCTCCTACAGCCGGCTTTGAGACACATGCCAGATAGTGGCGAACAACCAACTCATATATATTCTGTTGTCATTTGAGAATATAATCACATAGCAGAACATAGTCAGTTTGAGTTAGAAATCCACTTAATATCTAACAATATAAATAATAGAGTAATTTTTAACTCACACACATGTATCAATTTGAAATCAAGAGAACCATTACCCTCACTTGTCACATAGATTAGTGAGTTCACCAAATTGAAATAGTAAACCTTTACGCCGCCAAATCGACCTAGAGGCAGCACATAACACGTAGCATGCAATTTGAAGTAGAGTCATGAACCCAATAGAAGATTAGGAACAACTAATTACCATATCTGAAAATGTAAAGACCCTGTCATCAGAAAAATTCTAGTAGAATGTAACTGGTAAGATACCAAACATTAAAGTTCAAAACTATTTAGTGTTTAAAATTGAGACATAAAACATTAGTTTTAAAAGGAATAGAACTCAGTGCACCTAGTTTTACAAATTGTGACATTGATAAATGAGGAAAGGTTGTTGTTCATGGCGTGGAGAGAATCAACTTATGAATCCAATGACTTCCCTCTTCGTTCCAAAATTTCAGCTATTTGTTTGGAAGTTCTATCAGTATAATACCCTTCTCCAAAAAGAACCTAATAACTAATAACCAAAAACATTTCACTATTGCGGAAAAAATTGAAAATAAAAACACATATTCAATTCAGGCATAAAGTTGTTATTGTCGGTGACAAAACCTTGTATAAAGCGAAACTCATTGTTCTTGTCGGCAACAGAATCTTCAAGTTTCTTGGTAGTCTACTCTTAGTCCCAAATAGGATATCGATTGTCCATATTTACACTTGTTTTCTTCTTCCCACTATCAACTCCCACTGCAACAATACAAACCTGTCACGCAATCAAATTTCATAGTCAGTTTTAGCACACGGTTCAAAAGGGCACGATCTATGCCCAAAACAGAATCGACAACTAGGGATTCGTATAAAGGGACCATCTATGTACAAAATAAAAACATAAAATAGAATTAGGGTAACCAATATGAATAACAAACATAAACATTGATTAGACCTTAATTGGCATACACTTTTTCCTCACATATAAATAAGCAGGACCACCACAAATCAAATTTACAACAATTTTATTTTGAATGGACTAACAGCCACACAACCTAATCTGTCTTGTATAAACTAGAAACAGTGTTATGTATCTAAGCTAACTTTACTGAATCAACATTAGTTCTAACAAACAAGTTATATAAGGTCTTGTTCTTATTACGAACTTAGCAGTAAAACTTCTCATGGCAGAAAATTCTACAAAGTTTAATAATAAAAATAGGGTCAACAAACATCTCACATACATTTGAACAAAACTTTTCTTGGCAGAATCAATGATCATCAGTTCAACCATTTCACACATTATATTCTGAGTAGCAGCAACACATCAATATTCATCATATACCATTTTCATGCCACGGAGTTGAATCGAAAACGAACACACAACAGCGACTTATCATAACACAAAGTCATTCAATAATGTTCACCACACATAACAAAGTATCGCCACGGTCTTGAATTTGAAAAACAGACGCATGGAAGTGACTCCTTAATCCATACAAAATTCAAATCAAGCCAACATACACAACAGAATCGGCACAAATCAGGCATCAAGTTAAAATAGCCAGCAACCACATCAAACACAATCGAGAACAAGGGAAGATGCAATACCGAAACTACTCAAATCGACTAAGCAGAATTTGAAACAGCAATAACTTCATATAAATGCTTATAGTGATTGAAATGTATGTTATGGATTTAAACAAGATCTAGCAGCAATGTAATTCCATTAAATGCAGCAACATGTTTTTTTTTTATGAATTTATAACAATCATAAACCAAATCCACAACAATTATAATGAGCTCCAAATCGAAAATGAAGTTAAACATTATATGTCCTATCAACACAATACATTAAATTGACAATAAACTCAGCATAGACTCACCAAAGAAACGTAACAATAAAATCATCTTGATAATTTCAACGCCGCACAAATAGAAGAACAGAACAACAATCCCATATTCTCGCAGTGGAAATCAAACCAAACCCGATAACGGCGAAATGTCGCGACACAATACCCCAACATAATATTAAGAATTTATGTGCAAATGGTATTAAAATCATTGACTAACAGCTGCAGCGCCACTATAGACAACTTACATCAAGAAATAGCCAATTGATAAGAAAAGTTTCCACAACTATTATTAGATCTAGGGTTTCCTACTAAGACACACAATAAGAAGAAATAAGAAAGATGCAAAATAACTAATTCATTCTCTACCTCTTTCAGCAAGAGGGAAATAGTTTAAATACAAAGGATAACCCAAGATAACCCTAATGGGCTGGATAAATATTCAGGCCCAAAAGAAACAAAACAAAATAAGAATTAAAATTAAAGTAACAAACTCCTAATATTTTAATTCATAGTCCTTCATCCACTTAGGAGCATTTTTAATTTGTTGGGCCCTTGTAACAGTACTATCCAGCCCAATAAAATCCTTGTCCTCAAGGATGGGTTTTGGAATGGTTTTGGGAGGTTGGAAAGTAGAGGCCTAAAGTGGTGGCCCATTTGTGGAATGTGGTGAATGAGTTTCACGGGTTGCTGAGGAATTTGAAATAAGTTGTTGGGAAGTGGGGATAGGATAGGGTTGTGGGTTGGCGTGTATTGGAGATTGTGAAACCTGACAAGCAGGATTTGGGGAGATATGGGACGGTGGAAAAGTGGGAGTAGGTGAGAGTGGATAGCCGTTGGATTCCACTGATGTATCTGAAGCATCACTTTTTGTCAAAGGGAACTGAGAAGTCACGTGGGGTGTAAGTGTTGGAAAGTGAAAATTATCAAGTAATTTTTCACCTAAGTCTGAAGTAATAAGTGCATCCTCACTCTCTATTTTCATTTCCACTCTTTCATTCTTCGTCTTCTCCCAAAAATGGGTCTCTTTTCTTTCCACTTTTTCATGTTGCTTCCTTGGTTCTTCTTTCTTAAAACCGTCGGTTTGTCTTGTTTCTTCCACCACTATGTTACTTTGTTGCCTTGTTTCTGTCTCTGGAGGTGCAAACTGGGTGTTTGTTTGAGTGTTTCCAAGCATATCATTTGGGTGAAGCGAGCAAACATCCGTGGCTTCAGTCTGAACTTTCTGTGGTGAGTTGTTAACTTGGTTAGAATGAATGATGGGTTGTTTTGATTGCTTGTCTAACCTTGCTGTGTTTTTGTTTTCAGGACCTGTAGTAGGAGATGGAATCGTCTCTTCTTCCTCTGCATGTCGCGGATCTGAGTTGGGCTCTTCGAACTCTGGTGGAATTGTGGGTGTCGGCGTAGATGTGGTTCATTTGAAGGCTCTAAGTTGAGAAACATGAAAGACAGGGTGGATCTTTGACGTAGGGGGAAGCTCCAGTTTGTACGCAACTTGACCGATGCGGTTCAGAATCTTGAACGGCCCGAAGTAGCGTTTGGCAAGTTTCTGCGAACTCCGGAGGTGGACTGACGTTTGACGATAAGGTTGGAGCTTGAGTAATACCAGGTCGTCAACGTTAAAGGTAACCTCTACTCGCTTTTTATTGCTCTGAGTTTCCATTTTTCTACGACTCTTTTCCAGGTTTCTTTTTAACTGACACAAAATTTCGTCTCTTTTCTGTAATGAGATGTCAACGGCCTCCATAGCTGCAGATCCAGGATTGTAGTGAGGAAAGGACGGTGGAGGGCGACCATAGAGAGCTTCAAACAGTGTTATTTTGATGGAGCTATGAAAAGCTGTATTATGCCAATACTCTGCCAAGTGTAAGTATCTAAACCATTGTTTTGGTTGTTCACTGGTAAAACAACGTAGATAGGTCTCTAAACATCGATTTGTAACTTCTGTTTGACCGTCTGTTTCAGGATGGTATGCAGTATTGTACTTCAAAGTGGTGCCCTGATAACGAAAGATTTCTTTCCAGAAACTGCTGAGAAAAAGGGGATCTCTGTCTGAGACGATGGAGTTGGGAACACCGTGCAACCTGCAGATCTCAACAGAGAAACGTAGAGCCAAATCTTTTGCGGAATACTTGGTTGGAAGGCCGATGAAGTGGCAAAATTTTGTCAGCCTATCGCAGATCACCCAGATCGTTGTGTGGCCAAACGAACTAGGTAAGTGGGTTATAAAGTCCATACTCAAATCATCCCATACCTTTGTAGGAATTGGTAAGGGCTGCAAGAGTCCTTGCTTTTTGGTCGTCAGAGTCTTATTTTGTTGACATACTGTGCATTGCTGACAAAACTGTTTGGTGTCTTTGTAGATTCCTGGCCATTGGAAAGAAGAAGAAAGACGAT
This sequence comes from Lathyrus tuberosus, assembly GCA_022829125.1. Classification (NCBI taxonomy): domain Eukaryota; kingdom Viridiplantae; phylum Streptophyta; class Magnoliopsida; order Fabales; family Fabaceae; genus Lathyrus; species Lathyrus tuberosus. The sequence goes on along the minus strand of JALAZF010000603.1, from coordinate 2,438,670 downwards.
CTAGAGTCGGTTGTAGGCCAGAATGTCCGGCTGTAGGGGTGCAGTGAAATTCCTTGATGAGATTTTGCCTTAACTCTGCAACCGGAGGTATGTACAGATTATCTTTGTAGTAAATCAATTCGTTCTTAACCTGGAAATAGGGTTGTGAAATTGGATCCTTCAATATTTTTGCTTTGAAGTTCTGACCATCAGTGTCTGTGTCATAGTATTTACGATGCTGGTCAACCAGAAGTGGAACTGGGGAAGAGATGGATAGGAGAATGGCAGAATCATTAGTATGCATGCGGCTCAAAGCATCAGCTACTTGGTTTGCTTTTCCAGGTTTGTAGAAGATATCAAAGTTGAATCCTTGTAACTTTACCGCCCATTTTTGTTGTTCTGGGGTCTGAATTGTTTGCACCAAAAGATTTTTCAAACTTTTCTGATCTGTATAAATGTGAAAATGTATTCCAATCAGGTACTGACGCCATTTTTTTACAGATTCAGTAATGGCATACATCTCGCGGACATATACTGATGAAGCTTGAAGTCTATTGCACATTTTTTTGCTAAAGAATGCTAGGGGATGACCTTGCTGAGATAAGACTGCACCAATCGCAACTGCGGACGCGTCGGTTTCAAGCACAAATGTTTGGGAAAAATCAGGAAGGCACAAGACAGGAGTTTCCGTCATTTTTTTCTTTAATGTTGTAAAAGCAATGTCTGTAGATGTACTCCACTGTAATTTAGTTGAACGCAATAAATCGGTGAGGGGATCGGCGAGAGAGGCGTAATGTCGAACAAATCGACGATAAAAGCCGGTGAGACCTAAAAAACCCCTGAGTTGCGTGAGAGAACTTGGCTTCGGCCAATCTATGATTACTTGAATTTTCGCTGGATCTGGGGTTACACCATCAGTAGAGATAATATGACCTAAGTAATCAATAGAAGGGACATCAAAAACACACTTGGATAATTTTGCATAAAATTGGTTAGACAAAAGTAATTCTAAAATCAACTTTAAATGAAGTGTGTGGTCAGAAAGGCATGAGCTGTAAATGAGAATGTCATCAAAGAAAACAAGAACAAACCGACGTAAGTATGGTCTTAAAAAATCATTCATAGCTGCTTGAAATGAACTAGGAGCATTAGTAAGGCCAAATGGCATAACTAGAAACTCATAGTGTCCATCGAATGTTCGAAATGCAGTTTTATGTGTGTCTTCGGAAGAAACCCGGATTTGGTGCTAACCAGATCGTAGGTCAATCTTAGAGAAAATAGTTGCGGAACCTAACTCATCAAAGAGTTCATCAATTGTCGGGATAGATAATCGGTCACGGACAGTCACTGCATTTAAGGCTCTGTAATCAACACAAAATCGCCAAGAGCCGTCTTTTTTTCGCACTAAGAGCACCGATGAAGAATATGGGCTATTACTAGGTTTAATGATACCCTCTTGAAGCATATCATGGATTATGCTGGTCATGGCCTCTTTTTGGGAGTGTGGGTATCTATATGGCTTGACATTAATTGGGGAAGTGTTGGGGATAATTGGGATGTGATGGTCATGAAAACGTGGTGGAGGTAACCCTTGGGGAAGCTGAAATACAGCTGCATGATCCTGTAAAATGGATCTCACTTGGGTGGGGAGTGAGTGGGGCAGAGAGTCTAGAGGGTTTGGAGTTGTATTAGGTTGGTTGAGGTGATGTTCAGGTGAGGGTTGGTAAAGCAAGAGATGTATAGAGGCTATGGAATTAGTGTGGACAATGTGGCAGATTTGGTTGTAGGATGAGTGAATGGGTAAGGATTTTGGGTCGCCTGTGATGGTGATGGCGTTGTTTTTATAAGTGAAGGAAATTTTTGGGATGGAGAAATCAGTCATGATGGGACCAAGTGTCCTCAACCATTCCATACCTAGTACAACATCAACTCATTTTATTGGTAACAAATGGAATGGTATATGAAAAAGGTTGTCTTGTAGAGTGATAGGAACTTGGGGACAGAGTCCTGAGCAAGATAGTTTGGATCCATTGCCCACCATGACAGAGAAATTAGGTATGGGTTTGGTTGGGATTTTGAGATGTTGGGCTATGCGGGGCTGTAAGATGTTATGGGTACTGCCCGTGTCAATTAAGACAGTGACGGTAAGGCCATTTATCATGCCGGTGAATTTGAGAGTCTTGGGTGAAAATTGACCAATAGCAGCTTGTGGTGAGAGCTGAAAGTAAGTGTCATCCACTTCAGTAGAAGTGTTGTTGGTTTCCACTGTGTCCTCCAACGTGTTTGAGGATTCAAGCCCAATTTGAGGTTCCTCGTCTTCAACGAGTAAAAGGAATTTGCCGGTTGAACAACGGTGACCAGGGATAAATTTTTCGTCACAATTGAAACATAGACCCTGTGCACGACGCTCTTGAAGTTGAGCATTAGAAAGCTTTCGAATTGGAAGTTTGGTGGGTTGGTTAGTTGCAGCAGGTTTTGGGGTCTGGTTTGTTTGGTGTATTGTTTGTGTGGCTGTAACTGATTTGTGAGGAGTGTTGGAAAGAAATTTGGGATACTTAGGTTTTGCGTCCTTAAGCTTAGACTCAATTAATTTTGCTAATCCAATGGCTTGGGATATAGAAGTGGGTTTGTGGATAGCAATTTCATTCTGAATTTCCGAAGCTAAACCAGAAATAAAACAAATAAGGATGGCTTCTTGTGATAATCCAACTACTTGAGTACCCAATTTTTCAAAAGCTGCTTGATATTCCACCACAGAACCTACTTGCTTTAATTTAAATAATTCTGCTTGGTGATTGGCATATGTTGATGGACCAAAACGCAGTTCCAATGCCTTAGTAAAAGAAGGCCAATCACTTAACAATTGGCTTTGATACATCCATTTGTACCAGCCCAAGGCTTCACCTTTCATATAGAATGACATCATAGCAAGTCTATTTTCAGGTGGCAATTGATAAAAATCAAAAAACTGGTCTGCTTGAAAGAGCCACTCTAACGGGTTTGAGCCATCAAACATGGGAAGTTCTAATTTGGGTGTTCGAAAGGGTGGTAAAGGGGTGTTTGGTAGAATATTTGGGTAAGGTATATGCTGCTGGAACATTGGAATATTATAATTAAGTGTGGCTGGAATGTTGGTTTGAGTGATGTAGGGTGAAGAAAAAAAATCTAGGTACATGGGTAGGGATAGGTCTGATTGGGGCAGTGGTAAAATGGGGTTGGAGTAGGCTGTTAGGGATTGTAGTGGAATGCAGCGGGGTATAGGGCTGGGTGAAATGAGGGGATTGTAATGAGGTGGATGTAGAAGTTACGATGGGGTTGTTGAGGGTAGCAGAAATAGGTATAAATTGGGAAAGATGACTTACACTTGAAAGGGATGTTGCTGCTGCTGCATGAACAGTGGTTGCGGCCGGATGAACAGTGGTTGTTGCGGCTGCTGCTGCAATGGTGGTAGTTGGCTGCTGCTCCCTTTGAAGAGCAAGTTTGTTTAGCATACCCATGATGTTTTCATATCTAGAATCTGAGATTTGTTTCTCATTGTCCATACGGGTTTGAATGAGCTCCAAATCTGTAGTGGTTTTATCAAACCTCTCATCCATTTGCTGCTGAGCTTGAGTCATTGCATTGTCTAGATGCACATGAGCAGTTTGAACAGCCTCTTCTATAATATCTCTAGGGTTGGGTGGTTTGGGGGGAGGAGCCATGAATACAAGTGATGAAAGCACCAATTGATAAGAAAAGTTTCCACAACTATTATCTTTAGATCTAGGGTTTCCTACTAAGACACACAATAAGAAGAAATAAGAAAGATGCAAAATAACTAATTCATTCTCTACCTCTTTCAGCTAGAGGGAAATAGTTTAAATACAAAGGATAACCCAAGATAACCCTAATGGTCTGGATAAATGTTCAGGCCCAAAAGAAACAAAACAAAATAAGAATTAAAATTAAAGTAACAAACTCCTAATATTTTAATTCATAGTCCTTCATCCACTTAGGAGCATTTTTAATTCGTTGGGCCCTTGTAACACCAACAATCACCACCAATATTCCCCATTTTCAATTGGAATTCAAAAATGTAAACTGAAACTTTGAACAACATCATACTCAACATTATCTTAGTCCAACACAATGACCAAAACATGATAAAATCAAACATCCAAATAGCTATTAGATGTACCTGCTTCAGGGAGAAAATATGCAGAATTCTCATGACCTTCTTACAGTAACACAACATTCTTAAAGTTGCAGCATGTATAAATTGCCGAATGCCGATAATCATTGCGGAAATCCTAGTGAGCTACTGCGAAGTGTTGTCAAGTTTGGGCTAAAATGGAATAATGTCGTCGCTGTTGAAGTTTAAAGGTGTTGCAACTTCGATTACTCACACGGTATTAGCGAATATTCTCCTCTTTGTGATGAACTAGCAGCAATCTTCCTCGCAGCGTCAAGCAAGGCTCGCTTCATCTGCAGACTTCAGAAGCAACGGTGGAAAACAAAAGGTGCTTGTTTGTCCATGGTGAGGTTTCTTTGAAGAATTTCAATGGATGAAAACCACCGACATTGTCAGCTCGGTCAACAGTCTCAAACGATTCCTGAGCTGCTGAAGTGTGGCATGTGCAAGGGGATTGAAGGTATGGTGGTGGTGATTGACTCGCAGTGGTTGTTTGGTGAATTGAAATGATGTTGCGGTTGTAGAGACGGAAACGAAATGTGTTTAAATCGTGACAAAGAGGATGGTTTGAGGTGGATATTTGTGTGATAGAAATAAGGGTTGTTCACAGCGTTCTTCTTGTGTGTTGCTCGCGAGTTGCGTTCTGACGGTGGTTTAATAATGGTTCCGAGCTGATTCATGGTAGAAACGGCGGAAGAGAGGGTAAGATGGAAGTTGAGGGTGGGGAGGAAATTGTGAGGTCATGGTGATGATGAAACCGGAAGTATTTTGTGGGTGATGGTACAGCGGAGGAATTATTGTAGGAGCAGAGAAAGTTGGTTCAAAGGGTTTGGTACATAAAAGATGAAGGAGGGAGATTACCAAGCCTGAGTAATTTTATTTTGGTACTTAAAATAAATAAAAAATTTCATAAAAATATAATAAGATAAGTTCTTTTTATTTCACTGATAAAAATATAAGTACTTTTTACTTGTTTTTTTTTAATTTGATTAAAAAATATTAAATAAAAAAATAATAAGATAAGGGTTTTTTATGAATTAGGGAACAAATTTTCCCTTTTTATTTACCATTCAATAAAAAAAAATTATTTTATAAATTAAAAAATTAAGTAAAAAATATAATAAGGACGATTTTGTGACAACTGTCGTGAAAACCGTCGCAGTTCAGTTTTTAATTGTTGTGACAACTGTCGTAGTCCAGAAATAAGGACAGTTTTATGATAACTGTCGCAAAAAAATTGCGATAGTTGACCCTAATTGTCGTGACAACCGTCGCAGTTTAGGAATAAGGACGGTTTTGTGATAATTGTCGCAACTCAAGTGTCGTAAAACTCATTTTTTCTTGTAGTGATATGTTGTATGATATTATACTTTCTTCTGAATTGTTATTTGTGTCTAACCCATGCCTTCAACTGTTGATTTTTATCAGATTAGAAATACCAGTAGATAATGACGGTTCATGAGTAGAGAATCCAACGTGGAGATTCTAGCTGTTGTACACTTTGGAATAAGATTGGCCCATATAATCAATGAAATTTAACTGGTGACTATGAAAACTAGCCGCAACCATTTCGAAAAGAAAATAGAACTGATATCCATCCTCAACACTTAAAATATTGTCAATTCTTTTTTCAGATTGCAATATCCTACTGTTTTGAACCATCATGGTTAATGCCTTTCAGAGTGCTATTTGTTAATCGATAACGAATCTCTTAAAGATGGTAATGAACCTCTTAAAGATGCCAATCAAGGTTGGGTCAAATACTTAAACTATCACAACAAAATATGGTCCAAAGCAAGATCTTATTTTTCATTTTATTATTTGTGTAGTTTCATTGGTAAGTTATATGCCGGAGTAAGACTCTGCAGAGGCTTATAACAAACCCTTATATGTAGGTACCATTACCAATGAAGATATATTAAAAAATTGTTGATGTTATGTTGTTTAGACTTGGCATTTTTTTGGAATTACTCAAATGGTTGTGCTGTGCACATGTTTTGACATTGCTTGTACTGTTGTGGTTTAATTATTCAGGTACCAAGGGAATCATTGCTTTTTGTTATTCCTGCTTTTGGTGGTATAGTTTCATGGGAGGGTGAAGGGGCTCCTTTTGTGGAATCTGACCAGGGCATTACTCATCAGGTTTATGATTTAGATGACATAAGTTACATAAACTTACTTTAATGTTTGCTAAGCAATTGCTTTCATTTCTGTAGATCGTTGATAGGGAAGCTCAAGGACAGTACAAGTTCCTCTCAAGAGAATATGTTCAACCACAATGGGTATTTAACTGTGTGAATGCTAGAATAATTCTGCCAATTGAAAACTATCTTGTTGGAAGGTAACTTCTAATTATTTTCTATTAGAGTACAAACTCTCTTCTATGTTCTATAATATACCTCTAGATATTCCTTACGATAATTTTGATGTGACTTTTATAATTCACATCAAACTTTCACAATTTCATGTAGAGTTAAACATGTTTATTTAAAAACTTATGTTTGTTTTTCATGTAGAAAATGGATCGAAGTTGGATGTATGATAGAGTAAACTCCAATAGGTATGGTTTAAAAGATGAATTTGTTAGTGGAGTTGAATATTTTGTCAATAAAGCCATGAATCGGCCAGAATTTTTAAATGAGGGAGGGATAAGGTGTCCTTGTGTAAAATGCGTCTGCATTCCCTTGAAGACGCCTAATGAGGTTAGACATCACTTGTACAAATACGATTTTTTGCCCAACTATTACACATGGACTGATCATGGAGAAGAGAATCCGGATGTAGACTTTGATGGTCATTCTAGTAGTGGGGGGAATGTTGGTGGAGATAATGCGGGTGATGAAGAATAATTTGATGCAATGAATGAAATGGTGTATGATGCTAGTAGGCAATTTGTTAATGTTCCCAATGTGAATGCTAATATGGAAAACAAAACAGTTAGTGATGGCAAGGTACCAAATGAAGAAGCTCAACGATTTTATGATGTATTGACCTCTGCAAACCAACCCATTTACGAGGGAGCTTCTGAATCCAGACTATCTATTTCAGTTAAGTTGTTGGCTGCCATGTCTAATTGGCATGTTCCTCAAAAGGCCATGGATTTTTTCACTCAAATGCTTATTGATGTTTGTCCATCAAATCAATGTTTACCTAAAAATCATTACCAAGTGAAGAAGTTGGTGTCTAAGTTGGGATTGGAGGTTGAGAAAATTGATTGTTGTGTGAATGGATGCTTATTATATTATAAAGAAGATATCACTTTAACTAATTGTAGAGTTTGTGGGGCTGCTAGGTATGTTCCTCGAAAGAGTGGAATGGGAAAATTCAAAGATGTGGCAGTGAATATAATGTTCTATTTTCCAATTATTCCTAGGTTACAATGACTTTATGCTTCAAAGGAATCTGCAGCTCAAATGAGATGGCATCGTGAGAACACAAGGAATCCAAATGTTCTGCGTCACCCATCTGATGAAAAAGCATGGAAACACTTTGATGAAGTTTATCCCGATTATGCTAGTGACCCCAGAAATGAAAGATTGGGTTTGTGTACTGATGGGTTTACACCTTACATTCAAGCCTCTAGTTCTCCGTATTCATGTTGGTCGATAATAGTCACACCCTACAATCTCCCTCCCGAAATGTGCATGACCAAACCATACCTATTTTTGACTTGTCTTGTACCTGGACCGTACAACCCAAAAGCTAAAATAGATGTCTATTTGCAACCTTTGATTGATGATTTGCTGCGCTTGTGGAGAGATGGCATTGTGACATATGATATCTCTATGAAGCATAATTTTATAATGAGAGCACATTTAATGTGAACAATCAATGATTTTCCAGCATATGGTATGTTGTCTGGATGGGGGATACAAGGTAAATTAGGATGCCCTTATTGCATGGATAGTACATAGGCTTTAACCTTAAGATATGGTGGAAAACAATCTTGGTTCGATTGTCACCGTTGGTTTTTACCAATGGATCATCCATTTAGAAAAAGTAAAAAGAGATTTACAAAAAACAAGATAAAGAAAAAAAACCACCTTATATGTTTACTGGCCATGATCTCCGGGAAGCTGTCTGTGATTTTCCAAAAGTCACAGATAGTGACTGGGCCACCAAATTTCCAGGGTATGGGAAACATCATAGTTGGATCAAAAGAAGTATATTTTGGAATCTTCCATACTGGAAAGACAACTTGTTAAGGCATAACCTTGATGTGATGCACATAGAGAAGAATGTATTTGATAATGTGTTTAACACTCTCATGAATGATCCTACAAAAACAAAGGACAATGAGAAGGCAAGATTGGATTTACCTCTTAACTGTCTACGTGGAGATTTAGAGTTGCGTCCTCTACCTAATAGAAAGATGGCTAAGCCAAAGGCAAAATTTTCGTTGACACCCGAAGAGGCAAAGCTAGTCTGTAGATGGATTAAGGAACTAAAAATGCCTGATGGTTATTCCTCTAATCTTTCTAGATGTGCTGAATTCGCCAAGGGTAGGATGAAGGGGATGAAATCCCATGACTGTCATGTATTCATGGAGTGTTTGCTTCCAATTGCTTTTCGTTCCTTGCCTAGTGAGATATGGAAGCCGTTAACCGAGTTAAGCCGTTTTTTTAAAGACTTGTGTTGTAATACATTGAAGTTGGAAGACCTTGTTAGGTTGGAACAGAACATTCCCATCATCATATGCAAGCTAGAAAGAATATTTCCACCAGGTTTCTTTGACTCGATGGAACATCTCCCGATTCACCTACCTAATGAAGCAATTCTTGGTGGTCTTGTACAATATCGTTGGATGTATCCATTTGAAAGGTAAACGATGTGTAATTTTTTGTAGATTACTTTAATGAAATAACATCTTTTAACCGTTTCACTCTTAAATTGATGAGAGACTACAAGCGTTCAGTGGAAAATAAAGCCAGGGTTGAAGGTTCAATATGCACTGCCTATTTGCATCGTGAAACTACTTATTTTTGCTCTCACTATTTCAAGACGGTTAGTTTGTTGCCAAGTACAAGTTTCAGAAATGATCCTGGATCATCATATCATGAGAATGTCCAACCAACACTTTTTATTTTTAACAAATGTGGTCGTCCTAGTGGAAAGCCTCGGGACTATTGGGTGCTTGATAATGAATGGCATTCTGCTCACATGCACGTCCTAATCAATTGTGATAAGATTAAACCGTACCTCAAGTAAGTACATTTTGTAAAACAACTGCTTTGTTCTTAACCATCGTGTATAAATACTTCATAAATTTTATATTCGGTGTCAGATTGTTCATGCAATATCACCGTATCAATGAGGAAGATGCTTCTGGTCTTATACACGAGCAATTTCCTTTATGGCTAAAGGAATATGTAAGTTTACTTCTCACATTGATGTAGTTTGCCAATGTAATCGCTCTAAGGTTAGATGTATATTTTTTTAGGTGAATGATGAGAGAAATGGAACACCTAGCCCATACGTGAAGGCATTAGCTCTTGGTCCTAATCCTAAGGCAACATCGTGGCACAACTACTTTGTTAACGGGTACAAGTTTCACACTGAAGAATGGAGTTGTGGTAAAAAGACTACTGATTGTGGGGTATATGTTAAAGGAATTACAAATGGAGGAGAAGATGATTTCTACGGTATCATCCAACGTATCCTTCAATTGGAATACCATGGCTTTAGCAGCAAGATTTCCATATTTTATTGTGCTTGGTTTGATCCAACAAATAATAGTGGCACAAAAGTTAATAAGGAGTACAATATTGTTGACATAAAGATGAATAAACGATATCGTCAATATGATCCGTTCATTCTTGCACAAGAAGCAAAACAAGTGTATTATGTCCCATATCCAGATATGTGTAGAAACATGCGTGGATGGTGTGCTGCAATCACCATAAAACTAAGGGGTTATGTGGAGATAGGTAACACCGAGGATGAAATGCCTTATTAATCTGATGAAATGTCACTAGTTGTGCCTATTACAGAACTTGAACAAATACGTGGTTTAGCCGATGAAGGATTAATTGATGAGGTCGAGCCAGTACTAGTGATAAATGATCCAATATAAGTTAGATATTAAAGGTTATGAATTTCTTAGTGAAAGAAATGTACAGCTTTGAATATGCAAAATGAATGAAATTTGAGAGATATCATTTGGAAGTTGTGCTACATGCTTTCTGTTAATGATTTTGATTAAAAAGTATTAAAACTCATAGTTTTTTATAAGATTAAAACAAGAACATTAACTATAATGAGAGAAAAAATATACAATGATTAAAAAATACATAAAATACAACAATCATTCTAAAATAACACTACTAACAATGTGTGAAAACTTTTGATAGATTTTATTAGAGTTTGAATTCAGTACTTACTAACATTACAAATTTTTTGTTTAAACAACACAACTTAGCATTTATAAGTAGATTTTTCTTTTCTCATTTTTATCAACATTACAAGTTTGCTCATTTTCTAGCGAGAAGTGAGATTAACCATATCTTCTTTGCTCTTGCTCTCAAGATATTTATTTTATTCTTTAGAGTTTGACAGTTATTGATAAGGAAATGGAATAGTTCTAATCCAGTCACACAGAAAAGATAGTTAGAAAACAATTATACTTCCTTATAATTGTGATTTTAAAAATTTACTGTTACGTTGTTGTAATTAAAAAGCTTATATTGAAGGAGAATATGTCAGACAACTTCAAATATAAGTTAGATATTGAAGGTTATTTCTATTCATATTGGGATGTAAGACAATAGTAGGCATAAAAATTAAAATTAGACATATTTCTGCACTCGAATGATATATATGTGCTATGCAATTGTTCACTTGTTACACAGGCAACGCAACAGATGGTATCATAAAACTGATTCACTATTGGTTTTTTATCTCTTCAATGACTAAATCTCAGTAGTAGTCTATTTACATATCTACATTTGTCATTCTTTCATTATCATATTTCCACACTTCTCAGTTCTCACATTATTATATCTCTGTTATTGCAAACTCATTCTGAGTTTGAAGAGAGAAATTGTGATAGCTATGTTGCATGTGAAGTGAAGCATTAATAGTAAGTAGTACTAGTCTGAAATATCATTTTACTAATATATTTTGTGATAGGTATGGTGCATGTGAAGTGAAGCATTAATTGCAAATTCATTCTTAGACTTGATTTTTAACCAATAGTATTGATTGGGTTTTGCCTAAATTGTGTAGATTTTTGTTGCTTGTACTCTGTGTAATTTGAAATGACAAAAGAAGGGTCAAAGAAGGGAGCACCAACGGGCAAAAAACCGTAAGATGACAAAAACTTCCACTGTTTGCTTTCTTTAAAATTTAATATCTTTTGATGCATTCTTGTTAATGCAGTGTTGTTGATAGATTATGCCGGACACGACATATGCCACCTGAGGCTCTAGCTATAAACACATCTCGCATGAAGCATGACACAATGAACAAAAGCACCACTTCTAGCACGCATCAAAGAATGCAAGCACCACCAATTCGGACGACCGGAACACCACCACCGCCTCATACAACTGTAGCCCCACCACCGCCTCATACAATCGCAGCAGCACCACCACCGTCTCAAACCACCTCAACACCACCACCGCCTCATACAACTGCAGCAGCACCACTACCTCATACAACCGCAGCACCACCACCGATTCAGACAATCGAATCACCACCGTCTTTTGAGGAATGCACATTTGTTCCTACCCCGGGAGTGACACAACAAGTTTTGCAAGGTTTAGCTGTCCATCACACCACGGTAGCGGTGGAGGAAGAGGAGAGGGACCAAACAGCTCATGATGAGGAAGAGGAGGCCACAGAACAAGCATTTCCTGGTGGGCAAAGGCGAATGATTAGTATTGTGGGCCAAGGGTAAGAAATTTAGTAGAGTACGCACACTTTTTGATTGACAATCACTAATATACTCATTGTTCATGCATGACATTATAGTTTAGAATTTATGTTTTTAGTTTGTTGACCTTTATAGATTAAGCATGTGTTCTACTGTAACTAGTCATAAAAGGTAAATGTTTTTGTTTCACATAAAAACAACAATAACAGGGAGATATGCGTTTGATAAAATCATGTAGGGGATTTTATTAATGTGTTGGCTTTGTAATGGGACGGATGTACAAGCTGATAGTTCCACAAGTTACACTTATCAAAAGAATTCAACATAGATATCCTAGAGTTATCACTAATGTTGGGAAAAGTAAGGTAGTAAAGGCCTTTTTCAATACTAGTTGTACCAATTATTTTCAGGGTAGTAATCCCATGTATAAGAGAATTGCGAGAGTTAAAAATGATTTTACAGTTTAAGGAGTTGGTTAACCTAGAGACACAAATGAGGTTGCTAAAGAAACTAGGGATAATAACACATTAATTAATTAAAATTCAGAATTGAATTTGATTGTGCCAGTTTGATTTGTTGTTATGGTGACACCATTAGGCATCTTCACGGTGATAAAGGGATAATGACCATGTTTTCAAAATAGGTCTGACAATGGCACACATAATTTGTGGCACATGTGTCTAGAACCCTATGGTTTATTACTTCTGGCAAGGAACCTTATGGTTTATTACTTCTGTCGGCACAATGGTTCTGCCGACACAATTTATGGTTGTAATTTATGTTTGATTTCTGTTTTATAGGTTATCCAAAAGCGATATTGTTGCTGCAGCTATTAGAAAAGTTTTAATAAAAAATTATAAGGGAAATTTCATGCGGTATAGTGAGCTTAAAGGAGATGGTAGAACAAAGGAGAGAGCTGAATAATTTAAAATTTTTAAAGTAAGACGTAATTTCTTCACGCTCCTTATATTATTCAAAAGTTATTATCAGTTTCCTCGTTATGCAAAACTAATCCTATTTCTTTTGCCAGGATTTTGTTCAGTGGGAGCCGTGTGATGACAGCAAAATGGAAGATTTGTTTCACAAAGCTTGTGGTAAAAGGATAATTGATATATTTGGTAAGATTAGGCGAAATGGGACAAAGCCGTCTTGGATGGGTGAAAAGGATTATGCATATCTTCTTAAGAGGTGGGAAACTGAAGAATTCAAAAAGCTCTCTGAACAAAATAAGATTAATCGATCATCAACTAGAGGTGGGGCGGTCCATACCACAGGACATAGAGCTCATCATGATGTTGCTCTAGAATTGGTGTGTATTCTAATTGTAATTATAATATGCGCCAAAATATTTATATCCGATATTCATTGTAACCATATATATGTTGTCTTTATTTTTAGGAGAAGAAGTTAGACCGACCACCAAATCCTGACGAGCTCTTCATGGCCACCCACAAAAAGAAGAATGGGCAGTGGGTTGACCGTCGTGCAGAAAAAACACATGTAAGTCCTTTCTTGATATATAGTTACTTGTAAAACTTAGTAGGATGTAACTGAAACCTTGTAAAACTTTATCACCATAAACCCATCAGTTATACAAATTTAAGAGGGCTGAAATATAGTTCTTGAGTCTACAGGCAATAGTAGATTAATGGAATAAATCGGTATTTCTTAATCTTCTTAAATTATATATATAATAGTTGCTCTAGTTTGTTGCAAAATGGTACTTCCCATGCTGGTAATTGGTGTAATCAAATTGAATTCCATTATTGTTCATCATGTCGTTGTTCATTTGAACATTAGCAAACTCCGGAGTATTGTTATTTTGAATGATAACTCCATGGCTATTGTTGTTGAATTCCAATGTTTAATGATTGAAAAAAAGTATTGGATGTAGAAACATCAGGATCTTGCTGGGTTTGAAAAGAGAACTTTGCAATTTGTTGATTTTGGAATGTTGTAGGAAGTGTGGAAAAGTTTATGTAGCACCTTGAATCTTCGTTTCGTACGGACAGCATAATCAGTGGCAGAATCAATAATAAGGACAACACAATCAGCCTGGGAAGTTCCAGTAATCATATTCTTGCAAATTAGAGTATATCTTGCTACTTGTATATATATTGTTTTGACACTGAGCAGAAACCAATGTTACTGCAACTAAGAATGTTATTGCAACTAAGAATTTAGAACGCTCAAGCAAGTTCATAAGTAATAGATATCAAAATTTGTGTCATTTTGTTAATAATATTATTGTTGTTCATAGGTCTGATAATGCAAGTTTAGTGACAAATAATGTTTTCATTTGGAACTTTAAAATAAATCATGCAAATCATGGAGCCACCAATAGTATAGATTACCTGGTGTAGATTCTAATAGTACGGAACCATCACATCCTCTGACAAAGCAATCATGAAAATGCATTCTAATCAAACCAACAACTATGCCTGGGTTTGATGAAACAACTTTGTTTACAGCTCTTCTAACAATTGCTTCAGCGGATGGACATGTTGTTTTATAGAAACCAAACTCCAAAGAAGAGGATGATGCGAATGTTGAAACAGAGAGAATAAGTAGAAGCAAAGTAGAGATCAATAATTTTGCACGGATTCTGACCATTGTTATCTCTAAAAATATTGATGTAGTATGTAATGTATATTTGTTTTCAGTATTAGTGATGTGTTAATTAAGTAAGTAGTGTGAGTAGAAAAATGAAGGAAGAGATATATGGTGTTGGATAGTAATTACTTAAGTTTGAGGTGAAGAACATATCTGCCTCATCACGAGTATATATATGAAAAGGGGAGAGGAGGTGAGAGTAGGTCTTACATTGGAAACAAAAAAGTGTGTTTAGCTGTAACCTTCAATACATTTGAGAGAAGTTGAAGCAACCCACTTTTGAAAACGTCTTCTGGTTTTGGAGGCTATAAATCATATTATTTGAATATTTGGAAAAAGAGCGGTGACTGTTGGCTGCTAGACCAAATTCATCATATAAACATTCTTCCCAGGTCGTCCTGCCTTTTATTATAACAAAAATGTCAATTTATGTCTTTTAAAATTCATTATGCAAGCATCACATCCTCAAACTGGTTCAGTGACTGATTTTATAGAATTTGGCCTACTGTTATATATATATATATTCATGAAATTGGAATTTGGTCTACTGTTATAGAATTCTTGAAATGGGGCTGATTTTATATGTGTCTTGTGTTTTACAGGAAGATTATGTGAACCGTCTGACAGAAGCCGCTCAAACTGATAATAATGTGGATGGGTCAGAAAGACTGCAAATTTGGAAAGAAGCTGCCGCCGGTAAGTCGCGCGGCCGTTGTTATGGAACTGCCCGAATGACGGTTAACATACGATATGGTGTGTCTTATTTGACACAAGTGACAGTTTTAAACCAGAATAGAGAGGCGGAGAGCCAAGCGATTGAGGCGGCTAGAGTTGAGGTTACTATAGCACGTGAAGAGGCTGCATCAGCTAATGCACGTGTAGACAGAGCTATGGCGGAGACAAAAGATTTGAAAAGGAAATTTCAAGAATTTCAAAAAGAGATGTTTACTTGGAAGGTGAGTCAGGCGGGTCCTTCCACTGCTCCTGCTTCTAGTGTTTATCCTAATACTCATGGCCATTATGATGATGACTCTGATGAGCAGTCATTGGATCTAGAAGATATAAGTGATTGATGTTGAGTCATATGCATTCTCTTTTTCTTTGTTTTGGGATTTGTTCAAATTATTGTGGATTTTCACAAATTTGATATTTTGTGTTGGTCTTTGACATCTTTATGTAGCAATATTGTGGATGGGCACAAGTTTAATATAGTTTCAATATTTTGATGTAACTTTGACATCTTTATGTAGTAATATTGTGGATTGGCACAAGTTTAATATAGTGTCAATATTTTGATGTAACTTTGACATCTTAATTAATGTACCAATATCATGGATTTACACAAGTTTGTTATTTTGTGTTGGAATTTTGATGTAACTTTGACATCTTAATTAATGTAGCAATATCATGCATTTTTTATAAAATCATAACGTCAACAAAAACCGGCGCTAAATTAAATTTAAAAAATAAATAAAACCAATAGCGTCGGTTATTTCTGACGCTAAAATATACGATATTGGATAGGTAGCGAAGGTTTTTAGCGTCGTAATGTTTAAAAAACCCCAACTAGTGTCTCTAAAAACCGACGCTAAATGGTCATAGTTAGAATATAGTGTCGCCTATAACCGACGCTAATGCAATGAAAAGATTGTTTAAGTGTCGCTTTAAACCGCCACTATGTGAACCTTATGTCAACAACAGTCGTCGCTACTTATAAAAAAAATTGTAAACTAGCGTCGATTTGAGTATTTTACCGTCACACTAGCGTCACAACAGCCGACGCTACGTTAACGACGGCTCGTGATTATGCTTTGCTACAAACACTACGCCAAACAAGACATTAGACAACGCTTTTTTAGGCCTTAGACAACGCTTAAAAGCGCTGCCTAAGGTTGCGCTGTCGTAGGTAAAGACATCGCTTTTTATTTATGAAAAAGCGCTCTCTAAAGTATACATTAGAGGATGCTTTTTCTATACCTTTAGAGGGCGCTTTTTAGGAAAAGCGCTGTCTTTTCTCTACGTATAATTTTATTGTTTTTTTTTTAAAAATCTCATTTTAACCATTTTTTTTATGCAGAAACCTGTATAATTCAAGCCATTTCAATAAACCTGTATATTTCACATTTCCATTAACAATTTCTAGTATGGTTCATTAACCATTTCCACTAATCCCATAAATCCCATAAACCACATAAACCATTTCCATTATAATTCAAGTCATTTACATTAACCATTCACAAAACTATACAATTACATTCCAAAATCACATAAATAACATAAACCATTCACAAAACTATACAATCCCATACAATAAACCATTCACAAAACTATACATTCACATAATCTCATAATCCTATACCTTATATGATTCTTTTTCCAATAAGGTATTCACACAATTCCTCCTTAATTTCTTGCAATTTATCCTTTGTGTAATGAGAACACGCGTATTCATCAAAGTACTACATAACAAAACAAAATATGCATGATTTAGTTAAAAATAATAAATTATATGACATATCCGATAAATATTAAAATAAATCCTAAGTTATAAATCCATGCATATCGTAATAGGAATCTCTAATCGATCCATTTAAATGATTTCTCTCATAAACCTCAAAAGAAAATACCCGCAGTCTATGCCATTACGCTGACGAGGGCACTACACATAGACAAACAAATAAGAATTAATATATAGTTGTTTTGTGTTATCAAGTAGCATCACTAATAAGCAACATTGTGAAGATTAATATACCTCCACTTTGACCCATGTAACGTTGGTTGCTTTAGCCCGTGCTACTCGAGATTCTCTTTGTGCTCGGTATACGAGTATTGCTCTATAAAAGAAAAACGTAAATTTAGAACAATCTCACAGAAATAATTAAATATACAAATACACACGAATATTTTGAACAATCTCACTTACGTATCAACCACATCCTTCATATCCTGATATGTTGACCAATCAGTATCCAATGAATTCAGATAATATACCACTTCTCTTGTAGGATTAATGGCAACCAACAACCAGTGTCCACTGTAAAATATAACAAAAGTTTAGATGGATAATTTCTATGCAAAAGATATAAATTAAAGATTAGAATGAAATTAGAATGAAAATCTTACCCGTTTCCAGTATTATACGGTAAAAGAAATAAACTTTCTGTCTTGCTGGCCATAAATATCTCAGTTAAGTGGTCTCTTACTGAAAGTGCATTCATACCAATTGCCGGTGCATTGACAAGGGTGCAAGAGAAGAAACGGAATCTGTTTGACAATTCCGTCCCCCGCATCAATTTTTCATACAAGCACCTTAAATAAAAACATAATAAACATTAGACTATTTTCATTGAAATGTGTAAATAAATTGTTCAACTAAATAAATAATAGATTGATCGAAGTACCAGATGTATAAATGCATAACACCGATGCCTAATTCAATATGCTTGAAAATCTGCTCCATGTCCTCTCTTCTGATTATCTCGGAATGAGGAAAACCAAAAACACCTTCGTCCATGTCTATTTGACGAATAACACCATCCATCAAATCTAACATTGCCATAAGTGTTTCTAGACACGACTGAAAGCGAGGAGGAACTCTTTTAGCCTGCACGGTCCTAGTAGGAGCTTTTTTCTTGCTGGCCTGTTGTGAAGCTTGAGTAGGAACCTAACAATCATATACGTTAGGTAAAGTAGAAAATCATGAAACTTTTGAATTCGGATAATAGAATAACACTTAAAATGTACCTCTCTTTGTGATTCAACAGACTCGTTTTGCCGCAAAACCCCTTTATTCTTAGCTGCGGGTTTTGTAAGAGTCTAACATTACCATGTAAAAAAATGTAAGTAATGGTTCAGAATGATTTTCATAATCGTTCAGATTTGAAATTTGAATACTAAGAGATTCGTAATGGTTTTTAACATACCTCATCATCTATGGAAATGAGGTCTAACGGCTATGCAACAAACGAACCTATTGCATCTCGCAGCAATGTAACTTCTGAAACCGAGTCAGGTATGGGTAGTACCGCATCCGTATCTAAAGCGATATCAACCAACACTTTCAGATGTCCATGAGGGAGCGATTGATGGTGAAGTAACTCTCCCACATGGTTATGCACTTTTCCCTTGCCAACCATGCGATAAGTCGGTAACGACAAATACAGCTGGCAAGATGAAATGCCCTGAAGCAATAATAAATATGTAACTGTTAATGTGTATAAAGGTCAATTAAAATAAATGTGTTAATTTAATTAAAATAAATATGTGCTAATTACCTCGGGAATTTTATTTTGACAATTGATACTAGCTTTGTCACTAGCATTTTTCAAACCGGAACCGCGCTTTTCCGCCTCATATCTCTCTTTATCCTTTTGCAATTCACGGACTTGCGCCTTTAGTTCCTTCAATGATTGCATGACTTCTCGGTTGCTGGGATTTTTTCTCTTTGGATACAAGGAAGATGGAGTCACACCAAATCCTTTACCTCTCACCCGGCCGAAATACTCAGGAACATTTAGTACTCGATTAAGAATGCTCCTGCAATCCTCCTTGTCTGTGGTTAAGGATTTAGATAGAGTCTCCTGAAATTCATTGACATATCGAAAATTATTAGTGGGGATTAAAAATTAAATATATTTTAATAAAATTTCGATTAACTTAAAGTCATAATGTTATACTTACACATTCGTCATAAACATGCTGAACATCTTCCCTAACAACTCCATCCTTACCCACACGAGCTTCCTTCCACAAAACATGTACCAGAAGTGATGATTCTTCACTTTTCGTCTCTTCTAACTACACATTTAGTTAAATAATAAATTCATCAAGTATAACACAGTAATACAATTAATAAAATCATAACATTAATACATACTTACCAATTTTTGCTGTAACCGTGCATATCCCAAACACCCTTTTCTGTATGGATACGCGGGTTTTGATGCTCTTTGGCGATTAATGGCACTCAATTCCTCGATAAACAAGTTTAAGTCATATCAGAACAAACTAATGCAACAAGTATATAATACAATTAATAGACATGACAAGATAACATTACATTGAATTTTTCGGATTTCCGTTTGGCTACAAACGTGCTCCATTCTTCGGGTTCAATCACGTCCGCATACAACTGTGGAAGTTCTGCTTCAACAAAAATTTTTCCGCATCCCTAAGGTATTTGTTTGATAATAAGGCTCGGAATCCTCTGTGTCTCTTTCCGGCCAACTGAAGATAATATTTTTTCTGGCTTTCATCAATATTAAAGGACCTCTACAAAAAAACATACACATATAAACATAAAGTGTGTTAGTATAAGTAAATTAAAGACTTATCTTATCTTATAAACATATAAACATAAAGTGTGTTAATATAAGTAAATTAAAGTACCTGTATCTCAGTCCATATCTTATCTTTACCAGCTTTCAACTTTGGACTCCTCCAATTATCACTGATAATTGGAATATGCTGATGGACAAGTGAACCAATGTATGAAGACAACATTGAACCGTTAGGCTCAATTAGTTGGTTCTCATCACTCCAATGTACATCAAACTTGATCCCTTTATCTCTAGCACAGATGATTGACTTCATAATAGTTATTCCACGTTTTATTTCACTTTCTACATTCGAAGGTTTATTTTGAGCTTCATTTTCATCATGTGTCTCGTGTGTGTCGTCATGGTCACTAGCCATTTGACCTGTAAGAAAGAAAAAAACAAAAATTAAATGACAAATATAAAAATCCATAATCCATAATCCATTGAATGATATAAGCTATATATAACATGACAACTAATTAATATTATTGAATGATATAAGCTATAATTTTATAACTAGTACCTTTTTCACTAACGTCTCTTTCTTTTCTTGGTTGGAATATGTTCTACCTGTCTCTTAACAACATGGACGGTTGGATTGATCCAAATACCCTCATTATGATCATTTCTTGTATATGATTCATTCGCTATAATATTTTCATCTTGATTATTTCTAGTAAATGATTCAATATCAACATCAATATCACCTTGATCTCCAATGTTTTCATCAATTACTTTGTTAGATAAAAGCACTATAGACCATTTTGTACTTGTCGGATCAGTGACATAGAACACTTGTTTAGCTTGAGAGGCTAGAATAAAAGGCTTATCTTTGTACCCCACCCTATTAAGATCCACTTGCAAAAATCCTGACTTATCCATTCGTATGCCATTATTATTTTCAACCCACTTGCAAAGAAATATAGGAATCTGAAACTTCTCATAATCAAACACCCAAATGCGCTCGATAACCCCAAAATATGACAGATTTGCAAATTTGGGGTTTAAATCTTTCACACTTGAAATGTGCATTGCTTCAGCTACCACGGTGACACCACTATTTTGCATAGTACTTTTATCATCTTGTTCTTTGGTATAAAATGTGTATCCATTAATTACGTATGCGCTATAAGAAAACACAACCAAACTTGGACCATATGCTAAACATCTCAATCTTTCTGTTATTGAAGCGGGATCTGAATAATACTTTGAATAAATATGATCCTTAAACCAAGGTATGAAACTTCGATTGTGCTCTCGTACTATCCAATTCTCATTTCTATTCGGATTTAAACCTCGGAGAACATCCTTGTGCATTTCAACATACGACTCAACCTCATTCTCATTGTGCAGAACATACAAATGCACTTGATCCCGTTCGACCCTTGATACTGTCACAACTTCATTTCCAATTAACTTTTTTCCTTCTTTTTTTTCGACAATATGAGATTTGGGGAGTCCAATTGATTGTACATTAGACAAATATTCAGTACAAAACTCAATCGCTTCTTCAACAATGTATCGTTCGGCAATACAACCCTTTGGTCGACTTCGGTTTTTCACATACCCTTTTAATATTTTCATATAACGTTCAGCAGGGTACATCCATCTCATATAAGCCGGTCCACACAATTATGTCTCTTTCACCAGATGAACAACTAGATGAACCATTATGTCAAAAAACGAGGGAGGAAAAATCATTTCAAGATCACACAAAGTAATAACTATTTCTTTTTGCAATGTTAGTAAGATCGCAGGATCAATCACCTTACTGCAAATTGACTTGAAGAAAAAACACAATTTAGTTATTGCGCTTCTTACTTTTTCTGGCAGAATATAATGTATACCTATTGGTAGAAAATGTTCCAGTATAACATGGCAGTCATGCGTCTTTAAACTCTTTAACTTGAGGTCTTTCATAGACACAAGTCTTCTAATATATGAAGAGTATCCTTCTGGAACTTTAACTTCACTTAGAAATTTACACAATACTTTTTTCTCCTTTCTAGAAAGAGTATACGCAGCAGGTGGTAGATATGTTCGTTTTCCTTTCTTCAATGGTCGTAATTCAGTTCTTATCCCCATCGCTATCAAGTCCTTTCTTGCTTTAAGGCCATCCTTAGACTTTCCTTGTATATTGAGTAACGTACCAATAGCACTGTCAAATACATTTTTTTCAATATGCATAACATCGAGAAAATTTCTTACATACAACGACTTCTAATATGGCAGTTCAAAAAAAATTGACCTCTTCTTCCACCCACTCTTGACAAGTGTATGTGCAAAAGGCTTTCCAAACTGAGTACTCACATCTTTCACCTTTTCAAAAATTTGATCACCTATCAATATAGTTGGAGCTCTACCTTGTTCTGGCTCTCCATTGAATGCTTTTCTCCACCCACGATAGTGATGATTAGAATTTAAGAATCTACGATGACCGAGAAAGACATTCTTCTGACCAAACTCCAATCGCGTCCAATCTGTTTTATCTTCACAAATAGGACACACACATTGACCTTTTATGTTGTACCCTAATAGATTTCCATATGCTGGAAAATCATTAATTGTGCCAAACAACATCACCCTCAAGTTGAAACTTTCTTTCCTATACCCATTATAAACCTCCACACCATTCTCCCACAAAAACTTTAAATCTTCGATTAAGGGTGCCAAGTATACGTCTATGTCATTCCCTGGTTGTCTAGGCCCAGAAATTAACATAGATAACATCATGTACTTACGCTTCATACATAGCCATGGAGGTAGGTTATAAATCATTATGATCACAGGCCAAGTGCTATGTGAGATACTTTAAAGACCGTGTGGGTTCATTCCATCAGTAGATAATGCCAAGCAAAGGTTTCTTGCTTCTTTTCCAAATTCAGGATAATCATCATAAATTTTCATCCACTGTGGTGAATCTGCCGGATGTCGAAACTTTCCATCAATAATTCTTTCATCTGCATGCCAAGTCAAGTGTCTTGAATCGGTCTCACTACGAAACACGCGTCTAAATCTCAGAATTATAGGAAAATACCATAAGACTTTTGCTGGAGACAACTTTTTCTTATATCGAGAGACACCGCATTTAGGACACTCATTTAATGATGCATACTCATTTCGAAACAAAACGCAATCGTTTGGACAGGCATGTATCTTATCATAGCTCATGCCAATAGAGCACAACATCTTTTTGGCCTCATATGTTCGATTGGGAAGAACATTATCCTCTGGAAGCATATCTTTCATAAGGGCCAATAACTCTGTGAAACTTTTATCCAACCATGCATTGTCCGCCTTTAAGTTGTACAACTTTAATACCGCAGACAATCTTGTGAATTTGGTGCAACCATTATATAACGGTTTCTCTGCATCGCTTACCAACCTCTCAAACATTTTGGGACAATCCTTAAGATCTTCTTCAAGTGCTTCTGCAATCTCTTCGACTCGATCAGAATCGTATGTATCTGTGCCATTGTCGTTTGAAGCATAGGTCGTATTATCCCCCGGTTCAACATTCCCGTTAATTTTCTCACCATGCAAATTCTAACATGTATAACTTCTATTAATTCCACTCCTCATTAAATGTGATGCCAACTGAACCGCGTCAACCCGACTCCCAAAACAACAACCCAAGCAAGGACATCTCATTAGATTGGGGTCTTTGGCGTGCGCAACAACAAACTTAACGAATTCCGATACCCCATTCTCGTACTCTTTCGACAATCGACTTGAAGACATCCATTTCTTATCCATAGTTATACTAATTAAACTAAACAAAAACAAAAATAAAAAATATTTACCTGTAGGGAAACGATCCGACTTTCACACTTTGATCACAAGTAACCCCTATTTATAGCAAATTCAATAAGTTAGTAACTCCATCATATCAGTTCATTCAAAACACTACTAATTACAGTGGCGAGAGAGAACAACTAATTACCTTTAGAGATGTAAACAACTTCTAGACCCACACAGTGTCCAGATACGTTAGAATTACCAAGATCCCCCTGTACACGTATCATAAAATGAAATATCATTAATTGACCAATTATGAGCCATAACTTGATAAGTGGCAACATGTAATCACAAACAAGCAACAATTAGAGGTAAACACCTACATAGTGGCCTCAAAAGTAAGTACTCTTTCTCAATATATATAGTTTACACTTGCAACCGAAAAACAGATATCTTATATTTTAATAAATTTTCTCTACAATGTTTCCTACCATTAACCGTGCTGTTTCATATAGTATCAAATAATCATTATAAATCTCGATTAATTATACATAACATATTGGAAAATAAAGTAAGTATGTTTACACTTACAACAATCTTAATTTCTATCACTCTTTTTGTCATTGGGCATTTTAAGTCTCTTTTTTTCTCCCCCACTTATCTTCTTATTTTCTATCACTCTTTTTGTCTTTTTTTCTTATACTTTTTAGAAATCATGTGATTTTAAATGCTTGCCAAACCCATCTTTTGTCCATTTCAAAGTAGTTGATTTCATGACTTATAGTCAATAATGTTATTTCATAGAAATTTCCCTTCCTACCATTTTATATTCAATATATAAAATAATATAGGTTAAATGTAGTTTATTTAAAAATTAATAACATATATTTGTATAGTATAAAAAACTAATTTTTTGTTATAAAAGTTTGATTTAAAGAATCCTATAATGCATTTGAGGTATATACAACTTGCAACATTCCAAACACCAACAATAAAAAAATGTACTCTTCATCACTATCTTGTGATACTACCATGGCAATCTCCATATTGTCCTTCGTTTTCGTATTGTATCCTCTATATGAATCGTGACAAGCAAATCCAAATAGAAAATCGCAGGAGTAGTAACATAATGTGACCAAAACAAATCCTACATACGATTTGTAATTGAAATAAACTCACACATAATAGTGGATTCGCAATGTAGAACAAAACCGAACAGCACCGACAACATCAAAGTATACAAAACCGATAGCAGGCCAAAATTTTCATGTTATTCAGAAAACAAACACCATAAAATTGAAGTTCAGGGCAGAAAACCAAGTGCACAACACAATCATAGGCAGCAACAACCATTAACATTACAATACTTAACCCTTAATCACCGAGTGCATTACCAAAACCAGCATCAATTAACAATTAACAAACCATCACAATTTTGAGACGAGGAGAGAACAAGTAACAGGTTTGATGGTTATCGTAATGCATAAAGGAAGTTCCAAAATCGAAAGTTATCGTAATGCATAATTATTGATATGAATTCACACAGCAGCAACAGATTGGATTCAGCAGCAACAACGTCATATCAGTTATAGTAAAACAACAACAACTTCAACAATTGGAACCAAAGATCACGTGAACAACATATCAATTCGCTACTCATACTGCAATATATTACTATTCTAACGGTTGAGTTTAATCACAAAATGATGTTATAACTCAACAACTTAAAGGAGAATTCAAACCAGTTCAAGATCATAGCATACACGGTAAAAAATCAAACAAAACGTGAATTACCGACAACAGTATAATGCAAAATGTAAGCAACAAAGATCAAAAGAGGACATTGGCACAAGGACAAGCAACGTGAGGTCAAGATAATCCTAACACAAATCTATTGCAGCATCAATATAGCAAGAACAACAACAACAACGTACCTCTTCTTCGTTTTCGTCTTCTCCTTCACGAATGCAAGAATGAACGACGGCGACGGTGACGACAAGGTTTTCAGAACGACGGCAAAGGTGACGGCAAAGGTTTCAGAATAACGGCAATGGCAAGGTTTCAGAATGCATGCAAGAACGATTGAAAGCAAGGGTTTCAGAACGCATGAAACAAACGGTCGAGAGAAGAAAATGAAAAGAGGTTTCTGAAAATGAATAGAAATTGTTTTATAATTTAATTCATAATTGACCTTAGAGAGCGCATTTCATAAAGCGCTTTCTTAAGTGCTACCTATAAGAGCGCTTTTCTGAAAGCGCTTTCTAAGGTTAATACCTATAGCAGCGCTTTTTCCAAAAGCGCTTTCTAAGGTGGCTTCCATTTAGGGCCTTTAACAGCGCTTTTAAAAAGCGCTTTCTAAAGGCTGTCTTTTACAGCGCTTTTTTTAGTGAAATTTTTTAATTACTTATAGCAGCGCTTTGTGCAAAAAGCGCTTTCTAAGGTGGCTTCCATTTATGGCATTTAACAGCGCTTTTAAAAAGCGCTTTCTAAAGGTTGTCTTTTACAGCGCTTTATTTTAGCGAAATTTTTTTATTCTTTTTAGCAGCACTTTTTGATAAACGCGTTGTCTTTTTAGTGTTGTCTATTCCTATTTTTGGCGTAGTGAAGCTTTAAGATGTCCGCCCGACCCCGACGCTAAGCCGTCGCTAACATGCATTAGCGTCGGTTTTTAACTTGTTAGCGAGGGCTTTTGGCCGACACTAATAGGCAGTTTTCTTGTAGTGAATGCTATATATAGGATACAAGTTTTTTGAAGCCCCGCATCGCTTAGTTTTGTGAAGAAAGAGGGAGTCCAATACTATATATAGGATTCAAGTTTTTCATTCTAATATGCACCAGTCAAAAGCACTTTAAGCTTATATTTGACTTTCTTTGTTCTCTTATACTCTTGTTTTAGAGTGTTGTAAGATGTAGTTAAATATTAGTTTTGGAGGGTGTGGGTGTACTGAGGGCCTGGGTTTATGAAGGTATATTATGTGTTGTAACAATTTTCATGTAGTGTTATTCTCTGGTTGTCTATTGACAACGGTCATAGTTTTTTCTCCGGTTTTGGAGTTTCCACGTTAATCTCTTGTGTTGTTATTGTGTTCCACTTTTTTCTCTACGTTTGCTTTGTTTTTTTCCCAACAACAACTGGTATAAGAGCTTTTGGTTTGATCCGGGGATAAATGTTCTTAGTATGCTCCGTGGTTGCAGTTTTCAGTTTGGGCAAGAGAAAATTGATGGAATAATTTTTTGACTTGTGGAAAGTTCAAGTCAAAAATGTGTTGATACAATCATGATTACACAAGGTGCAAGAATATGTCGATGGTTGAAGAGCTTCCTGCCAACAAGGAAGTTGCACCATAAAGTTTCAACCTGGTTTTCGACATGTGAAAAATTCTTGAAGTGGTTTAGCTTCAAGTGAAGTATACTCTTCTTTAGGTGGAGTATGATAGTTTTTAAAAACTATGATTGTCGGTGAAGACAATGTCAAATTCTTGGAGTGGTTTAGTTTCAAGTGAAATTTATTCTTCATGATAAAGTATATGATTGTCGGTGATGACAATGAGAAATTCTTGAAGTAGTTTATCTTCAAGTGAAATATATTTTTCATGAGAGAGTATGATAGTTTTTAAACTATGATTGTCGGTGAAGACAATGTGAAAATTCTTGGAGTGATGTAGCTTCAAGTGACTATACTATTTATGGTGGAGTATGATTGTCGATGAAGACAATGAAAGTTTATGTATTATTTTCAATCAAGGTGGAGATTGTTGGAGTTAGTTGAAAATATACAAGTTGATACTCTTTATGGTGGAGTATGATTGTCAGTGAAGACAATGAACGCTTATGTATTATTTTCAATCAAGGTGAAGATTGTTAGGGTTGGTTGAAAATATACGTGTTGAAGAAGTCCCACATCGCTTAGTTTTGTGAATGAAGAGGAGTCCAAGGCTATATATAGGATACAAGTTTTTTGAAGTCCCACATCGCTTAGTTTTGTGAAGAAAGAGGGAGTTCAATGCTATATATAAGATTCAAGTTTTTCATTCTAAGATGCACTAGTCAAAAACACTTCTTATATTTGAGTTTCTTTGTTCTCTTATACTCTTGTCTTAGAGTGTTGTGAGATGTAGTTAAATATTACATATACAAACGAAAGCCAGTCATCAACTTTGTTAGGGAATAAACTTATATAAGCCGAATGATTGCTGACATAGAAAAATCATTATCATGTGGTTAACATTAGTGAATCAACAAAATATTTTTTTTCTATAATATATTTTTCACTATAATAAACAGACAAAAATTTATCATGCAATATGATCAATAAATATAAATGCTTTTTATTCCAGAATCTATCTGTCAAGAAGAATATATATTACATGAAATGAAGCCAGCAAAGTGAATATGACTTTTCCGTTTTGCATTGCATCCATTTTCCGTGTAGCAAAACTCTTTCCATCACGAAGACGATGAGCTTGATATATTTTTTTTGAACAATCAAAACCATTTATATTGCCAATTTATTTTTACAATACAAATAGAAGGACAACCTGAAAACACTTGACCAACCTAGACAATGATCAAGGAAAACAGAAAGACCAGCAAAATGATCTGCTAATAGCAGAAAAACTAGCAAACTGTCAAAGCCTAACCTCACCAAATCAGCCTATGAAACAGCCGTATACACCAACCTGCATATAAACTCAGCTAAGACAGTAGTTACCAACCTAATACCAAAGCCTATAAACCTCTGCATCTTCCAAGGGGTAGGATTAACCACTCGTAGAAGCTTCCCAACATGAGTTTCTTCTTTTTCTGTCGTTGCCAGTTCCACGAGGCTTGTTGAATTTCCTGCAGCATATTTATCGAATTTGCGATTCCGTCCTTGAAGATAATACTATTTCTTATCTTCCAAATCGACCAACAAGAAATCAACCAGAGGGATACCACTGAGGGACCAATATCGCCTAAATTGGCCCATTGTAAGATCATGTCCAAGCAAGTGTTCCCTCTAGGTAGCTTAACATCTAACCACTGCTCCATTTCCCTCCACAAGCTCCTAGTTTTATCGCAACCCAGAAAAATGTGATTTGTATCCTCAATCTCCATAAAGCACAGCACACAAGGTAATTGGTGAGGATCATTTATGATTCCTTTGTTCAATAGATTCCTGCGCGTCGGTAGCCTATTTAACAAAAGCCGTCATCCGAAAACCAAAACTTTCAAAGGTAATTTGATATTCCACAGGATACCCATCGCTTGCAGCAGGTTGTTCTCCAACGGTAAGTCGTCTCTGCTTTGCATCCACTTATTATAGCAATCCTTAACACTAAACGAATTATCCACATTTCTAGGCCACAAAACTACATCTTCAGCCTCCCTACTGTTCAGGCTGTACTCTCCAACAAGAAGTTGTAAATCCTGAACCAAATCTTCATCAATACCGGGCGTTACCACATTCAGACCAACCAAATCCCAAAGCCATTCATTTCCCTCCCAGTAGCCACAATCCTTAACCAGAACATTTTGATTTTGGGAATTCCCAAACAGTGTTGGGAACTTAAATTTAATGGCGTTGCCACCAGCCCATCTGGAATGCCAGAACAAAGTCTTATGGCCATTCCCTAGTTTCCATGCGAGATTGTTCCAAATACCATTTTTGTTGGAAAAACTGGCAAGCTTGCATAAGTCGTTCCACCAAGCCGACCTCTGATTAGTGGCAACAACAGAAGGAGACAGAAACAAGCTCTTGAAATTTCCATTATACCTTGCCTTAATAATGTTACGCCAGATTGCATCGTCTTCATGGGAGATCCTCCACAACCACTTCGACATAAGAGCTCTGTTGAAAGAACCTATATCTTTCACACCAAGACCCCCTTGAGATTTAGGTTTACAAATAAGGGACCACCTAACCCAAGCTATACTCTCCTTAAAACCATCACCAACCCATAGGAATCTCCTCTGAATGGCCTTGAGAGTCTTCACCACACCCACAGGAGATAAATAGAATGACAAATAATGAATTGGCATATTTGTTAGGACTGAGTCTATTAGAGTTACCCGCCCGCCTATTGAAAGCAGTTTACCCCTCCATGTTGCCAGTCTGTTCTTGACAGAGGAAATAACCAGATTCCAAAACTCTTTAGATTTATGCTTACCTCCCACTGCCAGACCCAGAAACGTGAATGGAAATTGCCCAACTTTACAATTCAGAAATGACGCAGCAGCTCCAATTTCATTCTCCTCCACACCAAAGCCCATAAGACTACTTTTATTGTAATTAATCCTCAAACCGGATAAGGCCTCAAAACCTCTTAAAACTGCCTTTATACCCCAAAAATTAGACCAAAAGTTATTGCAAATGATGAGTGTGTCATCTGCGAATTGAAGTAGAGGGTTGACACTTCCACCTCCAATCTCCACACAATGGAAAAGACTACTGAGTTCAACTTTCTTAAATAGTACAAATAAGCATTCAGTAACTAATACAAACAGAAATGGAGACAATGGATCTCCCTGCAACAGTCCCTTATGGGTCTTGAAATCTTTAGGTAAGCTGCCATTAATCAAAATTGAGCCATAACAATTGGTGCACAAGCGTTTCACCCAACCAATCCATTTAGAGCAAAAATTCATTGCCTTTAAAACCTTAAAAAGGAAACTCCAATTGACGCAATCGTACGCTTGAGAAAAATCAATCTTAAGCATATAACCTTTCTTCTTCTTCTTTTTAGCAAAATCAAGAACTTCATTGGCCACCAAAACGCCATCAAGGAGTTGTCTGCCTGGAACAAAGGCTGTTTGAGAAAGAGAAACAAGTTTTCCAATGACTTTTCTGATTCTGATAGCAAGGATCTTGGACACAATTTTATGAAAGCATCCAATAAGTGCAATTGGTCTGAAGTCCTTCACGTGTTGGGGGTTCTCCACTTTAGGTAAAAGTACAAAAAAAGCAGAAGAGAAAGTTTTTGGGAGGGTACCAGATTCATAGAATTCAGAAATACCATTAAGAAAGTCGTGCCCAACAATCTCCCAAGTATGTTTTATAAACTTCAGGTTGAACCCATCCGGCCCTGGGCTTCGTTCTCCTTCGCACGAATTAATTGTATCCAAAACTTTTTCATTTGAGAATGGTTCTGTTAAACGCAAGTTATCCTCTTCAGATAGTTTCATCAGAGAACTTAAATCTAACTCCAAGTTATTAATTGTGTCAGCCTAAAACTTTTCTTCAAAGTGACTGTGTAGAAAGTGTTTCACCTTCTGTACCCCATCATCTTCTTGAAGGCCAATGTTTAACGCAGAAATGGTGTTAAGCCTTCTCCTCCCCTTGATAACCGAGTGGAAAAACTTGGAGTTGCAGTCACCCTCTTCAAACCATCTTAGCCTCGATTTCTAAAATAGTATAATTTCCTTAGTATGAAGCTTGTTCCACATAACCTCCGAAGCCAAATGTCTTACTTTCAGAACTTTCTCTGATACATCCGCATCAGCCCCAACCATCTCATCCTTAATCTCGTTGACCCTCTTCACTTTCTCTTCAATTTCTAGATCACGGATTCCAAAGACATGCGTGTTCTACCATCTTAACCTTGTTCTAAGATGTCTTAGTTTTTGAATCAGTATGTCTCCTGCATTGTTACCTGATCCACCCACCGCACACCAGCTTTCTTTGACAAAATCCAAAAACTGAGGGTGTTCTAACCAAGCGTTGATAGACTTGAAGGGTTTTGGGCCCTAATTGCTATCGTTTGACACCAAAGATACGGGTCGATGATCTGATACATCCCTCAATCCCACCTTCTGGTTTACAAGTTTCCAACAAGCACATATGTCTTCAATGATTAAAAATCTGTCTAGCCTACTCTTACAGGATCCATTCGACTTAAACCACGTAAACCTATTCCCCATGATAGGCAGATCAACCAAATCTGTTTCTTCAATAAAGGCACCAAATTCTTCCATTTCGTTTAGATTGTATCTTCCCCTGCCTTTCCTCTCCTCTTTGTTCTTGATTGAGTTGAAATCCCCCCCAGAATCCAATCTCCCCTAGGCAGACTGGCTTTCAAGTTAAGTAATTTCCCCCAAAGTATTCTTTTTTCAGAGATTCCACACGGAGAATATATATTTACGATATATAGATCCCTACCCCTGCTTTTACCATAAACCCCCAAGTATCCATTTCCAGCGAAACTAAAGATCGATTTAAAAGAATTTTTCTTCCACACAGAGATCATACCTCCAGACAAACCATTTGAGTTAGAAGCTGACCAGTCGAAATCTTCCCTCCCACATAGTTTCCTCACAAAGTCCTCTTCCATCCTCTTACATTTGGTCTCTTGAAGCATGCAAAATTCAATATTGTCCTTTTCAATCAACTGTTTAATTCTTCTAATTTTGATAGAAGAATTACACCCTCTTACATTGTAAGTTGTAAAATTCATAAGGCCGGGATTGGTGTCTCCTTCTCCATAATCTTTCTGGCTGTATCTCTACTCTCCATGTTCCTCAGAATTCCTTCCAATTCCTCATTTTCATCTTCGCCCTCAATACCTATCGTCTTTAGGATTGCCCCTAATTTGCTTGACACATCTGTAGATCTTCTTTTGATCCTCGCATTGCCCTTGACAACATCTGAGTCTGAAATGGAGTCGCAACACAAAATTGACCCACCCGAGTATCTCGATTCGCTATCCCCATCCACCCTAATTTCCTCGCTACAATCCATCTGCCCAGAGTATTGTTTTAGGTTACACGATGAGTGCAGAAGGGCAGAGAAAAAAGATGGTTCATAGGGTATCTAAATTTTGTCGTACACCTCCTTCAATGCAACCTTTTTCCTTGCAATCTTCAGGCCAGGATCCAAGGGGATGTTGGGCCTTCCGTCTAAGCCCAAACTAGTCTCCACCATTGGGCCCAACCGTAAATTATTTGAAACTCTTACCTTTTCCCCGCTCGTACAAGTTTCCTCTATTGAGACATTCTCTCTCCCAATCTCCAATGTTCCAGCTTCACTTACCATCACCTTACCTTGACCCACTCCCTCAATAAATGCCGCCTCCTCAAATACTAGGTTTGGAGCCAGGCTATCTACCCTACCACCTCCAAAAAACACCTTTTTATTCTTAAACCTCACGTTATCAGAATCTGACACACCAACTTTGTGTACTATGTTTACCCCCTGTGAGCTACCGCTGATCATAGGTTCTTGATACCTAGGATCCCTATCTTCTGCCCTATCCTCTCCCCACAAAGTGTCTCCAGAATCTTCCTTGCCGCCGTCGCTGGCCTGAGTTCCACCGTTATCTTCCTTTTCTTCTTCGTTATCTGATTCTTCTTCAGTTTCATCAACTAAGGACTCCTCCGAATCAATGTTCCTCCCCTGAGACATGGATGAAACTAAACGCTTGGGTCCATGGTTATCTTCAACCAACTTAATAACAAAAACAACGCTATTGACTTCTACGTTTACGATGTCGTTCAGATTGCTGGTGTATCTTGTTTTGACCAGAATCCTAGCCACATCAAATTTGGAATAGGACTCCGTTTCTTCGTCACAGCTGATGAATTCACCAATACTACTCATTAAGTATTTGAAAAAATCATTCCTCCATGAATGGTATGGAACACCGAAGCACTTGACCCACGTCAATCTCTCTTTATCCACTTCAGCAGGTGTCCATCCTCTAATGTCCTTAAACCAATTCTGCAGCCACAACTCCTCCTCCTCCACCAACGACTTCACTGCGTTAACCTCCAAGTCCTCCAATAAACACATATTAGCCCCCCATTGGTGTAACCTTAATATTAAAGAAACCTTCTTTATGGAATATATCCTGTATATTATAAGAGTTCCTTGAGTTCAATATCTCCCCCACATAAGCCTTCTCAAAGCGAGTGATTTCTTCCTCTTTAATCTTGAATGATAGACCTCTCCAATCGGGAAATGATTTCCCAATGAACCTGTCTTTCTCTCTATTGTTGAACACATTATTATTCACTCCCCTCATGACATCTGCATAAGATCTTCCCAGCGTCGCCCTATTTGATGCATTCTTATTAAGTCCAGCCGAAGATTGGGGTGCTTGGTTATGAAAGCTTCTTACTTTCATAACCGCTGGTTCTATCCTTCTATTAAACCTGGGTATGTTAACATAGAGCTTCTTGCCGTCGATTTGAATACTGTCCAGAATCATGGCGAAACTTCTTTCCTCCTCCACCTGCCTGAATCTGACAAAACCATAACGCTTACCCCTCCGATCCTTCTTTCCTGGGATAAAGACCTCGTGGGCTATTCCATGCTCCATGAACACCCTCCTCATCTCCCACGCATTGTAGCTATCCGGAAACTCCGTGAAGAAGAAGGAAGATATGTCTGCATTATCTCCTATTTTTTTACCAGTTCTCTCTTTCCATACTGAGAACCTCGAGGTTGTGTTGTTCTTATTTCTTCTAGTAACGACTCTCCATTCCATGCTTCAAACGGACTCACCGGACTCAAGTATAATGACTGGTAGCAACCAAAACACGCGAAACCTAGACTAAAGCTTCAAGAATGCCAAGGCCTCTAGCCCTAAAGCTAGGAGTTTAAGCCAAAAACACCCTCAAATCTTAAACCCAGATCCAAAACATGTTCATGTTGGTGTCAAGAGATTTTCAATGTAGGTGTTCTCTTCTTACGATGAACTTGATATATGATAGGCACTGGAAAATAATTTTTTTTAACTTTTTAGTATGTCAGTTATGCTTATTATTCTCTGCCAAAGCAAACAAATGAACTAGAATGCATACATAGATTTGCAGATCAAAGAGTCTATTGCAAGATTGCTCATTATCTTAAATGACAGAAACTTAGAATCTATTTTCAAGACAAGGTCAACAAGAAAACAACTTTAAAAATATTCTTGAACAAAACCCTAGAACCCTTTTTTATGATTTATTTTCACTATATGCAACTGCAATATAGTTTCATGTATCTTACTACACGCACGAGTAATAGCATTCACATCTCATCATACGAAAAGAAGTAAAAATAAATAGAAAGGGAAGTTATATCCACAGCTGAGTAATGTAGTCAAAGTTAAGTGATTTTTTTTATAGGCAAAACAGATTAATATATGAATAAGGGTACTAGGGATACCCCAACCCGAATCTGACAAAATTATATACAAAGCAAGAAAACAGATGAATGTAGTCAAAGTTAAGTGATTAGACATGCTTACTGTGTAAGTCTCCTATACGAAGAAAATAGGCATGCAAACTATGAAGTAACTTAAAGCAGTCAACAGATTTTGATGCGGCAGCTAATGCCTGCGTTTTAGATATTATCTTGTAAGAAGTCTATATATAGGAGCTGCAACTGACATGAGCAGCTTGCTATAATATGAAGAAGATAACGCGGTTTTACATACCTGTCCAACCAGCTGTCCACCAAACACCTTTCCAAATCTTGGAGCATCTGGAAGAGTGATTCCTTGGAAGATATCAACCTTCCAAAGAGAATAACGAAAAGCTATAAGGTGAAGTACAGGTTAGGCATTTTAATACTTACTATTAAAGAGAAATAAGTACTGATATATTATGATGCTGCTTGCTATAAAAAATAAACCACAAAACACATCATGTTATTTCTGTATACCATTTTCAAGTGGCAAGTGCTCTCCATCACTTGTTTAAAAATATTGAATAAAAAGGTGAAATCCATTTTTAAAAATATTGAATAAAAATTATTGGATTTAATAAAGTATTACATGTCTTTACAATAATTTCTTATTTTTCAAATAATACTGATCGGAGATGACCAGAAGGAGATCGTCGCGGCCTTCGTGTAGGACAAGGGTTGCTGCTCGTAGGAGAGAAAAAGGGGGTGGAGGTACCTGCAAGGTACTCCGATGCCAAAGTAAGTATTTGGTCAAAAGAAAAGGGGAAAGCAAGTAAGAGAAGTTAAGTGTATGATTTGTGTTACCTGCCCCTCTCAAGCGAGGGGGTTTTTATAGGGAGATTGTTGTCGAGCAAAGCGCCTGATCGACCAATGAGGTGTTGCCAGCTGGAGGGCCAAGCGCGTGGTCTTTTTAACCGTTTCCGTGATATACGGGGAAGCAGTTGGTCGCGTGAACTACTCTGCGCGCAAAGGGGACACGCCCAACGGCTATATTGTGCCCAACGGCTATGTTGTGCCTATTGGACCTGTTCGCCAATTATGATGGATTGGGCCTGGATCTTAAGGACAGAAAGCTCTGCCCGGTCCAGAACAGAAGCCCCCCAATTCGTTGCTCTGTTGGAGAGTAATGACTTTTAGGCAGCTGCGACCTTGACCGCATGGTCGGGGAAGTGGTTGTTCGCGAGGAGTGTTCCATCTGTACCCTGACCAGGAGTGGTCGTTATCTGATTCCCCAACATGTCGACCAAGTCTTGTAGCGTGCTCGCCGAAGTTGGCGTTTTTGGCCGGGAATCTCTGGGTGGCAGTGTTGCTTTGACGAGGAGGCTTGTTCGCAGAAATGGGCGTTTTTCGCCGAACATCTCTGGACGACAGTGTTCGTTTCGACGAGGAGACTTGTTCGCAGAAATGGGCATTTTCGCCGAACATCTCTGGGCGACAGTGTTTGTTTTGGCGAGGAGGCTTGCTCGTGAGGGCCAAGGAGCGGTGTATTTTCTGTAACAAATCATGTGAAGAGTTTCGTGACACGTGGTGGATATTTATTGCTCTTGTCAGTCCTAGGGCCGTATAGGCTATGATGGCCTTCGTGATTCCCCACGATCAAATGTTTATAAAAGGGTGGAGGAAGGTTTTACTTTCACAATTTTCAGAAGTTTTTACTAGTTTTCGCTCCTTGCTCTCATTTGCTCTGCAACTAGTCCTTCGCCGGAGTTTCTCTTCGCCACCGTCAATCTTCCTCTTCTCCGTCAACCCCTTCTTCCTCTTGTAAGTTTGTTCTTCCCTTTCTGTATATATTTTTATGGGTTTTCCGGTAGAAGTTCATATTTTCCGGTTGAACTTCATGTGTTCTTCGATGAACACATGAATTTCTGGAGATTTTGTGAAGAACATGATGAATTTCAAGATTTTCTAGGACTTTGTAGAAATTGTTAGTGTAGATCCTTGTAGAATCTGGTTAGGTGTAGAATCTCGTTTGTAGTCGGGCACTAGGCCTGTTCGGAACATTGAGGTGATTGAGGTGAGCGTGCGTCCTCGTGAGGATGTTCGCGAATTCTGGTCGCGGTGACCTCTCCTGGTCATATGTAGATTATACGGGCACGTGGTCGTCCACGGAATTATAAACGCCCTTTCACTTGATTAGTGGTGGAAGGGTGGATTTGATCTTGGATGTCGAATTCACTTCTCTTCCTCTGCTTTTCAGGTGAAAATGGCTGATCCTCGGGATGACGTTGTGCCCGACACACAAGAAACACAGGAGGAACCTGGCGTGCCCGCTGACTATTCAAACATCAAGGTCGCAAGAGGGGACCTTGAGTGGCTGGCACATGAACCTCTCTCGTATCGATCGACTTTCTCCGAGGAGGAGATACGTGACTTTGACTTGTTGGAGAGGCGTGACGAAGGAGCACCTCGGGCGTGGAAGGCATATCGCCTCGGGGAGTACGATAGGATTTGCTCCTCGTACCCGGGACTGCGTTTTCCCATGTATGAGTTTGCTTTTGCGGAGGCCAAGATGCGTCTTCCTTTTACTGACTTCCAATCTTCCTTGTTCACCCACCTGGCCTTGTGCCCGTCCCAGCTTCATCCTAACGCCTTGGCTTTCGTCCGGGCTTTTGAGTTAGTATGCCGTTACCTGAATATCGGCGCGACCACGGAGTACATCGGGGGTGAAGCAGAGTTGAGTTTCGTTCAAACAACAGAGTAGGCTGTTCTGGCCGTACTCTGATTCTATTCGCAACTTTAAGGATATGTTTCTGATCGTGAAGCCTGTTACCGAGGAAGCGAAGAGAAGTATCTCGACCATCGAGTGGGTGGTGGTGGATGGTCGGGAGAGGGATGGCGTTGTCTCTGTCTTTCCTTTGGAATGGGTTTATACCCATTTTAGACGCAGAATGGATCAGTTCCTGGTGAAGCACGAACAGCTTTGCCCGGCGGACAAGGAGTCGTATAGGATCCTTCACGCTTACGTGGAGAGTTTTACCCCCGCCTTCGTAGTTGATCGGGACGGGAATGGGCTGGTTGGGAAAGATGGGCCTGCCCGAGCAGCTAGATATATTAACGTCAAAGCTCTTCTCGAGTGTGATACCGATGAGGATGCGATGACCTTGCTCGGTATGCTTCACTGTTTCATTTTATTTCTTTGAATTCTCGGTCCTGACTTGTTATGTGTGTTCGCAGGAATGATGGCCGACATGCGGGAGCGTCTGATGAGGTCCCAGGCGGCAAAGGTTCACAAGAAAACGACCGCAGATGCCAAGGCCGGGGCGCCTAAGCAGACGGTGATGGAGAGTTTTGTTGCTGGACCTACCCCTGTCCCGGAGGGGACCTCAACGCCGCTGACCCCGGAGGCTTCCCATAAGAGGAAGAGAGATGCCGCGAGGACTTCAGTGGCCACTGGTCCGGGGGTGTCCAGAGTCGGTCACCTTGTTCTGCCCACCTGCTACACACGCCGAGATTTATTCGTTGAAGGGGACTCGATAGATGTCCATGATTCTGAAGCCGTGGCTATTCTGAATGCCAATTCTAAGCTGAGGAGAAAACAGCTGTTCCAGGACGCGGCGAGCATGTTTAGGGTCCTTGAAGCCGCCCTTGTCCTCGCTGACAATGAAGCATCTACTCGGCGAGCCTCGTGACGTCCAAGAGCAGAATCGCCGAGCTAGAGACGGAAAACAACAAGTTGTTTAACGATTTAAAGCAGTTTGAAGGTCACCAGGAGGCCAAAGTGTTGCTTCAGGCGGAGGTGACTCAACTTAAGTTGGATGCGCTTGAGGCTAACGAGGAGAGGAAGAGGCTGCAAGCGAGGATCGCTGAATTGGAAGGCTTGACTTCGGCT